>OW240917.1:49570277-49929372 GCA_933207985.1 Pelobates cultripes | reverse complement strand
CATCAGGATTGTTCTGATGTTCATTTGTCCTGATGAAAGTCCCCTAAGAGGGACTGAAACGTTGACCAATTTTACATGAATGAATAAAACCAAAGTATTATTTATACTCATCTTCTTCGACCTAAAGTCCTTTGAGTGTGGTCAATTCATTTGGACTATATATATATAATAAAATTCTTACCACTGTTCATGTCTTGGTTTTTTTAAATCGGTGCTCCAGAAAAAATATATACTGAAAATTCTGTACAGAGAAATTTCTTAAATCAGATTTTTCTTTTTTTAAAGTTGATTTAAGTAAACAAATGTAATTTTAACTTTGCAAACAAATTAATATGATTCTATCAAAGAGTCTAAAAGTATTTCCATCAAAGAGTCTAAAAGTTAAGATTCAGTCACATTTTTGAAAATCTGCCCTTGTTTACCATTTCTGAGAATGTATTCCGCACAGAAAGCTTTTTCTTTTTTTTTCATTAATAAGCAAACAGGGTTTTCTTAGTTGAATATAGTGTTTAAAAATGATACCCTTTATGTATCAGAAACATGTGAAAATGAATTTACAGTATACCGTGCCGAGTGGGAATTATGACAGTCATATGGCGGCAAGGCCACTAATTACTTTAGAGCCGACAGTGACTGCAAGCAAGGTATGATGTCATGCTGTAATGTCACTAATGACAGTCTAAATCTCCCTAACTTTTATATGTAAATACAAATGTAATATCTATCAAAATGGTGACCAGTCACACAGTGCAAACTCTTTGTGAGGGGATGGGGATATTTGTTTTAGCTACAGATATTAGGCTTATATAGAAGATCACCTCCCAATGACTATCTCAAATCAGTGTTAATTCCGTCAACAAAAACATTTCCTCAAAACCATATTTTCAGGTTGTCACAGCCTTGCCTGTCCTGTTTCCAGAGAGTCCTGCTCTGTCTACCCTTACCCCTACCTCTCCTCCTGTCGGCATGTTGAGTAACATGTTGTCTGTTCCTCATGCTGCTCCAGGATACCATTAGTCTGGCAAGCTCTGGGAAATCCAGCTCAGCAAGCATGGAAGTTTGCAAGTTAACTAGACAAACTGACATAGCATCCCACCCACATAGGGAGGTGTGGAAGCCCTGTTACCCAGCAGAGCCTTCCACTTATATAGGCACTTAGACCCCCTCCTCATGGGAGGGCTCCAATTTTCTTTTCCCTATTTTACCCCTTAACGATGAGTGACAGACCTTGTTCGTCACGCATTAAAATTAACCCCAAATCGCCGCGATCGCGTGGTTAATGGTGCTCCGGTCTGCCTCTGTATTAGAGGCAGACCAGGAGCACCCGATCGGGCTGCCCCAGCAGCAGTGCTCGCTCTGACAAGCTGTCAGAGCGAGCACATGTGCTGTGGATACTTACTTTCCGCCTCCCTGCACTTTCGGGTTCACTGTGAAGTGCAGGGAGACGGATCATCAGTGATCCACTTCCCTGTGTAAAAAAATAAATAAAGTTTAATAAAATCCCTTTACCCATTTTAATAAAAAAATTAACCCCTTCACTGTCAATTGATCACTGACTACAGTGATCAATTGGCAGGGATTACATTTTACTGTCATCTGAATTTTTTTTTTTAACCCCTGAGGGTTAATTATTTTTTTTAACCCTCAGGGGTTGAATTTATTTAATTAATTTAAATATTTTATAATTATATATTTTGCTAGCTGGGGTGGGTGGGAGTTAAGGGAAAGTGGGGAATTTACTGTTAGTGCTGCTTACTGCTAGTTAGGGGTTAACGGTAAAAAAAAGCTTAGAAAAATGTTAAATTTGTAAAAAAGAGTTTTAAGAAAGTTTAGGAACGTTTAAAAAAATTAATAAGCAAAACAAAAGTTTAAAAACTAGTTTAACCCCTTAAGGACGGAGCCAAATGTACACATTGTGAACAAAACAAAATGTAAACAAAACCTGGCATTTGCGCTACATGTCTGTCCAACCGTAATACACCTCTTTCATAGTAAATGCACCCACCCTTATTATATATATCATTTTATTCAGGGGAAACAGGGCTTTCATTTAATATCAAATATTTAGCTATGAAACATAATTTAATATGAAAAAAATGGGAGAAAATAAGTTTTTTTGGGATTTTTTTAGTTCTACGTGACATTTTAACGGTCAATGTCATAATACTGTTTGCTTTTACTGCAATAAAATACACATATTTATATTCAGTAAAGTCTCACGTGTAAGACAGTACCCCCTATGTACAGGTTTTATGGCATTTTGGGAAGTTACAGGGTCAAATATAGCACATTACATTTGAAATTGAAATTCTCCAGATTGGTTACGTTGCCTTTGGGACTTTATAGTAGCCCAGGAATGAAATTTACACCCATAATGGCATACCATTTGCAATAGTAGACAACCCAAGGTATTGCAAATAGGGTATGTCCAGTCTTTTTTAGTAGCTATTTGGTCACAAACACTAGCCAAAGTTAGCGTTAGTATTTGTTTGTGTGAAAAATGCAAAAAATGCCAATTTTGGCCAGTGTTTGTGACTAAGTGGCTACTAAAAAAGACTGGACATATCCCATTTGCAATACCTTGGGTTGTCTACTATTGCAAATCGTATGCCATCATAGGGTTAAGTTTCATTCTTGGGCTACCATAGGATCTCAAAGGCAACGTAGCCAATCTGGCAAATTTTAATGTGAAAAAAATGAAACACAAGCCTTATATTTGACGCTGTAACTTTTGAAAACACCATAAAACCTGTACATGAGGGGTACGGTTGTACTCGGGAGACTTCGCTGAACACAAATATTTGTGTTTCAAAACAGTAAAAAAGTATCACAGCAATAATATCGTCCGTGTAAGTGCTGTTTGTGCATGAAAAATGCAAAAAACTTCACTTTTACTGGCGATATCATCGTTGTAATACATTTTACTGTTTTGAAACACTAATATTTGTGTTCAGCGAAGTCTCCTGAGTAGAACAGTACCCCCCATGTACAGGTTTTATGGTGTCTCGGAAAGTTATAGGGTTAAATATAGTGCTAGCAAATTAAATTCCCTTTACTTTCGGCATGGGTTGTCAGGCAGGTCCTGCTAATTGTAATTAATTAAGATACCTAATTATGTAAAAATATTACATAAATATATATGCAGAATTAATATATGTGTATATATATATACGTATGTGTATATATATATATGTATATATCTATATAAATTTTTTAAAATATTTTTATTTATATATAGGTATATATATAGTGATATATACGTATATATTTATGTATATAGATATATATATTATTTCGTTCTACGTGTATTTTGATATATATATATATATATATATATATTAATTTCACAAAACAGTTAGAACGAAATAACACACATCTATATATTTTTAAATTATTTATTTTTAATTATTTTTTACATTTTATTTTTTAACGTATTTATATTTTTATTTTTTTATATTATATATAAATATATATATAACAATAATTATATATATATTTAATCAGTATCAGTCTACGTGTAATTTGATATTAATATATATATATAATTATATATATATTAATAGTAAAATACACCTAGACGGTGTATGTGTGTGTATGTATATGTGTATATATATACTTAGATCATATATATATGATATATATATATATGATCTAAGTATATATAATTATTTTTTTTACACCATTAACTTATTTTTATTTTATTTTCAGCCAGCAGGGGGACCACCTGTCATTACAGGCAGCCCCCCTGCCGGCAATACAGAAGCCAGCTATCCCCGGCCATATGATTGTGGGGTCCTCGCTAGGACCCCACTCTCACATGGCCGGGGGGCTTCGACGAGGACGGATGTGCCGCGGGGGGCTCCCTGGGAGTCCCCCCCACCGCGATCGCCGGCGTGGGACCGCCGGCGACCGGGTAAGTTAACAAAAACCGGAGGGCGTACAATTACGCCCGGCGGCGTTTAGAGCCGCCTATTAGAGGGCATAATTGTACGTCCTCCGGTTTTAAGGGGTTAAAAAAGTAAAAAAAGTTTAAAAAGGTAAAAAAATACATTTAAATCGCTCATTACCACTACACCTGGAACAAACTAGAGAAAAAATTATCCCACGCTAAGGTTCAAAATATGCCTTTTGAATTACCCCAGGGTGTATTCTTTAATAAATAGTATGTGTTTGTGGGGAAGTTTCAATAACCAACCATCTAAACTACTCCAATATGGAACATGGACACAGCGTAAAACTTCAAAGTTAGAAAAAAACTGAATGGCTAAGTCTCAAATGTGCCCCTTCAACATCCACATATACCTGGCAAAGGTGCATACGGGGTATTGCTGTACTCAGACGACATAGCTGAGCAACATATGAAGTATTATACGGTCGTAGCACACATAAGGTTTGCAAAATATACTGCGCAAACTCACTTTGTGTGTCAAAAAGGCATCAAAAATGCTTATTACCACTACACTTGGAACAAGCTAGCGGAAAAATGATCCCACGCTAAGGTTCAAAATATGTCTTTTGAAATACCCTGGGATGTCTTCTTTAAGAAATGGTATTGCTTTATGGGGTATTTGGATTATATAACCTGGTAAAGTACTCTAAAATGGGACATGGGCACAGCGTAAAAATTTAAAGTTTGAAAAAAAAACTGGAATGGCTGTGTCCCAAATGTGCCCCTCCGATGTCCACATATAACTGGCAAAGGTACATACGGGGGTATTGCTGTACTCAGCCGACATAGCTGAGCAACATATGAAGTATTATACAGTCGTAGCACACATACGATTTGCAAAATATACTGTGCAAACTCACTTTGTGTGTCAAAAAGGCACAAAAAAAAACGCTTATTACCACTAAACTTGGTACAAGCTAGCGGAAAAATGATCCCATGCTAAGGTTCAAAATATGCCTTTTGAAATACCCTGGGATGTGTTCTTTAAGAAATGGTATGCCTTTATGGTGTAGTTGTAATATGTAGCCTGCTCAAGTGCTCCAAAGTGGAACAAGGACGCATCAAAACCCTCCATGAAAATTCACACTTAAAAACCTGAACTTGTCACGTCTATTGTACAGCACTGTAACTTCACAAAATAATGTGTAGGTCATACATTGGGCATATTGTTTAACTCAGAATACTTAGCTGAGCATAATTTGGGGGGTTTGGCACATATGAAATATACAAAATGCTCAACAAAAATGTAATCCGTATGTAAAAAATGCCCCAAATTATTTCTTACCACATACTTTGGCATATATTGGTGAAAAAATGGGGGCATGTTAAGGCACAATATGCACTATATGAGATACCCTGGAGTTTCTACTTTTACAAATGGTAGGCCTTTGTGGGGTTTTTTGAACAGTCAAACTGCTATAATACCCCACATTGAAGCATAGGCCCATTAAATTCGTCTCTCAAAATTCTACTGTAAATACTGAAAAGGATAGGTCTCCTATATGGCACTGTAGCTTCACGAAATAGTACCAAAAACATACAATGGGGGTATCGTTCTACTCAGCAGGTGTAGCTGAACACAAAATAAAGTTTTGTACAGGAATAGCACACACCAACTTTACAAAATACTTTACAAAATAAAGTTCTTTGTTATAAGTTTGTGTGCCAAACACCAAAAAAAACCCCACAATTTTACTCCAATATTTAGCAGAGATTGGCGGTGAAATGGCTATGTAGAAAGTGTCAAAACAACCGTAGGATGTGATGTCTACTTTATATAAATATATACTTTTGTGTGTCAATTTTCTTTTCTTTTATGGCTATTAAGCTTATAAGACAAACATACCAAATTCTAAAATCGCTCCACATTAAAAGTTTTTTACTCCTATTTTACTCCTTGCTTTGTGACCTGTAACCAGGGCCGCCATCATGGGGTGACAACTTTCCCCTATATCGCTATCTATGTGTGCAGCCGTGGGCCCCCGTCTCCCTGTTACCGCAGAGGGGGCCCAGCACACGGCCGGTTCTCCTCTCTTCTAATAACTCTTGCGAGACCCGCGGCCTTCTGGGCGTTGCCATGGCAACGCTTCGCGGGGCACACAGACTGTGGGTCTCGCGAGAGTTATTAGAAGAGAGAAGAGAAGAGTAGAGGCAGTCTGCTGGGCCCCCTCTGCTGTAACAGGGAGCCGGGGGGCCCCCCATGCCACCGGACCACCAGGGATGGAATCTCCCCCCTCTCTGGACACAGGTAAGCAGGGAGAGGGGAATAACATTTAATTAAATTAAATAGAAAATTAGAAAATTACTGTGAAAATGGCCCTTCCTCCCCCTCCCCCCCAGATTGCACATTTACACACACACTGCATACACTAACACAACACACACACACTACATACACTAACACAACACACACACTGACACAACACACACACACTACATACACTAACACAACACACACACACACACACTACATACACTAACACAACACAACACACACACACTGCATACACTAACACAACACACACACACTGCATACACTAACACAACACACACTACATACACTAACACAACACACACAAACAAGGGGTGTAAACACAAACAATACAAATTAAGCTCAACACTTATGTGGAGGATCCCCTTAACCTTCACAAACACCAATAGTCTAGAAAAAAGAATATAAGTGGAGCTCTAGAATACCTGAAATACTTGAATATATGGCAGATGTATTCAATGATAAGCCTTTACAGTAATCTGTAAATAATATACAACATACACATAGTGCATATAGTATGAACTGTATATAAATGTGAATAGGAAAAAAGTGGTAATTCACAACTCACAAGAGTAGAGCCAATAGGTCACCTGGCTCTAGTGTGTAGCACTCTGTGATCTTATTAGGGGAGATCAACCACCCACTAAACGTGTGTCCTTCTGGTTTCTTCCTCCTTTGTATGTATGAAGCAGACAGGAAGGTCCCAATGGTGGAAGGATCCAAAATTTATTAATAAACAAAGTAAAAATAACACATATAATAAAATGTATGGGCTTATGTAAGTCCACAATAATTAAAATAACACACACACACTGCATACACTAACACAACACACACACACACACTACATACACTAACACAACACACACACACTGCATACACTAACACACACATACTACATACACTAACACAACACACACTGCATACACCAACACAACACAACACACACTAACACAACACACACACACACTAACACAACACACACACTACATACACTAACACAACACACACACTAACACAACACACACACACTAACAACACACACACTGCATACACTATCACAACACACACACTGCATACACTAGTACAATACACTCTGTATTCACTACACTAACACACTCTGCATTCACTACACACTAACACACTCTCTGCATTTACTACACTGACACACACTTTGCATTCACTACACACTAACACACTCACTGCATCCACTACACTGACACACACACTCTGCATTCGCTACACATTAACACACACTCTGCATTCACTACACACTTACACACACTCTGCATTCACTACACACTAACACACACACTACATTCATTACACTGACACACTGCATTTGCTACACATTAACACACACTCTGCATTCACTACACACTAACACACACTCTGCATTCATTACACACTAACACACACTCTGCATTCATTACACACTAACACACACTCTGCATTCACTAAACTATGCACACACTCTGCATTCACTATACTGACACACACTCTGCATTCACTACACTAACATACGTTCTGCATAAACTGTACACACAACATCCACTACACAAACATCCTGTATTCACAGTACACACACTACATCCACCACAAATTGAAACACTCTGCATTCACTATACACAGACACTGCATCTAATACACACACTACATCCACTACAGACACTGCATCCACTAAACACATTTCATCTAGCACACACACTACATCACTGTACACACACTACATCCACTACTCAAACACACCCTGCGCATTCACTGCACAAACAGTATCTAATACACACAAACACTACATCCATTACACACATTCTAATTCACTTCCACTATACACACCACATTCAGTCCTGCATCATTGTCAGCGACTAGGTAGGGCGTGGGCGGGCCCGGGGGAGGGAAGGATGGGGAGGGGGAGGGAGAGGGCCCAGACCTTGTGCTTTGTCAGGGGCCCCAAAATTTCTGATGGCGGCCCTGCCTGTAACTACCAAAAAAAATTTAAATCCCAGACACATTATATATTCTGTAAATCAGAACAACTAAATGAATGTATTTTTAAGTACTTTCTTTAACCTGCACTAATTATGCACACATTATTATTGCAAAAACTGTAAAAAAGACACAAAATTTTTCTGTATTTTTTTATAATAAATAAGCATATATGTTACAACAAATTAAAGCCCTTTCTATCCTTTAAAAAACTGTATATAATATGTGTCAGTGCAATAAATTAGCAAACAGCAAAAAATGCAAAAAATGCTGTTCTTATTAAAGGGAAACTCCAGTGCCAGGAAAACAATCAATTTTACTGGCACTGCAGTTCCCCTCTCCCTCCCACCCCTCAAACCTCAGTTGCTTACCTGAGGCAACGACGATGTCCCATGTCGCTGCTTCTTCCTCCGCCGCCGCTCCTCCCAGTGATTGTGTCAGTCGGTGGGCAATGCCGCGCATGCGCATTACCGCTCCCCATAGGAAAGCATTGAAAATACATTTCAATGCTTTCCTATGGAGAAATGAGCGACGCTGGAGGTCCTCACATAGTGCTAGAAACCAGGAAGTGCCCTCTAGTGGCTGTCTAGTAGACAGCCACTAGAGGTGGAGTTAACCCTGCAAGGTAATTATTGCAGTTTATAAAAAGAAACTGCAATAATTACACTTGCAGGGTTAAGAGTAGTGGGAGTTGGCGCCCAGACCACTGCAATGGACAAAAGTGGTCTGGGTGCCTGGAGTGTCCCTTTAAGTGCAAGACAAGCTTCTGAGGCTCTGTCCTTAAGTGGTTAAGCACAGATAACCCTAGGGTCTGTGCTCAGTTGTTTTGTTGTTCCCCTGGAGTATAGAGCCGCCTGACTGAAGTGAGTTGGTTATCCTCAACTGTGGAATTTCCCTGTGTCAACTCTTGTCTGCCTGAAACCTGCCTGAAACCTTGATTAACCCCTGCAATGCTGTATCAACCTTGATTAACCCCTGCAACACTGTGTCTACTTTGGTTAACCCCTGCAATGCTAACTCAGCTTTGATCTATCGCCTGCAATTCAACTACAGCTTCAAGTCTTTCTTCATTTACCAAGTGCTGGAACTCTGGTAAAAGGACTTTATTTTTCCTTAAAGACTTTTAATTCTTATGAAGGAATTGCTTTATTACCATTTATACTTGCTCTGGGACTTTTGCATTATATTTGTTTTCAAAATAAAACCTTTTAATTCAGCAACTGTATAATATCTCTGCATCCAAACCCATTCACCCCAAACCCGTGACACAGGTTGACTTTTTAGTCAAAAGACTATGACTAAAACTGAATCCAAATGTACTGTCAAAATTAACACTGCTGCATTGCATGAGCTAGCTGTGTAGAAGCTATTGTCTGTTGTGTAGTTACTTGATACTTTTTCTTTGAATGAGTCAATTGGCTAAAGGGGGTGCATGTCCCTTTAACAGAGA
Source organism: Pelobates cultripes (assembly GCA_933207985.1). NCBI lineage: Eukaryota > Metazoa > Chordata > Amphibia > Anura > Pelobatidae > Pelobates > Pelobates cultripes. The sequence continues at coordinate 49,919,715 of OW240917.1, read as the reverse complement.
ACAGTTTTTAATAAAAAATAAAAAAATTGTAATCCAGGTTCAAGTAATAAGTGCAATGGCATCTTACAGCCAATACAGCTTTTTTTCTATCAATATTTTTAGGGCTGCATTTCTGCTTGAAAGAATGAGGAATGTCCTAGGCAGCTAGTTATAATCATTGCATGTCCAATTAGTGTTTTTATGTGAAAATGTGAGGCCATATTTTGTTTCTGTATGAGACTTGGTTTTATTTAATTTTAAGATAAATAATAAAAAAAGTTATATCAGTACAGCAGTTAAATCTGTGTTTGTATTGCATGTTCAAACCTTAACATAAATAGCAGGTTTGTAGATGTTTACTCGTTCAGGAATATATAAGGAGTTTGGAAAATCAATAATGGATTACACTTTAAAGGACCACTATAGGCACCCAGACCACTTCATCTTAATGAAGTGGTCTGGGTGCCAGGTCCACCTAGGTTTAACCCTTTTTTCTATAAACATAGCAGTTTCAGAGAAACTGCTATGTTTATAATAGGTTTAATCCAGCCTCTAGTGGCTGTCTCATTGATTTTCACAGTTAGAAGACGCCAGCGTCCATAGGAACGCATTGAGAATGCTTTCCAATGGACTGGCTGAATGCACGCGTGGCTTGTGCCGCGCATGCGCATTCAGCCGAGGAGGAGGAGAGTTCCCCGCCCGGCGCTGGAGAAAGAGGTAAATTTAACCCCTTCCACCCCCTAGAGCCCGGCGGGAAGGGGACCCTGAGGGTTTGGGGCACCCTCAGGGCACTATAGTGCCAGGAAAACTTGTTTTCCTGGCACTATTGTGGTCCTTTAACTAAACCCATTCGATTTTAGTCAACTAAATTTATTGTAGATTTAGATAAAATCTTATGATATTTAGTAAACTAAAAGAATTCAGATGACTAAAATATAACTAAAACTAAATGGCTATGACTAATACTAATTCAAAATGTAATGTCAAAATTAACACTGATTACTGCATTAATTGGAACTTGTCTAACATTTAGTTTAGTGCTTCAGTCTCAAGGAACGCTAAGAGTCCAGGATAGAGATTATCCAAATGCATTCCTATGGGGATATTAATAAAATCAGGGTAAGTGACTGTCCTTCAGGATTGTATCAAGATTCAATGACGCACTTCCCTCCATTCCCAGGGCCGAATTTTCTATAGCAGTCAAGAGATCAGAGGCGGCTCTCTAATTAGGCGGTTTAGGCGGCCGCCTAAGGCCTCGCGCTGTGTGGGGCCTCGCGGCCGCCTAAACCGCCATAAGGCAGACAGACCCACCAGGGAATCACCACTGCCCCCCATACACACACACTGCCCCCCATACACACATACTGCTCCCCATGCACACATACTGCTCCCCATGCACACACACTGCCCCCCATACACACACACTGCCCCCCATACACACACACTGTACACACATACACTACCCGATACACACACACTGCTCCCCATACACACACACTGCCCCCATACACTGCCGCCCCATACACACACATTGCCCACACTCACACATACACTGCAATACTCACACACATACTGCAACTGTTACACACACATACTGTCCCACACATACACTGCCGCCCTCACACACAAACTACAACCTACACACACACTGCTCACACACTGCCCCCTCACACACACACTGCACCCCTTACACATTGCACCACTCACACACACCACTGCTCATATGCCCTACTACTGCCCCATTTCCCAGCAGACCTTAGGTAAATTGTCAAACTGTTCTTAAACGGTTTGACTACTTACTCTGGGAGGGGGTCCCGGCACTATTGACACCATAACCACTACACTGAGCTTTAGTGGTTATTGTGTCTGGATTATTTCTTTAAATAATCTACAAGTGAACCTCCCGAGATCAGGCTCTGGATCCGCCACTGTCTCACAGTAGGTCTCCCTTCTCTCACACTAGGTCTCCCCCCTCACATGGTCACACCCCTCTCAAACTATGCCACCCCTTCACACTGTCACCCCCTACATTATGTCACCCTCCCTCACACACTAGGTCTCCCCCCCTCACACACTAGGTCACACCCTGTCACCCTCCTCTCCCCCTGTCACCCCCTCTTACTATGTCCCTGTGACCCCCCAAACTGTCACCCGCCCGTACTCTGCCACCTCACTCTGTCGCTCCCTACACACTAGGTCACCCCACCTCACACTTTCACCCCCTCACACTATGTCACCCCTCTTATTCTGCCACACTCTGTCACCCTCCCTCTCACTCTGTCACCCTCCCTCTCACTATGTCACCCTCCCTCTCACTATGTCACCCTCCCTCTCACTCTGACACCCCCCCTCTTACTCTGTTACCCACCTTCACTATGTCACGCTTCCTCTCACTCTGTCACCCCCCTTACACTAATGTAACCCTCTCTCACTATGTCACCGCCTCTCACACTAGGTCTCACCCTCTCACACGGTCACACCCCTTCTCACCCTGTCACCCCCTCTTACTCTGTCACTCACCCTGTGACCCCCCACACTGTCACCCACCCGTACTCTGTAACATCACTCTGTCGCTCCCCACACACTAGGTCACCCCACCTCACACTTACACCCCCTCACACTATGTCACCCCCTCTTATTCTGTCATCCTCCCTCTCACTCTGTCACCCCCATCAGACTATGTCACCCACCCTCTTACTCTGACACTCCCCTCTTACTCTGTTACCCACCTTCACTATGTCACCCTTCCTCTCACTTTATCACACCCCTTACACTAATGTAACTCTCACACTCTGTCACCACCCCTCACACTCTGTCACCCCCTCACACTGTGTCATTTTCCCCACACACTCTGACACCCCTCTCGGCGCACACTGACACCCCTCTCGGCGCACACTGACACCCCTCTCGGCGCACACTGACACCCCTCTCGGCGCACACTGTCACCCCCCTCCATACACATTGTCACCCCCCTCCATACACACTGTCTCTCCCTCCAAACACACAGGCACCACTCTCCGCACACACAGGCACCTCCCTTCATTCTCATTGTCAACCCTCAACACTCTGGCACCCACCTCCATACACTCTGGTACCCTCCTGCTCTTTTACACTCACCCTTCCCCAGTTACCCCTTTACTCACCCTGTCACCCCCTGAAGGCAATAATTATACACACTGTTATAAAACATAGCTTCGCTATAAACTCAGTGCCAAAGGCCACAGGCAGTACACAAACATACACATGCTCAGAGAAACATACATACATACACAAGGATCCTCACTGCCAGACACACACAGGTAGACAATGCAACGATGTATACAAAGACTAGCTCACTATATCCAGTGCTGCAAGCTCCCCCTTCAGTATATCTACAGCTTCTTATACACACACAAATCAACTGCTATTTTTTTCAATAATGGTGTTAGTGGGGGCCTCATGTATGAGTTTCGCCTAAGGCCTCGCCAAGTCTAGAGCCGCGACTGCAAGAGATACATGGCAGGTGTTATATCAGATTCAGTGACCCATCACATTGTGTTTCCCCTAGCTCTTAGCAATCTCTCGCACTCCACCTTCACTGTAACACAGTGCCTGCCCCTCTCTGCTCCCTTCCTCCTCCAACCATTTCTCTCTGTTAGCACTGGATGTATAGTAGGGTCCTAAGCCTGCCTCCACCTGCCCTCAACAGCTTAACTCTTGCCCTGACTTTTAACTCTGCCCGCGCCTACTACATCTTAACCCCACCGCTACAATAACTAAAATGTATATCCCCTGGGTCTCTGTCTCATCCTCCCAAATGCCAGCTCATAGTATCAGCTCTTCACCCCACGGGGTGCAGTCAGCAACATCTCCCACTGGACCCCCAAGGATCAGATTACCCCCTCCATGGCCCAAGGTAAGAATCAATTGTTTAATATCAAAAATGCCTTTTTAAGCATCTCACAGCCCCTGTCCCTGCCCATCAGAGCCCATATCCACCTACTAAGCCCCTGTTCCCCACCACACTCCATATCTCCATAGACCTCATATCCACCTACTACAGCCACTATCTCCTCACTACAGCCCCTACACCCTCTTTTCCCCATCCACAGCCCCTCCTCCTCAACACACACACAACAGTCCCTATGATCCCAAACTGTACATTAAATTACAGCCCCTATCCACTGCATACATACACTATAAACCTGATCCCCTCCCACCCACATGTTCTCTAAAACCCCAATTTCACAGCACACACAACAGCCCCATTTACCACCAAATATACCTTACTGCCTCTACCCCCAAACCCACCCTGCAGCCCCAATACTCCCCAACACACACACCCACTTCAGACATGATCCCTCTTAGCAGACACTTCAGCCCCTATCAACGTGCAGCGCTTATTTATATGCCCATACACATACTGCATCACAGCCCCACGCACACGCACAAAGAGAGAAGGATCTCCTATTTAGTATCCTCTCACTTCTATTCTTTTTGTCTATAGATTATTTGTAAAGTACTTTGGCTTTTTATTAATGCAATATATTACATTTTATGATTGCATATTTTTGCTGTAGTTTTCTAGTCATTTTGTTGCTTTTATTTTGTTTTCTTTCTTTTTGGTTTTTTTGTTTGTTTGTTTTGCTTGGTTTAAGTGACCTATGTATACATTGTTACTGTTTCGGATATCTAGTTTGATGCTTTCGTCTATACATGGGCATTATATAAATGTTTGTAATTATTCAGTAAAGATCATATCGTTTTTATTTGTTGTCCTCCTCATTCATTTATCATTGGCTACATTTTCAGACTCTGTGGGGAATAGTTATTGAGAGAGCAGTCCGTCTCGTTTTGGTCTGGTTCTGTTTATGTCTATTAAAGTTGTTGGTTCTGTGGTGTGCCCTCCTAAATTTTTTTATAAATGCAATCTGCATTGTTGCAGTGTTAGTTGTGAATTGCCCTGACAGTGTGTAGAAATGGAATGGTTATGTGGCTGATTCTGGGAACACACAAAAACACCCGCATTTCAAGGCAAAATTGTAAAAACCTGTATTAGTGCAGCTAATCGGGTTACCAGATTCACCACGTTCTCAGGGACACATATAATGTCATATTTATAAAAATGCATGAAAAGGGTTGCCCTGCAATATGTATGAATCATGCAGGATTATTCAGTGCTTAATAGCTTAATCTTAGCAAACTTCTTCTGAATTCTACATACCACAGGGCAAACCTTGTGTTGCCCACCAATGTGATGTGTTGCCCACCAATATGTATAGGTTATATGTGTCCCTAAAACCATGGAGAATCTGGTAACTAGTGAAATGCATCCCTGCACAACGGTAACTATCAGTGAGACATTGCCATTTGGCTCATGTACCTTTTTTGTGTGTGTGTGTGAAATAATGCAGAATACAGTGTTGCTACTTATTAATACTGTAACAGATGTTTCTCTGAAATAACACTGTATTCACTAAGCTTTCAGTATATAAATGCAACAGATGTGTGTGATCTAAATGGGACAGTGGCACATTAGTTCTGTAGCATTGCATTAATAGGACATTGTCATTTTTCTATACTAGGCAATAATTATAATAGGAATTCAGTGTATTTTAGTGCTTTCTAATCTAAATTTAGCTAGAATCTCTGTTCAGCACACTGTAAAGTAGTATGCTATTCATCAGTTTGCACGTGACCATCATGTATTGCATTTATACTATATATACACTAAACATCAGCTCCAATGCTCACAAAATTTATATAACACGTGACATAGGCATGGGGAATTAGTTACAGTATATGATGACACATTGCATAAGCCTGCCACAACGTTAATACACCACATTTTTGTCAGGTCATATTCTAACAATCTAATGCCTGATCTTATGAGATTAATCTACTTACTTGGGAAATCCTTCCTCCTGGGGCTCTCTGCAGTTCGAGGTTAATAGGGCACTGGAGTACATTTTAAAAAAAATAGTCCACTTAATTTAGGCATTAATTAATAAGATGTTTTCCAAGAGTTCCATGACCCTGAGCTCACAGCCAAGAAAACACAAGAGTTACTTAAGGACGGACAACCCTGTGATGTCCTTGGGTGTCCCAGTCAAAGCCTGGAATTAAACCCATGAACATCTCTGTAGAGACCTGAAGATGGCTCTCCATGAGCCTCCCTAATCACCCACACAAAGCGAAAGAGGATCTGCAGAGATGATGTTGTAAACTATCAGAATCCAGATGTGCAAAGCTTGTCACATTATACTGCTATATTGAGTTAAGTTTGAATATGTCAATAAGATATTCCAGGTTTTTTTCTATTTAATACACTTGCAATGGTTTACAAAATCTTATTTTTGCTTAGCCATTATGGCATATTGAGTGTATATTGATGTGAAAAAAATAATCATTTAAATAATTGTAGAATCAGATTGCAAGATACAAAATGTGAAACAAAATTAAGGGATCTGAATACTTTCTGAATGCACTGTATTTATATAAGCAATGTCTACTTTAATTACCACCTCCTCTGGGCATTTTAAAAATAAACATCCAATTGTAAATAGTTTAGAGTGTTACGACTGTATATTTATATATGCACTAGACAAACGTTTGATTGAAAAAAAATATCAAATGTCTAACTACAATACTCAACAAAATGGGATATGTTTATATCTTGGAAAAAGCTCCAAAAATGGAACAAACAGGAGCATTCTGTTGGTTTCCATGGTGACTGCTGTAGAATTTATACGTTGCCCAACGATTGCCTCAATTTGTCTTTTACATATGTAGTCCAATGTAAAGTCTCAATGTTTTACAAGTCATAAATAACTCTATTGTACTAACAACATGAAAGCAGAGGTCCTCTCCATTCTCATTGTGACTTGCCTTCTGGTTTATTTAATGCTTGAAGCAGTGCAAAAAGAATATTCCATCTTTGATGTAACAGTCAAGTTTTCATGCAGTCTAAAATCCTTTGAGATTTATGGCAACATACATCAATACAGATTGCACCTATAATCATGGTTTACTATATTTTTTTTTTACCTGTTAGGTGTTAAATTTGTGTATGTGTAAAAAAAAAAATAATAATAATAATAATATATACATATTACTTTTTTGTAATGGAATATTGTTCACTATTGTAACAATGCAGTGTTTGTGGGCCCAGGACATACTTGAAAACAAGAGAAATCTCAATGTATCCATCCTGGTAAAATAGTTTTATAAATAATATTCAAGACAAGATCATCCAAGGAAAAGAGGAAAGTGTTGTGACATAATCGAAAAAGATAGGATATGGTCCATTACAGAGCATAACTAGTGCTTAAAGAGACACTAAACAAATACGAAATAAATACAAATAACTGTTTCGTAGATATACCCAAATGAAAACATTCATGTATTTTATCATGCTTATTTTTTTGTTTGGGGGTAAATCTAAAAACAGCTTGCAAAAGCTGTAGATCTCTTCTCTGCCGCCTTTGCAAACCCTCCCCTTCTAATCCCACCCAGACTTTCTGTGGCTGTCCAATCACAGACATCCCAGTGCAGCTCAATGAGAAGTGTTTGCAAGGCAGGTGCTTTGGGCAATTGCTTCCTCTTGAGTGTATCTCCACTGAGCTAACCAAACCAGGAAGTAACAGGACCTTTTGTCTGCTTGAAAGGTGTGAAACTATGTTAATTTGTAAAAATGTAAACATTTCTATTGGAATCTGCACTTTTTGCTAAATGAAATAGAGAGGACTCTTCACACATAAAGCTTTTCAGCAAGCTGAATTTTTTTTAGGAGTCTGGAGTGTCCCTTTAAATTGAAAACTCCATAATGTGGTGAGCAGTTTAATTTGTCCTAAACAAAAAGCATGCTGCAACATAGTTACTAATATACAAAAACTGATGCAAAAACAGTAACTCCACAATGAATTGTTCTGAAATGTTTTTAATATGGGTATTGAAATTGTTAGTACTTAAAGGGAAACTCCAGTGCCAGGAAAACAATCCGTTTTCCTGGCACTGCAGGTCCCCTCTCCCTCCCACCTCCCAATCCCCAGTTACTGAAGGGATGAAAACCCCCTTGAGTGACTTACCAGAGGCAGCGACATGTGCCATGTCGCTGCTTCTTCCTCCGGCGAGACTGATCCTGCCCACCGGCCGGGGAGACTTAATGCACATGTGCGGCAATGCAGCATGCGCATTAGAGCTCCCCGTAGGAAAGCATTGAAAATGCTTTTCAATGCTTTCTTATGGGGAATTGAGCGATGCTGGAGGTCCTCACACAGCGTGAGGACGTCCAGCGACGCTCTAGCACAGGTTTTCTGTGCTTTGATGCAGGAAGTGCCCTCTAGTGGAGTTAGAGGTGGCGTTAACCCTGCAAGGTAATTATTGCAGTTTATAAAAGTGGGAGTTGGCACCTAGACCACTCCAATGGGCAGAAGTGGTCTGGGTGCCTGGAGTGTCTCTTTAATGGCTACAGGGATTTATTGCATGGCTAATGAAAGTTACGTTTTAGGATTATATTCAGTGCCCAGCGTATCATGCGCCTATAGTTCACCATTCTACAACTAGTATGATACAAAAGACATTGCATATGCACACACTTTTTTACATGGAATCAAGTTATTTCATTTCTTACCTGGGGTCCATTGGGTACTGGTCACTGCCTCTCCTCTTCCTGTATGGAGAGATAGAAGCTCTTGCTAGGAGCTTATGTTAGCTTATTCTCAAAGAGCAGCAGGTGATCACTCTAAGCCAATGAGCTAAGCCATGCCCCACAAGGCTTAGTTTAGGGCAGAGAGCTTCTAGTTGTCTGGGACCGGGGGCCCAACGGATACCACATAAGAAATTAAACGGTTAGCAAATGGTTTGGCTACTTACACCACAGTTCACCAAACCATATATAGCATCAAAATAGCTCTGTAATGGTTATTTGATTGAAGTGTTCCTTTAATGGTTATGCTAGGAGTTCAGCCATTATATGAAGCTATCTACAGCACTGAAACAAAAAATTAAAAGACAACTGCAAAATTATAAGTTCCACAGGTTCTACTATTTACAGGTTTACTTTTCAGTAAAATTAACAATTTTATTTAGTCTATAAAGTACTGACATTTCTCCAAAATTCCAAATATTGCATTTATTTGCAGAGAATGGCAACAGTGAAAATAAAAAATGAATAAATACAAATGCAGTGTCTTCAGACCTCGAATAATGCAAAGAAACAAAGTTCAAATTAATTTTAAAAACCACAGTACTAATGTTTTAACTTCAGAAATCAACATTTGCTGGGATAACCCTGGTTTTCAAACACATCGTTGAATGCTCTCCACCAGTCTTTTACATTACTACTGGTTGACTTTATGCCCCTCGTGGCACAAAAATACAAGCAGCTCCACTTTATTTCATGGTTTATGACCATCCACCTTCCTCTTGATCACATTCCAAAGGTTTTCAATTGGGTTGAGGTCTGGAGATTGGGTTGGCCATGACAGGGTCTTGATCTGGTGGTCCTCCATTCACACCGTAATTTTGTGGCATGGAGCATTGTACTACTGAAAAAAGAAATCCTCACAGTTAGGGGACATTGTCAGAGCAGAAGGAAGATAACCATGTATGTGCCTTTTATAAAGATGAAGCTGCCCCAGATCACAAACGATCCTGCACCAAATTTCACAGTGGATGCAAGACACTGTGGCTTGTAGGTCTCTCAAGGTCTCCTCCATCTTACCATTAGACGACTAGGAGTTAGGCAAACTTAAAAATTGTATTCATCAAAGAATGAGAGAGGGTGACCTTACTCCAGTCCTCTACTGTACAATCCTTTTTAGTTTTTAATGTATAATGTTTATTGAAGTTTACATGACCAATACAATAAAGACAATGAAAAATAAAGGCACACGTCTCCCCCACACAATATACTTAGCTTAAGGTAGGTAACATAAAAACAAAGGCTCTGGTCCAAGCATATCAGACAATTAGCACACTAATGATAGAACTCTCCAAGTGGTATAAGCAGATATCATTAGTGTCAGTCATAAAACTGAAACTTTTAACTCACTGGGAAATTTAAGGGTGGCAATTGTAAATACATTGTACACTTATAATATTGTTAATAATTACAGTCCAATCCTTATGGTATTTTGTGAACCTCAGGCTGATGAAAGGCTTTTTGTTTCTTATTGTTAAAGGTGGGGTTTTTTTTCCAGCTTTGCACAACTTCAGCCCTGCCCTTGAGCCTGTTCCGAACAGTCCTCACTGGCACGTTACCCTAGCTGCCATTTGCCATTCTTTTGTAGATACTTTATGTCATCCTATGATTGATGAGATTCAAATAAGATTCAAATGAGTTGGCAGTCATCCTTGTCAGTAGAGTCATTTTTGCCCTCTCCTGTTCTGTAGCTTTGTTGTCCCCAATGTCTCCTGTTTGACCTTGTTTTCACGAACTGCTGGCTTTGCAATTTTAAAGATGGAAGCAACCTGTTGCCAATTGTATCTCTATGCCAGTAAGCCAGAATTGAACTCTTCGCTTTCATCACTTAAAATCTTTTTTTTTTAACTCTTTTGGCATGGTCAATTGGTATTTTTTTATTCCAAATACTTTTTAGGCACTATGAGCATTTTCATTGCCATCCAGCTGGTCCTGCTATAAGAGGATAGTGTTAACCACCGCAGTGTTTTTCATACCCTTCCTCTTTAAATAATATTTGATTCAGGTGATCACCTAATCTGTACCTCATTAAGTAGAGTGAGGTGTCCCTGTGTTGGAATTCAACAGATATTGGAATAGAATGTCAGCAATATATGTAGAGATACTAATTTAAGAAAATAATGGAGTGTTCTCCTACATTTTTTTACAGAGCTGTACGTGTTAAACTTAATTTTTTCCTTTGTAGTTTGTATCCTTTGTATTCTATATCGTGAAATCTATAAAGCTAATCGCCACCCCACAATCACCATATTTCTCCAATATCATATTTTATTAATCTCACCACACAACTGAATTAACCTCCCAAACCAGAATTATAGTCTCTCCCAAATTATTTATAAAACCCTGTGCTTCATATCCCAGTCTCATTAAAGGGACATTCTAAGCACCAAAATCACTTCATCTTAATAAAATAGGTTGTGTCTCTTTTTTCAGGCAATTAAAGCCATCTATATGAAAACCATGAATAAAACACATCTAGTGACGGTCAAGGTCAATAATGTCATATTGATAGTCTTGAAATGTTTTCTTGCAGTTAATATCTAATTATTTGAAACAAACCAATAAACCATTGTATTTTAATTGCACAAGAATAATTTTAATGTAAACATGGCAAATGAACAATGGTGCATTAAATAAATGTTTAAAAGGTGAACTGATGTCTTGTAATGGCACTATAAATGCAAAAGTGCATAGATAACAATGTAATACTACAACATTCAAATAAATGATAAAAACACATAGTTATTACACTATGACAGTGGACTTTATGCAGTAAAGAGTGGGTTGTGATGACTTTAGAACCAACAAGAAAGGTGTATTAAATCTGCAGTACAGACAAGTTGTACATTGATTCCAACACACCTGTCAAAATCTAGTTTTCCATTTGTTAATTAAGCACAATGCACTCACTGTTTGGTGATTATACACCCGTGTTTAACAGAATGTAATTGTTAATCTATAATATATTGTGTTAAGGTCACTTTATCCATTAAAGCAATGAAGTGGTTACGTACTTCATCAATCCATTATATTTCTCTATCAAGGAGAATGTGATGACACTGGGGGTGTAAGGTAAAGAGATATAAAGTAACAAAGAAGGCCAGTCTTTTTAAATCCTGCAACTCATCATTTCGCTTCCTGTGATTCTGAAAGTGGTCAACTGAGCATCGTAACCATTACAGCTCTTTGTGATGTTATGGTGCAAAGCATCTCTAAGGGCTGTCCTTGTGCTTTAGATCAAACCCCTTTCGACAAAAATAGGGTTCTCCTGGTGCCAACAGCCAGAACAGGCTGCTGTTTGACTAATGCAGTAGAAAACTCTTATATTAGCCTATCCAACCTTGGGTGGCCTAGTTTAGCCCAGTGCCCTCAGACTACCAACACATAATTTGGACAATTTAATGTGGACTTCAACTTCTAAATCAACCATCTAGTAGCAGAGGGGTGAGGCGCTAGGAACCAGGAGAGTGACAGTTTCTGTCATACCACTTACAAACCGTTTAAGTAAATTAGGGAGATGGCGTCACAGACTCTGCACAGTAATTATTACAGTGAGCTGTAGTGGTTATGGTACTTACAGGGTTTGTTGTGAGGCTCCTCCAATATGCATGTTCTGTTAATATTGATTGATCCAAGAGCATTGAGCAGAGAGGTACATCAAATTACTCCCATTAGGAAAGAGTATATTTGTTTAATGTCTTTCATTTACACATGTATAAGACAAAAAACAAAAAGGGAGTGTGCAATGCTCACCTCCAGTAATCGGTCATTTTTTTAATGGAAGCAAAATAGCTTGATTCAGTTGTTTAGACTTTTTAGCATTGCTTGTTAAGTTCTTATTTTCTCCTTTCTCTACACTCTTCTATTTTAAATATTAGATGTTTAGTGCTACAGTAGCTTGATCATCTTAGAGAAGAAAACTAAGGCAAATGGGGGTTTTCTGGACAAGATTTTGAAGTACTAAGCACTTATTCTGCAAGATGTTAAAATATATAAAATATATATATATATTAATAATAAATGATTTTAATGTCTTCTCTGTATTGTCTAGTGATGGGCTCAGTATTTAACCCTTGCAACACTTAGTCTATTGGTGGCAAGCAGGAATTTGTGTGAGCCTGAAAAAGGGGGGGCTAAGTGCTATACAATTTGTCTCTGGAAAAGCCCCATTGCATTCTGAAATACATAGAGAGTTAATAAATAGTTATTGTTTCACTAGGATAAGAATAGCTGAATAGACTGGGTTTAAATAAATTCACATCAGACTCTCAGATACATTAGTGATGTCTGCTCATTAACTAGGAATTGTGGAGAGAGAATTGCAAAACTTAGAACAGCTGGAAATATGAAAAATGTATGTGACAAAATGTATATGACTATTTTTGTCTAATGCTTCTTGTAAATTCTCTGCAAGTCACAATTTAGTGAATAAACCACTGTTTTTGTCTAAATGACAGCTGCCTAAAAACATGGGATTTGGCACATTTGCAAGAGCTTGGAAATGAATGATAAATGTTAAAATGTTGATTAATTGAGTGCACTACATGATGTAGCAGTAAATAAATAATTTATAAACATTAGATGTATCTGTCATTTTACAGACTGTGTTCCCCTGTTCCAAAGAGTCTTGCTGTATAATAATCTCAATCACATTTTCTCCCATATCCAGATTCATGTATTTTTAATAGCAGGTGACATTTTTTTGGCTCACACTTCTACATTCTGGAAAAGAATTGAGTGTGTAAAGTGCAAAAGTGTGCCATTTAGAAAAGGGCAATTGCCATGGAAACCAATGGAACATTTCTGATGATTCATTTAATTTAACTTAGCAACCTAGTTTTTTGTTTTTAAGTTTTTTTATTCACAGTTTGTTTGTTAATATCCCCATTGTTAAAAATCTTTTCAACCGACAAAGAAACGCTATAATTAACAGGTAGTTTTGGCACTTTGCATACAGTGTAGCAGAACATATTCTATCTAAGACGCTTTGTGGTTTGATTGTATTAAACCTATTTTATGTCCCTGTTAGATATCTTGCAGTTCATAGTATGTACTGTGTATAACTGTAAACATTCAGACCTTATAAACTGGACATGTGTAATCACAGAGAGAGAGAGAGAGAGAGAGAGAGAGAGAGAGAGAGAGAGAGAGAGAGAGAGAGAGAGAGAGAGAGAGAGAGAGAGAGAGAGAGAGAGAGAGAGAGAGAGAGAGAGAGAGAGAGAGAGAGAGAGAGAGAGAGAGAGAGAGAGAGAGAGAGAGCACTGTGCACAGAGATTGATGTCAGGCTCTGCTACTATTCTCTTTAATCTACATATACAGTGTTTGAAACAAATGTTTAGCAGGGACGTTTTTAAATAATCTCATATGTGATTGTTCTTTGTTTTTTTTTTGTTTTTTATCTACTTCACAAGCTTCCAGTAAGTGTAAATTCCGTTACTGTATAAAGATGCACAGTGAATAATATTGTATGGATGTTTACATATTAAATATGATAGATGTGTGTACTATATGTATGCGTTTGGATATATAGAGTGAGATGGGTGGATGGATTAATGGATGGGTTTATTTTTATGTGCAAAGAAAACAAGTGTGTGTGTGTGTGGGTGTGAGAGAGTCAGTGTGTGTCTGTGTCTCTGCTGTGTGACTCATTTCAGGTAAGTTTAGGAATATAAAGCAAAGCAACATAGTGGTGAATTAAAATTAAAACCGATAATGCAGTAAAATATAGTCTAAAATTCATCTGTTTAGTAAATAAGACCCTCATTCAGAATTTCCCCTCGAACAACTAAATAATTAGTGTAATCACAGAGTTTAATGTAAACCATTGGGCATGGAAGGTGTTATTTTGTGTAATGAGATATCTGTATCACAGTCCAGGTCGCATACTGAACCTGTGGCCAGCTCATTGTTGGCAGAGGTTTGGGAGATTTGGGACATTCGATCAAATGTTTCCTCATTGTCGTCCATGCAATCCACCACATTGGGAATCATGTTGACGTAAGCTGTAACAATATCTTTGTGGAAAATAGTGTCTTGGTTATAGGAGATTAGCTCATTGCTAATGTTGACCGTCTCGACTGGAGTGGTGGAACACCAATTTCCACCGCATCCAAGTAGGCTGGAGAAGACCTTTCGAAAGTCTGCATTGAAAGCATAGATGATGGGGTTCAGGGAAGAGTTTGCCCAGCCAAACCAGACAAATATGTCAAATGTGGTCTCACTTACACAAGGAAGACCGACCTTGGGGTGGCCAGAGGACCTGTCACAAAAAGGGACCATGCAGTTCAAGATGAAAAAAGGTAACCAGCAACAAACAAACACCCCCATAATGATGGACAATGTCTTTAGAACTTTGGTCTCTTTCTTGATAGACGTTTTCAAGCTGTGATGGTGTCTACAGTCCACTCTGTTGCTCCTACAACTTTGAGCATGTTCTGCAGCTCTTTCCAAAGTGGAGATCCTCCTAATTTGGATCTGTGCAATCCTATAAATCCGTGTATAGGTCACAATCATGATAGCTACAGGAATGTAAAAGCTGATCAAAGAAGATGAGATGGCATACGTCCTGTTTAAACTAGAGTCACAGTCCACCACCTTTGTGTGGTTGTCCAGAGTGTGGCTGTCTATTTTGTTTTTATGCCAGTTCAGCTGGACTGGAATGAAGGAAATCAACACAGAGAGAGTCCAAGCAGCACTGATCATCAACAAAGCCACTTTTTGGGTCATCTTCCTCTCGTACCTAAAGGGGCTTGAAATAGCCCAGTACCTGTCCACACTGATCACACACAGATTTAGGATAGATGCTGTGGAGCACATGATGTCAAAGGCCACCCATATGTCACAAAAGGTTCCAAATGGCCAGTGGCCAGCCACTTCAGCTACAGCTTTCCAAGGCATCACCAACAGGGCAACAAGTAGATCTGAGACTGCCAGAGATACAATAAAAATGTTAGTTACCCTGTTCCTCAGGTGCCTGAATCTCATCACCGCAGTGCACACCAAGATGTTACCAAAAAGGGTCCAGCAGATCAGTAGGGACAGAAGACTTCCAGTGACCACCTGTCTAGTCATCTGCTCCCTTCTCTGCTGAGCTTCTTGGAAGTGAGTCCTGTTCATGAGCATCTTCATGGACACCAGGTGTCTTCTTGTTCTTCTTGTTCTTCTTCAGCACTGTCCAGGTGCTCGAAGGAACGCTACAGTGCCCACTGGGACACTCCAGCGGGACATCTGTCTCCCCATGAGAAGGTGTCCTGCTCTAGCCCCCCGCGTTGTCCTCTCTGGAGTCTTGGTGGAGTTTACTGGTTCTCACCACTGACGGTGGAGCTGGTAGACCACAGCTAGAAGAAGCTGCATAGCTGGGACAGTAAGCGCAGCAGAAGATAGGAAGCATCGCATCTCCTCGTCCTCTGCACATCCTTCCTAAGACACAAGCGCTGCAGCTCTGCAGTTCTGCTCTGTAGGATCCCTGGCTCTTAGCAAGCTCTGTGCTTATCTATGTACTCATAATAAGGCTCCCAGAGCTGTGTACAATGCATACACTTAGTCCAGTCCTCTGCTCAAAATCTGGATGTAAGCTCATTTTTTTATAATAGCCTGGGTGGTCCAAGTGCTGCAGTTTGGTTTCCAGCTCTCTGGTCCTCTATTCTCTGCTGTGTGCTCAATGAGACAGTTTAATGAGCTGCTTCCTAAGACAAGCAATCTGCCAGTCCTTGCCAAATAAACCATACCTGCCTTATGCCTCTGATGTGGAAATGCAAAGTCCTCTGGACAAAGCTCGCACGTCACTCCACATGCAGACGTTCCCAAGTGTGACATGAAGGGCACACACTTTGGTGCCTTGAGGCAGAAGTGCCCCCTTCCACTCCCCACTCCCCCCTCTTTCTATCCACATAGCCTTTTTCTATTTCTGTCTCTCACACCATAATAAATGTCCCCTTGGATTATGCTTTCCCCAGGTTTAGTCACTTTAACCATTTGAATGACAGATGAGTGTACAGAGGTCTTTTCACCCAGGGGTTTATGTTAATATATGACATGGCTGGGTGCTATAATATCCCTCTTGGCATCAGGTTTATGGTGCATGCTTTTTCTTCAGATTTCTTTTCCTCTTGTGCTGCTGTAAATTACATGGAATTCCTATACACTGGCTGCTGCTGGTAGGTTATTTATTGCTTGTAATCAATACTATAGCCATTATGGGTTAATAGTATATGTTTCTTAGATAATGACATTGGAATCTGCTGTCTATTCACTCAAACACTGATAAAATGCTGCCAAAATATATATCATTAGCACAACTCTATTCTATAAATTGTGTGTGTAGTATAACAGTCTAGAAGGGCTGAAGTTTGCACTATAGATTATTTTTATATCTGATAATGCAGCTCCTATTTTACAATAAGCACTGCAAGAAGAAATAAAAGCTATATTAAAATATACTTCAGATCAACACCTGCTATTTCTCTTTTATATATTACATGCCCTTCACTGTATTATATATTACATTATGTCTGGCAAGAAGAGCTAAACTGAGTCCATTTGTTGTACTGAGTTGTTGAGCTGTTAATATTCTTGCAGATTTAGAATGCTAATTATAAATTGTTGCTTTAGTATGCAGAGTGCATATGTCATGGTGTGGCAAAATATTTATATACACATATTAGTCTAATAATACTCATTAAATACAAATGCAACTGAGATTATTTTTAAATATTTAAATTATTTTTTTATAATATATATAATTTAAAGTGCTAAATGCGGGGCAATCACCATGGAAACCAAAATAATGCCAATGTATGTATTTCTCTGCTTATTGTTTCACTTTAGAACATTCCTTTAGAATCATTTTGCATAAGAAATATCCCATATAGCAGGTAGATCCCCATGTGTTTTAAAATTACAGCTTCCATGATGCTTTGCCATTCTAAAGGCATTCTCAAGGCATGCAAAGCATTATGGGTGTTGTGGTTCTACCACATCTAGGGATCTCCCTTTTGGGCACCCCTGCACTACAGTGACTACATATACAACATTAGCATTTTATCTAACCAAATCAATTTTGTTAATTATCATACAGAATTCCATGATATTTTCTCATTTTTATATTTATTAATTGTAGCGAACATATTAACTACTTTGGTGCTGGAGCCAGTTTGCTTTACTATATAATTAATAAATTCAAATCCATTGTTTGTTTGTTTTTTTCCATTATAATTTATTTTCTCGGCATCCACTTCATTTTTTCTAAAAATAACACTTTTTAATTATGTTCCTGTACATTACAAGACAAGAGGCTCGATGCTCATTTGCACTAATGCACAATTCTTGTGAAAACCCCACATTAATCCAGTGCCCACTTGTAAGATGAACACATTTTTCTCTTGAGTGGTATTAAATCATACACTCGTTTTGTGCACAGATTGTGTAGCTAAGAGTTATTTTTCTTGATATGACCCGAAACCTTCTGAAACGATCAAGATCACTGGTATTTTCCACTCCAGTATCTCCAGTAAAATATTTCCTGCTCACTGTCACAGAGACACTGTGCAGAGCAAAGCACGAAAATGAAATCAGCTGACTAAACTACAGAATATCGCACTCATAAAAAAAAATCTCAGTTACACAAAGGGAAATGGGGGCACACCTGGAACATGCATTTCTCTGCAATGGTGCTGCCACAGAGACCAAAATGTATATAAAATTCAGATTAACGAACAGGGCACACACACGAAAATTTTTATTTTTTTACATTTTATTTTTTTTACATTTTACAAGGCTATTAAAAATCACCTATCCCAGCAAACAAATATGGGGATTCGCCAATATTGGGGTACTGTGGCGTAGTTGTGGGCTTAACACGATAGGGCCATATGGTGGAACTGAATCCCCATATTTTTGTTGAGATAGGTCATTTTAAGAAGCCTTGTAAAATTTTAAAATAGTCTCTTTAATTGCAGACACATGATAGATCAGTGAGCTAACACTACTTCCTGAGCTATGCTCCAAGTTCTGCATTCTCAATACAATTTTTCTTTTCTGACAATTTCATTTTTCCACCATGTTCTTTGTATTGCATATATTTTCTTATTGACTATGATAATTGATGTGATTTTCCATTCCCAACATAGCCAGGAATGACTAGTTGCCCGGGTTGGACCTTTCTGCTTCTTCTTTTTTTATATATATTCTTAATTTTTGCAAAAAAAAGAGTTACAAACAATCCCGCAGTGCCACGACAGCAGAAGCAGGCAGATCACAATATACAATTTCACAATATAGGATTGAACTGCACAATTTTGTACAATAAGTAAACAGGGTAATGCAAGTCCTGTCCGAAGATGGGCAGGTATAAGTAGTGACTAATGGTTTTGTAGACTAGTTTTTTTGGCGTAGGATAATAATATAATAAAACATAATAAAATAATAATGTCAGTTCTTGTCACAGGTGTACCCAGCTTCTCATTTACTGATGTGTTAGCATGGGGTCATAGAGAGACAGCAAAAAGTCCAGGTAAATTGCTTGTTATTGCCTTTCAGGTGGGAAGCGTGATAGGCAAGTATGGGTGTCAATGTTAGGTCACGATATATGTAGTTGATCATCAAGTTTACACTTGGTATAGGGAACTAGGGCAAGTGTCTAAAACAGTGATGGCGA
Organism: Pelobates cultripes; assembly: GCA_933207985.1. NCBI lineage: Eukaryota > Metazoa > Chordata > Amphibia > Anura > Pelobatidae > Pelobates > Pelobates cultripes. The sequence continues at coordinate 49,900,399 of OW240917.1, read as the reverse complement.
ACCTATGGCACACCCCACACACAAACACATACACTGTACCCCTCAATGCAGTGTGTGTACACTCAGCAGTCTGTGTGTGTGTACACTCAGCAGTCTGTCTGTGTGTGTACACTCAGCAGTCTTTGTGTGTGTGTGTGTGTACTCAGCAGTCTGTGTGTGTGTGTACTCAGCAGTCTGTGTGTGTGTGTGTGTGTGTGTGTGTAGTCAGCAGTCTGTATGTGTGTACTCAGCAGTCTGTGTGTGTACTCAGCAGTTTGTGTGTGTGTGTATTTAGCAGTCTGTGTGTGTGTGTGTATTTAGCAGTCTGTGTGTGTGTGTGTACTCGGCAGTCTGTGTGCGTGTGTACTCAGCAATCTGTGTGTGTGTGTGTGTGTGTATTTAGCAGTCTGTGTGTGTATTCAGCAGTCTGCTAAATACAGACAGACTGCTAATTACACAGACAGACTGCTAAATACACATACAGACAGACTGCCGAGCACACACACAAACTGCTTAATACACACACAGAGATGTTAATTAGTTCGGACAACTGTATGAGTTGTTTTTTCTAAACTTAAACCTCAGTATTCAGGTTTAATTGCCGTTTTGGCACTTTGAGGTAAAAAAATTGGCATGTATTACGGTTTGGGCACTCGGGCTCAAAAATGTTCGCCATCACTGGTCTAAAACAACATGCCGTTATGCCACATAGTAGGAATTTAGGTACATACAACATAGAAAACACAGGAGGAAGGTACCCCATGGTAAACAACCGTGTGAAATAGTGGGGCAGCCTGTGTCACCGCAGCTGCAAAACTGCGGCATTTAGAGCCCTAATTTGACTCGTTATTCCATTGGGGGCCAACCCTAAGCAAAGCTGCTGTATGGGTGACAACCGAACATCTGCACATTGAGTGTTATATAGTTAGCCACCGTGAGGCGATGAAGCACCTCCGGCAAAAATTGAGGGTATGCCAGCTATTTCCCGATGAGGGTATTAAGGCTAGGGCAGGGGGCCATTTGCTCAACGTAGTTTTACACCTCTCGGATTTGCACTCTTTTAGCCTCTTGCAGGGGCTGTCTAAGGTTATTACTGCGAGTATGTACATCGCCAAAGGTGGCCTATGGCTAGTAATGTATGTTATATTTTGTACTTTCAGCCTTATAAGCATGCATACAGCATTCATTCACACCATGCAATCAACATTCAAACCCTACCCAAAAGCAGTCACATTGCACACAGTATTGAAACATCGAAAATGGCATTCAGACAGTGTTCTGCACTCACTACCAGAACATTGTATTCCATCCCTCCACACAGCATGCCATGTTTGCATATGGCAATCATACCATGCTCCCTGCACATGGCAATCATACCATACTCCCTGCACGCGGCATTCATACCATGCTCTTTGCCCATACACGTGGCACACAGCATTCACACCCTGCAAACTACATTCTGACACTAAACACTGCATTCGCACACAACACATTCATTTTATTATTCTATTATTTCCTGAAAATGATGTGCCTACAGGCACCTGGAATTTAAATCTGATATATTTGGATGGATAGATCAAATATGTCAGAGTAATAGATATACCCAGATCCTTACACATTATTATGACATCACATGTAACCTGCATCTAGAGGTAGTTCATGCTTCTCGTACCCACATTCCATCTGCTCAAGAACAGGCTGTAACTTTGAATCATATATCTTAATTAACAACTTTACATAGGCAGATATCAAGAATATTAGATGGTCACTTTACTTGACAGCTCTGATATGTCTTAAAGCTCTCCCAACCAGGAGACGATCTTGCTTAATTGAAAAGTAGGTTATTAACAAATAATTCAAACAGAAATCTTATAGAGTAGTCTGGGATGCACGTAAGACATATTGCAGCCAGCTGATATGGCTTCAATTCCATTTAAAGAGAGATAGGGTCATAGATATTCAGGAGTTTTGGGAGCTAAAAGGCAGCTGTAAAAATCCACGGACCCTGCTGTTGAAAAATTGCTAATAAAATTAATGAAATAAAACATTTCATTTGTATACATAGTTTTATTATTTTGTTGTTTGTTTTTTGACAAAACAAATAAGCTTTGTCAAAAGATTATACAGAAGAAATTATAAAACGAACTTCAATCCAGAATTGTGAATTCAAGTTAGGAGATGGAATGAAGATATCACCTTCACATCTTCAGACATTGTGAAGGCATTTATATTTTTATGTGTCCTTAATTGAAGATGGCAAGGAAAGACTCAAAGATGGAAACATACATTAAGGTTTTTTTCTGCTATCTCTCAGTCTCAAATTTCAGAGTGGCAATTGACAAATGTCTTTGGGGAAATTTCTACCACAGTGTAATGAGTACTGAAAATGTTTAAATTATCTAAATTAATGGTGGTCTACTCTCACAAATTCAATTAATTCACCTGAATTTGTAGTACTGTCTACGTCCTTCATGGATGGAGAACCAGCATCCCTGTGGGACATGTTACAGAATAGGATATTGGTGATACTTAAAGTCAGGTAAGGATATCACAATCTACTGAAGCAAAATGCCAATCTCGTCAATGTGTGCATTCCAAATCAAGACCTAGTGTTCTTCAGAAAGCATTCTACACCTGTTCCAACAAAATAAGGACTAGTCAACTTTTGTGGACTATATGTGTATCAGATGGCAACTTATTAAATGGAAGCCCACATAGCAATGCTACTTAAGTGCCACCATACCAAAAATAGGACTTAGTGAACTAAAATGGACTTTTTATAACACTAGGACTTACCATAATACCAGTGATTCCACGAGAAAACATGCTATTTCACTCAAGGCACACCCTACAATATTCTGTGAAATTATCAAAGCTCTTAAGTAGTAATATAGGATTTGGCCAACAATAGGTGAGCCCCATATATGCAAGATTATTCCCACTCTCCATGCATTGCTCATATTTCATTTGGGTGAGGGTTAGGGATTTGTTGATTGGGGGCTAAGCTTTTACAACACTTTGGGAATCTGCTGGTCTCCAAGATATTTATAAGGTTAAAATCCTGCATTTTGCTAGATCTTTCTTATCCCCCATCCCATATCACCACCAAATTGTAGATTGCAAAACAGACACATTGGTTGTATTTTTGCACCACTGCAAATCAATAATGCCATCTTTTGTAAAATTTTAATTCATTTTTATCTGACAATCCTTTAAACATTTTGCATAGAGGGTAAACGTTCTGGGCTAACACTTGAATTGGGAGTAAAATAATATCATACAAGTAAAATAAAACCTTGCTGATCTGTAGGTCCTAAAATAAGAAAGTGTTTTGTTTTTCATCTACAAAGCACCTGGTATGTGACCAAACTTCTGGAATAAAAGGGGTTAAATTAAAAAACGAAAATCCAAACAAAATCAATTATTTATCTTATTTGTTTTAAATTGGTTTTATTTTTTTGTCATATATACGTTCAGAAAAAGTGAGCATTCTACAGCACAAAAACAATGCCCAAGTAGGCAGCAAAAAGAAGACAAGTAATAGCATTTAACATATGTGGTTATCAAAAACACAGCATATCACAACCCGCAAGCACAGAGCGGAAGTTAGTTACTAAAAATATGATCTTGTAGCTTTGATGATATGCATTAGTTAGCTGAACCATATAGGAAAAAGTTAAAAGAGTACCACTATGTTGAGGTCAAAAAGTAAGGGAATGCCGCTGAAATGCCAGTTGTAACGAACCCTGAAGTGGTAGCTATGGGTTCGTATGATTTGAGCCGAACGGCTGAGAGCCAGGGTGATTATAGCTCGGTTCTTCTGGTCGGTAGTTAAAGTCCAAAGAAACGAAATCCTCTAGTACAGCTTTCCCCAAGTAGTAATGAAGGTTGTAACAAGACTGATGTTTATTGAGACCACAAAGGCTTTTATGGAGATCCCCTTGCATGAGGACCTCCCACAGTACACAAACCAAATAGCCAATCATAAGGTACAGTTACACTTAAACACTCCCTGTCTCCGCCTGTGAGATAATGAAATAAGTTAAGGAATAACCCAATTATCTCCAGGCGAAGTGCACACATTTTCCCCAAAACTCAGAACACCCCTTTTATGCTTAAGGTATCCCCACAAATGTCACATCCCCTGATAGCCCTGATCTGGGGGAACAACATATTCAAATTTCCCCCAGATCGGTTCAGGTTGTTTTAAAAAGTGTGGAAGTCTTAAGTTACCGACCGCACACAAAGCTCTTGCCCAAAATAGTTCCACGAATTCAGCGTGTGCGGTCGGTCAATTCTGAAAATGTCAAATAACTCCATAATCTACGAACGGAGCCTCCTGGCTCATAGGAGCGATTGTTCCCCTCATTCGAATACATCAAAGTACCGAAAAGCACTCTCCTAGCTGTTCGGGAAATACGGTTCCCTCGTTCGTATGTTTGAGACCGGTGTTCGGGAAGTCGAGTATCCGATTTTAGTTCCAGACACTCGACGACCAAGTCCCACTACCTTTGTCCCGAACAAACAAGATGGCCACCGTTTTCTCCACCACGTGGCATTCATACATACGAATGGTGGCCACCCTGAGAGAGCGCTTAATTGACGGGCTCCTTTGAAGTCAATGAGCCAGGAGGGTGGTCGGTGTTCGGTAGTTTCAATCTACCGAACCAATGTGGCATAAACTAACCGAATAAACTAAACAGACGAATGTTCAGAGAAAACCCAGAACTCCTGGTGGGTTTTCTCACACCGGTGTTACCAGACCTGGGGCTGGCTACCCCCACCGTAAAAGTTGAACAAAGTTGTGGTCCAGGCACTCAGATTTATTGGGAAAAAAGTGCAATGTTTCGATCTACAAGAGATCTTTCTCAAGCTTTACAATAAGTCTGCTGCAGAATTAAACCTTGAGTGCATGGACCACAACTTTGTTCAACTATGTTGAGGCCAATGGGAAATTGTATAGAGGTATTGTAAATTCAGTCAGAGCCCCCATGTGTCTATGTTATTAGTTACACACAATAAACCATCTTAATGAGCATCCATAATCAAAGCCTTTATGCTCGTAAGTGGCACAAATGAATAATCTAATAGTGTGCGTCAATCAGATTGGTGCGATAGCATGATTAATGCAATAGATGGGAAACTGTTAGGGCATAACAGGCCCACTTGGGCTTATTGGGCGTGGTAACAACACAGCAATTGTTAGGCAAGAACAGGCAAGTGTGTAGAAAGTGTGCTATGGAATTGTGTTAAAAGCTCAGTTGAATACCTAGCAGACATTCTGTTTGATGCTATTAATAACTCTCGTGATAGGCATGCTAGTTTAACTAATATATTGAAATCCATTCTTCTCATAGGCTTCTACACCGCAAATTGCTCCCTGCGGCTATTAAGCCAAAGAATTAACTGTAGATTAATGTTTTACACTATTTTATTTTTGTGTCTTTGACTATTCCAATGCCATCCTAAATAATATGTCTCATTCAACCTTATTAGCTATCTCCATAAGCCATCTCATTAGCTGACATAACTTGAATCAGCCTGTTTACAACTTTAAAAAAATAAAAAGTGCAGTCCAAACCCCAGTTTTATACATATTGCAAAACCTGCAACAACCTGCATAACAACTTGTATGTCAAACTTTTGCACAAAAAAATAATACAAGTAAAAAAAAAAAGCTAAGTTGAAAAGCAAGGGCAACTAAGTAACAATGACTCTGTGGTGAGCTCTAGCAAAACATCAAATATTAAAAATCAAAATGGACTAACCCTGAATCCATAAAACATGAGATAATAATGCTGAAGTGTTCCAGATGTTAAAAAAAAAAAAAAACTAAAAAAGATAAAAACACGTGTACCTTGGACCTGTGAGTGTAGTTGCACACATCAAGGCGTAAAAAATAAAATGCCTGCATGCAGATCACATCAGGTAATCCAGCGAACATAGGTTAGGCCGGACTACCCACTGGGTTGTTACTAGGGACTCATACCAGGTGATTCGGAATCACCAAAATTAAAAGCTACTGGCGACAGTCCTTTTAACCCCTTAAGGACACATGACGTGTGACATGTCATGATTCCCTTTTATTCCAGAAGTTTGGTCTTTAAGGGGTTAAACAACAGACATAAAGCACACCAAATGCTTGCCTATATGCCGCATAGATCTGGGGGGCATATAGGCAAGTAAGAATTTGGTGTGCTTTATTTCTGAAGAGTCTCGGATTCAGAGACAGAGCTGAGCAATGTGGCTACTAATCTGCTCAAGGGCCTCCCCCCCCCCCACCCCCAAACAAAATTAATTTTAATTGCAGGTTGTAAGATTACAAAATATTTAAATGTCATTAGCGCACATTGTCGCCAGTAGCTCGGATTGCTAAAGGCTTATTTTCAGTCTTTATCCATTCCACATTGTAATAACAAGTGAATAATTGTGAATTTTGTCACAGAGCTCTTAAACATGGATTAATCTTCCAGAAATATAATTTAGATGTACCTTTACAGCATATATATCTAAATATTGAAATATGATATATGTTAAGGCCTTGGCCTGTAGTTGTGGGAGGGGCTTGGAACCCCTATAAAAGGGCTGTCAATCCTCTCCCACCTTACCATTGATGGTGTGGCGAGTCTGAGACGATTACTTCCTGTTCAGTCCGCCATTTTCTTGTCCCTGTATTCCCTCGTGGTCTCCTGGTTCTTTAGCTGCCTAAACCGCGTCCAAAAGCCCGTCGCTACACAGCCTCCCACCTGCGTCCGAGCAGCCCGTTCTCAGCCCGGCCAATAGGTCTAAAACCGTAAGTCTAACCCCTGCCATAAGGCAACGGCCGCAAACGTTGCTCGCCTTCATGGCAGGGGTCCCGTTCGTTTAAATTTAATGTTCGGCTAAATCACGCTGACTGATTACATACAGGCCGTTCGGCACAACCTTTCGTTTAAAATCACTAGCATACACATGTGTTCGTATTAACGCAATTACACGAATGCTACCTTTCGTTTCCTTATATTCCAGCAATAGGTTTCAGTTGTTTCATAGACCAAGTTCATATGGGGAAAACATTCGAATGATCAGTTTCTACATGTATTGCTCTTAATTGTTCGGCGGTTATATCCTTGTATAAATCAACCAATTGGCATTATCATAAGAATATGCCCCTATGGGTAACAAAGGATATTACAGACATTAAGTTATGTTCATGAATTAGGAAATTACAGGTAATGATAGACTGGATTATTTTTAGCTGATATTGTTCTGATATTTTTCGCACAGTTTTCATTTATATTGTATACGGATATAACAACATTTGAATTTCTGACAACTGTGTCAAAAAATACTAATTGCCTTTTAGGTTGGTTGGAAATTTAATTAACATTTTTTCTATGTTATTGGCTAGACTATATGTTGACACTTATTAGGCATATAACATTTTACTTTCCTTAGGTACCTGAACTTACAGACGGTTGCTTTTCAAGCACAACAAACCCGTCATCATCTTTTTCATCTTACTATCCTCTTCATAGTGTCTGGTAGGTGCCTTTTACTTTTCGGGCCCATGATCTGGCCAGCTAAAACTTATACGTACTGATACTCATATTATGTTCATATCTATAGGTCGCAGCACGTATCTACTGCCACCGGCTAATTCATTAACTCCACATTACTCCGCATCCTGACTCAACTTATCAGGTACAACACTAGAACCAGTACCTTTCTAGTTTTAGAGTAGTTACTGGCTTTCAGGGTTTTAGACGGCCAAGTAGGAGATGCTTTCCGGTCTTAATCCATAGTCTAGTGGTCCCGCGAGGCCAACACCAAGGGCCTAGTGGGTCTCAGTTGCCGGCTTTTTATGCGATGATGATGTCATTAATGTCATCTATCGGCACCATTAGTGAAAGACTGAAAAAGTTGGAGGCAGTTTGTTCCCCCCAGGTTCCTGCAAACCCAACTATTTCCAATCACACAGTCACTGATGTTATGCCCGGTAATTATTTGGCATCAATTTCAGTCCCTGAATGTATTAACCCCTCGCACATGGTCCCATCTCAGAAAGGACATTCTGGAAGGCAAGGACGTTAACCTGGTCTCACTGCTTATTGCCTCCCAGGATGTTCTGGAGAATAGGACATTTACATATGGGTATATTTCTGTGGTTTTAAGGGCAAGAGACCCCCGTTTGAACAAAAAACTGTCCATCCCAGAATTTGTACTGGGTTTTGGCACTTATGGTGATGTCTACTGCTCGGTATATCCTGAAAAAAGAGAAGAGTTAGATGTGTATATGCACAAGATGGTTGATCTGGGGCACAAATACAGCAGTACTGCTTTTTATGATTACCACCGTTCCTTCTCTGCAAAAGTGGCTGCAGCTCTGACTCAGTTCAATTTCAGCATAAATTGGAGCAAGCTGGAGTTATTCTGCAGACACTTTGCAGGCCTCAGACCCCCAGCTTGTGCAGTATGTGCATCTACGGCACATAGTACCAATTTTTGCCCTAATGCAGCAGAAACTGAACAGGGCCACTCTGTCCCTAATGTCCCAAGACCTGCCAGAAGCCTGAAGGATAAACTGGGTAGGGACATCGTGTTCCTGGGCAAATCACAGATTTGTAATAATTTTAATACGGGTAATTGTGGTTTTAGCTCCTGTAGGCTAATGCATGTGTGTTCCCACTGTTTCAGGGCTCATTCAAATACCAAGTGCCGAAATAAAGCTTTCCTTAAACCTTATCACACTTGCGTGAATGTCACATTACTGGTTACACTGTTACAACAACACACATCACACCATTTGCTTAATTACATTATCACTGGACTGTCTGAAGGGTTCCACACCGGTTTGGTACATTTGCCAACTCGTACACTAGAATGTAACAATTTACAATCCACTTTAGATGATCCAAAATTAGTATGTACACTCATTATGATGGAGGTAGAACAAAGGTTTTTGTTGGGACCTTTTGTTTCCCCACCTTTCACATCTTGGAGAACCAACCCTATAGGGGTTGACACGGGGAAAACCTCACTCAAACCCAGACTGATAATTGATTTATCAGCACCCCATTCCTCCACTATTCCCAGCCTTAATTCCCTCATACCTTCTGAAGAAGTTTCATTACAGTATGCCACTATCGATAATGCCATTGGGGCCATTTTAACAGCTGGTACATGGGCATGGCTAAGTAAAACTGACGTAGTAAATGCTTTCAAATTACTTTACATTCACCCTTCCCTACGGCACCTACATGGCATTAAATGGCAGGGGTTGTATTATTTTTTCACACAACTCACTTTTGGCTCCAAAAGTAGCCCCAACATTTTTGGTCATCATGAGATTGTTGAGAAAACTCACATGGGTAGCAGCCACTTGTCAATTTCTTATCACCTGTATCCACGTTCCAGGGTGCACATATAGCTCAGCTGACCACTTGTCTCGGTTTTGTTTTCAGCCTTTCTTCCTGGCACTACCCATCGCTTCCAGACTGGTTACTCCTGCCCCACCATTTCAAGACATGCTTATTGATTGACTGTTTTGTTAAATCATGCACGTAATTTTTCTCACCTTGCACATTCTGTCAATACTAGAAAATCCTACGATAGGGCTTTTCACATCTTCACAAAATTTATAGCGGAATTTAGCATTCATGACATGTTTGCGTTGGAATCAATTTTAGGGTTCACTTTTTTTTGCCACATTAGCCTAAAACTATCATTTAACACAATAAAACTGTACCTTACGGGCATCCAGCACCACATGCTTATTCAACAACCCAACGCAACAGGTTTCCTTTCATCATATCAGATAAAGACATTACTGAAAGGAATTAAAAAAATAGACACACACGTTCCCTCTCAAAGACTACCCATACACAATGACATTTTCCACTCTCTATCCGACTTACTAGATTCTGCTCCTCTCGAACCCATGACCAATATGGTGATCAAAAGAGCCATATACCTAGCATTTTATGGGTTCCTATGTTCCAATGAATTGACAGCTATGAACATTACCCCGGACTACCTGAGAATTATTGACTTGCAGAAAACCATAGACTATTACATTCTATCATTAAGTCAATCAAAAACCATCCCAATAGGACATACTGTTAAAATTTCCTTGTACCCTACTCAAAACAAATGGTGCCCGGTACAAGTCTTATCTCATTATGGTCCAGAAACAACCACACCAACCCCTACTAAAACTGCACGGATACATACTTACAACAGCAAAATTCATGCTTTATGTTCGGCTGCTGTTAACTAGGCTCAGTTAAATTCCAATCATTTCTCAGGACACTCTTTCCGCATAGGGGCAACATTTTCAGCTTCCGCAAATCACATACCTACTCATATCATAAAGGCTATGGGGTGCTGGAAATCCTCCGCCTACACTCTATACCAAATCCAGTTAAAGAATTAAGACAAGCTTTTTTTTTACTTATCCAAACAAAGAAAATTGGTTACACACATTATGTTGTATGGTATTTTCTTTTTGCCCACTTTTATTACAGGCCTACTGCTTTGTCGGTTCCGGCACACCACAACCAACTGGTGTAAAATGATATATGTTATGGTTATAATACGCTAGGTTTCTATCTATACGGCTATATTGCCCCAACTACAAATTTTAACCCCTTCAGGACGGGTGACGGACGAGGTCCGTCACACAGGGGAGACCCTTAACGACGGGTGACGGACCTCGTCCGTCACGCGGTAAAATTAACCCCGGATCGCCGCTATCGCGGCGATCGCGGGGTTAATGGTGCTCCAGGTATGCCTCTGCATTAGAGGCATACCGGGAGCACCCGGTCAGTCTGCCCAGCACATGTGCTCGCTCTGACCGCAAGTCTGAGCGAGCACATGTGCTCTCTATACTCACCTACCGGCTCCCTGCACTTCCGGGTTCTGTGTGAAGTGCAGGGAGCCGATCAGTGCTGATCCTGCCCCCTGCTGTAAAAAAAAAATAAAGTTTATTTAAAGTCCCGTCCCCCCCCTTACCCATTTTAATAAAAAATTAACCCCTTCCCTGCCAATTGATCACTGACTACAGTGATCAATTGGCAGGGATTACATTTTACTATGATCTGATTTTTTTTTTTAACCCTGAGGGTTAAAAAAAAAAAGAATTAACCCTCAGGGGTTAAATTAATTAAATTAATTAATTAAATTATTTTTAAATTATATATTTAGATAGCTGGGGTAGGTGGAAGTTAGTGGGGAATTGGGGGATTTGGCGTTAGGCTAACTAGGGGTTAACGTTAAAAAAAAGTTTTAAAAGAAACTTTAAAAAGTTAAAAATTAAACTTAAAAATGTTTTAATAACATTTAAGTAAAAAAAACAAAAAAAACCACACTTTACCTAGTCCAAATAAAAATTAACCCCTTCCCTGCCAGTCGATCACTGCCTACAGCGATCAAATAGAGATCACAGTATTATACTGTGATCTAATTTTTTTTAACCCTTGAGGATTAACTTTTATTCATTTTTTTAACCCTCAGGGGTTCAATTTATTTAATTAATTAATTTAAATATTTTATAACTATATATTTTGCTAGCTGGGGTGGGTGGGAGTTATGGGAAAATGGGGAATTTACTGTTAGTGCTGCGTACTGCTAGTTAGGGGTTAACGGTAAAAAAAAAAGCTTAGAAAAATGTTAAATCTGTAAAAAAGTTTTAAGAAAGTTTAGGAAAGTTTAAAAATAATTTATAAGCAAAACAAAAGTTTAAAAACTAGTTTTTAAAAGTAAAAAGTTATAAAAAGTAAAAAAATACATTTTAAAAACGCTCATTACCACTACACCTGGAGCAAACTAGAGAAAAAATTATCCCACGCCAAGGTTCAAAATATGCCTTTTGAATTACCCCAGGGTGTATTCTTTAATAAATAGTATGTGTTTGTGGGGAAGTTTCAATAACCAGCCGTCTAAACTACTCCAAATTGGAACATGGACACAGCGTAAAACTTCAAAGTTAGAAAAAAAACTGAATGGCTGCGTCTCAAATGCGCCCCTTCAACATCCACATATACCTGGCAAAGGTACATATTGGGTATTGCTGTACTCAGCCGACATAGCTGAGCAACATATGAAGTATTATACAGTCATAGTACACATAAGGTTTGCAAAATATGCTGCGCAAACTCACTTTGTATGTCAAAAAGGCAGAAAAAAATGCTTATTACCACTACACTTGGTACAAGCTAGCGGAAAAATGATCCCACGCTAAGGTTCAAAATATGCCTTTTGAAATACCCTGGGATGTCTTCTTTAAGAAATGGTATGGCTTTATGGGGAATTTGGATTATATAGCCTGGTAAAATACTCTAAAATGGGACATAGGCACAGCATAAAAATTCAAAGTTTGAAAAAAACTGGAATGGTTGTGTCCCAAATGTGCCCCTCCGATGTCCACACATACCTGGCAAAGGTACATACGGGGTATTGCTGTACTCAGCCGACATAGCTGAGCAACATATGAAGTATTATACAGTCATAGCACACATAAGGTTTGCAAAATATGCTGTGCAAACTCACTTTGTATGTCAAAAAGGCAGAAAAAACGCTTATTACCACTACATCTGGTACAAGCTAGCGTAAAAATGATCCCACGCTAAGGTTCAAAATATGCCTTTTGAAATACTCTGGGATGTCTTCTTTACGAAATGGTATGGCTTTATGGGGAATTTGGATTATATAGCCTGGTAAAATACTCTAAAATGGGACATAGGCACAGCATAAAAATTCAAAGTTTGAAAAAAACTGGAATGGCTGTGTCCCAAATGTGCCCTCCGATGTCCACACATACCTGGCAAAGGTACATACGGGGGTATTGCTGTACTCAGCCGACATAGCTGAGCAACATATGAAGTATTATACAGTCGTAGCACACATAAGGTTTGCAAAATATACTGTGCAAACTCACTTTGTATGTCAAAAAGGCAGAAAAAACGCTTATTACCACGACATCTGGTACAAGCTAGCAGAAAAATGATCCCACACTAAGGTTCAAACTATACCTTTTGAAACACCCTGGGGTGTCTACTTTAAGAAATGGTAGGCCTTTGTGGGGTAGTTTGAATTTAAATCCTGCGAAGATGCTTGGAAATTGCACATAGGCCCAGCGTCAAAATTCAAAGTTTGGTAAAAACGGATATGGCTTGGTCTCCTATATGGCACTGTAGCTTCACAAAATAGTGACAAAGATATTCATTGGGGGTGTATTTTTACTCAAAAGACTTAGCTGAGCATAATTTGGGAGGTTTGAACTTAGTGGCACATATGAAATATACAAAACGCCCAGCAAAAATGCAATCCGTATGTAAAAAATGCACAAAATTATTTTTACCACATACTTTGGCATGTATTGGTGAAAAAATGGGGGTATGTTAAGGCACAATATGCACCTTATGAGATACCCTGGAGTGTCTACTTTTACAAATGGTAGGCCTTTGTGGGGGTTTTTTAAACAGTCAAACTGTTATAATACCCCAAATGGAAGCTAAGGCTCATTAAATCATCTCTCAAAATTCTACTGTGAATACTGTAAAGGACAGGTCTCCTATATGGGACTGTAGCTTCACGAAATAGTGACAAAGACATTCATATGGGGTGTCATTTTACTCAGAAGACTTAGCTGAGCATAATTTGGGGGGTTTGAACTTAGTGGCACATATGAAATATACAAAACGTCCAGCAAAAATGCAATACGTATGTAAAAAATGCACAAAATTATTTTTTACCACATACTTTGGCATATATTGGTGAAAAAATGGGGGCATGTTAAGGCACAATATGCACCTTATAAGATACCCTGGAGTGTCTACTTTTACAAATGGTAGGCCTTTGTGGGTTTTTTTTGAACAGTCAAACTGGCAAATGGAAGCTAAGGCTCATTAAATCCATCTCTCAAAATTCTACTGTGAATACTGTAAAGGACAGGTCTCCTATATGGGACTGTAGCTTCACGAAATAGTGACAAAGACATTCATATGGGGTGTCATTTTACTCAGAAGACTTAGCTGAGCATAATTTGGGGGGTTTGAACTTAGTGGCACATATGAAATATACAAAACGCCCAGCAAAAATGCAATCCGTATGTAAAAAATGCACAAAATTATTTTTTACCACATACTTTGGCATATATTGGTGAAAAAATGGGGGCATGTTAAGGCACAATATGCTCCTTATAAGATACCCTGGAGTGTCTACTTTTACAAATGGTAGGCCTTTGTGGGGATTTTTTGAACAGTCAAACTGTTATAATACCCCAAATGGAAGCTAAGGCTCATTAAATTCATCTCTCAAAATTCTACTGTGAATACTGAAAAGGACAGGTATCCTGTATGGCACCGTAACTTCACGAAATAGTGCAAAAGACATACAATGGGGGTGTCATTTTACTCAGCAGATGTAACTGAACACAAAATAAAACTTTGTACAGGAATAGCACACACCAACTTTACAAAATATACACTAGAATTTCTCTGTTATAAGTTTGTGTGCCAAAAACCAAAAAGAACACAATTTTACTCCAATATTTAGCAGAGGTTGGCGGTGAAATGGCTACTTAGAAAGTGTCAAAACAACCTTAGGTAAATAGCCCGTGATGTCTACTTTATATAAATATATACTTTTGTGTGGCAATTTTGTTTTCTTTTATGGCTATTAAGCTTACAAGACAAACATACCAAATTCTAAAAATCGCTCCACATTAAAAGTTTATTTTACTCCTTGTGCTTTGTGACCTGTAACTACCAAAACAAACTTAAAATCCCAGACACATTATATATTCTGTAAATCAGAACAAATAAATAAATTTATTTTTAATTACTTTCCTTAACCTGCACTAATTATGCACACATTATTATTGCAAAAACTGTAAAAAAACCAATATTTTTCATTTTTTTTGCATTTTTCTGTATTTTTTTTATAATAAGTAAGCATTTATATATATATATGTTATATCAAATTAAAGCCCTTTCTGTCCTTTAAAAAACAGTATATAATATGTGTCGGTGCAATAAATGAGAGAGATGCAAATTGCAGTTGAACGCAAACAGCAAGAAAATGCAAAAATTGCTTGTGTCATTAAGCGTAAGTCAAGCTTCTGAAGCTGTGTCCTTAAGGGGTTAAGGCCTTGGCCTGTAGTTGTGGGAGGGGCTTGGATCCCCTCTGAAAAGGCTCCCAATCCTCTCCCACCTTAATGTTGATGGTCTGGCGAGTCACCCCTCCCACCACTCCCTCTATTTATTTCACCCTCTAGGGTGGGCCCACTTTTATTACAGGCCTACTGCTTTGTCGGTTCCGGCACACCACAATCGACTGGTGTAAAGTTATATATGTTATGGTTATAATATGCTAGGTTTCTTTCTATACGGCTATATTGCCCCGACTACAAATACACAAAGGTCTATCTTGAAAATGTGTATGTTTGTATATATATATATATATATATATAAATATATATATATATATATATTCACACACACACGTGGATCCAGCACTCACTCTCCCAGTCTTGTCCTTGCCTGGATGCAAATCACTTATGCCAAAATATAAGTATCAAGAAAGGTGCACCCACAGTAGATAAATCTTGACGTTTTACTGTGCAATTATACAGTAGGAAATGTGCCAACGTTTCAGTCCTCTATGGGACTTTTCTCAAGGGTACAAAGTCCTGTGAGTGTGTCTTCCTTGATACATATAGGTATAATTTTATCCCCCAAGTCATACCTTTTATGTATATATCATATTTTAATATTTTTCTATAAATGCCAAAATGTGGATATTTGATTTTTATTTGCTCTCCGGGATAAATCATGGTACTCTCCATATAGATTTCCCATGGGGAAATCACTTTTTTTTTTTTTTAAATTAGATAAAGAATTAATTATATTAAAAAATAATAATTTCAGTCAGCAAGCTCTGAAGGTTTCACTCTGTGATTTTAAGAACAGGCGACCTCAGCATGCCAGTTTGAAAATTGATTACGGACAGTATTTTCTGATGTGCTGCCGCTGCTGCTGAAATAAATATGAAGAAGAAGTTCTACATCTGGTCTTTGATTCTGTTCTGAAAATGATTCCTCTGGATTATGACAGATGGCATTGATGAGAAATTCTCCTTAAGCATTACTTTCTACTTCATCATAACTCTTTGTCTCGGTTCATGAAACCATGATTAGCAATCATAAGACGGCAACATTCAAAAATTCTCCGTAGCACACATTTTATTCTATAAATTTTATTCATATAATTTGCTGGAAGACTATGTAAAAGCCCAAGATACAGGCTTCCCTGTGTTCTAGTGACGTCAATTGGAAGGCTGAGATTGTAAGAGAGCAATCTTGAAACGTGTGTGTTTGGAATGTTCTGTTTTCTCTTCTTGCTTTACAAAATTACATAATTTTAATGATGCTCCTCTCTCCGCCATGAACCCCTGAAGCGTTAGACGGGTGAGTAATATGTTTCTAAAAATAAATCTTCTATCCTCATCAAGAGAAATGCTTTGGTATTGCTTGGGGTCAGGAGAAGGATTGTTAACTTACTGACCTTAATTTAAATGAGATAGTATAATGTTGCTAAACACCGAATATTCTACAAATTCAACCTTCAGTGATTCCAGTCCACAATGTGAAAATAGAATTTACAAAGACACAATGACGGTTATGTATCAAGGGCAAAAAAAGAAGCCAGGCAATCGCAAGGAACAATTTTTTTTTTTTTTTCTATTAACTAGATTTTCAGATCAGCCAATGACTGGGGATTATAGAGACACAGAAACAAAACAAGAACACAAGCAGCAAAACACAAATATTTTAATTACACCCTGGAACCAGCCTGTAATATAACTACAAAGGAGTACTAGGCAGGAGTCCCAACAAATTAGGGCTCTTTGGTGAAGTTGTGGTTGGATAATATTTTTTAAATAAGTTATTTTCTGTAATCTTACATTTCTGTGTAGGGTATAATGTTGGCTTGATTATGGCCTCTGTTTCATATTTTTCGATAAGCTTTTCATTACTGCAACTACAAATGATTTAATAATTTTGCATAAACATTTAAAATGATTTATATATATATATTTTTTTTAATTAGCCAAACATTAAAATTGAGGGCTATGCATGATGTAAGATATTAGAACAAAATCTTAGAAATTATGAAAGTGTGAGTTCTTTCACCTCAGAGAATTCCTTATGAACCGTAGACAATGAGCAACTAATGGTCAGTAAATATTCTGCGAGGAATTCTATGTTTGGATAACCAAGAGTGTCATAGGTGGAAGAGTCAGCACATTCTAGTGAAAGTATAGGCAGAACAGGGTAAAAAACGGTATACTATAGGTGAGGAAGCTATGTTTGTAATATGTGGGATCTTGTGTACATCTCTTGTCTTCTAAAACGTTAATGTCCTTTCGAGGGTAGGGTGACAGTAATGGGGTAATGAACTTGCGTACAACTAACTGTATACAAATTTGAGTAGTAAGAGTAGTGGTGGTCATGCCAAACCAGGCATGAGGACACGAGACAGAGAAATTAGAGTAAATCAGGCCAACCGGAGCCCTGCACTGGCACGGAAGAAAAAAATAAGTGTAGTAAAAGTGGTTGGGTGGTTGGGGAAGAAAGAATAAGAAGTGTTCTCTGATGCCCATAGTAGATTCTACATTGTTTCTGGAGGTATGATATCCCTGCTGTTGTATACCTGTTATTGCAATATGAATGAGGTACATGTCTGAACTGATTTTGCTTCTTCTACATTCTGTGTACCTGGCTACTTGCATATCTTTCATTTTATAAAGCAGGCCATGTTACCTGTTCAGCCATCTGTTTCGTGTATGCCCCCCTCTTTTTTTCTTTCTTTTCCTTTTACTTCAACTGCTCTGCATTGTTTTAAAGGGACACTATAGCTTAATGAAGCAGTTTTTTTGTATGGATCAGGAGTGCCCAAAAGGTAAATCCCCAGATGTTGTCGAGCTACAACTTACATAATGCTTTGTATGTCTTTGCATGCTTTTAGAAAGAATCATGGAAGCTGTAGCTTTTGAAAAAAAATGGGGGATCTACCTTTTGGACACCCTTGGTATAGATCATTTAGAAGTTAAATCACTTTTGTTTCTGTTTATGTAGGTCTAGCGAAAACTCCCCTGGCTGTGACTAACACAGCCTGTATGAAAACAAAATGGTTTCATTTTTAATCAGATGTAGCCTACTTTAAAAGTTTTTATCTCCTGCTCTGTAAATTTAACTTTAATTTCATACAGGAGACTCCTACATGGTCTAGCAAGCTATTAACAGAGCAGGAGATAGGAAATTCAAAATTCAACTGAATTTGCAATAAAGGAAGTAGAAACATTAGATGACTCTTTACAGGAAATGTTTAGGTAGGCTATGTAAGTCACAAGCAGGGGAGGTGTGACAAGAGCTGCATAAGCAAAGTGATTTACTTCATAAATGGCAGAGAATTGATAAGTGAGACAGCAGGGGCATGATCTATACACCAAAACTGCCTCATTAAGCTAAGGTTGTCTTAGTGACTATAATGTCCCTTTAAGTTCTTCATGGTTGGCATGGTGAAGCCATCGGATTGCACAGGAGGCTCAGAAGAGGTGGTCCACTGGATCGGAGCCAAGGTAAATATAGGAGCACATAAACTGACATGCAGTCGACTGTGTAGTTAGCACATGATTAGGTTATCCAAGAATTACTACTTAAATTACTTAAATTACTACTTAAAAGTACACAGAAGGTCAAAGGCAACGACTTTAAGAATCTGATGACCCAGAATCAATTAACTTCCACTGATACTCTGAAAGAATGCATTGCCACACTGACTAGGAACATACACCAACATGGTTTACATAAAAACTAGGACACCAATAAAGAAAAATAAAAGCCAACTTCTATTCACAAGGCAATAAAGCAGGCAAATCCCTGGCCGTGAGACTTAAGAAACAAGAAAAACAAAAAAATTGCATACCTATTCTTTCCACAATAGATTATGATCCCTAGAGAAATTGGAAATGTGTTTGCCAGCTACTATTCCCAGTTGTATAATTTAAGTACAGATCATACCAATCAACAGATCTTGAATTAAAAACCTGTTTAGACCAGACACCATTACCACAACTCGTGCGACAGGCAGATTTACAAGCCACACTTACAACAGAGGAGGTATTGAACATGATTAACTCCTTACCTATGGGAGGGAAGTTGCCTAGCCCCGATGTGTTAGCCAACTCCTATTGCAAAACATTTTGTGACATTCTAGCTCCATGAATGGTGCAAACTTTTATTAAAGCTACCTCTTCATAACGACTACCTCCTGAAACTCATCATTACCCCCTACCCATCCACAAAGCTAATATCGCTTCAAAATACAGATGCAAAGCTTGATAACACAGGGTAAAATATTGCCACAGGTCATACATGATGATCAGGTGTTTTTATGGCTGGCAGACAGGAGACGGACAACACGAGGAAGGTGCTGGATACTTTTGCATAGCCTGAAATTGTCTAACAAAGGAGGGCATGTCCTTGCTTTGGATGCCGAAAAGGCCTTTGATCAGTTGAATTGGAGGTTTTAGGAGGCTGTCCTTCTGAAATTTAATATACCATAGGACTTTATATTGGTATTTAGAGCACTATAGGGAATCGGCTGCTCAATTATTAAATGCATGATTCATTTTTAAATGTTAATATCTCAAATGGGATCACTGTCCCCACGCCCCCCTCTAATAGGATCACTACCCTCTCCCCCCCACTGAATGTGATGGCATTAGAGCCACTGTGCAAATTGGAGATAGCGAATATTAGGCAGATGATATCTTGCTCACTTTGACTCAACCCCAAATATCTCTGCCTAGTTTAACACAGCAAATTCAGGACTATGGGATACTTTTGTACTACAAAAGCCATGAGTATGGGTATAAATAGAAAAAAAACACTTGACAGTATAAAGGTACCCTTCACCTTTGATCCTTTGATTGGAGGGACTATTATATCACTTATCTAGGTATTAAGATTGCTAAAACCTTCAAGGGCTTTTTAAACAAAATTATGTAAGACTACTGCAAGAATTTACAGAAACCTTTAAGACCTGAGAGGGAAAATTGCTGTCATGAAAGTCCCATTTAAGATGTCCCTGCTGCCAGAATTCCAATACCTGCCACTTATGTTATGTTACACCTTTCTCAATGGCCACACTCCTTTATAGTATTTATTTGAGCAATCCCACGTTTCACCACCAGAAGTGGGTTCCCTTGATTAAGTGATCATCAGCAACTGTCACCACATCTATAAAGACCAAAGGTTTAGAAGTTTGCTGGTCTGGTACATTCATGTGTGTTAACACAATGCCAAGGAGGAAAAACAAAGCTCTTAGAGAATCAATTTGTGTTGACTATCAAACTAGGAAGGGTAATAAGGGTAATAAGGTCATTTTCAAACAATTTAAAGTCCATTTTCTACAGTGAGAAGATTATTCAAAAGTGAAAAACATTCAAGACAATTGCCAATCTTCCTAGGAGTGGACGTCACAGCAAATTCACCCAAGGTCAGACTGTGCTACGTACAGAGAAATTGCACAAAAAAAAACCAAGAGTTACATCTAAGTTAGCATGGTAAATCTTGAAGTTCATGACAGTACAATTAGAAAAAGACATCGATCTGTGAGTGTGCATGGTAGGGCTCAACATTTTTATGCAGCGGGACTGTAGAAAGGGGAGCAAATTGAAGAAACCAATTTAGCTATACTTGTATAAGGTGCCAAAAATATGCAAATGTGTCACTAAACCTTGACTTACCTCTCTCTATGTAAGTCTGTTTTAATTACCATAGCCAAAATAGCCCTGAATCCAGTGTGCTTTAGTTAATCAGATTGTAAGCTCATATCAACAGGGCTTTGCTCACTTCTTGTTTCTGCCAAGATTATTTTGTCAACGTCTTATTTAGTTATACATTCCTGATGTGCAACTATAAAGCACTTTGGAATATGTTGGCGCCATAAAAATGCTAAAAATAAGAACTTATATATTCCATTTTTCTAACAGTTTTGCTAGGCATTGCTGGGGTTCACCCAGTTGTATATAGAGGAACGGGACTTGAATAGGCTTAGATGGCAAACATTTGGTGGAACACAATCCTTGGGTGCTACTCATGGGATTTACTCCATGTAGATAATTCTACTCTATTTAAAGACCCTTTGTTGCTCCACTGTTGGGAATATTCACAAGCCTAGCTTAAAGGAACCCTATAGCGTCAGGAACACAAATGCGTATTCTTTACCCTATATTGTTAAAACAACCATTTAGGTGGCTTGCCCCCCCTTACAACCCTTACATGGTAATAAACTAATCTTATTTCCAGCACTGATCCCGCCCCCGATCCGCCTCCTTAACTTACATTGTAAGAATTGATAAGCTCAGCCAATCCAATGCTTTCCCACAGGAAGGAGGCAGGGCGGGAGTAGGGCAAAACACCAGCTTGGCCAATCAGCATTTCATCATAGAGATGCATTAAATCAATGCATCTCTATGGGGAAAGTTCAGCGTCTCATGCAGAGCGTGGAGACACTGAACATCAGTGCCCCACGAAGAACCTCTAGTAGCCATCTGAGCAGTGGCTACTGGAGGTGTCCCTAGGTTGTAATGTGATAAGATTGATAAGACAGTGTCTACTGAAAAAAAGCCTGCAGGGACTAACTATAGACACCAGAACAACTATATTAAGCTCTAGTTGTTCCGGTGACTATAGTGTCCCTTAACAGTTTTTGTTTAGGTACAAAATTAACTTGGATAAAACATAGACTGTTTCTTAATGATTGTTTGTATATTTGATGTATGATATTGTGCAGTTCTATTTGTTTGCTGGCAATTTTCTAATTTAATGTGCCCCTTGTGTGAGGATATTTGAGATGTGAAGCACTGTAAATTTCTACACACTATTGTAAGAGGACTACTATGTCAATGTTAAATGTAATTCATGGAATGTTGATGAAGTAGTCAAATACCTCTTTCAATTTTGCCAATATTGACACGGTAACCGGACACAGCAAATTGGTTTACCTTGTTCTCATCCCTAAAATGCCTCTTGTTGGGATGTTTTTGAAGAATGAATATGTGATGTCTTGTCTTCAATTCTATTATAAGGTACGATACACCACAAAAAATACACAAGTTTTTCCTGGAGGTTCCAGCTTAGTGTTGGAGGAGAGCATTGGGGGTTGCAGATTCAGGAGAACCCATTACCACCCCATTCCTTTAGCCCCTTGCTTTAGTTTCCTTGTTTTTACCTTCTCCCTCTTTCCCCTGCCTTTCACGTGTTCCCCTCTACTGCTCTTTTTCTTCAGTACACTTGCTTTCCTCCTTCACTTTTCACTGAATTTTCACTGAATAAGTCCTACGAAAAGTTTTGACTCACAGGCGTACACTTCTGGACGAAGGACTCTTGGAGCTCAGTATCTATTTGTAGGTGGGCAATACGTAGAATCGTCTAGGGCACTTACTCTCAAGTCTTTAACCCCATGTTAACACTGCTATTCCATCTCATGTCATCCGGCTGATCTCTAATGACCCTCTGTAATACTAGTTTAGTGTAGTGTACCCAGAAATGTGAGGTCTCATCTTTCCTTCCTTTTCAGAAGGTGAATACGTTTGTAATTTGGATGTTTAGCACTAGTCTACCTACTTGACATGGCCAATGTTTAGTCCTGATTTAGGCTTTGCAATAATGTTTCAATGTAACTACAAAAGAGCCATGGGTGTTCACCTGGATGTCAATGTTACTCTCTCTGATTCTATGTACTATGTGATGTTATGTCTTACATACTTTTAAAATCTCAATAAAAACCAGATTGAAATAGAAAGAAAAAGAGTGATAAGATTACTAAAGGGATTTCATATTAATGAGAAAATATCATACTTCAGAAATCTAATTCTCTGATCCAAAAGGTCTCTGTCATCTTTAACCTCCTCACCCTATAACCACCCTGTCTAGTTTCTTGTATATGTACAATAAATATAAATGAGTTGAGAAATTCTGTATTTCTTCTCATGAAGTGAGCAGGAACACGAAAGTCAAGCAAGTCTTTTTGAATTGTGGATTTATGCTTTGTGAATCTCCCTTTAATCCTTTGTGTAGTTTCCCCAACCTTAATTGAGCTACTGGTATTTCGACCAATATACCACAATTGTGGTGTTACAAGACACATAGTCCTTGATCTTATACTTCTTCTTATTATGGGGATGATAAAAAACATCCCCCTTTATCATTGCATAACAAGACATGCAAGAATTGGTGAATTCTTTTTCTCTTTGGACCTAGGAATAGTAGAAAAGTAGGCTTTTTTTTTTAATGGAAGGAAATCAGCTCTAACTAATTTGTTCCTGATTGATGGACATCTTTTGTAAGATATGAAGGGTGGAAGGGAGGACGACAATTGTTCAGAACAGACCAATGTTTCTTAATGATCCCGACAATCTTAGGGGACCATGTACCATATCTTGTAACAAGTTTCAATATATTTTTTTCTTTAGTTTGTTTTATTAATTCTAATAATGTTGCCCTGTACTATTTTAGAAATACCAGTGAACTCCATGTTTAACAAAGAATTTTGCTACCAACAATCAGTGAATCATGAAGTTTGAAATTCATTTAGTATTGGGGAACACTGAATGTTTAGTTTTTATTAGGAGTTAAACTTAAATTAAAATGTATTTTAATGCTTTGGCTTTAAACACTTGAAGGAACACTCAATGCACCAAAAAAACCTAATCTAAATGAAATTGTCATGGTGTCAGGGGGCCATGCAGGTGCACTTTTACCTTAAGGGGTTAAACCATTCCAAAGTCCTAGCAGGTACTTTCTCTCTGCTGGATCACCCAAGAAAACACCAAGTAGATATCCCACCTCCTCCCCAGCAACTGGGCGACTCACAGCTCTGGGGGTACAACTGGTTTTATTCCTGCCACACACTGCATGCATGGGTTTTTTACATCGCATGGGGTTTTTTAGTCACAATTGCAGGGCTTTTCTTCCCAAGATCCCAAGAGATAATTGCGTGAGAAAAACTATAACTCAATTATCTCCCAGGTACAGAAAAATCTGCAATATTTAGAAACATCCCAAATATCAATTATAATAACTTTAGAACCCCAGGAAAGTCACATCACCGAATAGCTTGGATCTGAGCTCACACTTTGCCAAAATATATCTCAGATCCCTTTGGTGGTTCAGGAAAGCCATTCGAATGAAGTTTTGACCGGTTGGCCACGAGGTGATGCCCCAAAACAGTTCCATAAAATACAGGGCAACGACCGGTCATCTTTCGGGGGGTTCTCGCATGAACACTGATTAATCCATCCCCTGGCTGTTAGGATACAAATGTTCCCCCTGTTCGGTAGTTTCTGCCTTCTGAACGCTGTTCTCCTAACTGTTTGGAAAGTTGAATGGGCAGCAGCACCAGTTTCCCCAGGCGTTCGCGGGGACGTCTATCCGAAATTAGTTCCACGCTGTGAACGACCATGTACCGTTGCCTGCATTCAGGAGACAAGATGGCCGCCATTTGTTTAAACACATGTGTTCGTTTATACAAACTGCGGCCACACAGGGGAAAACTTGAATTAATACCTAATTTGTGGTTAACAGCCAGGGGCAGTCAGTAATTAAAAGGTGCGAATAAGGGGACCACATAGCATTGATTCAGTAAACGAACGGAGCCGTACGGATAACCTAACAAAAGGGAATAAAAGTGTAGCTAAAGCAACCATTTCGCTACAGCTGCCTCCAGCACCAATTTCAATTCCCCAAGGTGGCATCGCCTTGTGAAATTTCACTTACAGGAAGCACGAAGTGCCGCCTTGCAGGGGCGCTGCTGATAGTCTGAGAGTGGTCAACTGAAGCTCTCAGCCAATTAGTAACTCTCCATTCACAAAACTGGCTTAAGAAAGGTAAGTTTCTTTCTAAGCCAGTTTTGTGAATGGAGAGTCACTTGCATCATTCAAGCACAAAATGCTGTCCCTACTCCTCCGGTTACTAGTAGGCAGATGGGAAGTGAGCCCTTTCTGTCCAGGCTCACATATAGACATTGGAGGAGCTGGGAAAGCACTGAGCTTTATACCATCTAGAACTGTTCCTGTAGTTCTGTTATCAGGCATAGGAGACTTACTAAACCACAGAGCACATGATTATGCCTGTAAGAGCATTATATGAAATGTAGTCCACAACATCTGAAGTGCTGAAGTTGCCTACACCTGAGCAAGAACAACACTGTATCTAATTTACCCCCTACCCCTCCACATGTCTCAATTCCCTTCAGGGCCCCTCCATGTGTCTCTTTCCCCCCTTCCATGTTTCTCAATTCCTCCCCAGTCCCTTCCATGTGTCAGTTTCACTCCCCAAGTCCCTTTCATGTCTCAATTCCCCCCATCCCATTCCCAGTCCCTTCCATGTGCCTCCACCCCAGTGCGTCTCTGCCCCCACTCCTCCCAGATGTCTCCCCCCCAAAGTCCCTTCCATGTGCCTTAATTTCCCCCCTGTCTTTTCCACGTGTCCCAATTTCCCCCAGTCCTCTCCATGTGTCTCGCCCCCAATCCCTCCATATGTCTCCTCCCCCAGTCTCTTCCATGTGTCTTAGTTTCCCCCCCTGTCTTTTCCATGAGTCTCTCCCCCATCTTCCTCTGTACCTGCATACCATTTGCAAAAG
Source organism: Pelobates cultripes (assembly GCA_933207985.1). Classification (NCBI taxonomy): domain Eukaryota; kingdom Metazoa; phylum Chordata; class Amphibia; order Anura; family Pelobatidae; genus Pelobates; species Pelobates cultripes. The sequence continues at coordinate 49,874,729 of OW240917.1, read as the reverse complement.
TAGACAACCCAGGATATTCAAAGTGGGGCATGTCCATTATTTTTTTTTAGTAGCCACTTAGTCATAAAGAGAAAAAATGAATAGATAGGTAGGGGCTGATCCAGGAGCCCCAGAAGATATGGAGAGCTGGTGGATTAGCTTCAAAAAGATGCCCACTGTCACTCCCACAAAACTGGGAAATAACCTTCAAAACTGAATATAGGTAGTGACGGACTAAGAAATAGTCCTAGGTAGGAGAGAGACAGAAATAGGAAAGGAGACCCTACCTTTAATGATTCTAAGGACGACAGGAAATACGGGTTTCAAAAAACCAGTATGTAGGAAGAGACAAAAATACTGCTGCAGATTTCTGAGCATTACAAGGTCCAAGAGGATGAAACACCCAAAATGTCTGAGAACAGTCAGAACCACTCCTGCTCACAACCCCAGTATGTATACAAAAGGCAGGAATATCGAGAGGTAAAATCACAGGGAGAGAGGAAGAGGGGCTAGACCCCAACAACCACAATCATTAAAGGTAGGGACACAAAATGAGTGTTCATATTTTTATTTCCTTTGCATATTTCACAAAGGAAACTGCCCTTTCACTGATGATATATTTGTCATTATAAGTTTTACTGCTCTAAAATACTCATTTGTGTTCAGCAATGTCTCATGAGTACAACAGTACCCCACATTGTGGCGAAACCAACCTCGCCACTGGGCATTGGAGAAGCCTGTTTGCCCGCCTCCTGCCTGCTGATTATGGCCCCCTGGGAGATTTGGCCCTTTAAATACAGTATTTGGTCATATTTAATTTTATTATGCTGCTGCTGGCCCTTTAAGAACCATCTGGGGACATACTGTGACTTTTGGGAACAATGCCCCTTTAAGAATGTATCCCCTGTCCCCTAATATACTTTGTTTGTGCCCTTTTCCCACTTGGTTCAGTAAATGGGGCTTACGGAACCAAGTACCACACAGGCGGACTACCCAGAAGTGGAAGTGTACAGGCAATTTACCTCCCAGTCTGGGAGACTGCTGTAGGTAAATTGCCGACCGCTGGGTGGCCGCTGTTCGTGCAAACGAACACGTGACGACGCCATATTTTTTCATTCAAATGGGGTCAGCGGTGTGTGGAGCCAAATTTATGGAACTGAAATCGGCTACACAGTTCCACCAACACCGCTGACCCTTATCTTCTCCTACACTGAATTTTCAGCTACAGAGACTAAGTCCCGTTCGGTGATTCGAACACATTTTTTAAGTGTGAAATAGACCGACCGCACAGCCCAAATCTATGGAACTGTTTTGGGCATAAAAATGTGCTTGCGGTCGGTCATAAAAGGACTTTCAGCTAACTTTTTAACCCCTGGATGGAATTGGTTGAATACTTTATAATCAAAGTGTGCTGAATAATAATATGTAATTTTTATGAAGATTGACTTATATATATTAAAGTTATAGTACATGTGTAAAAACTGTATTTCTCTGCCTGTGATAATTACTTTAACCCATTGTGTAAGGTAATTGTATCACAGGCAGAGGGGAGGATTTTGTGTGGGAGTGTCTGTGGGTATTGTACATATTGATTGGTTGTTCTGCAAAACCCTGTGGGCGGTACTATGTGTGCAAAATGTGCATAAAAGCAGAGTGTTTGATTAAAAGCTTCAGTTCTACTTCACCCTCAATTTGGAGTGCCGTCTCTAATTGGGGGAATCTGCTACAAGGGATTGCTATGCTTGTCATACTCCCTTGCTAAATCACTATTAAGCTCTTGTAAGAGCTTGTTCCTGCCTTGCTCTCTGGAGGAGTCTACGGTGGTTATGGTGTCTGCTGGAGTGCTTAGAGCCCTCAGGAAGTGCTATGACCATCCTTCAACGGAGGTACCCAGTCGTGGTGCCAGGTGATCCGTTACAAACATGTACAGGTTTTATGATGTTTTGGAAAGTTACAGGGTCAAATTGAATTCTCTGGCTTTATCAGGCAAGTCACTCAAATTATAATTCATAAAATCACTTAATTATGTACAAATAATAAATAAATATACACATAGAATGTATATATATATATACATATATATATATTTAAATTAAATATAAATAAAAAAATTGTAATGCAATTTTATTCTACGCATATTTTAGGAATGAAATTGCATTTCAATTTTTTATTTAATTTTTTGTTATTATAAATTTAAGCCAGAAAATTCTATTTGCAACTCCTATCTTTGACCATGTAACTTTTTTCCCCAAATTTAACTGAAAATGCAACTTACAATGACTTCTCCAGTCTCAAAATAATTCAATCACTTCATGGGGGAACTATGTAGAGCACCTTTTTACTGTTATGACATGCTGCAAACGAGATGCATACACAGACACCAGTTGTTCGCAGCGTTCCTGAGGAATCTTAGCCCATTGCTCATGAGCAATGGCCTCCATTTTGGTAATATTATTTGGGTTTGCGTGCTGCAACCACCTTCTTCAAAACCAACCAGAGTTTTTATATGTGGTTCAAGTCAGGTGACTGGGTTGACCACTGTTTCCAAGATCATTGTCTTGGAAGGTCCAATGACACCCATACTTCAGCTTCCTCACAGATGGCATGGTTTTCTCCTAGCATTTCCCGATACTTTAATGAATCCATCTTGCCTTCCACATGTTGCAGGTTTACAGTGCCAGAGGATGCAAAGCAGCCCCAGAGCATCACTGAGCCACCACCATGCTTAACTGTAGGCAAAGTGTTCTTTTAAGCATATGCTTCATTCTTCTTCCTATGGACATAGCACTATCCATTTGGCCAAAAAGTTCCAGTTTTGTTTAATCGATCAACATAACAGAATCCCTAAACGTCTGTGGCTTATTTATATGATTTTGAAAATATTGGAGCCAACCTTCATTGTGCTTTTGGGTCAGTAGTTGTGTACGTCATGCAGTTCTGACATGGAAATCTTTTGCGTTTAGTAGGCCTTACTTTGCTTACTGAAACCTCAGTGTCTGTTGCCACTAAGCCTTGCTGAGGGTCTTTTGCAGTCACTTGAGGGTTTATCACAAACTGCCTTCTCAGAAATCTGTTTGATGCCATTGATAGCTTCCTTTGTCTGCCCATCCAGATAGTTTAACCACTGTTCCTTCAACTCTGAACTTGCAAACTATGCTTACAATTGTGTCTCTAGGAACATTAAGTACCTTTGCTATCTTTTTGTATCCTGCTCCTTGTTTGTGAAGTGCGATGACCTCTTCTCTGAACTTTGTGGACCATGCAGACCATTCTTTTCACTTTCATATTTCTAACATGCAATCAAACATGACACTCAACAAACCCTAACCAGTTCGTGTATATAGAGTGTTCCAGCTCTAGCACACCTGGTGCAACTAATGAAGCCCATGATAGGTTGCATCAGGTGTGCTTGAGACAACACATGTGTTGCATATTTGTGCTGCTGTGAAGTATTCTATTCACGAGGTTGAATAATTTAGAGACTGGAGAAGTCATTAGAAGTAAAATTTTCAGTTGAATTTGGTGAAACCACTAGAAGTATTCTAGTATGTTGATCTATTTCAATAGATTGTATTTGATTTGTTCATTGCAAACAGCTGAAGTTTGTAAATCTTGACAATTAAACAGATTTTTAATGGGGTTAAAAAGTTTTTATAACACTATCTATCTGTCTATCTATCTATCTATGTCAAAAAATGTTAACAAATGTTAACAAATACCTATATACTGTATTTTATAACTTGCTTTTTATCATGGACAGAGAGAGAGTTTGAAACAGGTTTGGTAACATTATTTGTTGAGACATGAACCGTGTTTCCTGAATTTAAAATGTTACAGGGTGTCTGACATTTGAAAAGCCCTACTGCAGAGAAGGCCCCAGGTCTGCTGTTCCCTTGGTTATGCTCTGTTATTTAGTTAGAATGTTCACCTCGGTTGTATTCCATTCCCTTCAACAATGTTCCCGAAGGTCTCAGTTTGACAGTGTGTGATTAATATCTTTTGATTTTTAAGCAGCTGTAACACAGCAAAAAAAAGGAAATCCAATCAAGGCTTGGGAATACTTCATATTTTTAGTTTATATTTTGTCCCAACTTGGAAGTTGCCTTGGAGTAGGTGACAGCAAGATACGATTGTTCTTATTCTACAGCCAGCTGGCTTTTGCTCCACTAACAATTCTTTAGTGTTCCCAGATGGGTAAATTATATCCTGTGAATTAGAATTAAATAAGATAAATGACCTAGGAATTGAACCTTATTCCTGTACAGTAGGGCTACACATGCCTAAAATTCCCATCCGACTGTGTCAAAACAGGTCGGTGATTTGCAACAAAATAAAACAAGTTAATTAGATTCATAATGTTAGCTTGATCACTACAAATGTTAGTTATTAAAAATAAAAATTAAAAATAAAAGCTTGAAAAAACATCTAATTACAGGACAGGCAACTCAGTAAAGCTACCAGGTTGATAGAGCAACAAATGTGCCATTACATATTAAATGCAATCAATGATCATTGTGTCAGTATTAGTCATGTTAAGTATGGCTATGACTGTATAACAGTCCGAGCTACAAATGGGCCATTACATATTAAATGCAATCAATGATCATTGTGTCAGGATTAGCCATGTGCATGTACAGCTCTAACTGTAATAACGATCAGAGTGTAAAAGCATGACGGGTACACTATTAAAGGAACAAGTCACAGGGAAAAAGTGTTGTTGTTATTTAATTTTTATATTTTTGAATTTGGTAGATATATACCCAAATGAAAACTTGCATATATTTAATTATACATTATACATTTTCCATTGGGTGTACATCTAAAAATAGCCTGCAAATCTCTTGCCTGATGCCTTTCTAAGCCTTTCCCTTCTAACCCCCGTCCAGACTTTCTGTGGCTGTCCAATCACAGAATTCCCTACACAGCTCAATGAGAAGTCTTTGCAAGGTAAGTGCCCTGGGCAGTTATCTTCCTCTTGAGTTTACTAAGCCAGGAAGTAACAGGACCAGTTGTCTGATTGACAGCCAGGGGGGGTGTAACATAAAAAATGTAGTCAATTTGTTTTAAAATCACATTCCAAACCAATACATGTTCTGGAATATTTATTAAATTGTTTTATTTGGGAAATGAGAATTGTGCACTTTTAAACTGCTGCATTCACTTTTCATTGATCTTTTTGTAACTATATATGACGCAGGGTGTGCTGTAAGCAATACTAATTATTTATGTAGAACAGGATCAGATTTCCCAGCACGGGCAATTAGTTTCACTTTAATGTGTCGATGGTTAGTTATGAAACTCCTTACAGACCATCATTGATAATAATCTGTAACTGAGGAAACCGTATATATGCAAATAGATTCACTTGCACAAACATAACATATCTCCAGTTTAGCAAAAGAAAAGAACTCCCTTTTGATTGCTGCAAAGGTTTTATAACCAATGCTGTGTGGCAAAACCAATGTACACTGTCACTTCCTACTACTGGGCCATGTAATTCCCAAAAGGATCAAATTATTCTGATTATAAATACAGCTATTTCCCCAGGATGGAACTAAGTTGGGTGCATGAAATTTCAAGGCAGTTTGCACTGGCATCATTGACTAGTGCTTTTATTATTATTATGATTATGATTATTATTATTATTATTATGTTATTATTTATATTGCACCAACAACTAAGTCTGCCCTTTAACAAGAGTCCGTTATCTCTACAACTCTGAATATTCTATATATTTGGATACTAATTGTATAGAGGGGCTTCAGACCGTTTTCATAAGACTAAAAAGTGTGTGTGTGTGTTTAGGCAGGGCCAGTGCAAAGATTTTTGGTCACACAGGCAAAGGTGTATTTTGTCGCATCCCCACCAATTTTTTTTATCTTTACATCTGTGTCCCTTTTGAATTTCTTATCACTTTTAGTGTTTAATATCCCCTCTCTTGAATAATTTATCCCTTTTGAACCTTTGTGTCTTACACCTCCTTTAGTGTATTTTATCCCTCTTTTAGTGTGTCTCTCACAACCTCCCTTGTGTATCTTTTACTTCCTACAGACCCTTTGTGTGTCTTTCTTCCCAAAGTACTTTCTTCCCAAAGTACATACCTTTTCCACCTGCACTGTGAATGTTTACATGGTGTGTTCAATAAAAACATGGCAACATTTCATTCTTTGTGTGTTATTACTTTAAGCAGACTGTGATTGTCTATTGTTGTGACTTAGATGATGATCAGATCACATTTTATGACCAATTTGTGCAGAAATCCATATCATTCCAAAGGGTTCACATACTTTTTCTTGCAACTGTACATAGACATAGCGACACAGACATCAAGAAACATTCAGATCGGCATACAGAGGCAGGCATAAAGAGACAAACATATGCAGACAGTCATACAGAAACATACAGACATAGGCATACAGAGACATGCATAAACAGTCATATAGAGACATACAGACAGTCACACAGACATACAGACACAGAAACATACATGCAGTCACAAGTATATTGTTACACATTAGGCCTGTGCAATCAGAAGCATGTTGTCTGGCTCTGATTTGTGGATCCAGTTCAGCAGTCCACCCCCATCACTGGGCATCAGTGATGGACCTAAAGTAGAGAGGGACCTGGTGCAACAGTGTGCCACACACACAGTAATACACATACACACAAATACACACACTGATAAAAATACAGATACAGACACAAAAATACACACACTGACACATACAGATGTAGACACACAGGTACTCACACTAGCACACATGCAGATACACAGAGACATATACACACACTGACACATTTGCAGATACACGCACTGACACACATACACACTTTGACATACATACATACATGTAGACAGACACACAGATACATACACTAACATAAAAATACACAGATACACTGACACACATACAGATACAAACACACACTGATTGACGTACAGATACACACACACCGAGTTACAGACACACCCAAGCACACACACACACACACACAAAGATACACATGCTCGTTAAAAATTACACAAATATAGCCACCCTCCTGTTTATTACCTTTGTGTCTTGGAGTGTGGATTCCTTGGGGTCCAGAATGCTGGTTGACGTATTTGGGAGTTAGGGACCAGCTCCTCTCCTTTCTGCCCTCTCCTGCGCAGTTTCAGTCTCTCTGGGAGTAAGTGACAGCCTGTAACTTCATCCCATGCTGTCGATAAGAAAGGTGCCTGGTCACGCTGTTTGCTATGTGATGTTCGCTTTTGAGAGTGGAAGACTGGGCTAGACAGAGTTACTGGCACTTGGCCATGCTACCATCAGAAGAGGAGTGCAGTGCGCCAGTCCTGTGTATTGGTGACAGTGTGTATCAAGTAAGTAGATAGGTGTATGTATGAGTATGTACAGTCATGGGAGAAAGAAAGTACACCCTCTTTGAATTCTATGGTTTTACATATGTGAGCATAATAACAATTATGTGTTCCTTAGCAGGGCTGAAAATTAGGCAAATGCAACCGCAGATGAACAACAACAGATGACATATTACACCGTGTCATGATTTATTTAACCAAAATATAGTCAAAATGGACAAGCCATATTTGAAAAACCAAGTACACCCTTACTACTTCCATAAGTATTAAGATTCTAAGTAGCAGACAGATGCTGCTAATCAAAGGCCCTTAATTAAGTGATCATCAGCAAGTGTCACCACATCTATAAAGACCAAAGGTTTAGCAGTTTGCTGGTCTGGTACATTCATGTGTGTTAACACAATGCCAAGGAGGAAATACATTAACAGTGCTCTTAGAGAATCAATTCACGCTGCCTATCAAACTAGGAAGGGTAGTAAGGCCATTTCCAAACAATTTAAAGTCCATCATTCTACAGTGAGAAGATTATTCAAAAGTGGAAAACATTCAAGACAGTTGCCAATCTTCCTAGGAGTGGACGTCCCAGCAAATTCACCCAAGGTCAAACTGTGCTATGCACAGAGAAATTGCAACAACAAAAAAAAAGAGTTACATCTCTCTACCTCAAGTTAACATGGTAAATCTTGAAGTTCATGACAGTACAATTAGAAAAATACATTGATCTGTGAGTGTGCATGGTAGGGTTCAATGCTTTTATGCAGCAAGACTGTAGAAAGACGTGCAAATGAAAGAAACCATTTTAGCTACACTCGTATAAGGTGCCAAAAATCTTGCAAATGTGTCACTAAACCTTGACTTACCTCTCTCTTTGTAAGTCTGTTATTAATTACCATAACATTTTCAAAACTGGTTTTGCAGCCTAAATAGCCCTGAATCCAGTGTGCTTTAGTTAATCAGATTGTAAGCTCATATCAACAGGGCTCTGCTCACTTCTTGTGTCTACCAAGATTACTTTGTCAACGTCTTATTTTGTTATACATTGCCGCTGTGCAACTATAAAGCACTATGGAATATGTTGGCGCCATAAAAATGCAAAAAATAAGAACTTATATATTCAATTTTTCAAACAGTTTTGCTAGGCTGCCAACTGCTGTGTCCAACTCTCTTCAGATTGTCTCTTATGGTTTCAGACTGATCATCAATTTTTGACGGCAAGGCCTTCATTTAATACTATTGGGTAAGCTTTTCAAATGATTTAATATCATCCTATAAACTTTTACAATTATGTAAAGGAACACTATAGTGTCAGGAATACAAACATGTATTCCTGACGTTATAGATCTAAATTGCTGTTTAGTCCCCTGAACCCCGCCCCCCCCCCACCTTTATCCCCATTAAAAGGTAATTTACTCTCCTTTTTGCAGCACAGTGTCGGTATAGTTTACGCTGGCCCTGCCGACGCCTCGTCCCCTGGGCTGAGATCATCAGACTGAGATCTCAGCCAATACAATGCTTTCCCATAGGAAATCCAAGGGAGGATATACACGCATGCACAGTAAAACACCACTCTGTGCCAATCACCATCTCCTCATAGAGATAGATTGACTCAGTACATCTCTATGGGGAAGGTTCAGCACCACCATGTAGAGCGCTTCTATGCACTGACTCAGTTAGCACCTCTAGTGGTCATCTGAGTGATTGCCCCTGGACGTGTCCCTAGGCATTAATTTAAACACTTCTTTTTTCTGAAAAGGCAGTGATTACATTAAAATGCCTGCAGAGACAGGCAGTAGACACCAGAACAACTACATTAAGCTGTAGTTGTTCTGGTGACTATAGTGTCCCTAATATTATGAAAAATATTAAACTTTGGCAATATTTTTAGTTTTAAACTAATGATTTGCTTTTTACATATATATGATATTTTTTTTATATTATAGTATATTGGATAAAAATACATTAAGCTGTAGTTGTTTTGGTGACTATAGTGTCCCTAATATTATGAAAAATATTAAACTTTGGCAATATTTTTAGTTTTAAACTAATGATTTGCTTTTTACATATATATGATATTTTTTTTAGATTATAGTATATTGGATAAAAATATGTTAAAAGTGTATCCAAAAATATTAAATCATTTGGAATGCTTGTCCAACAATATTAAATCAAGGTCCAAGTGACGAGTTTGGCCACCGAGTTGAATGTTTCACTAGTTGTAATTACTTTTCATGTGAAGTATGTGAGCACAATTAAATTGTTATCTTAATAGGCAAATACAGAAACAATCAAAGTGTCAAAGAATTTGCAAAAAGGATCATGACTTTCTGTTTTTTTTTTTTTTTAATATCCTATAAATATTTATCATACCTCTCTAACTGTTTAAGCCAACCTGAAGTTTGGAGCATACAAAATTAATTAGAATTAAGTACTATTATCAAGAAAAGCATCAGTCCCATGTGATACCATTAGTGTGCATATGTATTATTACAAATGTGCAAAACAGCAGCCCAGCCCTTACAAATACTCTATCTCGAATATAAAGTTGGAGATTTCAAACTTGTTTATCTTTTTATTATGTAGGTTTTCATATAACAATCTGCTTAATATACGTGGATACATTATTTAAAGGGACACTGTAGGCACCCAGACACTGTCTCATTGACGTGGTGTGGGTGCAGTGTACCTGTTCCTGCAGTTTAGATAAACAGCAATGTTAACATTGCAGGGTTAAGACTGCCTCTAGTGGCTGTCTACCAGACAGACACAAGAGGCACTTCCTGCTGTTTCATGGAGTTTGACTCTATGAACTGAAAAAAACTCATTTTGCTTCTAAAAGTGTAGTTTACTTAATTGCTTTGTGGTTCAGTTAAAAGTCTACATATCTTGTTATCAAACCATTGAAGTAAACAAATATTCTATACAGTGGAATTGTCACCTCTTATCAGCCCTCAGTAAGTATCATAGCACTCTTAAATTGCCTCCTGCTGTAAAACATCACTAATGAGCGTCTTTACATGGCGAAGGTTTCAAGGAAGATGGTTAGGGTCACTTGCATTAAATGGAAATTCTAAAAATAAACTTGAGCATTTATAAATGGCAGGTGTGCAATATTGATTTATAATAGGATTTATAATAGGGCTAGTAAATGACTGGCTTTCATAAGAATACGAGGCAGAAATATGCTGAAATATAAGGCACATGCCATTTACTGATTTTCTAATTACCAGTTACAGTAATTTTTAATATCAAAATGGTGGAGCCTGTTAAGTGAAGACTGAATTGTGGTAAATTAAAAACGTAATTTCAGAAATTAGACCAAATTAAAATAAACAGATAATTTATTAAATCTTGGAATGTTTACTTACAATTTGTAGTTTACTTTTTTCACCTTGAATCACTGCTTAAAAGACTTGAGCATTTGTTTTCGGACACATTTTCGTAAGTTCGTCCATCTGTCCGAAAGACAAATGGACAAATGCAAATAATAAAGAATGAAACAAAGGACAAATCACTACATAGACAAAATTTTGCCCATGCAATTTGTTCTTTTGTTTGTTTTACTTTATCACAAGGAGGGAGCTTTTGGCTCACGGATCTTTCCTTGTAATATTTAAAAATAGAAGCATTGGGGATCACCAAATCCCACCAAGTCCCTTCTCATTCTATGGGTGTCAATATGAACACCATATTAGTATAAGGGATGTTAAATTTTCCTTTCTACCCCACACACGCCATGATTAGGAGCGTGTTTACTAAACAGCAAGCACAAAAAGTATAGCGACTGGGCAGTTATTGCTACCTGGTTGCTAATTCAATAAACTAGGATCTGGCAAGGTGCCCCTTGCCTCCATGGTTGGTACCTAATGAAATAATTAACTGGGGTGTCATTAAAATAAACAGGGGACCTGATGTCCCCTTCCAGCCCCCACTGGACTTTTGAGTCCAAGCGCTTTTTATTAGTTGCCTTAAGCCAACCAATCAAAGTGCTGACAGGTAATTCATGAGACCTATTGTTATTATTTTTTATTTTACAGGTATTTAGTTTCTTGGACCCCTTCACTATTATTGGTGTAAGGGGGGTAACTGGGATATTTTTAATAGGGGAGAAACTATGGGCTTAGGGATCCCTAGTCACTGGGGAAGGACAACAGGTCCATCCCCTTTTTCTATTTAGGGCTCCCACCCATCGCCATAATGAGTGTGGGCTTGGGGGGGATTGACAATAGGTCCACCCGGCCCTTATTAAGTTTGTGTAAAAGAAAACAATAATGACGCCTGGAATTTTGGTGGTGTCCAAGTCTACAGGTTTGCTAAGAGGTTCCGTAACTATCCACTACTGTCTTTAATATGACGACCACTTCAGTCATTTTATCAGATACATATGTAGCGTGTATATATCAAGGCAGCAGGTAGATAAGCACCATTGGCAAGTCTCAGTCTATTAACAGTGTAAGGTTATAGCTTCAGCTTGCTTGTTTTTGTGCTAAAGGACACAAGCACTTTTGGCATTTTTGACGTGTTTGTTCAACCGCAATTTTCATCTTTCTCATTAATTGCACCAACACATATTATAAACCGTATTTTAAATGACAAAAGGAGCTTTAAATCGATGTGACATATACATATATAAATTTCCATTTATGATAGTAAAAATACAAAAAAACACTTTTTTTTACTTTACAGTTTTGGCAATAATAATGTGTGCAGAATTAGTGCATCTTCAGAAAAGGTCATTCAAAATAAATAAATTAATTTGTCCTGATTTACAGAGTACATCATATGTCTAGGATTTCAGTTTATTTTGGTAGCTATAGATCAAAAATTTCAATGTGGAGTGATTTCAGCATTTGGTGTTTATTAGCCATTCCAGAAAGCAAAATGTCCACAAAAAAAGTAAACATTGCAGCCAGGCTATTTAGTAAAGGGTATTTTGACACTGATAAAGTGTATCCATTTAACTGCCAATCTCTGCACACTATGGTAGTAAAATGTTTTATTTTCTGATTATTAACATACACACATATAAAAAGGTTTTTTTCATGTGTATTTTATAAACCTGATATGTGCTACTTCTGTATAAAACCCCACATTGTTTTCAGTTAGAGCTTATGAGTAAAACAATACCCAAAAGGCCTTTGCTACTATCCTGGCCATAATCAGTCCTGACCAATTCAGTTTTTAGTTAGAATTTTGATGGGCATATGCCTCATTAGGGGTATTGTCATAAGGTATATTTTGAGCCTTGCTGTACATTCATATTTGCATTAGTTCCTTTAAAATGTAATCTTTTATTTGTGCATTGTTTTTAAATGCACGTTGCAATTTTGTGGTTTATTTTGCAAATGTAATGTGTGCTACTGTAATAAAAATCACTCAATCATTCAGCAGAATGAGCTCTTTGCATACCCTTGTCAGGTGTTTTTTTTTAAAAATAGAGGGTTACATTTATAACCTGCACAGTGAAGTTTTTTTGTTAGTTTTTTTAAAGCGAACTAGAATATGGATCTAAGGTGCATTTCGGGGCATTTTGTAGCTTGCATATTTAATTTATTCTACAAATACATAGCATGGAGGTATTTCATTTCCACATTATATGTCCAAAGCCATCCAACCCTGGAAAAGCTGTGAATGTTTGGGGTGGTGGCCAGGTCATCAGGAAAACCGGGCAAATGCCTGATGAGTTGTGATGGTCATGTGGCGAGGCTTACAGGAGAAATCAAAATAATCTTCTAGTAGGGATGCACATGCTCAGAAAGGGATTTCTGCCCCTTCATGGGCTGGTGGCGAGACCAACACTCTTTCTAACTGGTCCAGCAAACTCAAATTCAGGGGGGAGCTAGGCAACTCGTGGTCTGCACCTCCACCGGTTGGAGACGGTTAGGCTTTCTTCTGCAGGCTACAGCCTTTCAGAGCTTAGGCAAAGGTCTCTGCAAGCCTTTATTTGCTTGTGCTGCTCAAAACAAACACTGGGGCATTTTCCCAATCGAAAAGCACCTCAGCAAGGCTCTGCACATGGGATGTGATGGATAGGCATCAAACTGACACTCATTTTGGGCAGCATGTTGTCATTGATGGTGACATGACATGCCCCATCTCTGTCTACACCTCTCCTATTTGGGCTTCTATCTTTAAATGCCCAGACAGCATTTTTTTTAAAAATGCCCAGTCCTGTCCTGCATACACAAACAATGCACATCACATCCACAGACAGCTGACACGCACACATGATACACACAACACCACAGACACACAAAGAACACAGATACAAACAGAGCAACATAAGCAGCCCTCCTCCCCACACACAATACTTCAAACAGCTCCCACACAGAGCCCACACATAGAACACACGCATAACACCATAAACAATGTGAATACACTCACATAACACTGCACATAACAGACACCCAGTGATACAAAGCTCCCATGCATACATGCAAGACCACACTAACCCACATATACACACAAACAGCTCATGGCTGCTGCAGCCATGCAGAACACAAGCAAATTTTGACAACATATATACACATTAATTTACAAAAAATATATACACATTTAAAGTTGCATTGGCACTCTAAGGGAATGGAAAAGTATTATGTTCATGCTGCCCCACTAAATGACTGCCAAACCATGGTCTAGACCATCTTGCCTGTAAGGGGTTAATAGATAAATCACTAACATTCTTTCTTTCATTACAAAACTATAATGTAGTGTCCAGTGTGCACAGAGTAACATGGAAAACCCAGTGCTATAATTTCCTTGTGCATTCAAGATCTTATCAAAATGACAATTTATTCTGCAGTGTTCACATTCTAATTAAAATGTGCTATTGGTGGAAGAGAAATACGGCAAGGCATCCCCACGGCAGCTTAGCTATTTCAGAAGGATCTCTATTTTCTCTCTGAATAGAGACAGAAGTGCGTCCTATAATCTTAAAATAATGAATATTCATCACCACTGGCTCCGAAAGATAGCAGGCCACCCTTCTGTCCATAGCCTACGTTCCCTGGGGTCTTTCATGTATATTTTTGTCAAAACTAAAGTAACAAGTGCTAATCTTGAAAAAATAAAATAAAAAAATAGTGTCTGCTGAAACCAATAGGTCTTTCTATGCCAAAATGAATATTCATTATTAAAGCAGAAAGCCACCTTAAAATATAAAATTAAAGGCCATATAAAAAAATTTTTGTTCATTGAACAATATCTGCAATTTTCTGAGTCAGTTTCATTGTTGTTTTATGGTACTTCCATAAAGTTCAAGGACATTTCTGTTAACAAAACATGTAGAAGCTAGGTAATACAGCAATAATGTCTGTGCTGTTCTCAAACAAGGCAGCACCGGGCAGATGTAATCAGTAGTGGTATGTAGTGGCAGGAGTAATGTAGTGAAAAAAAACAAAAAACTTTTTTTTACTTTACAGTTTTGGCAATAATAATGTGTGTAGAATTAGTGCATCTTCAGAAAAGGTCATTCAACCTGGTGACATATTTTTGGGGGTCCAAACTGTGGTGCAACTCCCATAATTCTTTGCCAGCTGGGGTACTAACGTTTACCCATGCTTGCAGGGCTGTATTTGTGAGCAGTGTCAGTGTGAATATAATTATGTTTTTGTATGCAATCTGTGTGTTTGAATGTATCCGTTTTGTGCTGTTGCCATTTATGCAATGTTGGTGTTCGAATGCAAGTGTGCATTTGTGAGTAGTGGTGATGTTTGAATTCACTCGCTGCCTAATATATCGTACCCCTTGACATTGTAACAATATAATCTGTTATTCACTTCACTCGTCAGTGGTTTTAATGTTGTGTCAGATCAATGTATACACACACTGTCCCATACACATACATGGCGACTTTGGTACAATCATATTAAACATACCGTGTGAGCGGAGTGATTGAAAAGGGTGTACCATTGAAACAGAAAATAAATATAATTGGGATAGAGGTGCAGTAAGTTGATTCAAGTGAGTATATGAAGCCAAAATAAGGATTGGCAGAGAATATGAGGATTACTGGAAATGGAACATAGGTCTGGCAGAAGCATTAATTGCAGGTTACAATAGGTCAGCTCTGGCTTTAGCAGACCAACAAGAAGTATGTTACAGTAATCAAGATGGGAAATGATAAGCAAATGGCCCAGTTTCTTAGTTAATGGGAGTACACGATAGCATAGCCACCAAAGCGTCACTAATGGACAACCCATCACTGTGTGCTAATTACCAACTATATATACCCCACAAACTGTAGTCATTTTATTTAGATTTATAATTCCATGTTACTCTTTGATTAATAAAAATAGGGTTTTGCTTGTATTTTATTTATTTTTTTACTAAAATTCTAGTCTAAAGAACTTACCAACACGTGTTAATGGGAAGGATGATGCTAAATGTTACGTCTGAGTATAATCGAATTAAATGTCAAGTAATTCAAGCAAAAGAGAAAGGATTGTGAAGTTATCTGTTAACCCAAGTGCAGTTACATGGTTCTGTTGTGTGAGTCTGCCCTCTAATGGTTTTTAAGATTCAATAAAAATTAAAGGTGAGACATTAAGCTTCGAAAGGATAGGCAGAAGAGAAGGAAGTTATGTTTCATGAAGGAAAAATGTTTGCAAAGGATTACCAATGTCAAATCAGGAAGAATGCTGATTTGCGTCAATAAAATTGACAGCATTTAGTGCTGTCCTATGATATCATCTACCTTTCTTCTTTGAGTAAGATATGCTGCAAGTTATGATCTGCCTGTCTTTAATAAAAAGATTTGAAATAAAGTCAAAATGCAACATTTAATGTTTAGTATTTTTTAAAGAATACTCTGGCTGAATGATAAAGGTTACACCTAAAATTAAAATAACAAAATACAACACACACACTATAGGACTATAATACACTTTCCCAAAGTGCTCAAACACACCTGTGTAAGATCCTCTTCTCCCACACCTTAACAACACTATCAATGGACAATACGTAGGTGGAGCACACAATACGTCTTTTAGATCTGATGTTACAAAGTCTTCAAGAATTTTTTTAAAATGGAGAGACAATAGTGCAGATGGTACAACAGGTTATGAGATATAGGAAATAAATAATATTTACACTCACAAAAGCAGTGCTAGTTTAAGCACTGGGATCTAGGGCACGTAGCAACAGCATTAATAAGGGCAATCCTAATTCTTCTTAAAGTCCATATCAGAGGAGTAGATTGTGGTGATAAGTCTGGTGAAGCTGACTCAACACTATAGTAGATGATGTAATTCAAGGTGGGTAATATACTACAAAGAAGGTAAGGTCCAAAGTTTCAAGGTTACAAAATCACAAAATGTATTAAAAAAACAATGAAAACAATAAATGTTGTAGCTTTTTAAGGTTGACCTTTTGGACTTCATTTTCTTTGTAGTATATTACCCTATGAATTACAATGCTATCAAATTTATCAACATTCAGAGAGAATTGTGGGCATCCCGTAACATTGCACATTTTATATTATTTAATTACATTATGAGAGTCAGGAAACAGCCAGTGAGCCCTGTGTGGATGTAGTAAGAGTGTTAATCGCCAGTTTAGGTTATGACCACAAAGGGGTATACCCCTTGCCCAGAGACTATCTAAGTATTTTAGTGGGGCCAACAATTAGCCGGCAGGGTGGAGGGGGGGGAGGGCGATAATCGAGTTTGGCTACTCGGCATTTAGATGCATTCAGCATTAGTCGCTGAGTGTTAAAGCTTCTGCTGGTTGTGAGCTCATTGTGCTTGCATATAAGACTATGTGGAATAACAGAATATTAGTCTAATAAACTTTGCAAGGAAAGTAAAACAAAAAACAAGGAAATAAAATAAAAAGAAAGAACAAAAAACAAAGCAATCTCTAACTGTGATAGACATGTTGAGTGATAATGGTGGAATTGAAAGTCCCCTTGGGTGGGCAAGCCTCTGTCTCCTCAGGTGGGTGGTCTGGCAGGTGAGGCTCTCTGGATTGCTCTCGGAGTAAATTCACAAATGTTGGCCGGGTTCAGCCAGGTTCAGCCAGGTTCAGCCGGGACAGGCCTGTTCCAGTTGTCGTGAGGCATGCAGTATGCCTGTGGATTTTAGGTGCGATTCCAGCTCCTGTGAGGCCTGTGCTCTACGGAAAGTCCTGTTGTGTCTAAACAATAAAGCTTGCAGTGCCCCCCATCTGCAGAGAGTCTTTCTGGCACGAAGGTGTTGCAGGACAGGTTGCAGTACTGTACTTTCTCTTATACGGCAACAATGTATGTACTCTCGCTTTTACTGTTTCCATGTGTGTACTTGTTATACCATAAAAAATCTAATAAAAATATAATGAAAAAAAGGACTAAAAACTTTGTTTTGTTTTCCATATTCACATATTCATTAAATGTATTTTGAGTTTTGTTTTCAGTATGTAATTAACTTTTGATGCAACCACTTTAGGTTGTATTTTTCCTTGTAGCCTCTGTTCTTCAGTCTAGGTCCTTCTTCTCTTTTAAGACTTTTTTTGCTGTACTTTTATGTATTACTCATCCCTTCTTCACATTACATCCAAGAGTGTACAAATGTCCTTGGATTGACTCATCCCTTAAAGGTGGCAAAACTAAACACCAGGGGTGACATAGTAAGCTGTAATGCCGTTGAAGTTTTATTTAATCCCCTTTATAAATAATCTTTCTTTTTATGGCAAGTCATATTCTCACTTTCTGCCCAAGGCAACAAACATATAGATTGAAATCTTGTAACAGCAAAGACTGTGCCAGTGAGTCCTATTCATTCAGTCTCGATGTTGTTCATCATTCTAGCCCTTGAGGTCACAAGAAGCTTAAAGTCTGTGTTTGTTTGTTTTATTTTTTTGTCTTGCACATCATCTCGAAGACAGCAATTATTAAGGGTAGACCATAATAATAAAGCTTAGGGATTATTTATCACAAATACAAATGGGGAAAACATCTACAGCAATAAAGTACACCAATAACTTTATTTTTAAAGTCCCTAAAGAGAACATTCGATAATACGTTTTAAGTAATTAAAAATTAAAGAGAAAAGGAAAAGATATTGATGAAAAATATTGGAGTGCGTTTTATAATGAGTGAATAGTGGAAACTAATCCACCAGGGATGAAATATAAAGAAAAAAAAACAAAAAAGGAAAATTCTAAAATGTTCCTTTACAAGCTGTAAAAGAACTTTGGTATATCGAAGTAATACATATTTAGAATTCTTACAGTGTTAGATGTATTTATTTTATTTGACTTTTAAAAAATTATTTTATTGGATTTTTTTTATATATTTGATGGAGATCTTACAAAACAACCTATTAATAACGCTCACAAATTCAAAGTGGCAATACACATAGCACTAGCTTTTTGTAAATGCTGCTGTCTGTATATCACAATGATATATATCCCTCAGCTGCATCTTGGCATTTTGTGAACTGCACAATGCATGTCTATGGCATTTAGATTCTTGACTCTCTGGGTGGATAAATATATAATATATATATATATATATATATATATAAAGTTCCAATTGCTTGCACTCCTGGATTAATAGTAAAAAGCCCGGTGCTTAACAGCCAAATAATAGAAATAAAGTAATGATAGCACTCCAAACTTCGAAAATATCGTGAAAAAACTTAGCTTTTTATTCAGGCATCTGCCACAGAAGATCAACGTTTCAGTTCTCTAAGGAGCTTTCGTCCTGACACCTGTTGGTATTCAAAATAAGCCTCTGCCGTTTTATTCATCAGCTGGATTTTATACATTAAAAAGTAAGTGCTTACGTGCAAATACTCTTAGAACAGTAATAGGAAAGGAGTACAGATAAGACATAGGGATGAATGTCATGTACACATAACAAATAAGTTCCAAGGTAAGAAAGAGCAAAAAGATTAGAGAAGAGACATCTCAGGTGGGGGCTCTCTGCTCCCGGAACTAGACATATATGGTCTTAAGTGTTGTGTTAAGCATCAAGCATTTCCTGAGTCCAAGTTAGCCAATTTTAATAAAGGATATCATTATATGATACCTATAAGCTTGAGCCTTGGAATCAAGATAAATTCTATCACAATCCCCTCTTTTGATACAAGGGTCATCCAAATATCCAAGGTATTTCCAGGCCTGCTAGCCAAAGTCTGTGGGACTTTCATTTATTGCTTCACCACGGTTCCCATGGACTGAGAGACCACCAGAATGAGCAGAGGAGAGTTCCTTCATTTGTTAGACGAGGTAACATCATAAAACCCTTCCAAATTCTGAGCTGGAATGTAAGTTAAGGTACGACCAACAGTGGGTTTGTTTTTACATAGAGAGGTTAGTAGACATGAGAAAAATATAAAGGTTAGAAAAATGGCTATAATAACAAATATAGCTAATAGCAAAAAGTACAAACTTTTCTTAATTTGTAAAGTCAATGGCTGCTCTGTTCTCAAGGATTGCCTTCTTATTTGCCTGGTTGTCCATAAGTAGCTCTTCTAGGGCCTATGAGGTGGCATTTAAACCCTTTGGAAGGGAACAGGCTACAGCATTAATTACTCGGGTAGATATTTATGGGGTCTATGGGTATGTAGGTACTTCCTCAAGAGTGAGATGGGGGTAGGGACAGCTATAAGACAAGATTCTATGGTGTTTTCAGTACTGAGGAGAGGGTTGAGGCAAAAGGAGGTTAAATTAAAAGCCTTTGCTATCTGCAATTATATATTTCCCTGCTATTCATTATTATCTTCTGGTGTCAAGTCAGAGTAGTATATTTGAACAGAGCATACAATGGTAAAGGATAAGAACAGCTTCAGTCGGTGGATCAGTCAGAGTGACTTGTTTACAGTGACTGGCGTGTACCCACGTTGCTTTTCCTTCTAGTTTCACTGAGGTAGCCGTAGTCAAGAGCACTTGGAATGGACCGTCAAAGTGTGGTTCAAGTCCTTTCCTCACATGCCTCTTTATCACCACCCAATCCCCAAGCTGCAGTTTGTGAGTTGCAGAATCAGAGTCTGGATCTGGAATAGAATCAAAGACTTGTTTATGCACCATGCCTAATATTTGGTGTAGGGCCTGAACATAGGCAGTCATACTACCATGCTGCATCTGGAGGGTTTGGGGAAAATAGAGGCCTGTCTTTGGGGCACATCCAAACAGGATCTCAAAAGGGGATAGACCATGTCTGGAATTGGGGGTGAATCTCATAGAAAAGAGTGCTAGGGGAAGGCATTCAGTCCAGGGCTTCCCTGTGTCTTGCATGGCTTTTGCAATCTTGTTCTTTAAGGTGCCATTTGCCCTTTCTACTTTCCCACTACTCTGGGGGTGATAGGGGTGTGGAAGGCCTGACTGATCCCTAAGGCTTTCATAATTTCTTGCATTATTTCCCCAGTGAAATGGCTACCTCTGTCACTTTCAATCACTTCAGGTACTCCATATCTACATACCAATTCCTTCAGAAGTTTACTTGCTGTGACCTTCATTGTGGCTTTCGACACTAGGTAGGCCTCAGGCCAAACTGAAAAGAGATCAATGCACACCAACACATGTTCATACACTCCTACCTTAGGTAGTTGAATATAGTCTATCTGCAGTCTTTGAAACGGGTAAAGTGGCCTTGGTGTGTGCTTACTTGGTGTTTTGACAGCTTGTCCTGGATTGTTTCTAGCACAAATCATGCAAGCTTGGGTGTGTTTAGCTACTACAACAGTAAATCCGGGTGCTACCCAATGGGTGTTTACTATGCTGTTCATGTGCATCTTGGATAGATGTGTAGGTCCATGGGCAATCTGGGCCATCATGGGGTACAACACTCGTGGCAAACACAGTCTTTTACCTTTCCTCCACATTCTGTCATCATCAAGTTCTGCATCTTGTTTCCTCCAGAGGTCATGGTCTTCCTTGCTTGCCTGTCTCTGTCAGTATATTGTAGTCAACGGCGTCATCTGTAAGAACAACTTGTAGGAAGGTATTACCTGTAGAGGGATGAACTTGGATTGCTGCTTGCTTAGCAGCTTCGTCTGCTTTGTGGTTTCCTCTTGAGATTTCATCTGTGATCTTCACGTGAGCTGCCACCTTGATGATGCCTACTTGAGTGGGTAGCAGGATAACGTCCATAAGTGCACTCACAGCTTCAGAGTTCTTGATTGGAGTTAATGCTGAGGTGAGAAAATCGCGAGCCCGCCACATAGGGCCAAAATCATGGGCTATACCGAAAGCATAACAAGAGTCTGTATAAATATTAGCAGTCTCACCAGAAGCCATTTTACACGCTTCAGCGAGTGCCTTCAGCTCTGCCTCCTGTGCAGAGCAGTGAGGAGCGAGTGGTTCATCTTTTATTACCTCATGTGCAGAGACTACAGCATATGTGGAATTTACCCTTCTCATCAGCATATCTGGAACCATCTACAAAAAACTCAAAATCTGCATTAGATAATGGAGAATCAATTACATGCAAAAAAACCTGTTGTTTCTTGTGCCATTAGTGCTGCACAATCATGGGGTACCTGGGCGTCAGCTAACTCATCTGGTGAAAGTGAATTTACAAAAGATTAGATGTACAAGTACCATTCCCACTATCCCCACTCCCCTCTTTTAAATCCAGGGGAAGTAATGTAGATGGATTTAACACCATACACCTTTTCAGAGTAACATTAGGTGGCATAAGCAAGGCATATTGCCAATATCAGTGGCTTTGTCCAGGAGGGCAGTAACAGCCCCACTGCCCTAACACATGAGGGGGCACCCCTGGTAACAGGGTCCAAACTGGTGGAGTAGTACGCTATTGGTCTTTGTTTACCACCATGGTCCCGTGTAAGGACAGATGTGGCATTTTCTGCTGCATGGGTTAATTTAAAGGATTTGTTTTTGTTGGCGAGACAATCATACAGGGGCTGCATGTAAATTGCTGTAGAAGCCAAGGTCGGCAGTGTGAATCGTAGCTGGGCTATGCTGCGGGGGTGGGGGGGGAGTAATATTTTGAACTGCAGTCTGCCTCTTCCAAGAATTTCAGCAAGGAAAGCGTGTTTACAAAACAAGTCTCCATATTATCGCAACATAGGATTAGGTCATCGATATACTGCAATAAAATTACATTATTTGGCCTTTGCCATTCTTCAAGAATCTGGGCCATAGCCATGCTGTACATAGTGGGTGAGTTTTGTGCGCCCTGTGGCAATACTGTCCAAGTGTCCTGCTTGTGTTTATGTGTAAATGCAATTAAATACTGACTGTCGGGAGCCAGGGGGACACTTAAAAATGCATTTGCCAAGTCAATAACAGTAAATACCTTAGAGGAAGGTGGTGTCTGTGCCAACAAGGTGTGTGGGTTGGGAACATTAGGGGCAATGAGTTCAGTTACAGCATTAATTGCCCTCAAATCATGCACCATACGGTAGACCACAGGTTTCCCTTTCGCTTGCTTTTTCTTAATTTGGTACAATAGTGTGTTACAAGGGGAGGTGGTCTGGACAATTACCCCTGCCTGCAGTAACGCTTGCACAGATTGGGAAATAGTATCTTCCTATGATGGGCTTAGGGGGTATTGTTTTTGATAGGGAGGTATGGCTCCGGGCAAGAGACTCACTTTGACTGCGGGCACAGAGAGTCTGCCTATATATGTCTTCCCTGTAGCCCAGAAGGAATCAGGCTTGAGGACAAGTCAATGGTAGGTTCTGGCACATGGCTCGGCATAGTGAGAGTTGCCAGAACATTTGAAAGAGATATAATTTGTTTGTCCTCCAAAGGCACAGACAATGTTAGTTTTCCAGTGGGGCTATACTGGATATTTGCACTAAGAGCAGACAGTATATCACTGCCTAGTAGATTAGCAGGGGCATCAGTATATTTAACAATTATTCTAGCCCAAATGGGGCCAGCTTATAGGGCAACAATCTGTTTTAAATCCATTCAAGTACACTGGTAAGGAGCTTGAATGTGGATAGAGACTGGACTAGAGCTAAGGGGGCCTTTTCAACATCCGTCAGCTTCTGTATTATTGCCAGTTGTTCACTGGGTGTCCAGGGCTTATATTCTTCCCAGTATTGGATAATGAGACTGGGGTGTCTATGGGGGCAACCAGGGGTTCCCTTAAGTCTGTTGGACTACCCTCCTTCTTGCCCATTCTGGGACCTTAGAGGTCCAAAACATTGATAATATGGTACACCTTTTCTGGTGGTTTCTCTACAACCACATTTAGTTAATTCAACAGCAGTATCATGCCATTTTTGGGCAACTTCTACTAAGTCATTATCTTCTAACCAAAGTCTGTAATGTGCCATAAATTCTCTCCATATATGTGGGTCTAGAGTGCCCTCTGAGGGCATGCCAGCTTTCTTAAGTAACCTCTTAACATTCTTAATTGCTCCTTGTCCTTTGTGATGCTTGACAATAGTCAAAGCCGTAAATCCCCCTTGAGTGCTTTCAGAGCTACCCATCTTAAAACCTGTAAGGGTTAATTACTTCCTTACACAAGACAAACTGTACAAAAACAGTTTATAAGACACTTAGGACCACTGCAGTGGAATTTTCACAGTCTTGTCTTCATTATTCTAAACACAGATCAGGAGATCTGCCCTTGGAGGATTCTAACTCAAATTATAAAACAAATGACAAGGCAAACAATAAAAAAAACTTACAACCCACAGTTATATGTCACTATCTCAGGATTTCTTTCACAAGACATAACACAACCTCCACCTGAATATAACCATAATACCACAGAAAACAAGTTCTTTAGATCAGACGTTTTTAAAATCCGTACCCACCCGGACAGGGGTCTCAAAGAGCACCAGAGAGTCAAAATCATTTATAGGTAGAAAAATAAAAGCTTTTTCTTACCCGCTGCAGCTGATTAACCGTCTGGGCTCCGAGCCAACCCTTCTGGGTCCGGTTGAACTGGATTCGTCTGATCCCGGGGTCACGGCACCAAATTGTTGTGGATCCAAATAATGATCTTTGTTATATTCAGAGGAAGCCCAAATTGTTATTACAAGTACACTTGGAGAAGCGAGAATTAGACACCAGACACCTGTTGGTATTCAAAATAAGCCTCTGACGTTTTATTCATCAGCTGGGTTTTATACATTAAAAAGTAAGTGCTTATGTGCAAGTACTCATAGAACAGTAATATGAAGGGAGTACAGATAAGACATAGGGATGAATGTCATGTACACATAACAAATAAATTCCAAGGTAAAAAAGAACAAAAATATTAGAGAAGAGATATCTCAGATGGGGGCTCTCTGCTCCCGGAACTAGACATATATGGTCTTAAGTGTTGTGTTAAGCATCAAGCATTTCCTGAGTCCAAGTTAGCCAATTTTAATCTAGGATATCATTATATGACACCTATAAGCTAGAGCCTTGGAATCAAGATAAATTCTATCACAATATATATTTTATTTATTTTTTTATTTATTTTATAAAGTGTCAATAATCCATTGTAATAATATGGGCTATTTTATCACATGTAATAAATTGCACTTTTTTTTCTGAGATACATACAAGATTTGATTAAATGTGAGAATATACAATTATACATTACAATGTATTAATATGCCACGTTATTTGTCAAATATTTAGGGCTTTTGTCTTTTTCATTAAATCCTCCATTTTTATTTATGCTCTGCTCTGTATGATGACTGCAAGGTGCAAAATGTAATCTGCCTGAAATATTGATAATAGTTCTAATACTGACATAGAAAAGAAAATAGAAAAGAGACAACATTCAACATTCAAGTGACATTAATTAAAAAGGAAGGCTGTAATGGAAGTCCTAAGTTATAAACGTGTGCAGAAGAGGTAGCATATAAATCGCTATAGTTCAATCAAGATTGGGGAAAACCAAAGAACCGTAAAACATTTGAGACGATAGTGGTGGGTTCAAGCTGATATGCGTCATGCCAATAAGAGTAGTAACTAACTAAATAATGTTCTATAAAACTATAATCTAGACATACAAGGTTCTTCCCTATAGCACAAATTGTTGAGAACTGGCAAGGAAACTCCAAATATAATGCCAAAATAGTACAGCAGGAAAAAAGAACTCACCTATTTATCAAGCTTGACCCATGGCTTATATTTTACATTTCCCTTGCCATCTTCCAGGAATTACTGGTTTAGAGATTAATGCTGTTAGTGTATTCTAATCCTCTGTTTTTCACTCACAATATGAAGTGGTCTGCCATTGTTAATATGACAGATGGTGAATGATGCTGTATTTGTGAAATGATGATAACTGAACTGTTGCTGTGAATAAGGATATTACAAGTAGCCACCATCAGTGGGGATATGAAACAAACTGAGGGAAAGAGAACAAATAGTTCTAACCATTTTGCACAGTCCTGCTGATTGTACATCAAAATTATTTAACATGTCACTCAAGGATCTAAAAGGATTAAATCTAGGTTCCACTTCAAACTTCATTTAATTGGAAATTCAGTAAACGGCTGTGTAACTTTATCTTCCTATTGTATTAACCATCATTACATCATTCAGTTAGAATGGTTTGATGATGTAGTGAGATTTCAAGAATTACAGAACGCAGCATGAATTAATATAGAAAACATATTCATATTTACTGTAATTTTATTTTCCAGGACATATCCATGGTAGTATCCCTCTAAAGTGAAGTCATCCCACTTGGTTGTAAAGGACAGGAAAGAATTATAAATAATTATAAATAGCACAACCCCAATCTATTACCTCCAGTCTGTTAACATGCTCAAAGGAAAAGAAAAAGATAGGAGAGGGGAGGAGGGAAAAGGAAAACTAATTATGGTAAATATTAATGCATTTTCTATATTCCGGACTAATCCCTGGCAGCATCACGCTAGGGTAATACCCGCGATGAAGGGAGAATAAATATTGTAAAAAAATACCCATAAATATAAATACAAAAATAATTTAATATCAGAAATATTTAAGGAGCTACAGACAGAATGTTTCCTCCAAATTGAGAAGTTTCCTGAGCATGTAGATCCAAAGCATAGGGTTTGATAAATGTATTCGATGAAGACCAGGTAGTGGCTCTGTTAATGCTCTTAATAGAAGTTGTTCGTGGTAGCTGCCAAAGAAACATTCAAACCAGTGTGGACTTGGACTTCTGGAGTATGACAGACTTTTGAAATATCACTATTCAAGGACTCAGAGAAGAAATGGATGCAGGAAAAATCTTTTGCATGAACCTGAAAAGATCAAGAAGAGTCTGAAGACTGTCTCCACTTTGAAGACTTACCTAGGTAAATAGAGGTAATCTACTAGGTTATTCACTGAAGTCAGAATTCACAGTGAATTCAAAGTGATTATTTAAGGCCAGACTGGCCAAACTGAAAGCATACATGACTTACAGATTTTACAGTTTGGCTATATTTACCTTTGCATTTGAATTTCACTTTGAATTCTCACTTTCGTGCATAACTCTGCTAGTTATATCCAATCTATACCAGCTTTCATCTTAGTGGGAGATTTTTAAAAGTAAGGTTAAATAATATCTTCATGAATATGAAAATTTGAGATGAATAAATAAAATGTTGAGGCAATGCAAAGGACTAACAGGGAAGAAGATGGTAAAAAGCCCCACCACTGATGGCACCTGAATTTCCGAAATTTTACTCTCTGAAGTAATAGCTGCGTGCAAAATACACTCGAGAATCAGAAGAATATCCAAATCTCTTCTAGTGGTTCAAGGGGAGGAAGGGAGAGATCCTTCAGGACTAAAGGATGGTTCCATGGCGGAGAGAGAGATTTGATAGGAGGTGTTACCTTCCTTACAGAAATCTTGAGACCATAGGATCCAATGCCCATCTAATGCCAATGAGAGCAGTCAAAACTGAAACTCAAACTTGAAGAGAATTAAGGATAAGGATTATCTAAACCTGCTTGAAAAAAAATCCCCAAAAATTAGATATTGAAGGAGAAGACAAAGGTAATTCATGATTTATGGGACTAATCAGCAAAAGCTGATAATACGTGGAGGAAGTGGATCTTCACCTTGTCTCTAGCAATGTGATTACCACTGCTTCCAAAAGCCTTTAGAAATTAAAAAAAAATCTTCCTTTCATCTTCATGCCATCAAACATAGGGTAGCTGGAGATGGATGGACTGTCAGACCTTGAGTCAGAAAGTCAGGAATTGGCAGTAATCACCACAGAGGTTCCAAAGCTGCAGCTCTGGGGAGCATAAACTAAGGCCTGCAAGGCCAAAATGAATTTACTGCTATGACCTGGAGATATTCTTGTTTGATTCTCCTCAATTTTCTCCAAATGAGAGCTCAAGAGGTAAGTCAAGTTGAATGTTCAAAGGTTGGAGATAGCATCCAAAGCTAGGGCCTTGGGGTGAAACCATCAGGAAAGGAAAACTGTAAGTTGGGTGTTGGAGGCTAATGACATGAGATCTACCTGTGAAACAACAATTCTCTAGAAGGGAAAAATATCTGAAGATAAAAAGGACATTCAGAAAGATCCAGAACATGACAGCTGTGGACATCTGCCCGTGTGTTTTTCAGTCCTGGAACATAAACTTTGGTTAGGTTAAGGCCAACAATATGGGTCCCAATGTGATCTCGATGAAAATGTCTTAACAAGCATGTTATAATAATACCCATGTTTGTCAATATACTGCTAACCCCATAGGATTAACACAGGGTTCCTGTCACTAACTAAGGCCCTTTTCCCCAGGCCTGTCTAATTTTGGAAATGGTATGCCATGATAAGAATCATTTTTTTTCCTGGGCTGCCATACGGTTTCAAGGGCGACATAGGCCCAGCAAGTAAATTTGGCAAATTGCAATGTGTAAACACTGAAATGGGTAAGCTTTTTATTTGACTCTGTAACGTTCCAAAACACCATGAAAACTATACATGGCGGGCATCATTGTACTTGTGGGACATCACAGCATACAAGTATGTGTGTTTTAGTTCTTACTATTTTTTTAAGATTTCTTTTTTTTTATAGTTCTTTATAATTGCAGTGCAGAGAGTAACATACATGCTGACAACGGCATAACAGCAAGATCAATACATTTAAAAAATATGAACTTTGTATGTCTAATATAGCACACTTTAAAAAAAAGAAATTTAGTAACTGTAGATCAGTCAAAATACACAACTTGCCAGAGGGCAAAAGTCATAGAGTATATATATATATATATATATATATATATATATATATATATATATATATATAGTAAGATTAAAATTGCTGTAAAACATGCTCGTCAAACTAAGAAGGTAAATGACTACTGCAATTTTTTTAAATTTTTTTGTTTAGATATTATTCATATTAAATTGAGTTCCATATATAATTATTTGATGTGAAATGAAACCGATGTTTATACTGAACAAAATTATATATGATGAACGTGGTTGCACTTAATATGAAAGAGGTGAATTATGATTCAACCCTCAAATAGCTCAAATTCTATGTTTGCTCTGATTTTGTTTTGGTTACATGTTGCAATATGTACAAAGCAATATGATACTTGTATTTATTGGTGTGTTAAAGACCAGAATTAAAGTGGATCTAATCCTTTGAGGGTGTAACTAGTTTTACTGAGACACAAAATCAAATAAATAAAAAAATTACAAAAAATTAACTCTGCTGATTCATTACAGAGTTACTTAGAAAGACATGGAGTGTCAGGGCAGATATCAGAGTAGCCTGCGTTAGTGGTATAATTATGATGATTTAAAAAAAAAAAAAAAAGCTAATATATCAAAGCAAAAGAAGCAAAGAAAAATAAAATTATATTTGTGTACTTAGTTTGAAAATAAATATATAATTTAATGTTCAAAAAATAGAAAAATATAAATCAATAAATGTAAAAAAAAAATACTTCTCAAAAGAACAAAACAAAAACTTTGTAACAAATATATTAACTTAGCAAGCAGACAATATAAGGGGGATACAAAGATATATACACAAATATAAAAAGGAGAAAAAAATTGATACCGTGTTTACTCCAAAGGCAGCAAAATCTGAAACTTGGATTTTCTAACAATCCAAAACAATTGGGAGCAAAAGGAAAAAACAGGTTGCACCAAATAGTAACATGGGTATAGTTCAACACTGTATATCACCTAAAAGTGATGTCATAAATGGTATAAATAAGTAGTCCCAGAGTTGTTCTTCGGTGTACGGAAGGGTCTTGATAAGGCTGACAAATTCAACAGGCAGTGTGGATGGTATCTTCACCAACGCGGATAAGTTCAATACCTGAGCCTATCCGAGTTGGTGAAAATGATACACTGCCTGTTAAATTTGTCAGTCTTATCAAGACCCTTCTGTGCAGCAAAGGTCACTTTTAGACTACTTACATATACCATTTATAACATTGTTTTAGGTATCTTATATAGAATATTATTGAACTATATCCACATTAGCGTAATACCTATTAAAAGTGTGTGTGTGTGTGTGTGTGTGTGTCTGTCTGTGTGTCATGGTGTGTGTGTCTGTGTCATGGTGTGTGTGTGTGTGTGTGTGTCTGTCTGTGTCATGGTGTCATGGTGTGTGTGTGTATGTCATGGTGTATGTGTGTGTCTGTGTCATGCTGTGTGTGTGTCTGTCTGTAATGGTGTGTGTGTGTCTGTGTCATGGTGTGTTTGTGTCTGTGTCATGGTGTGTGTGTGTCTGTCTGTGTCATGGTGTGTGTGTCTGTGTCATGGTGTGTGTGTCTGTGTCATGGTGTGTGTCTGTCTGTGTGATGGTGTGTGTGTCTATGTCATGGTGTGTGTGTGTGTCTGTATCATGGCGTGTGTGTGTCTAGAAAAAACTCTATAGAGGCATTTAAAGTAAGAAGTATGTCATTTTAGATTGTATTGCTTTTCACTAAGTACACCTTACAAAATGAAGAAGTGCCCCTGACCGCCAAGATCCTTGCTGATTTTTTTCAAAATGGAGGAGTGATCTGCTGATCTAAACTTGCTAAAGGGACACTTCTTGTTACGAGAAGACTTGGGGTGTGTGGCAGTTTTACGTATGTAACATTGGTTACGGCATAGGGCATGTGGGGCAGACAGGAGGTACATGCCTCAGCATCTCCCAGACACCCCCAGTCCTTTTCCTTCCTGCTCTTTCTTTCCCCTTCAGAATACTTCCTCCTTCCACCTCCTTTTTTCTTTTCTTTTTACTTTTTATTGATTTTCTCTCTTCCTGTCTTAAACTTGTTCCTGCTTTTTCTCCATGCGGTACTTTGCTTTTTCTAGTCACACATGATGTCTACTACTGATGTCTACTAACACTACTTCCCTAAGCAGTGTTTTGACTTTGGGACTCCCCGAGCCCAATTTTTTTGTGACCCTGATGCAGTACATGGTTTATGGTGAGCTTCTAAGGTTATACACTTTGTGACGCACTTCTTCATTTGGCTTTGCCTTAAATATTGGACTGTAATGAAATGTGGTGGTTTATACATGTCAATTGGAACATATATTTTAAGTGTACTATCCAAATGCTGCATATTCGAGCATAACTGTTCACATGGAATTATATGTACTTAAATGTCTTTATTATGTCTCTAGATTAAAATTCTATAAAATAAAGATTGTCAAAATTACCTCAAGATGAGAAGTCTTTCAATTCTTTGTGGATAGCCATAGCTGTCACCCTGAAGCTTCTTATAGTGAAATACCGTCTGGAAATCATTATACATATTTTTTTTAGCCATTGAAAAAGGACAGGCCACGAGGGATGGACAGTTACTTACTTTTTTTTTAGATTACCTGTCTTACTTCAAGCTGAATTAATGTTTGTTTGTTTTTAAAAAAATTAATTATATTTTAAAGTTGCTCTTCCCCATAAATGTTTTATTTATTTGCAGTTATGTGTCTGTTTTTTATTTCCATCAGACAGATGTGTACAGGGAAAAAAAGGATTTATAGGTGCTCACTATAATCAACAGAAGTGGTTGTGAATAATAAAGGAATTCCCAAAACCTCACTACACAAAACAAATATAACAAGAGAAACACTGCGCCAGATGGAATGAAGTGTATCTTTACAGAATATTCCAAATATAAATGACCTCAAACAGAAAAAAAGAAAACAATAGTATAATACAGTACAGATAAATTCAAATATATATGTGCTGGTGATGGTAATACATTCATGTGTTCCAGAGCTACCTAAGAGCTCTGCTGAAAGAAGGCATGGGCGGTATAATCCCCGTCTCAGGATATAGGTAGATCTAGATTGGAGAATCACTTGCTTTATACATTGTTTTAAAACTTTATTTTATATATCTTGTAAATTAAATAAAGTAAATTTGTTCCATATACTCAACCCATATCTTCATCCTGCTTCCTGGACATCTTCTATATCCCAAGGTGGGGATTGGACCACCTAAGGCGTATTAAACTAGAGCAAGTCCTGCTCTAGAAAATGTAAGTACATTTTCATTTACACATTCTTATAATATAAACATACATCACATACATCACTATTGGAGTATCTTTTGTTTTATATTTCCTGTACATGCTGGAATAACACACTAAGTGATTCTACCATATCCTGAGACGGAGATTATATCGTCTGTGCCTTATTCAGCAGAGCTCTTAGCTAGTTCTGGAACACGTGAGTGTATTACCATCACCAGCACTCAGGAGTCTTTCAAGGTAAATTTAATCTGTTGCTTTATTGAGCAATTACAAATTCACACAACGTTCCAGTCATATATATATATATATATATATATATATATGTGAATTTATCTATACTGTATTATACTATTATTTTCTTTTTTTCTCTTTGAGGCCATTTATATTTGGAATATCCTGTAAGGTATACAGTTCACTGTTACACTTCATTCCATCTGGCGCAGTGTTTCTCTTGTTATATCTGTAGACGTGTACAGGGAATTATTATGACTGTACGAGCAACATGGGAAATGTAGTCCACAACATCTGGCGTGCCAAAGGTTGCCTACTCCTGATCTAGTATATGTCAATCAAACAGTCACTAGAGGAAATTCCTCATAAATACTTAAAAGAAGAGTCAAATCTTCACTTTCTGTGTTATGATGATACAGAAGGCAATTAGGTCCTCTGGAGAGTCAGGACTCAGAGTCAGAAGTGAAGACTTTAAAGTGAAGACTTTACTTTTCAGTATTTATGAGGAATCTTCCTCTTCTGTTAGATCCCCATTCTCAGTGAGCTGTATTACAGCTACAGCTGTATTACAGTTCACTGAGATGCATAGGAAAGCTGCATAGGATGCATAGGAAAGCATGCAAGCTCACAGTTCCAACACAGAGGCTTCTCAACGAGAATTCTTAGATCGGAGCATCCCCTGGGACAGACTGAAAATGTGTGCCTGGGGGAAAATGAGATTGTGAAGACTACAGACAGCATGCCTGCAGCTTTTCCAAGCTGTTTTTTCATAAACCACCAAAGAAAATATGCAGACAAAAATAAATGCATGTTTGCTATGGGGCTATACCTATCAATTCATATTTTATTTTTATTTTTTTTATTTTAAGAAATCACAGAATTTTAAATATTTTAATTTAATTATTAAGGTAAATGTTTAATTTTGCAAATGTATGTACAGGCCTAGAATCTATAGTAATGCAATCCACCAAATCCCAATCACTCAAAATAGCTTTAAATCTATGAATGCATAGAATGATGAGCACGTCTGTTACCCGACCTATGCGTACATCACCTATAAATCAACCTATTAGACCTATAATCTTGGAGTCGTATGCTTTTTATCTTAGTTACCAACCTGAATAATTAAAAGCCAATAATATTGAATCTAAAACGGTAATAACACAAACTACCACACATAAATTTATTGGGATTTATTTCTGTATTTTTTCACCAAATTAATTTAAAAAAAACCCACTTTAAATATGAACAATTAATTTATTTTATCAGTTCTCTAGGGAACTGGTACTCAAGTGTTACACTCAAGTAAACCCTAATATGTAAATATAAACATACAAAAAAATAATTTACCCATTTTTCACTACAAATGATGACTTACATAAAAGTTAACTTATTTTATATAAAATTTTGCTAAAAACATATCGATGTTTTAAATTGTAGAGGACTATATCATCAAGATAGATTTGTTAAGATTTCTTAGAAATATAAAAATCAAATATATCCTAGAATTAAGAAATGTAAAATTAATTGAACACATCACATCTACAGAAAATATAAAATGTCTAATTGTTCAGGAGACATTAGGTTGTTCGTTGATGTAATCGACCTTATCTTTGTTTTAGTGCATAATCACTATTGAAAATGTTCATATTTTGCAGTACACATCAAAAAGGGAATAGGCAGAGTGCATTCTGTAGAATATGGAAAATGGGAGTGCAATATCAATAATAAAAATCCATGGAATTAAGCCGAAAACAACAGCTTCCAATCCATTATCATATTGTGGACGACAACCAAAAGCTGGTGGGATCCACAGCTGAAAAACAAAGAAATTATCTCATGTCAACATTTTCTGTATTTTAATAAACCTCATAATTGTTTATCTTGTATAGTATGATATAATGGCTTGAAGAACTAGATGGGTGAGATGGTCAAAGTTGGGATTATACTGAGAAATTTCTAAAAATGTTTCCCCTAGACATGACATCCCAAGGAGATCAGGAGATTATGTACAAAAAAAGTCTCCCAAGTTCTGTACTAGGCACAAGTGAAACGTACAGTTTGCTTTCTGAGTAGTTACTTCTTAAAGGGCAATCGTTACATGTTCAGGCCTTGCAACACTCTTGATTCAGTGGGACAGTCATGCTTCCAGCGTCTTCATATTCTGCATACGAAAGATAAATGATTTCCTATGGGGAAGGCTTAATGTACATGTGGAACTCGCCTCGCATGTCGATTAGATTTCCCCTGATTGCAGATGTCAGAGGAGGCAGAGACAGAGCCAGCGCCGGTGGCTGGTTAAAGGTTTTTTTTAACCCTTACAACACTCGGGAGTAGGGGTGGAAAATTATCTTAGTGCATAGGGACACTGTAGCGTAAGGAATACAATTTTGTATTGCTAATGCTATAGTGTTCCTTTAAAGACACATTACTGTGCATATTATTGCTGTGGTGTTCTATTATACACTCAGACTCATCTACAATATGGCACTCCTAGAAATAAAGGGACATTAGGATAGAAAAGGGTGAATGTTCAAAATAGGGTGTCCTCCTAAAGATGGGCGGTTAGGAGGTATGACATTGTGATTGTCTAGATAATATAATGTGTACCAGTGTTTTTAAAAAGAACTATTTTTCCAAAATGGTTTCAGAACATTCACATGTAGTAGTGTACATTTCTATTTTGCTTGGACATATGACCTATTCTCATTTTACTGTGTGTACACAGCTTTATTATTATAATTATTATGACCTGTTTTTTTCAACAGAGGTCAATTATTTGATGGGCTCGTACATGCAATATGTCACCACAGACAAACTGACCATTTTTTGTATAGAATATATAACTTCCCGTAAAGCAGAAGAATTACCCCGAAGAGCTTCTCAGATCTTTAATATGTACATATATACACTAAAGAATACAATTTTGGTATAATATAAATGCCAATTGGTCACTCACACTTTAAAGCCAAATAAAGAACCTTCCTACGATAACTGGTGGATGTTTCCCCAGGTCTTGAGCTTTATTGGTTTCAATGTCAGTCATTGAGAAAAAGACAAGATGTAATCAAATAAATTAGCAATACAAATAAAGTGCACAAAAAAATCTGAAGGCTCTTTATTTGACTCAAAAGTGTGAGTGGCCAATTGACATTGATATCATACCAAAATTTTATTATACAGTTTTGCACTATGTTGTACCATTTTCATTTTTTCCTATAATCTATATATGCACATATGGAAGATCTGAGATCTTTGGGGTAGTTCTTCTGCTTTTAGGGAACTTATGTGCCAAACTGATAGCACTCTTTCACTTAGCACTTTATTGTGGAGTTTTGAAAGTCACTATTTGAATGTATTTTATACTAATAATTCAATCCTAAATATATGTTGTTTACATCAATTTAGTCAGATAACAGTTAGGAAGCTCAAAGATATCACTTTATGGCCTTCACTCTGAAGCAGTTGTATATAAAAGGCCATTGAAACATTTTATTGGCTGCTTTTGCCCTTTGTCTCAACTACATTTTGCGTGTTATGTGTATATTTGTAGATATAAGTATTTCTAAATACAAGTAATCCCTGAAGAACTCTACTGGTAAGAAAGTACAGCTTAAGGAATTCTGCCATTTATATTACTCTAAAAACAGTTTTACTGTTATTTCTTATAATGTGAGTAGATATTAGTTGCACTTGCATACTGGATTTTAAAAATGATGTAATAAAACATTTTCCTATTTGAGTTGGCCACAACAGGGGCTAACTCATATGCACAATTACACTCCACACAAGGCCAACGCTCCTTACTGGAACTACAACTAACGCACGTCTAGATTTACAATCTCATACTTGGAAGGTAAAGGTGCTAGTATCTACGAATCAAATTAACGTTTCAACCCAAGACACAATTCTCCCCCTTGGTGTCCTCCCATCCACTTTTTTTCTTTTTGCTTTGTTTTTCGATCAGTGCAGGGGAAGCCCTGAACGAAATCTGTGCGGCATCACTACCACGTCTGTTGAGGGTCTACAGGCATCTCCTCACAATGGTCATCCACCTCCCGCCTCTACAAAACGTAAACACTGAACATTCATAGAAACTATACTCAACATGCTAGGCTACATGATAAACCTGAACTCTCACTAACTGTAGAACTGCAAACCATGTATAATGCTAAACTGTATAATGTGTCAAGTTATGGTACTATAAAAAAGATTCCCTTGAACGTAATGCTTCAACTTTCAACCAAGGTATTTCACTTTGACCACGACATACCATAGCAAATTCAACAAATTGACACCACCAGTCATCCTATAATTGGTCATAGCGAGAACTAAAGTCTCAGGCCCTCTGGTTTGGGGTTTTCCTTTCCCCCTTCCCTTCCCATACTCTCCTCCCCCATTCCCTCACTTCTAGCTAAATTACCTATTTCTATGCAGAACATATCACAGAGAAAGATAACAAAGAAACACCAGATACTTCTCCCCACAATATAAGTCTAAGAGTGTTGTAGATGATGGGCAAGGCAACGCTTACTACCTAACCTGTTGAGTAGCCTGTATATTCACCACCACAATGCAGTTGAGGATCCCCACCTACTCCAGTATGTTGGAAACTCCAACTGATTAATTGTCTCCACCCCTGGCACCACAAAGGGTTCAGGTGCAACAGGACCTTCCAAAAATGAATATGATATGTGACAGTTGATTTTAATATGAGATGTATTTACTGTGTCTGATACAATGGAATATACTCTTAAGCTGAATACTTCTTTTTGTTTTTTGTCCCACCCCCCACTTACTTTCTGTATCCCAGTTATACTTGCAAAGTCAATAAAACACACATTGGAAGAAGAAAAATTATGTAATAACTTACCGAGATATTGCTGATGAATAGGGCAACTGTAATGTTTTTTAGCACTTGTTTCTTTAATCCACCATTCCCTGGATTTGTATTGTTGCTTGGCATGTGATCAAAAGCAGGAATGGAATTATTTTCTTCATTTTCTTTTTTGTCAATATTATTTGATAAAGAGCCATTCTCTCGCACATCTGGTCCACCACACGGTCCTACATGATTATTGTCATCAGATGATGCAAGTTGAGGTTGCTTCAAATATATATTGGGAATTTTATCAGTACATATTTTCTCATCCTTGCGATATATGTATGTAATTATGAAAAGGTTTTGGATGTACTTTTCAATCAGGACTAAAATAGAATAAGGTAAATTATACCAAGTATAGGTTGGGTGACTTTCAGCGTAAATGACTGCCAAAATAGATCCCCATGATGTGATCCAAGAGCCGCAGGCCGAACCCACTAATAGCTCTTCATCCAGTTTTAAGGATGGACTTTTCTCCACTACTGCAGGTTGTCTGTCCAGTCTGTGAAGGATGAGACCAACAACTGCAGCTATGCACATTCCACTCAGCACCACAGCAGAATACAAGTAGTAAACAGTTAATGCCGCCTCGCTACTTTCCTTTGAGCGTCCGATGTTGAGCAAATAAAGGACAACAACTCCGATTGTTACAGCCAGGACAATGAGTCCAAAAATAACACCGACAACCACACCTTGAAATTTTAGATTAGTTTTATGATGGCGATGTTTGATGCTGCGCCCAATATTCTTCCACAGGACATACAACATTGCAGAAGCTAAAATATGATACTCTATGTTGAATGGGTAAACATAATATGTACCTATGGAAAATGCATCACACATACCAGTTGTACAGTTACAGTGTGGGTGGCTTGCAACTGTAAGGGGAACAGAAGAAACACAAAAAAAAAAAGAATGTGATACAATTGTATTTTGTTTAAATGTATAGTTAACTTAATATGCATAGTATTACTGAATAGAAAAACATGTAATTTGACAGCAGAGGATAGTGTAAAATGGAAAAAGGTTAACAGGACATGTCTCTGCCTCCATATACAACTTTTTTTCCATTTCACAGGGCTCAATAGTATACAGTCCCTTGTTTTTTAGCGGCCATCAACCAATGCAGGCATATGACCCAGTATATCGTGCTATTTTGCTTACACATTCCATTTGAGACTTAAAGGGACACTCCACTGCCCAAATACAAAATAAATCAAAGTTACTGTTTAGTGGCTATACCCCAAATGAAAACACATTTAATTAGGTATTTTTTTAATTGGGGGGGTAAATCTGAAAACATATTGCAAAATCTGCAGTTCTCTCTCCTGCAGTGCAAGCATGTTGCCTTTGCAAGCTCTCCCCTTTTAACCCCGCCCAGACTTTCTGTGGCTGTCCAATCACAGACTACCAATCACAGCTCAATGAGAAGTAAGTCAGGTGCTCTGGGCAATTGCTGCCTCTTGAAGTCACCTGCATTGAGGTTAATTGATAAAAGTGTAAATTTCTATTGAAATCTGGACTTTTTGCAAAATGACACCTAAAGCTTTTTAGCATGTTAAAGGAGTATATTGCATGAATGCATTGTTGCAGTCCTATTTGCATGGTATTTAATCATTGTTTTACATTTTTAATTGATCGTTAGAATTCTCATGACAATACAATCATCGAAATTAAAGGTGGGGCAGAAAAGTTGTAAATGGTATATCCAAATATTATGACAAGTTTTGAAATAAAAAAGAATTATAAAAGAAGAGGCAATACGAGGGCAGGGAAGGTTTGCATGCCAAAAGAAAAGAGCGTGGAAGGGGACATTTGTAAGTATAGCAGTTCAGGTGTCCCATACCTTGTGAAAGTATCTAAGACATTAAAGAAAATAGGAGAGATTTAAAGAAATGCAGTACAAATAGTGTAAATGTTCACTGGTCCCAAGCAGTTAAGTAGATTTGGATATATACAGTATATACTGTATGCATTGGGGCTGATGTGTACTATGGTCGTTGCTGCCACCCAGCAGTGATGTTTGAGTGCAGGACCTGTTTTTTTGTATTTGTATTCACTTTTTGTATCACACAGCTATGTTACAATGCTGCCGCCCATCCCATGTGTTCCCTATTATGGGTTAATAAGCATATAGGGGTGTATATAAACAATACCCCTTTCTGTCTCATTAGAGATATCTTTGCCAGAAGCTCACGGAAGCAAGGTGAAAGGTTAGTGTAGGACCCACCTGAGAGGTTTGCCTTGACGTGGCAGGTGGGCATTCCCTCCAATGGCCATTGGAGTAACTAAATAACCTCCATTTGTTCAAATAAACATAGGGATTTGGGAGAGGGCGTGGGTAACTTTTTTTTTTTTTTACTGTATGTATTGGGGCTGATGTGTACTATGGTCGTTTCTGCCATCCAACAGTGATGGGAGTTTGAGCGCAGGACCTGTTTTCTTAGATTTGGATATATATTGCAGTTTTCGGTATCTTAGGAATTGTGATCTTTGGTGGAGAATGCTGGAAATACAGAGAAGAGAGGCTGTATTTTTATTAGACTTGTGTAACAAGTTGTGTCCCTGTTCTCCACAAGGTCCACGGGGGAGTGCCCCTTGCATGGGAAATTGTATAAAAGCCAGTGTGGCACCAATAAAGCTTCAGTCTTGTTACATCCATCATCAAACTTTGGCTGATGTTTGGGTACCTGTTCACTACCTTGGGAGAATCTGCTGGGAAAGCTGTGTCTGATCTGGAGTAAGAGACGAATGGAAACCCGAACTGCGAGCTATAATCACTCATGCTCATAGCAGTTCGGGTGGAAACTGACGAACCGATAGCTACCACATCAGGGTTCGTTACATTACTAAATATTACTTATCCATAAAATTGTGGCAATACCATAAAAGGTGCAGGTAGTTTTACATTCTATGTTAAAATTTCAATCCATAGAAAAGGTAAAGGAACACCCCAAGAACCATAATCACTAGAGTGATGTCTTGGTTATGTTGCCATTACTTGGTGCCCTTCTCCTATTGTAAGAGGTCAAATTATTTTTGTTCTGACCATTTACCTGTTGTCTGACGGGCACACTCCCCACCTCCACTACAGCTCTCATTTAGCAGAAAACTCCTTCTT
This sequence comes from Pelobates cultripes, assembly GCA_933207985.1. Lineage (NCBI taxonomy): Eukaryota > Metazoa > Chordata > Amphibia > Anura > Pelobatidae > Pelobates > Pelobates cultripes. Next base: position 49,834,837 of record OW240917.1, on the reverse strand, counting down.
AATAACTTTTGTTAGCTCTACTGGACTAAGACATGCAGAACATCAAATGATTGCACAGATAGAGCCAAGAGTTCTAGAATGTTTTTTTGTTGTTGTTTTTTTAAACATTCCTAAAATGCTTTCATTGCTTATAGAGGGGCCTGGCACCATAGCCACAACAGAGCCTGGTGTGTTTTTTTTAGATGGATCTGGGGGGAAGTTGGAAATGATACATAACGTGTTATTTTATTATTCATTTATTTTGTAATTTGATATATTTTTCTTATCATTTTGTTTTGTACACATTGTAACATTAAGGGTTGATTTGCTTAGAGAGGGATTGACAGTTCTAAGAGTTAATTCACCTGTGAAGTTTTAATTTGTTCCCATGTTTGGGATGGGCATTGATGTATTTAAAGGTGGTGTAGGGTGTGTAGTAAAGATCTATGATTAAGACCAGCACTGTGTAGGTTGAAACACATTAAGTGACTGTATGGATTTATTTTTTGCTCTATGCTGAATATTATTGATAAAGGTTCCCTTCCTCATCTGCTGAGATTTGAAATTCCTTCAGTTTTAGAAAAGAAACAAAATAAAGATATTTTACTTGCCCTTAATATCATGTTTTATCTATATCCATATTATAGCCTTTATCACATTCTATCTATCAATAATTATTGACATGTTTAGGCTGGCGACTAGTCATTAACCCATTGTACAGCACTACGGAATTTCCTGGCGCTATATAAATAATAAAATAATAATAATTAACAATGTCAACATAATCACAATCACACATTCCTATACATTTTCACGCTACTTTCCTCGTTACCAGTGGATAAAAAAGACCCAATACATTGTGTTAGCAGTCAAGCTTCATAAGAGATCACAGTCATTCCAAATAAAACGTATAAGGACATTAACAAAATCATTGTACCCTTATTGATTTTAAGCAAAAAATAATTTCTAAATTAAAAAAAAACACTATTCAACAAATTAACTAACAAAATGAAAATGCAAAAGCAAACAAATACTACCCCCCCCTCCCGCCACCCGAGATGATGCTTGTAAGGAATGATCCCCATTGATCAGTTAAATCAATTATAGGACAAATACGTTCCCACTATTCTAATTAGGAACATGGACACTATAGTGTTAGGTATATCAGTTTGAATTCCTAAAGCCACAGTGTTCCTATAAGAGAATTTGTCCCCCCTGTACGTTAATTCCCAATCACATTTATCGAATGATTTTTCTCAAGCAGCCGTCCCGCTTATTGCACTTGGCTCCTAGCATTTCAGATTGCATAAAATCCAGTTGAAATTCAATAACAATATCATCCAAAATTGGTCAATACTTATCGACCTGTAGAATTAATTCAGGATCAAACTGTCATGTTCTGAAAAATGGAGCAAAGTCCTAAGAGTAGAGCAGTTACCATGAAAATCGGTGGGATCAGCCAGATTGTTCCATTGGTGACTACTCTCTCTTTACACATTTGTTGCATTTCCTTGAATAGTTCTTCTCTGGATACATTACCCGATTTACTGCACCACGCGATCCAATAATACAGTGCCAGCTTCATCTGAGCCTAGGTGTGATCTTTGAATGCCTTTTGTAGTTATTGACACCCATTGTGTTGGTATGCCTGTACTGTACACCATCATTTAGATGTATTACATTATTTTATCATTTGGATTTACAAAAAAAAAAAACTAAAAAACTTTACAACCTTATAAAAAGCCTGTGATCTAATTGCACGTACCAAGAGTTATATTGGTGAATCCAAGGGAGGTCAGCCGTGCCATATGTTCTTCAAGTTGATGTTTTGATTCTGTTGTCACTGCACTTACCCACAGGAGTAAGTTTGTAAACACAGAGTGGATTAATCCAAACCTAAAAAGCAAAATAACAAAAAAAGAATGTAATGCAAAAATAAACAAGTAAATTGGAGTTATACATTTTGTGAAACAAATATGAAACACTTAATAGTTGCAATGTGCGTGCGGGTGGAAGGCCGGGAGAAGTATACTTTCTTGTGCTTGTGCTTTATCAAGCATAGCCAGATTACCCATTAGGTGGCGTAGGCAGACACTTAGTGCCCAGGTTCAAAAAGGGGCTTTCTAAGCCTCGTGATCTGTCTCTGTCTTTGAGGCCCTTTTTGAGCCAGCAAGGCGATCAAAAGATATCCCTGTTTCAGGCTGGTGGCCACATTAGGTGATGCAGTGCTGCGCTAGGGCCACCCCCTAAGATATCAGGGTTGTTTTTACAACCTGGTTGTTTTATTGTATATTCTACATCCTGGCTTTCTACAACACCCTGCTTTGTTAACCCCCTTAAGGACACAGCCTCAAAAGCTTGTTTTACCCGTAAGGACACAATCCATTAAAAAAAGCCACAAAATGGGGAAAAAAACCAAAGGTTTAGTAGCCATCACAGAAAACAAAATTGCCACAGAAAAGTATATATTTATATAAAGTAGATATCATGGGCTATTTACTTAAGGTTATTTTGACACTTTTAACGTAGCCATTTCATCACCAATCTCTGCTAAATATTGGAGTAAAATTGATTTTTTTCCTTTATTTTGGCATATACACAAGGTTTTTGCAATGTGTATTTAGTAAAGCTGGTGTGTGCTATCCCTGTACAGAACCCCATATTGTGTTAAGCTACATCTGCTGAGTATAACGATACCCCTATTGTATGCCTTTGGCACTATTCTGTGAATCTACAATGCCATATAAGAGACAAGGCTATTTCAGTTTCTATAGTTAGAATTTTCATAGATGGATTTGACGGGCCTATGTCTTCATTCGGTGTTTGACTATTCAAATAATCCCACAAAGGGCTTTCATTTGACAAAGCAGACACCCCAGGGTATCTTATATGGCGTATATTGTGCCTTAATTTGCCACCATTTTTTCACCAATTTATGTCAATGTTTGTGGTGGGGGGGGAGGAATGGCATTTTTACATATATGTTTAATTTTTTTTGTTACACTTAATATGTACCTCTGTCATAAAAATCCCCACGTTATGCTTAGTTATATCTTCTGAGTAAAACAATATGCCCAATGTATGACCTAGACACTATTTTGTGAAGTTACAGTGCTGTAAAAGAGACGTGACAAGTTCAGGTTTTCAAGTGTGAATTTCCATGGAGGATTTTGATGCATCCGCGTCCCACTTTGGAGCACTTAGCTCTCACTTAGCAGGCAACATATTATAACTACACCATAAAGACATACCATTTCTTAAAGAAGACATCCCAGGGTATTTCAAAAGGCATATTTTGAACCTTAGCGTGGGATCATTTTTCCATTAGCTTGTACTAAGTGTAGTGGTAAGCATTTTTCTGCCTTTTTGACACACAAAGTGAGTATGCACAGTATATTTTGCAAACCCTATGTGTGCTATGGCTGTGTAATACTTCATATGTTGCTCAGCTATGTCGTCTGAGTACAACAATACCCCCGTATGTACCTTTGCCAGGTATATGTGGAGGGTGAAGGGGCACATTTGAGATGCAGCCATTCAGTTTTTTTCAAATGTAGAAGTTTTATGCTGTGTCCATGTTCCATTTTGGAGTAGTTTAGCTGGTTTGTTAAGTAAACTACTTATGCCTACGCATGCCATTTTTAAAGAATACAGCATGGGGTATTTCAAAAGGCATATTTTGAACGTTAGCATGGGATCATTTTTCTGCTAGTTTGTTCCAGGTGTAGTGGTCATGTGAATTTTTAATGCATTTTTTTATTCATTTTTTACTCTTTTAAACTTTTTTACTTTTTAAAACTTGTTTTTAAACTTTTTTTACTTATTAAATTTTTACAAACTTTTTTTTACCTTTAACCCCTAACTAGCAGTAATGTGCACTAACAGTAAATTTCCCAATTTCCCATAACTCCCACCCACCCCAGCTAGCAAAATATATAATTTAAAATATTTAACTTAATTAAGTTGAACCCCTGAGGGTTAAAAAATAAATAAAAGTTAATCCTCTGGGGGTTTAATACTGTGGTCTGTATTTTTGATCACTGTAGGCAGTGATCAACTGGCAGGCAAGTGGTTAATTTTTAATGGGCTGGATAAAGGGGGTGGGATTTTTCTTACTTTTTTTTTTTAAACGTTATTAAAACATTTTTTAAAAACTTTTCTTAACGTTAACCCCTAGCTAGCCTAACACCAAATTCTCCATTTCCCCACTTACTTCCACCCACCCCAGCTAGCTAAATATAGAATTTTAAAATATTTAGATTAATTAATAAAATAAATTTAACCCCTGAGGGTTAAAAAAATTAACCCTAAGGGGTTAAAAAGAAATTCAGCTGACAGTAAAATGTAGTCCCTGCCAATTAATCACTGTAGTCAGTGATCAATTGGCATGGAAGGGGTTAATTTTATTAAAGCAGGGGAAGGGGGGGGGATTTAACTTAAACTTTGTTTTTTTACAGGCAGACGCAGATCATCACTGATCCGTCTCCCAGCACTGACCGAGGAAAAGCAGGGAGGCGGATCAGAAGTCCCTGCAGCACGTGTCAGGCTGTCAGAGCGATCACAGCTGCAGGGACAGCGCGATCGGGTGCTCCTGGGGTGCCTGGGGTTAACAAGCTTGACGGAAAATGTACGGCTTTGGTTGGGCATGGGTTAAGAAACCCCACACTACTTACAATAAAGACATTTAGGGTACTTCATGGGTTCCTCTGGCTTCTCTATTAATTGATTTTTTTTTTTAAATTACAATGTTGCTTTTAAGCCCATTAGTTATTTACAATTTGCTGTATTCAGACCATTTTAAAAAGCACATTTTTAAGCATTCATTATCCCAAGGGCTCTTATTACATTTCCTTTATTTGTCGTTACAATCCATCTGCCAGACAATAAGGCCCATTTACTTTCTTCTGACCAAACGTGTATAAAGATTGTGCAACATGCAACCATTTCAAGAAGTGACCTTTTCAAATTGCATTTCATTTGTAATTCACAGGTCTGAACAATACATTCGGCATAATTACTGTGTAAAATAAAAGTTCAAGTACATAATAAAAGTTCAAGTACAGCAAACATTTCAAGAGAAGGTATAATGAAAATAAAATATTTCAGGTCTGGTAATTGATTACACTTGGTAGCGTAAATAATTGCCGGTAAATTTACCATGGTTTAAATACGACATCTGTTGCTTTTCATTCTTGTTATATAGATTTTTGTTGGCACTCTTCTTCATTCTTTTTATAAACAAGGATGAATAAATGTATAACTGCGAGAATTCTTTATCCTTTGTATACACATATTACTGGAGGTGTTCTCCATTCTTTAGGGAAAGTTGGTACATGTTACATTTTATGTTTTCTTACTTTTAATATATTTTATATTTTAGACTGTGGACTATTCGTTGTCCTTTCTAAATTAATTGTTCTGTTCCCTACCTTCAGGTCTTGACATATGTTTCAGACCAGGGATGGCTCTAGACTTTGCGAGGCTTTAGGCAAAACTCAAGGATGAGGCCCCCACTAACACCATTAGTAGAGAAAAAATAAGGGTTGGATTGTGTGTGTATAAGGTGCTGTAATTATATTGAAGGACCGTTTTGCAGCCTTGGACACAGAGAGCTAGTTTCTGTAATCATTGTTCAGAGGCTTGCATTGTCGCGGCTCCCTGTGCCCTTTCCGTTGTGAGCTCTCGGACTGTAGTTATGGCATAGTTTGCAATAAACAAATGTAATTTGTAGTTATGCTAATTGTTTATACACAAATGCAGGGTATGGTTTTATAACCTGGCAGTCGTATATACATAAGTGCCAGTGTGAAAAAGTTATTGGAAACAAAAATTTACATTTTGGTTGGGAATTTAAAAAATTTACCAAATAATAAAGTTACAGATAAGAAAACAATGTCAAATACATTTTCCACACATATTCTATAATCCTTTACATGTATGTTTCCCCATGTATTGTATATGTATGTATGTATGCATATAATATTTGTTGCTTGCAACTTTATCTTTGCATTGCCCATACCATACCACCCTCACATTGCAGACAGACACACACACACTAATACAGACTAATACACAAATACATATACACACTGATACATGCACATGCATACACACCAGTGGCGGATCCAGAGCCTGATCTCGGGAGGGGCACTTGTAGATTATTTAAAGAAATAATCCAGACACAATAACTACTACAGCTCAGTGTAGTGGTTATGGTGTCAATGGTGCCGGGACCCCCTCCCACAGTAAGTAGTCAAACCGTTTAATAACAGTTTGACAACTTACCTGAGATCTGCTCGGAAATGGGGCTGTAGTAGGGTATAGGAGCAGTGGTGTGTGTGAGTGGTGCAATGTGTAAGGGGTGCAGTGTGTGTGAAGGTTGTAGTGTGTGAGTGAGGGCGGCAGTGTATGTCAGGGATGCAGTGTATGTGTGTAACAGTTGCAGTGTGTGTGAGTATTGCAGTGTGTGTGTATGGCGGGCAGTATGTGTGTATGGGGGAGCAGTGTGTGTATGTGGGGGCAGTGTGTGTATGTGGGGGCAGTGTGTGTGTATGGGGGCAGTTGTGTGTATGGGGGCAGTTTGTGTGAATGGGGTGCAGTGTGTGTGAATGGGGCAGTTTGTGTGAATGGGGCAGTTTGTGTGTATGGGGAAGTTTGTGTGAATGGGGGCAGTTTGTGTTAATGGGGGCGGTGTGTGTGAATGGGGGGGCAGTTTGTGTGAAGGGGAGCAGTTTGTGTGTATTGGGGGGCAGTTTGTGTGTATTGGGGGGGCAGTATTGGGGGCAATGTATGTATGTGTGATCAGGGTAGGGTGGCTTTTTTTTTTTATTATATAATATTTTTTTATTTAATTAAAATAAATAAATATTCTATGCCCCCCCTCCCTTCTTACCTTTACTGGGGGGAGGGGGGACATTTCCCTGGTGGTCCGGTGGGGGATTCCCTGGTGGTCCAGTGTGGAGAGTGAACTCTAGCCCACGCTCCCGGGCTAGAGTTCACTCTCGCGAGATTTGGAGCGTTGCCGTGGTAACCGCAGCAACGCTCCAAATCTCGCGAGAGGAGGACCCGGAGGAGCTGCAGTTTGAGCTCCCGGGTCCTCCCTCTCCCTCCCCTGCCGGCTGTCAGCACAGTGCCTGCGGACCGGGGAGGGAGATCTCTGATCTCCACTCCGGTCCGCAGGCACATTGCAGGGCTAGCACCTGTTGCCCCCCCTGGATCCGCCACTGATACACACACACAAACACACTGATGCACAGAGACACAAATATTGATGCGTATTTAACAATGTGTATTCATCTGGCTGTGTGTATTTCTGAGTGTGTCTAGCATTGTCTACCTGTGTATGTGCCTGAGAGTGTGTGTCTGACAGTGAGTATCCTTGTATATGAATTTATGCTTCTGTAAGCATGTGTATGTTTGTGTCTGGAACTGTATGTGTGGGGTAGCTAATTGCTGTGTTTTGTGTCTATGTGGGGCTGCTGGGGCCTTTGTGCACTTTGGTTATGTTTTATGACTGTGTGTATGTTTGTCTTCAGGGGTGACTGACATGATGAGTAAAGGGGTAACTGTAGCGTGGTGAGGGTGAAAGAGACAGGGTTGTGACAAAATGAGGTCATTTTGAGTGTGACATGGTTGGAGGAGGGAGTGTTACAGGGTGAGGGGAGATAAGTGTGACAGGATTAAATTGTTAATATGATAGGGTGAACGTGGCATGGTTGGGATGAATGTTACATTGTTGGAGGAGTGAGTGTGATAGGGCAAGGGGAGGTTAATGTGATAGAATTAAAGGGGTTAATTGACAGGGTGAGTGTTGCAGAGTTTGGGATGAGTGTGGCACGGTTGGAGGAGGAAGTGTGACAGGAAAAAGAGTGGTGACCTTGACAGTGAGAGAAAAAGATTAGGGAGGTTAATGTGATAGGGTGAGTGTGGCAGAGCAAGAGGAGGTGAGTGCAGTTTGGTTGGAGTGAGTGAGTGTTACAGGATCAGGAGGGATTAATGTAAGTGTGGCAGGGTGACAGTGTGTGTAGGGGAGGGTGGTGGCAGTGTGGGGGGGTGACATTTGTGTGGAGGTGGTGACTGTGTATGTGTGTGTATGTGAGTGAGTGTGGAGGGGGTGTCAGTGTGTCAAGGGGGGAGATAGTGTGTGTGTGTGGAGTGGATGACAGTATGGAGGGGTTGACAAAGTGTGAAAGGGGTTGCAGAGTGTGGTAGGGGTGACAGGTGGGAGCGGGTGTCAGAGTGAGGATGGGGAGGGCTGACAGGTCGCAGAGTGAGTAAGGGGGTGACAGTGGCAGAGTGAGGGGGTGACCAAGTAAGGGAGGGACGCGGTGACAGATGGTAGAGTGAGAGGGTGACAGTGAGAGAGGAAGTGACAGGGTGACAGAGTGTGGGAGGTAGGGGGTGACAGGTGGCAGGTGGCAGAGTGAGGGAGAGAGGAAGGGGGCAGTTGACAGTGTGAGGGAGGGAGGGGATGACCGATGGCAGAGTGATGGAGGGAAAGGGTGACTTGTTCCAGTGTGAGGGACTGAGGGGGTGACTGGTGGCAGTGAGAGGGAGGGGGTGACTGGTGGCAGTGAGAGGGAGGGGGTGACTGGTGACAGTGTGAGGGAGGGGTGTTAAAAGTACATTTTATTTTCCTGGTGGTCCAGTGTCCTTGTTCTCTGGTGGTCCGGTGGGACATTTTATTATGACAGAACACAACTTTATAATTAACAACATATTGCTACAATTTACACACACCATTAACACACTGACACATGCATACACCTTGACACACAGATACAGACACTGACACACACTTAGATACACACACACGCACACACTGGCACATTCATACAGATACACACACAGACATACAAATACACACACTGGCACTTACAAACAGATACACTGACACAAACACACAGATACACACTGACATGCACTGACATACAGATACACACACTGACACGTAAACAAACTGGCACACTGAAGCACACACTGATACACAAGTATAATCACTGACACACAGATACATACACAGACACACACACTTAATTAATGTTATAAACACACAGCTCACTCCAGCCTCTCCTCTGCCTCCATGCTGCCTGTCTGTGCCACCGCCTTTTCCTCCTACTCCTCCCTCCCAGCAATGGTCTGTGAAGCTGGGAGAAAGTGATCGGCTGTCAATTCATCCCAGCTGACCAAAACTACAGGGGCTCGGTCACGCTCTTAAAGTGCCTGTTCAAAGATAATCCCGGGAGACTTGGGATGTTTATTAGTCTCTTACCTAAGTATTCACTTCCTTTAATTATTCCACTTTTTGTAGTGATACAAACTGGAATTAATTTTATTTTATGGCATTTGTTTTTACAATCACACATAACACTTTGAAGTTGAAAACATTTTTTTTCACACAAAACTTAAATGGATACTATAGTGTATACAAAGTTGTATCCCTAGCACTTCTGCCCCTCTCTCTCCTCGCGGTCCCCCACCATGCACTGTAAGGGTTAAAAAACATTACTGTATTCACCTGATTCCCGCGTCGATCTCCCTCAGCGCTGGGTCTGCGCTCAACCTCTTCAGATGAGCATGACAAACACATTAGGGCCTCCCGATAGGAAAGCATTTCTTACGGGGATTTTACTGACACTGAACCAAATGTTGCCTAGCAAGCAGGAAGTGCCTCTAGTGGCTGTCTGATTGACAGCCACTAAAGGCAGTCTTAGTCCTGCAATACAATTATGATTATCAGAGTGAAGCCCTTCAGGTGACCCTTGGGGCTCTAGCATGGAAAGCTTCTTTCCCACAAGCAAGAGGTCCAATAGGCTCTGTTACTCCTGTCCTCAATAATAATTAGTTTGCCAGTGCCTGTCAGTAAAAAGCATTCCCTGTCAGACAATTTCTCCCATATAAGCTGCAGATCTATCTGGACTTTTTTATTTCAATGTTCTGGGGCATGTTCAAAGTTTGGGATATTTTTTACAACTCAGGCTAAACTTGTGTTTCTCATTCTGGACTTGTTTTTCATCCTGCTGTTTGTTTTGATGTGATTGCTAACAAACAATCCTTCCATAAACAATTGTATTATTTATTGTGAGATCATGTGACACCTTAATTACACTTTGGTAGACTCCATTCAAATATTTAAGATAAGGAAATTGCCTGCATCGGTTGTATTCAATGTGCATTTTATCAGTTTCATAGCAACATGTGCGGGAATGCAAACAACACATTTTGTTTTTGGAAGGGGCTTGTTTAACAGATTTTTGTGTCACAATAAAGGCATATTTACCATCATTGAGATGTTAGTTATGGTGTGAAAATAAAATGGCAAATATATCAATAAATGTTTTTTTTGTTTGTTTTTGTTTATTCTTTATTTTTGCAGTGCACAGTTAGGCATACAGGCAAGCATGAACATTGAAAATATTAACTGCAATAGAAAGCACAGAGGTATGATATACAATGTCAAGAAACTTTGCACAGTTTTTTTGTGTTTTTGTGAAGACATAGTAAATCAGTGACTGTCACATGGTAGACCAATCTGGTAATATCTAAACTGAATCTGGAGACAACACATATAGTAACACGAGAGTAAATTCCCTCCAGGGCGCATATGCTTGGGGATACATACAACAAACTGCTCATTTTGAGAATAAGAGAACAAGAATAGATTAATGCATAAAAGTGAGGGTCATGCATAAAATTAGGTGGATTGGATCACATGCATTGAGTCAACAAGAGGTTTTTGTAACAAGTTAAATGAGCAGATTACATCTACTAGTAAAAGACACTGGGGCCCCTCACAGCAGGTACCAAGCACTTCTTGGGTCATGCCTAGTGTATATATACACGCTGAGCAAGGGGTCTCTTCAGAGCCCCCCTCTTACTCCTGACTTGGCTAAGCTTATTAGTGATGCATTACCAGCATAGCAGATAACCCGGCCTGTTTTGTTTGACCAGTCCCAGATCACAGCACAGGCTCCGTTTGTTGCGCATGTGTTCTAGAGGGATCAGGAGCCATTGACAGAATTTTTGGAAGAGTAGCTCCCCCAGGGTGTCTGGCAATGATGTAGGTTTTGTCTCTTCAAGGCTCGAGTCCCATGTGCGTGGATGCTTGTACTTTAATACTGGGAAGTATTTGTGGGTAGCCAAGGGTCCTTCTCCATCTGGTGAAATAACAAAGTTGTAGTGGTGGGGGGCCTCTTTGTCCCCAGGGAGACGGCGTGTGGCTAGTCAGTACGGACAATGTCTTTCAGGCCTGGGTGGCAGCCATTTTAACTTCCAAGCATAGGGTTTGCGTGCAGGGTTGGTTGAATGTTTCCTCCCCGCTGCTTAGGATGCCCCAGTGAGGACTGGGATAACCCCCACTGGTCCAAAGGGGGGGGGGGATGAGGCCAGCAAAAGCCAGTATGTGGCCACCCCGCTCTTTCTTCCGAGAAGGCCGCAGACTCCAAAGTTTCCTGTCGCCATTATGGGCTTTGAAAACTCCCAATCTCGGGGTCCACTGCAGCCCTGCAGCCACTGGTCCATTCTGTTGTGATGTGTGGGCCCAAAATTGTCGTATGAGCCGCAAATCTCAGCTTAGAAGGCTGAGTCCCTCAGGAGCCTCTCCTGCATGTGACTGGTCAGCATGGCGGCCTGGCCCCACCTCCAATAAATGTTATTTTTATGCCTTAACAAATTTATGGCTATTCCCTAAAGTGAAATATCACATTTAAAATTTGAGGTCAAATAGCCAAAATGGAAATGAAATGGCATCTCAGCTATGTTTTCAGTTCTGCTGCTCTGAATTTAAATTTGGATTCTTTTATTAGTGGATAACAATTAATAGAGACATTTTATTATTAATATTATTATGATTGTCCCTTTAGTTTAACAGAGAGACCTCCAAGTGGAAGAAGTGCAGTGATAGAGACACACCGGGAATAGGACACTATAATATTTCCTGTTTATCTCTGAACTGCTTTCGCTTCTCATGAAGGAGCCTGCGAGCTAGCAGGGTCAGGATTAAGTAATGCCAATTGTTATTTTTATTCAATACAATTTATTTTATACAATTTGTTTTATACATAATACATGTATATTAATATTTGTGCATAACTTTCATACAAATCGTACTTATAGTATAGATTCATGTAAATACTAATATAATACATATATATTATTGTATATGCATTATACCATCAAATATCCTGTAAACATAGTGAAATCTTCACACTGACCCATATACACATTGACACCAACAGAGACACACATAAAGTGACCCATACACACACTGACACACTCTGACCCATACACATTGACAAAAACACAAACACACACACTGGTCCATACACACATACACTGAAACATATTGACCCATCTACACATTAACACATTCAATGTGTTAACACACACATGAACTCATAACACACACTGACCCATAAACAAACACAGACACACTCACATACATATACTGACCCATAAACACAGACACACTCACAAACATGCACTGACCCATAAACACAGACACACTGACACATATATACGCTGACCCACAAAAACAGACACAGACACACATACACTGACTCATAAACAAATACAGACACCGACACATATACACTGACCCATAAACAAACACAGACACACTGACCCATTAACAAATACAGACACTGACACATATACACTGGCCTATAAACACAGACACATCGACACATACACTGGTCTACTCTGTTGCAATGTTTGGGCCCAAAATTGTCGTATGAGCTGCAAATGTCAGCTTAAAAGGCTGAGTCCCTCAGGACCCTCTCCTGCATGCGACCGGTCAGCATGGTGGCCCGGCCCTGCCCCCCAATAAATATTATTTTCATGCCTTAACACATGTATGGCTATTCCCTAAAGTAAAATATAACATTTTAAATTTAAGGTGCTTCCTAATATTTTACTGGGTCATCATTAGCTCTGCAGGTCTGGAGCTAGGTGAGAGCTATCACTAGGCTTCTCTTCTGCTTGCACTGACTGCCGGCCGCCGAGAAATGACATCACTCAGTATCCAGGCGGCTTGCTGGATGTCTGTTCATTGCGAGGAGCGACTAAACCCAGCAATTTAAAAGAAAAAAAGAAAAAACAAAACTTTTACAGCTGTTGCGGCCCCTGGCCAGCCAAAGCTTAATTTCCCGGTCTCCTAGTGGGCCAGTCCGTGCAATCGACTAATATTGGCACCATTGGTAAATATGAGCAAAGTAGGATGTAACACATTGTCTTTATTGTTTAACCTTTTAAAATGTTGTTGTAAAAATAGATAAAAATGCTCTGTTCTCATGGATATCAAACAATCACATGCACAACACAGGTTTACCTTCCAAATAAATATGTCAGAAATATAAAACATATGTGGTACAATTACTAGCACCCTTTTAGTCATATGTGCTACTTCCCATAACAGCTTTGAGTCTTCTTCTGTAATGCCTGATGAGGTTTGAAAATACATGGCAAGGGATCTAAACCAATCCCTCCATACAGAATCTCTCCAGATCCTTCAAATTTTTGTTGTCACTGGTGGACTCTCCTCTTCAGTTAACCCACAGATTTTCTATGGGTTTCAAGTCAGGATACTGGGGTGGCCTTGATTTCATGGTCAGTAAACCATTTTTGTGTTGATTTTGATGTCTATTGTTGATATTTGATAGTCTATGATGTCATGTATTCTCACAAAATGTCCTCTGGCAGAAAAACAGCCCCAAAATATTAAAGAGCCACCAGCATATTTAACTGTGGGCAGGAGGCACTTTTCCATACGGCTACCTCTCTGTGTGGCTAAACCCACCTCTGGTGTTTATTGGCAAAAAGTTCTATTTAAGTTTTATCTGACCATAGAACTAAATCCCTTTTGAAATTCCACTGTCGGGCAAACTGAAGACCCTTTATTATTGGATGAGAGTAGAGGCCTTTTGTGTTTGCAGTTTGATATCCATTACAGCAAAGTATATATGTATATTTTTTTAAACAAAAGGTTAAAAGGTTAAAAACAAAGACCATTTTCACAGCCATCTTTGCTCATATTTACAAAGGGTGCCAGTATTAGTTGAGGGTACTCTATATCATCAGACATTGCCTAAGCCTACCACAATGCCAAAGTATCCCATTTTTGGCAGGTCCTATTCCGGGAACCTAATGCCTGCTCTTATAAAATTAATTCACTTACTTGGGAAATTCATCCTCCAGGGATGCTTTGGAGTGCAAGGTTAACTAGGCACTTTGAATAAGCCATGAGAGTTGGAATGGATATATAGGCTGCACTCACCTATACACGCCTATTATAGGGGTTATCTAATATACCCATGGGAATATGATTACATTATGTCTGCAGCACATTAATAATAGGGTTCTAGACTCTAATCTTAACTGATCCTTTAAAGTTGTAGGATAGCAACTCCTATTAACCCCTGAGCCAAATAACAAAAGGAAGAATTGAATCACAGTATGTTCACCTTTCCACAGTTTTGAAGGATTTGATTACATCCTTGGAATGATACCAGAGAAAGTAGACCTGCAATAAAAGAAACCAGATATTAGTAAAACTTCGAGAATATTGTCCAAAGGTGACAAGCAGTCCAAATATAAGCCTTGATTTAAATGATACAGATGATTCAATACAGTAAGAAACATTTTCCAAATTGTTTGTCAAAAATTCCCATAGACTTTAATAGTGACTCCTGTGGATATATAATTTGTAAAGTTTTTCTAACAGTTTTGAATCATTTAGAAAACATATTACATTTCGATCATAATACTTGAACTAAATGCTTTCTGCGCAGCCCTCTTGAAAAGCAATTTGATTGTGTTTTATTAAAATACAAACATGTATTCCTGATACTATAGTTCTAAAACAGCTGTTTAGTCCCCAGCCCCTCTTTCCTTTGTTTAACCCCTTAAGGACCAAACTTCTGGAATAAAAGGGAATCATGACATGTCACACATGTCATGTGTCCTTAAGGGGTTAAAAAGGTGTTCAACTCGCCTTTTTTCCAGCGCCATGCAGATCTCCTCATGGCCTACTAGCCCTGCCCCTGCTCCGCCACCTTGGCTAAGATCTGCAAATTTTATTATCTCAGCCAATCCAATGCTTTCCCATGAAAGGCTATTACTGCACCAATCAGCATTTCCTCACAGAGATGCATTTAATCAATGCATAACTATGAGGAATGCTAAGCATCTCCATACAGAGCATAGGGAAGCTGAACGTCAGTGCTGCACATTGTGCAACACTGACACAGGAAGCACCTCTAGTACATAAGCAAACCATTTTAGAACAGTACGATTTACCAACGTTCTGATAAAGAAAAGGAGTGGAGAACTTGGCCTGAGAGTAAAGTCCAAGTTCTCCCTCCTCTGCATCAAGGGCTGATTGTGGTGATTGCTTGGTGGCTTCGGGGACAGGGAGGCAGCACAGCACTGGTCAGGGAGACCTTTTGATCTCCCGGCTAGTTTGCTCAGCAGCAGGCGCTCCGGCTGCAAGCACAACACAGACATAGAACACACCTATGCCGCGGTGCCACCAGTGAACTGACCCCCTAGGCCACCTCCTTAGTGGCCTAATCAAAGCACTGGGTAGACATTTTGTCTTAAAGCCTATCTGACCTCCCTAAAGAAGTATTCACCAACTCCACCTAATACAATTTGTACTAGAATGGTCTTCATTAACTTTTTATGCTTTGTTACTCTACAGATACCTTACACAGTACTTGTTACACAATCATTTTTATACTTATTTTTTTTTTAGATCCATATTTATTACATGCCCCTATCACTCTATTACTGTATCAATGCCTTTAAACGACATGTAATTAAATCATCACTTCCTCTAGATTTCAAGCTTGCTTAAGCAAGACCCTCATTATCTCCTGTATCTGTTCACCTAAATAATAATAATTATGACACAGTTTCGCAATATGGTGGCTTCCTGGATCTCAAAGTAGCCATCGCATTGGTTGAGGCATAGCTCTGTCAGCACTGATTGCAAGGAGCATGACATTTTGTACGTCTGTCTTCTTTAAGAAAGCAGGCAACAAAAGGTTCGACAAAGTCCCTTATCACATATCTAAAGTTCATCTCTGCACACCTCCGTAACCTCATTCTGTTACTCTATGTTCCGAACTGCATGATGTAAGACATTTTCATTTGTGTATGTTTACATTTAATAACAGACTAGTTTGCACAGTGAAATGCAATTAACCATAATATCTGCACTGTAAAAATAAAGGTGCACCAAATATTACATTTTGCCTTAAAGAAAACAAAGATTCTGAAATTAATTTTCTTTCACATGCAACATTCTCTAATCCCAGCCTAGTATTTTACACTCTTGATAACCAGTCTTTCTTTTCCCCCCAAACTTAACATCATATATATATATTTAATCCTTATCATTTATAATTTTACACCTCCATAAATATACTCATTAAAAAAATTTAACTTGTGAACACCTTTTTTTTAACATTTAATACACAAAAAATAGGTAGAGCACACAATACGTCTTTTAGATCTGATGTTAGAGTTTACAAGAAACAAAAAATGGAGAGACAATAGTGCGGATGGTACAACTGGTTTTGAGATGTAGCATACAGGTAATATTTACACTCACAAAGGCAGAGACAGTTTAAGCACTTGGCAGCAATTAGCATAATTAAAAAGGACAATCCCAATCCCTCTTTCCAATCCCAATCAAAGTGTATATCTCAAGAGTAGATTCTACAAGAATATGAAAGTCTACATAATATAAACTTGTGTATCTGTATAAGTAATATAATTGCAAAATTGGATACACTCACATGGTGATGAGGCTGGTGACGTTGGCTCAACACTATAGTAACTGATCTAATTCAAATAGGGTAAAATTGTCTAAAGAAGGTGTATTAAAAAACAATTAAAACAATAGAGTACTGTTGTACAAAAAAATGCATTTTGGCATTATGGCTTCCTCAGTTGGAATTTCGTATTTACTCGAATTTAATGCGCACCTTTTTTGGAAAATAAAGTTTCCAAAATTTTTATGCGCATTAGTTTTGATGAAGCAGTATTCCAGCTGAGGATGCAGTAAAAATCCACCAAAAAGGACGTTAATTTGCCTCCACCTTAGATTTAAAAGTTGTTTTTGAATGTTCTCATCAATTGAAATCATTTTAAAAGAAAATGATGTTTAAGGAAATGTTTCCATCATAGGACAGAGGGATTAACAACAAGGGAGCAAAGGGAATTTATCCATACAGATCAGATTTTTTTCAGATAGGCATGATTTTGAATTAAATTAAACATTTAAAAGCATGGTAATGAAAAACAAAAAAGATGCCAAAAAATAAATAAATTACATCAGAACCTATCCCAGAATGAAAAAAGGCTCTAAAAGAATTACAAAACAATAATATTATAATAAAGTCTAGTTATTATAGAGAAGTGGTTGTTTTATCAACTAAAAGTACTTAAAAGAACACTACATGCAATAAACTTGTCTAGTCATTCAAGAAGATGGCTGCATAAACTAACTGCTCCTCGTGGCACCCACAATAAACACCTGAATACCGCTCACCTCGCCAAGCCCATTGCCAAAAATGGGTTGAGCAAAGAGGCAGACTGAAGTCACCAGTACGCCAAGACCATCGGGGTCTGGTGGACAGCTGTGCATCCGCTCCTTCCTCACTGAGCCCCGGGACTCCGCATCGCAGCAGGGGGTTCTCGTCGACACCCTCCCATTCATCGGAGGCACCAATAAAACACTTGAAGGGAAACTGCGGGCCATACTCCCCAGCCTACATCATCATACCACCCCATATGTCATGCACTCTCGGACACACTGTTTATGGAAATGGGGAGAAAGACTCTACAGGTTTACTTCACCAACAACGAGACGGGAGATACTACTCCTCTGATGTGCTGGGAGGCCCACAAAGCGGTAATCTGCGGACACTTCATTGCTAACTGCTCAAAGCGCGAGAAGGAATCGAAGCAGGCAATCCTGGACCTCAGAGGGGAAATAGTGGCCCTAGAGTCTCAGCACAAGCGCACATTGGACAAAAAAGAAAGATATACCAGGAACTCCTGCTTAAACAAAGCCAACTCTCTACACGCCTGAATCGCTCGATCCCAATGCTCATTCCAACATTTTCAACATATGAATTACGAGCATGGGAACAAATGCGGAAGACTACTTGCGAACCACCTAAAACAAGGCAGGACCTAACTATACATCCTAAAAATTAAGGACTCAAGGCAACAAATCCAACAATTCCCTGACCAAATTTCAGCAGCATTCCTCCAGTACTACCAGGAGACATGCTGAGACATGCAGGGAGCAGTTGACCCCCACAGACAAGAAGAACTACGGAGATACCTCAACTCACCTGATATGATCAGACTCGAGAACCAGGACTTACAGGCCATGGAGGCCCCCATTACATCTGAGAAACTGGCGCTGTCTATAAAAAAAGGCAAACACTGGCAAATCGCCAGGTCTGGATCGCCTTCCCCTCCTGTATCATAAGACCTTCCGGCAGGACCTCCTTCTGAAATTGCAAGCAGCCCTGAACTCTGTTCTGGTAGGAGCTACACTTTAAGCCCAATTTACGTCCGCGAATATCACGCTCCTCCCGAACGACGACAAAGAGCCAACACTGTGCCAAAGCTACCACCAGATCTCCGTACTGGATGTCAACCTCAAATTGCTGGCCAGTGTCCTGGCATCCTGTATCGCACCAGTACTACCTGCAACCGTGAACCCAAGCATGTGAGCCTAGTGAAGTCTTTATCCCAGGTTGAGAATCCGAGACAATACCATGCAGGCCCTGAACCTGATCTCGTAAGCCAAGCGGCTGGGATCTGATGTTCGGGGTGCTTCAGAGCCTGGGAGTCAGACCAAAATTCCTCTCATGGGTCGAGACACTATACTAGTGTCCCACCACTCACATTCGGATAAACAGGACTATCTCTGACCAATTCCGGATCCACACGACATGACAGGGCCTCCCACTGTCACCCCTGCTTTTTGCATTGACACTTCAGCCCATTCTCAACAAGGTCACGTAACGAAAACATCAATGGAGTGCAAATAGGGTGAACACACCACAAAGTCAGTCAGAGATCGAAACCTATGGTCGAGTCTCAAACCTTCAAATAAACTACTCAAAATCCGAGATTCTGGGCCTCAACATCAGCCCCACGCTCAAACAAACCGTTCAACACCAATTCCGCTGGTGTGACACACGCATGCGGTACCTAGGAGTTCGGCTCACACCTGACCCGACAGACCGCTATACCCACAACTACCTGCCTATTTTTAAGGCTGTTATGGAGGAATTGCACGCCTGGAACTCATACTACATTTCATGGTTGGGACGAGTGAATGCAGTCAAGATGACACTACTACCCAAAATTCTCTTCATTTTCCAAACGGTGCCCATCTCAGCCCCAAAATAATTCTTCAATACGCTGAAGGCAAATTTATATGGAAGGCCAGATCCCCTCGCATAGCGAACTCCCAACTGACGCTACCCAAACTTTGAGGAGGACTTGTGCTACCTGACGTAGAGAAATATTTTGTGGCTGCCCACTTCCTAGGGTCATCAGCTGGTCAACAACAGTGAGTGACAAGCCATGGATACAACTGGAGTCGGTTAGCACCGACTGCAATTTACGGACCTTACCATGGATCACTAAAGAGGCCTGCAAACACATACCGCTCACTAATCCATTCATCAACCCTGCGGATCTGGCATAGATACGGCATGAAGCATTATCTCACGACAGACCCGGCCCTCTGCTCCCATTAAGAGGCAACCCAGACTTCCCGGCGGGAGACCAAGGACCTCTCCCACGTTTGACAAAACATATACCAATACTCCACATGGCAGGCATCCTTTAGACACTGTTTGCCACCCGTTCACTCACCAAACTCTTCCCAGAAAAGCCACACACATTCCTACATACACTGGCGAGAGAACAAATAACACAATACGCCTAGTCGATCCCGCAGAAACCCTGCCTCCTCAGAGACCAAACACAATTTAAAGCACTCTGCGCGCAAGCCGAGGAACCACTGCAAGCCATATCCTTGATCTACTCGAACCTGGTTATGGGCAGATATCAACTAGCACCCCCATGCATCAGACAATTTGAGGAGGACTTCGAGGAGACACTAACTAAGGTGGACTGGAATAAGATCATAACCCATGTACAAAAGACGCCAGGGTCGGCACAACTACATGAAAACTCTTACAAGGTCCTCACACAATGGTCCCTCACCCCCGCAGCACTCCACACCAGGGATCCTATAATACTTGATGCCTGCTGGCGATGTGGAGAGGCTACAGGCACGTTCACTCATGTGTGGTGGGACTGTGCCCTCATCAAGCCATTCTGGGAGTCAATCGGCGGGGTAATACTGGAGGTGATGGATGAAACTCTACTACTGTCCCCAGCCCCATTCCTCTTACAACATACCACTATGCCGACTCCAGCATACAAACAGTCGGTGATCCTGAGGCTCCTCAATGCTGCCAAGGCAATTGCCCCCCTCTTCTAGAGACAGCCGCACATGTCTCCCCTCAAGTGCTGGGTGGAGGAGGTTAAGGACACGAGGAAATTTGAAGACCTGAAAGTAACTACACTGAAAGATAGGGACAAATACACACAGCGATGGTTTCACTGGCTACGCCACATTTCCTTGGCTGCCTTCATACAACATCTGACCAACCTGACCGAACAAAGTCCGAAATTGCGTCCTAACACGAATGGAGAAACTGTTCTCATTCTGTTAGGACGGAATTCAGTAGTTTCGCCGGCGTTCTGTCTAAGTGGCAGAACGTTCAGGAATACTGACAGGAAGCATCACAAGATCACTGATCAAAGGTGAGAATTGTGGGAAAATTGCTCTGACCTCCGAAAATGAAGCACACTTTGCTCCTCCACTGGTCATAGCTGGTCAGGCATAGGAAACCTTCATAAGACAAAGTAGTCCCTACTTTGTCTTATGTTTTAAAGAAAACTAGAGCAGACAGGAAAAAATGAAGAGCAGATTCTGACAGAGGGAGAGAAGAGGAATTGATTAAAGAAAGGTAATTTCGGAATGACAGTGCCGCTTTAAATGAAAATTATAATTTAATTTAAGTGGTAAACCCTTTCTTTATGCTCCTCTCTTGGTTGGCATTCAGTGTCTAAACCTCTACATCCTTAGCTACAGTTCTTGATAAATGTGTCGCTGGCCCAGGTCAACCTCTTAAAATACCCCTGCCTTGAGATCACTTAGTAGATCTCAGCTCTTGACATTATGGGGAATTATGTCAAGGGATACATTAAGAGGGGGTTGGAGGCCCCTCCTTTTTTAAGTGAGAATGTATGTGGTTTTTCCCTTTTTTTTTTTTTTTTTAGGGGAACTTTTGTGTTGTGTAGAAGTTTTTTGTGTTGATCCTGTGAGGAAAGCAGAGAATGGGGTAAGGAGTAAATGAGAGATAAAATTCTGAAGTGCATCTCTATGAATATACAGGCTTTGAATACCCCCACTTAAAAGGAAAGTTCTATATGAATTACTCAGAATGGAACAAATAGATATAGCCATGATACAAGAGACTCATTGGAAAAGGGAAGAGAAAATTAGATGGAGATATGAGTTGTCTGAAGAAGTTATACAGGCATCGCTTGAAAGAAAAAAAAAAAGAGAGGAGTTGCTATTATCTTCTCAAAATGGCTTAATAAAGAGATAAGAAGGAAGATATCAAATCCTAGTTTGTAAGATAGACTCTGTTAAATACACTTTTGTAAACCTCTATCTGCCAAATGTATTACCAACAAAGTATCTAAAAAAGATAATGGATGAAGTAGAAAAAGTAAAAATGGGAATGTTACTTATTACAGGGGACTGTAATTGTGTCCCGGATACAGTATTACATTAAAAAAAAAAAAAAACTAAAGATTATAGAAAAATAAGTAACCAATTAAAGAAGCAATCTAACATTCTATGAAATTTTATAAAAGAAAATAACTTGAATACATGGCGAGTCTATCATGTAAAAGAAAACGGATTTACACCGCATTCTTGAGAACACCATTCATTATCTAGAATTGATCTGGTTTTGGGAGAGAATAGTTTAGTAGAACAAATCCAGAAAATTATAATAAAGGAGAATCAATGGGTGGATCATGGCTATAATTTGTTCGATATAAAAGATTAAAAAAATATATATAAACCTTTTAATACTTGGCGTCTGGATGAAGAAATATATATAGATTATAGGTTATATAAAAATAATAAAAAAACATTTTAACTAGTGAAACGATAAAACAATTAAAGGATCTTAAAGATAAAATTAACTAAATAGAAATGGAACAAATTAATACAAATTTTGAGAAAATTAATATGAATTTTTACCATAACAACAAAATAACGAAATGGTTAACTAATAAGTTTTAAATGAAAGCAGGGAAAAAAAAGGATAACATGTATCAAAAAAGATCAGACAATATACAGAAACCCAGAAACTATAGCAAAAAAATTTCAAACTTATTATGAAGAGCTATATAATATACTAAAACAACCTGAGGGACATCAAATATTGAAAGGACATAGAATTCCTAAAATAACACAGGAACCAAACATCATGAATGTTCCTTTTACTAAAGCAGAATTTAAACATTGAAAAATTAGAACATTTTAAAACCCCTGGCCCAGATGGTCTGACTAATAGATTTTAAAAGCTTTATAAGGATATAATATCAGAACATCTAGTAAATGCTTTTAACCCCTTAAGGACCATGCTTCTGGAATAAAAGGGAATCATGACATGTCACGTGTCCTTAAGGGGTTAATGAGAGTGTGGAAAAGGGTTCCGGGCCAAAAGAAATGTTATATGCTAATTTATTACCAATCTTAAAGGATAAGGACCCTCAAGAACTTAAGAATTACCGTCCGATCTTCCTAATAAATGTAGATTTTAAGCTGATTTCGTCAGACAGGATAAAAATACTTCTCCCTAGCCTGGTACATGAAGACCAGATTGGTTTGGTCCCACTAGACAGGCAAGCACTAATTCAAGACGTCTGATTAATATATTGTATTGAGGAGAGAGATCGGGGAATCCCATTCTGACCATGTCATTGGATGCAGAAAAAGCCTTTGACAGGGTTGGATGGGGATATATATTCGGGGTGCTTGAGTCTATGGGTTTTGGTGGCTGGATGAGAGCAGTAATTAAAACTATATATCAAGAACCAATGGCTAGGGTGATGGGAATAGATCTATGTTCCAATTGTTTTTTGTTAGGTAATGGCACCCGCCAAGGTTGCCCTCTTTCACCAATTCTATATATACTATCTATAGCGTCTCTAGCAATAAGAAATAGGACAAATCCTGGTATTAAGGGCATTCCAACAGCCTCTAAAGAACTGAAGTTGTGTATATATGCTGACAACACTATAATGACCCTGACTGATCCAATTGTTTCTGTTGCTCATTTGATGGATGAGAATGCAATATATATTTAGGTACAATGCTATTGGATAAAACAAATAGAATAGGAGAAGATCATTTCTGGAAACTGATTAGATTAACAAATCGAACTCTAAAAAAAATGAATACTTTGCTATTAAGTTGGCTAGGAAAAATGAATATCATCAATGCTTACATAATTCCCAAGCGGACCTATATTTTTAAAAATGATTCCACTAAAGATACTTGACAGCTGGCTAGAGCTTATACAGAGAAGTTTTAGAAACTTTATATGGAGAGGGAAAAGACCCTGCATTAATTTAGAACAGTTGACTAATAGCCTGGGACACTTTTCCCTCACCTGGTGCTCAGCGGCCAGAAGCTTTCAGTCCTGACTGTCTCAACATACAGTCTGGCACCGGCCGTTGCACATTCAGTGGCAGAAATAACCCTGTGAGTGCGAGCACTGCACACCCACATTTTGGAGCCAAAATACGGGGCTGACCAATGGGAAAGGGAGGGTGGATATAAAAACCTAGTCTGATTCCACTCAGTGCCCTGTCGTGGTCTCCAATGTGGTTGTCCGAGAGCGCGTTCCTGTTTACAGTTTTCTACTGGTTTTTGACTTTGGCTTTGCTTATTGACTTCTCTGTATTCTGGTATCCTGACTCCTGGCTTTCCTCATCGTTGCGTACCTTTCTGTGTTCCCTGACCTCGGCTAGTATTTTGACTATTCTATGTACTTTAAATCCGGCCATTCTAAGGACCGGTAATACGTTACTTATTTGTCATTCAGGCTATACATTTCTACGTGCTGGATCATACAGTAATCCTGATACTGGGGCATGGTGGTGTGAATTTCCCCAATATCAAAAACCATTACGAAGCCAGTATAATCCTACATATTCAAATAACACCTAAAAAGGAACAGGATGGTTTATCTTGGAAACTCAGTCATTGAATAAGATTGAGCTAAATAAACTTGTTCGGCAGAGTAAAGGATATCTGGTATTGAAAAAAAAAATTAAAATACAATTTTAACCCACATTTTTCCAGTATGGTTTAAATTAAGACAAAATATGAAAAATACTGGAAAGATATATGGATTTATGGAGTTGGAGATACTGGAATTTCTAACAGATGATTTAAACCTAGATCTGTGGAAATAAAATAAAATCAAAGACGTAAATAATATAAGGAAGGAGTGAAGAAAGAAAATGTTTGCATCGTTAGTCCTAGAATATAATTTACCAGAATCTGAAATATTTAATTACTTAAGAGTTAAATCACTGGTCTCAAGAAATTTAGATGAGGGGAAAAGTAAAAACTCCATATATATTAAAACAATTTTGAAATAAGAAAAACTGCAAAGCTTTTATCAAAATGTTACATGTTGATCGGATCAATGTCTCAAATTATTCTGCCAAAACCGTTTTGAAAATGGGAAACTGAGTGTAATATTAATATTGACATTTGTGTATGGGGTGAAATACTAGTTAAAACAAATAATAATAATAATAATACTAATAATATAAATCTGATTGAAACGTTTTATAAAGTATATAATAGGTTGTATTTAGTGCCAGCATAAAATGGATCCTAGTGTTTCAAATTTGTGTTGGAGATGTATGAAGGTAGTTGGTAGTTATCTACACAAATGGTGAAGTTGTTCAAAAATCTAAAAATTATGGGATCAGGTTTATAAAACTTTATATGATTGTGTTAAGATTAAAATTAATGAAACTCAGATGAGAGCAATACTACACTTGGGTTGGCCGGAATTAACATTCCAATATTATCTGAGCACACATAGCTTTTTGGCCGTGAAGATTATTTTTAGCAAGAAACTGGAAACAACCCTTAGAAATGAGCTATTGTCAGTGGGTAAAACAACTGACGTTACAATTATAGATGGAATTGGGCATATGCTGGAGAAATAATACCTCAGTCAGGAATAAACTGTCAAGAGAAAATGTTTGGACCTAGTATTAACATTTACGTAAAGTCTGAGTAAAATATGCACTGTAGATGTTTTAAATACAAGGTATTTAAAGATTAGATAAGTACATCCTTGTCCTAGCTCAGTCGTTTTTTTCCTCACAGGTAGAATGTAATATGTATTATTATTGACAATTATTTTGTTTGTTTACTGTTTTGTATTGTCTTTTATATGATGGAAAAAATTTGAATAAAGACTATTTAAAATACATTTTCTATTTTTAAAAAAAAATCTATTTTCTATGCTTTTTTTCATTTGTGTGTCTGTGCAGTGTGTGTGAAGGGTGCAGTGCATGTGAGGGGTGCTGTGCATGTGTGAGGGGGCAGTCTGAGTGTGTGTGTGAGGGCTGTAGTGTGTGTGTGAGAGGGGCAGTCTGTGTGTGTGTGAGAGGTGTAGTGTGTGTTTGTGTGTGAGGGGGGCAAGGGTCTATGCTGTGTGTAGGTGGGTGAGATGTAAAAATCTATCTTAATGTCTCCCCCTTCCTTCTTTCCTTTTATGAGGGAGAGGGGACATAAAGCTGCAAGCCGTGAAGGTCCAGTGGTGGCATGTTCACTTAAGTCTGCAGCTCCTCCGGCTGCAGCGTGACTCTCCTGTCCTGCAAGTACAGCACTGTATTGGAGTGTTGTCATAATAACACGCAGCAACACTCCAACCAGCCTGCTCGCAAGAGGAACACAGAACCTCCTAGGCTCTTTCCTCCCTCTGCTGCAACTAAGTGCCAGTAGGCTGGTAAGGGAGATTTTTGATCTCATCACCAGCCCGAGAGGGCTTACAGCAAGGCTGGCTCGGCATGAAAGGATCTCCCCTGCCTGCATTGGTCCATGGTCATAGTCTGCCATGGTTCTATTTCCCTGTTTTATTCTCATTAGCGACTTAGCCACACTCTCCCAGGTGTATCAAACACCTTACAGAAGTCCTTTACAAAGGTCTGGTAATCATAGAACAAAGCCTTGTTTGCCTCTCATTTTGGATTAGCCTATTTCAAAGCCTTGTCTGTTAGTTGGTGAATAAAAAAATCCTACGTTAGACTTTTCTACAGGAAATGATCTGGGGGATGTTTCAAAATTAAACTTAATTTGGTTCATAAACCCTTGACAGGTTTTAAGATTGCTGCCATATTAAGATGGTGGTGTCAAGCTTGTGGTTATAGTGTTCTGACCAGATGCCTCTATCACCAGCTGTATAGTCTGGGGAGACATAGGTGAAGGATTGTCAGGAGAGAGGTGGGCAGTTCTGGCAAACAAGGTCTGGAAAGCTTAATCAAACTGATCCATCTTATGAGCTATCTCCTCAAACATTGCCTCACGAGTAGTCTGTCGATCTCCCATTCTTGCAGAGTCCATGGCCCTATTGTAAAGTCACAGTTGCTGTTACCCTTACAGGCAGGAAAATAATACCCACAAAGTGAGGGTCCAAAAGCCATATTCCTGGGCCTTAGAGGTTCACATCATCTCTGTGACACCAAACCATATGGAGCTGCCTAGATGACGTGGTCCCTTTGAGGGCGTGATGTCATCATTTTCAAATTTATTTAAGGAGGCGCTCTTAGAGCATGCAACGTCCTAACTTCTTTGTAAGGGTCTGCAGTTCAGCCCACGAACCAGCAGAGGGAACCATTTCCAGGACCGAAGGTAAGTCTATTATTCCTATTCAGGTTGTGCAACTGTACTTACGCCATGCGGTCGGAATGCTCCACATGCATTCTGCCGGATGTGTGGCCTGGGGAGAAAAGAGGGGCACAGGTGCCAGGTGCATGTAAGTCTATGACATGAACACCAACATTGGGGTTAAACAGTTCGAGAACCGGTTAACCCCTTAATGTGAGCCAGCACCAGGGACCTCATGGCCCTCCTGGCACCATAACAACTTCAGTTCTATTAAATTGCTATGGTGCCCAAATTGTTCCTTTAAGTACTAATAAATGTAATTAACTCTTTGACATAATAATAATAGTGTTTTACAAACCACATTTATCTTCAAATAACGATTTCAAAACAGCTTAATTAACGTTCTAGGGCAGACTAGATGGGCCGAATGGTTCTTATCTGCCGTCACATTCTATGTTTCTATGTTTCATGCCCCCATACACACAATTTTTTCTTTCCTTATTTCCTCTTACTTTTGTTTCTCTCTCTTCCCTGGTATTATGTCTTTATCCTCTTCCCACCAACATTTGGCAAGCAATATTACTTGGCAGAAGGATTTACAGTATTATGCTTTGGGCTTTGATGGCCATGATCCGGGTATTGGATTAAGGTAAGAGCAAAAACCAGAAGCCCCATTTAGGTGTACCTTTGGACTTGGAATCAGTAGGCTGTTTTAATCATACATAGATTGTTATTTAGACTGATAAACTTTGCAACATTATGGTTAAATAATTACTCTACCCCAAAATTACTGCTGTTTTGCGTCACATCTTGGACGGATTTATGAGTCTATACATGGCATGTGCATATGCTAAGTTCAGGCATTTAAAAGGCTCATTATTTTTATATAATAAGACTTTGTTAGTTATTTTTACTCAGAATATTTCAAGAGTAAATACTGGTTAGAAAAAAAGACTTCATAATTGGTACATTGGAGTTTCCAGTATTCAAAAATGTTGATGAATGTAGTCAATATTATCTTCACATTATAGTTTTTGCCAATTAAATTGTGCCCCATGTTAAAAAAAAACCTAATTGTTACTTTCAAAATATTGGGTTTGCCCAGCCTATTAATTGTTCAAGTAAAATGAGTCGTATTGGAATTGCATTACATCTATTCTTTTCTCATGGTATCGGTGAAAGACATCTCACTTCTCTGCTATGTATTCATACTATCTACAAGGTTTTTCTTCCATTGAACCTTAAATAATAGGTAGAACGTATGCCTTTAGATTGACAAAAGATTAAAGCTATATATAGATATTTTTTCCTAAACAAATTTTTTTTCATGGAAATACAATATTTCCAGAAGATCTTGATTTCAATATCGAAGTATTAGTGAAATGTATCTATGGACACTTTAAAACATGAAACAGTGTTAAAATTAGTGGAAAAAATATATCCCACAAAAACAAAGAAGTGTTACAAATATTATTCCTCTTTAAGAAACACTCAGGGAACCTTAACAACCTCATTGAAATAAAATTGTTATGGTGCTAGGAGGTCCCTGGCGCTGGCTAACCTTAAGAGGTTAAACCGTTCTTGAACAGTTTATCCCCAAAGTCTGTGTTCCAGAGCCGAATCCCTCTATGTCTCTGTGCCTCTGTTTTCTCAAAATCGGGAAACTGAATGGATCTTGTAGAATCGGGCAGCGATGCTGCTGACAAGCGGAAAGCCACCAACTAACGCTCTTGGCCAATCATTGCTTCCTATTCATAAAACTGGCTTGAAAAAGGTACATTTCTTTTCAAGCCGGTTTTATGAATGGGAAGCAATGATTGGCCAAGAGCATTAGCTGGTGGCTTCCAGCTTGTCAGAGGCATTTAAAAGGCTCATGATTTTTAAATAATAAATCTTTGGTTATTTTCACTCAAAATATCTAAAAGTAAATACTGGTTGGGAAGAAGATTTTAATAATTGCTACATTATTTCCAGTATTCAAAAATGTTGATGAATGTAGTCAATATTATCTTCACATTATAGTTTGTGCCAATTAATAAATTATGCCCTATTTAAAAAAAAATAAAAAAATTGTTACTTTCACAATATTGGGTTTGCCCAACCTATTCATTGTTCAAGTAAAATGAGTCGTATTGGAATTGCATTACATCTATTCTTTTCTCATGGGATCGGTGAAAGACATCTCACTTCTCTGCCATGTAGGGACATAACTAGAAGGTTTTCCTTCCATTGAACCTTAAACAATAGGTGGAATATATGCCTTTAGATTGACAAAAGATTAAACCTATATATAGATATTTTTTTACTAAACACATTTTTTTTTTCAGGGAAATACAATCTTGCAGAAGACAGAGGATTTTCAATACCTAAGTATTAATGAAATGTCTGCTCTGATACATCTAAAATATCAGTGTTAAAAATAGCAAAACAATATCCAACAAAAACAAATATTCTTCCTTATACAGTAGGGGAAGGAAGTATTAGATCCCCTGCTGACTTTGAACATTTGCCCACTGACAAAGAAATGATCAGTCTATATTTTTAATGGTAGGTGTATTTTAACAGTGAGAGACAGAATGACAAAACAAAAATCCCCGGTGGGCCAAGATGGCCATGGCCATAGTGCCGACGCTATCATGGTGCCGGCCCCGCTGTGTTCCTTGACGGGCCAGTGGGGAGATCAAAGATCTCCCTCACCAACCCACATGTAGTGAAATGCGGCCGCCGGCAGGGGAGAGAAACTGGAGAGGACCCGGAGGAGCTCTATCTTGCAGCTCTGCCGGGTTCCTCTTGCGAGATTCGGAGAGTTGCCATGACAACGCTCAGGGTTTCACAAGACCACCAGGGATGGATGGCAGCAGGGTCCCCCCTCCCAGGCTACAGGTAAGAGGAAGTGATATAATGCCTTTTTTTTTGTTTGTTTTTTATTATAAAAATCTAAATACATAAATCCTGGCATTAACCTGCCTCCCCCAAACACACAATCCCTCCAAACTCACACAGCACCCTAACACACACACACACGTTACCCTCACACAGCACCCTAGCACACAGCACCCTCACTCACACACACAGCACCCTAACACACACATATCACCCTCACACAGCACCCTAACACACATACACACATCTACAGATATACACACACTAGATCTATATATACACTCTGAATCCTCTACACACACACTCACTAGATCTCCTATACACACTCTAGGTCCTTCAAACACACACTAGATACCCTACACACACGCTGCACCACCTACACACGCACACTACATTTCTGACATACACACTCTGGATCCCCTATGCACACACTAGATTCCTTGTAAGCAAACACATAGTGTCTCCATAAATAGGATACAGTGAGTATCCCATTTATGGAAACCCCTGAGACAAGTTTCAAACAAACACAATGCTGTGCAGAATAAATAAAGGGCCTTTTTTCTCATGCTAGAGCTCTTCAGCAGAGCTCTGTGCATGGTCTGCCCTGGAAGAGCATTGACCCAACATGCTCACTTTAAATGGGGCGTGCTTGTCATTGGGGATGACTAAACACACCCTCTCTGGCCCCGCCCCCTCTCCATTTTTTTCCCCAGTCCGGCCATAGGTGGGGATGGTTTTCTTGGGGTCATAGGCAGCATTCCTCCTCCAAACACAGCGAGTTGAGTTGATTCCAAAGAGATTTTGGTCTCATCTGACTACAACACTTCCACCCAATTCTCCTCTTAATCATGCAGATGTTCATTGGCAATGTTCAGACGGGCCTGTACATGTGCTTTCTTGAGCAGGGGGCGTTGTAGGATTTCAGCTGCTTGGCGATGGTCTTGCAGCCCATTCCAGCCTTGTGTAGGTCTCAGGGCTGTCTTTAATGTTGACCAGACCCTGGGCAACCATTTGCTTGGGACCCCTGGACCCTGCCCCCTGCCAGACATACTAACACACATACACAGAGACATACACACTGACAAACACGCAGACACATACACTGACACAGACATACACACAGACATACTGGCATACACACACAGACATACTGACATACACACAGACATACTGGCATAAATTTACACTTTTAAACCCATCCTCTCGTTTCCTACCTTGGAGGGTGGTTTCCCCGGTGTCCAGACTGGAGGCTGAGGCTGCCTCTAACTGCCCAGCCCCCTCCTTCATCTCCCACGTGGCTCCTCTCCTTAGTGGGAGGAAGTGACTCGTGGCCGTCACTTCCTCCCAGTGCTGCCGAAAAGCAGAGGGCCCGGTTGCGCTGATAAAGGGCTACAGGGTGTAACCAGGCCCCTGCTTACAAATACCCACCTGGTGGACTCCTTAATGTGCAGGCCGTCGGCCCCATGGGGGAAAAAAAATGTTCAAGGGACGAAGGGCCACCCAACAGTAACTGGGCCCAGGGCAGCTGCCCTATTTGCCCAACGTTAAAGACGGCCCTGGTAGGTCTACAATCTTGTCCTTGGACAGCTCTTTGGTCTTTGCCATGGTGGAGAGTTTGGAATCTGATTGATTGCTTCTTTTTATACAGGTAACAAGCTCAGAGTAGGAGCACTTCATTTAAAAGAATGCTCCAAATCTCAACTCGTTACTTGTATCAAAGACACCTGGAAGCCAGAAATCTTGCTGATTGATAGGGGATCAAATACTTTTTTCACTCATTGACATGCAAATCAATCTATAACTTTTTTGACATGTGTTTTTCTGAATTTTATTTTTGTTATTCTGTCTCTTACTGTTAAAATACACCTACCATTAAAATTATAGACTTATCATTCCTTTGTCAGTGGCAAACGTTCAAAAGCAGCAGGGTATCAAATACTTTTTCCCTCACTGTATGATTCTTGAAGAGCCTTCCAGTCTCTTAATTTTGAGAAAACAGAAGGATAGAGAAGCAAGCATATTCAGCGCTGGAACACAGACCTTTAGGTTAAGCCATTTGAGAACGGTTTAAACTTTTAAGGTGAGCCAGCTCCAGGGACATCCTTGTCACATAACAACTTAATTATGATGAAGTTGTTATGTCACACAAACTGGTCCTTTAACTACTAGAGTTAAAAATGAAATTCATTATTTGACATAATAATTATAATGTTTTTCAAATCCAAATTGCAAAACAACTGTACATGATGTCTTCATTTATGGATATTACTTTAACCAAAAATGTAATTAAATTGTAGACCAATATGAAAAAAAATATGCTTTTTCCTAATGATGGTCCACGGACCAAAAAAAATATATGCTCATGAGTTCACATGATGCAAATATAAATCATCTTCAGGATGATACAAAGAGAAAATATTAGAAGCCAAACCAATAGTCATGTATTGAAATCCAACAGCTTTATTCACACCCACATCATACCTCTTAAAGGACCACTATAGGCACCCAGACCACTTCAGCTTAATGAAGTGGTCTGGGTGCCAGGTTCAGCTAGGTTTAACCCTTTCTTCTATAAACATAGCAGTTTCAGAGAAACTGCTATGTTTATAATAGGGTTAATCCAGCCTCTAGTGGCTGTCTCATTTCGCGCTTCTCACTGCGATTTTCACAGTGAGAAGACGCCAGCGTCCATAGGAAAGCAATGAGAATGCTTTCCTATGGACTGGCTGAATGCGCGCGCAGCTCATGCCGTGCATGCGCATTCAGCCAATGACAATGAGAAGGAGGAGGAAAGGAAGGAGGAGAGTCCCCTGCCCAGCGCTGGAAAAAGAGGTAAATTTAGACCCTTCCACACCCTAGAGCCCGGTGGGAGGGGGGCCCCTAGTATGTTTTCCTGGCACTATAGTGGTCCTTTAAGTGTCCCTATTTAGGAGGTACAGTCCCTATTTTGGATCCAAATTCATCTGACCCTCTTTTCTATCCTAATGTCCTTCTTTTCTAGGAGCTTCATATTGTTGGTGGGTCTCAGTTTTTAAAAGAGCTTTGCAGCAATAATACTCGCAGTAATGTGTCTTTCAACTACAATAAATGAGTTTAGAAATCAGTTTGTGTAAATAAGATGCATTGTTCTTCTTCTAACTTACATTTTAGATGTATAAATTGTTATTACTAAGTGACCTAAAAATTTCTCAGAATAGTCCCGCCCCTGGCCACACCCTCACTTACGTCCCTATAATTAAAATGTTCCTCTTTACATGTTTCAAATGTTGGTTGGTATGCCATAGGGACATTGAAATTCAAAAGTATAGCTATTTCTTCATTCAAAATATCAATTCCTCCTCATAGTACATGCAATCCTGGGACAACAATAATCTCTGGGTTTTGGATTAAAACTACACTTCTCAATGCACACGTCCTAGTTTAAATGGAAAATGGAGATTGAAACATCAGCCTCTCTAATCAGACACAATTCCTCCCTAACTGCAAAGTAAAAGGTGATAATTAATCCTAAGTGGGCCACTTGTAAGATATTGCTGGAAAGCTAAACTATAGACTCTAGAAATAATAAAGGGGCCAGAAGCACTCCATTTAAAATGGTCCAACTTCTTAATATAAGAGATCCTTTCTCATAACAGGAGCAGTGCCATTTAAACCTATAAAATTAACCCTTTAATGTCTACATACAAGACCATAAGATCGGTTCTACACTTTCACATTTCCTCTATTTAGGAATAGCTATTTGGAATTATAATAGCCATGTGGGGTTTAATTGTTGATAATTTTGCATGGTAAAAACCACTGGGCCTTGTTGGAGTGACTTTATCTATAAGGAGGCCTAGATGCTTCTCTCACAAGTTTACCTATTTCAAAAGTGTTCCATTGCAATCAGGTTCTTTATATAATCCTAAATATTGTCCTCAGGGCCGCCATTAAAATTCTTTGGACCCCTTACAGGTCCACTAGATAGGTCATCCAACACACACACTTCCAAACACAGACAGAGATATTCTCTCCCAGAGAGAGAGACACAATCACAGACACAATCAGGTGTACAAATATGCATTCCAAACAGGGATATATACTTACAGTTCACACTGCCAGACACAAAAACACACTTTGTATAAACAAACACACAATCACACTGATAAATACACATCCAAACCCTACTAGACATATAGACATACTCTGCTACACATACACTCTGATATACACACATTGGTAAACACCCAGTTACATATACTTTACTACATTAACACTTAAAATGTATATTGTATTTAGCCACCATTTTACATCTGTAGGGTGGCTTCTTTGGGGTGTATGGAGCATTGGGCAGGTAAAGGATTGCAGGCTTCTGGCACCTCTTCTAACCTTCTGTGTAGTTTCCATGAGTACTAGGAGGAAGTGGTCTGAAATCACTTCCTCGCAGCGATGCCACAGACAGGCCTCATAACTGTCCCACTTTTGGTTGGACAAAGTGGGAATTAAAGCGGGGGTCTCTCCTGCCATTCTGTTTTAATTCCCTGGTGTCCCACAGCCATTAGATGTGCTTGCGATATGCACTAGAACCATACAGAGAGTGCTTCAGTAATGGTCCCTGCCTGATTCTGAAGGCTGCGGCCTGCCTCTTCTGTGCGGGCCTGCCTATTCTGTGCAACAAGAATTTTGAGGGAACTCTTGACCTTCAGGAAAAATTAAGCTAGGTACTAGCACAAATAAGAAATAGGTTTTTATTTTTTTTTAATCTGTAAAGGGATAGCGTGAATTCCTATAAATCAGTAATGTTTAAGGACATCAGTAAATCAGTAATGTGATATACTTGGATTTTTCCAAGGCATTTGATACGGTTCCTCACAATAGGTTAGTCTTCAAATTAAAAGAAATTGGTGTAGAATAGATGATTATTCTTGTTCTTGGGTAGAACATTTGCTTAAGGATCGAGTACAACGAGTTGTCATTAATGGTACATTTTCAGGCTGGATAAAAGTGGTAAGTGGCGTCCCTCGGGGTTCTGTTTTGGGACCACTTCTATTTAACATATTTATAAATGATCTTGAAATAGGCATTGAAAGCCATGTTTCAGTGTTTGCAGATGACACAAAACTTTGTAAAGTAATAAAATGTGAGCAGGATATTTCTTTGCTGCAGAGGGATTTGGATAGATTGGGGAACTGGGCACTACAATGGCAGATGAAATTTAACGTAGAGAGATGCAAAGTTATGCACTTCGGGGTCAAGAATGCACAAGCAACTTACACTCTAAATGTTAGTGAATTAGGGATAACCACACATGAGAAGGATTTGGGAATTGTTATAGACAACAAATTAGGCAGCAATATGCAATGTCAATCTGCAGTTGCTAAGGCCAGTACGGTTTTGTCATGTATAAATAGGGGCATAATTTCTCTAGATGAAAATATAATTTTGCCTCTTTATAAATCGCTGATAAGACCACACCTTGAATATGCTGTGTAATTTTGGGCACCTGTTCTAAAGAAGGATACCATGGCATTAGAAAAAGTGCAGAGACAAGCTACAAAATTGATAGAAGGAATGGAACCTTTTAGTTAAGAAGAAAGGTTAAAATGTTTTAATATCTTTAGTTTGGAAAAACGGCACCTCAGTGGGGATATGATAACATTATACAAATATATTTGGGGCCAGTACAAACCATTATCTGGAAATCTATTCATGAGGTCACACATTTAGACTGGAAGAAAGGAGATTTCATCTAAGGCAAAGAAAAGGTTTTTTTACAGTAAGAGCAATAAGGATATGTAATTATCTGCCTGAAGAGGTGGTTTTATCAGCGTCCATACAGATGTTTAAACTGCAATTGGATAACTACTTGCAAAAACATAATATACAGGGATATAATTTCTAATTAGTGGGGTAATAGCTGCTTGATCCAAGGAGACATCTGACTGCTATTTTGGGATCAAGAAGGAATTGTTTCCTAGTTTGTTGCAAACTTGGAAGTGCTTCAGACTAGTTTTTTTGCCTTCTTTTGGATCAACAGCAAAAACATATGTGAGGAAGGCTAAACTTGATGGACGAAAGTCTTTTTTCAGCTATGTAACTATGTAGAGATAAGCTATAATATTTTAATATATAGCATACCTTCCAACATGTGGCTTCTGCAAGTCAGGATGGGCGGAAACCCAAGTGTGCGTCTCCAGTGACGTGAGCCATGTCACTAGAGACGTCCACCAAGGGTGTGGCCTTTGGAAAAAGGGTGTCTTGTCCAAAAAAGGGGTGAGCCCACCAACTGACATGCAGCCTGGACCATGCAGGGAGAGCTGCTGATTGCTTTCCAGCAAGATCGTAATGTCCGATGTATAACGCAAGCACGTCTAATGATTCAATCGCATTCTGCTGTGTGAGGCCATTTCCCTGGTGTTCCTAGATGTGGAACACCACATCTCCCTAGATTTGGGACACCAGGGAAAGCGTGACTGTGCCGCTGAAAGAGGAACAGTTTTCAGGCAAGATATAGTTTGAACTGTTTTATTATTTAGAATGTCTGATGGCAATGAACACATGACGTAACCAAATATAAAACACCTGCACAGTCACTTACCTGGACGATCGTATGAACTATATGTGCAGCTGGGTAAATCCCTTCAATTAATGGCATGCATTCCATATATCCAACAAAGAAGCCCAGCTTCAAGAAGTCCATGATTAAGGTGGTTATTGCAAATATGGCGATTCCACCTGTTCAAAAGATGCATTAGTCAAAAGATTTGTATACAGTTTTCTAAGGACATTACAGAGACAGTAGCAGTATAATAAACAGGGTCATTCACTAAACTGAGAATTTTCAAGAATTCAGAGTGAATTTCAAATGTAAGTCCAAGATAGTTTAACTAGAAAGATTATATAAATCATATATATGTTTCCAGTTTGTGTGCTTTAGCCTTTAATTTGGAATTCACTTTGAATTTTAAACAATTCCGACGTTAGTGAAAAAACACTGTGTTTGTTATAAAAATAAAATGAATTTGCATTTCCTCTTTTTTTTAAGTTTCTATGAGTATAGATAGAATTTTACACGCAATCTAGAGTTAGTAGTAATCTTTGTATTTTTTATGTTTATTTATTTTAAATAGTGCATTTTTAATGTACAGTCTGGGCCTTTTCTGCGAGAAAACTATGAATAGTTTTGTCTATGATTTTTCTGTAAATAAAAATTTGAATTGATATCACTGAGGCAATGTAAAACTGTATCGTAGCTAAGCATATTTTTTAGATTTTCCTTTTATATTTTTAACATGGAGGGAGCCGATCAGGTCTCTCTTATGACTTGCTAATTACTCAAAGTCTTAATTTATGTATCCATATTTTTGTCAAAAAATATAAGCACTTATAGAACATGTCTTGTCCTTTTATGATTTGAGATCATTTATGTTCAGATGCCATATCCCGTATATTTAGAAAATGGATTTTTGCTTTGAAAAGTGAAATTAAATGTAGAAGTCCGCATATGTAGCCTGAAAGTGAATGTCTCCATTTTGGCTCCCTGTCTACCATCACTACAAATCTTGCCTTTTTTTTAACCATAGAGGTAAAATCCAAACAATATTCTGTTCTCCTCCTCACATTCATTGTGCTTCATGGCTGTGTTATGAGCTATACTTGATTGAGACGCAACATTCTGAAACGTTAATATACATTTTGAAAGAAAACAGAACATTCAATGAAGAAGAAAAAAACATAGCAGAAAATATAAGTGTGTGCTAACGTTTGATTTGTTATTTTCCAAAAAAAATGGCCTTCTGTTTTAAGTGAACTGATGGGTAGCAGTGTGTCAGGTATAGCATGGCATGTAATTTATCGCCGGAACCCACTTCCGGGTTCACGGCGCTCAGCCCCGCCCCTTTCTCTGACGCGGTCCCTCCACGATACTTAGGAGGACCGCGCCAGATTCAAAGGGCTGGATTATTCGCACAGGTGCTGCATGAAGATCAGCTGCTCTACTTCTGATCCTACCTGCTCCACTTCTATACCTCGGCTAGTAAACGGATTTCTACCTTCTCCACTTCTCGACCTCGGCTTGTAAACGGATTTCTACCTTCTCCACTTCTCGACCTCGGCTTGTAAACGGATTTCTACCTTCTCCACTCCTAGACCTCGGCTTGTAACTCTGAATTCTACCTTCTCCACTCCCAGACCTCGGCTTGTTAAAACGGACTTCCCCACTCTCCACTCCTAGTTCTCAGCTTGTTGAAACAGACTTCTAATTTCTCCTTCATTGGGTGAATTAACCCTTCCAGTGCCAGAACTGCCTTTAAGTTAAGTAATACTTTTACCAAACAAGTCAATTACTATTATTTATATTACACAGTATCTAAAACTCACTAAAGTGTCACTTTGTCTAATTATTCCTCTTACTCATAAGGGATTGCTACAAAGCCTAATTTTACCTACATGGATATTTAAAGGTACAGTGACCATAGTTTCATACCAATATAAAAGGAGGTGAACCTTATTGTTGTTGCAACCAAGAAATGCTGCAGTTGAGTTCCAATTAAAGAAATATTACAAAATAAGTATTACAGAATAACAGAATAATCCAGCCATTCAATGGAACCAGCAGATATTAACTCTCAAGTTTCTGCCCTAACCAATAGAGTGGATACGATTGCTCAAGGGTTACAGGAACTGCAAATTACAAATGAGAGAATATTAACCTATGTTAGAGACATTCAAGGTCATCTTCCTCATGCTGCTCTTCAATCGGCTGGTGATCCTGCTGTCTGTAATCCAGAAAAATTTCATGGAGATAGAACAAAGTACAGAGAGTTTTTGAATTCTTGCAAACTACTAATTGCTTTAAAACCTAGATCTTATCCCACCGAAAGATCCAAAGTCTGTTCAGTGATCTCTTTTTTAAGAGGTGAACCTATGGCATGGGCCCATTCCTTTTTGGAAAATGATGATCCCATATTGGATTCATTGGATGAGTTCTTTGAAGCTATGTCTTTATTATATGAAGATCCTTTTAAACAAACTACTGCTGATTTAACCATCAGAACATTACACCAAAAGAATAGACCTGTTGAAGATTATATTGCAGAATTCAAAAGATGGGCTACAGAAACCCAATGGAATGACATTACTTTACGCAATCAATTCCGTCTCGGATTATCTGAAGCTGTGAAAGATGAACTCTCTCGTACAGAACTTCCTCCTACCTTAAATGCATTGATTCAACTGTCTATCAGTATTGATAGACGTCTAAGAGAAAGAAAAGCTGAAAGGGTTCTTACTAATTCTACCTGGAGAAAACCTTTCACTACTCTAAAACTACCTGAAAAAATTCCTCCACAAACTGAACCTATGGAAGTAGGTATAATAAAAAGTCCTCTTACTTCTGAAGAAAGAATAAGAAGGAGACAACTAAACTTATGTATGTATTGTGCTTCGAATGAACATCTAATTTCCGAATGTCCTCTACTGAAACATTCAAAAGGTGGTAAGCTTCATTCATCTACCTCTATATTGAACGTTTTTCAAAAAAGAAAAGCATCTACTTATTTTTCTATATCTCTCATATTACAGTGGGATACAAAAAGAATCGTGACTGAGGCCATCATTGATTCTGGTGCTAATGGAACTTTTCTTGATTTTTCTTTTGTTTCAAAAAATAAAATTCCTTGTGTTCAAAAAACCAATTTTATTCCAATCAGAGTTATTGACGGTTCATTTATATCCTCAGGACCCATCAAAGATGAAACAATCCCTCTAAGAATGATTACCAACAACGTACATTTCGAATTCATTACATTTGATATTATTAAATCTCCACTTTATCCCGTCATTCTAGGAATTAATTGGTTAAAAAACCATGATCCTTTAATTAAGTGGTCTCCCTTCTCCATCTCCTTTGCTTCTGATTTCTGTAAAAAAACGTGCTTACAACACATTCCTATTCTCCAAACTACTGTAGAACCAGTTATACCTCCATTCTACTCCGATTTTGCAGATGTCTTTTGTAAAAAAGAAGCGGAAACACTTCCTCCTCATCGGGTATATGATTGCCCAATAGATCTCATACCCGGAGCTCCTATTCCTTATGGTCATATTTATCCACTCTCTGAAAAGGAGTTAGAAATTTTAAAAGAATATCTTAATGAAAATTTACGCAAAGGGTTCATCAGACCCTCGACCTCCCCAGCTGCTTCTAGTATTTTCTTTGTGAAGAATAAAGACCAAACCATCCGCCCTATTATAGATTACAGAGCCTTAAATAAAATAACTATTAAAAATCGTTATCCTCTTCCACTAATAAATGAATTAATTGAAAGGTTAAGAACTGCAACTATATTCACTAAACTCGACCTTCGAGGCGCATATAACCTCATTAGAATAAAACAGGATGATGAATGGAAAACCGCCTTCCGGACAAGATATGGTCTCTACGAATATCTAGTGATGCCTTTCGGGCTCTGTAATGCCCCTGCAACGTTTCAACATTTTATCAATGATATCTTTAGAGATCTTCTGGATGTATGTGTTATTATCTACTTAGATGATATCTTAATATATTCTAACAATTTGGATGAACATAGGAAACATGTTAGATGGGTTCTATCTAGACTGAGAACTCATAAATTATACGCTAAACCAGAAAAATGCCTTTTTGAGGTTACTGAATTCTCTTTTCTAGGATACATTATTTCACCTCATTCTTTGAAGATGGATAATTCCAAAATCAAATGTATTATTGATTGGCCTGCTCCTACTACTACAAAAGAATTACAACGTTTTCTTGGATTTGCAAACTTCTATAGAAAATTTATTAGAAACTATTCGGATGTATCACATCCTCTTAACCTCCTCAACAGTAGTAAACGTCCTTTTAATTGGAATAAAGATGCTCAAACAGCCTTCGACGAATTAAAAAAAAGATTTACAACTGCACCTATTCTACAACTACCTAATCCAACATTCCTATATGTTCTTGAAGTTGATGCATCAGATGCAGCCATCGGAGCAGTTCTTTCTCAACAAAAGACTCCACAAGATCCACTTCATCCAGTTGCCTTTTTTTCAAGATCCTTGAGCTCTGCTGAAAAAAATTATCCTATTGGTGAAAAAGAATTATTATGTGTTAAAGCTGCCTTCGAAAATTGGCGTCATCTTCTGGAAGATACAAAACAACCTATAATAGTTTATACTGACCATAAAAATCTTGAATATCTCTATACTAACAAAACCCTTACAGCTAGACAAGTTAGATGGAACCTATTCTTTAACCGATTTAACTTCCAATTAATATACAGACCTGGAAATAGAAATAAAAAGGCTGACGCTCTTTCTCGAATTCCTTCTAAAACTACTACTGATGATTATCCTTCTACCAAAATAATAGGAATCCTCTCTTCTCTTCATGATGACATAAAGAATTTGAATCAGAAGGATCTTGAACTTCCCAAAACACCTATACTAATAAAAAAGGATGGTCTATTTTATTTTAAAAATAGAATTTATATTCCTCCCATTCTTAGGAATAAATTACTTAAGATGGTTCATGATTCCCCCCTAGCTGGACATCCTGGAATAAAGAAAACACTTGAACTAACTTCACGATA
Source organism: Pelobates cultripes (assembly GCA_933207985.1). Classification (NCBI taxonomy): domain Eukaryota; kingdom Metazoa; phylum Chordata; class Amphibia; order Anura; family Pelobatidae; genus Pelobates; species Pelobates cultripes. Next base: position 49,793,335 of record OW240917.1, on the reverse strand, counting down.
TTATTGGTGGCCTCTCCAGGATAGAACCATTGCATTATATGTCAAAACATGTCCTATCTGTCAAAGGTCTAAACCAGAACATAATCAACCTTTTGGATTACTACTTAACTTACCTATTCCAGAAAAACCTTGGCAATCCATTTCTATGGATTTTATCGTTGATCTTCCACCTTCTCAACATTTCACCACTATTCTTGTCGTTGTGGATCGCTTCACAAAAATGTCCCATTTCATTTCTTTAAAAAAATTACCCTCCTCTGTAGAATTGTCTAAGGTCTTTATTGACAATATTGTGAAACTTCATGGTCTTCCTGAAGAAATTATTTCTGATAGGGGACACAATTTACCTCCAAATTCTGGAAAGAGATGTGTCTCTCCCTTCAAATTCAACGCAAACTCTCTTCCGCTTATCATCCCCAAACTAATGGGCAAACAGAAAGGGTTAATCAATGTTTGGAACAATATCTTCGATGTTATTGTTCATACCTCCAAGATGACTGGACCACATGGTTACCTATGGCCGAATTTTCTTACAATAATACCATTCATTCTAGTACGAAAATGACTCCTTTCTTCTCCAACTATGGTTTTCATCCGTCTTCATTCCCCATCCAAACCATTACTTCATCCAATCCTACTGTTACATCAAAAAATGAATTTATGTCTTCTCTATTTTTCAAATTACGGGAGAATCTTCAACTCGCCCAAAATAACCAGAAAAAGTTTTTTGACAATAATAGAAGAATTCCCCCTCCTTACAAGGTAGGGGATCTTGTCTGGCTCTCTTCAAGGAATATTACCACAAGCCGTCCTTCAAAGAAATTGAGCTCTCTTTTTCTTGGTCCCTTTCAAGTAATTACTATCATTAATGATAACGTTGTTAAACTAAAACTTCCTCCAAGTTTTAAACTTCATCCAGTATTCCATGTCTCCTTACTTAAACCACACATCCCTGATCCTTTTTATAGAGAAATAGTAACAACTCCTGAACCTATCATTGTCCAAGGTGAAGAAGAATATGAAATTCACAAAATTTTGGATTCTCGTGTCCACCGTGGCTCCTTACAATACCTTATCAGATGGAAAGGTTATGGAGTTGATGAAGACACTTGGGAAGATTCATCCAATGTACATGCTAGGAGGTTAGTTACTGCCTTTCACAAACGCTATCCCTCCAAACCGAAATAGTGCACCCAGAGGATGCCCCATGGGAAGGGGGTACTGTCAGGTATAGCATGGCATGTAATTTATCGCCGGAACCCACTTCCGGGTTCACGGCGCTCAGCCCCGCCCCTTTCTCTGACGCGGTCCCTCCACGATACTTAGGAGGACCGCGCCAGATTCAAAGGGCTGGATTATTCGCACAGGTGCTGCATGAAGATCAGCTGCTCTACTTCTGATCCTACCTGCTCCACTTCTATACCTCGGCTAGTAAACGGATTTCTACCTTCTCCACTTCTCGACCTCGGCTTGTAAACGGATTTCTACCTTCTCCACTTCTCGACCTCGGCTTGTAAACGGATTTCTACCTTCTCCACTCCTAGACCTCGGCTTGTAACTCTGAATTCTACCTTCTCCACTCCCAGACCTCGGCTTGTTAAAACGGACTTCCCCACTCTCCACTCCTAGTTCTCAGCTTGTTGAAACAGACTTCTAATTTCTCCTTCATTGGGTGAATTAACCCTTCCAGTGCCAGAACTGCCTTTAAGTTAAGTAATACTTTTACCAAACAAGTCAATTACTATTATTTATATTACACAGTATCTAAAACTCACTAAAGTGTCACTTTGTCTAATTATTCCTCTTACTCATAAGGGATTGCTACAAAGCCTAATTTTACCTACATGGATATTTAAAGGTACAGTGACCATAGTTTCATACCAATATAAAAGGAGGTGAACCTTATTGTTGTTGCAACCAAGAAATGCTGCAGTTGAGTTCCAATTAAAGAAATATTACAAAATAAGTATTACACAGTGTTATGCTATCACAGACAATGTCTCCATTTCTGTTAGTGTCTTGGCCCAGATAAGTAAGACACATCACCTATATAATCTCTTAATGACCAACTATTAAACTTTGTATTACCAAAAATGGTACCCAAATATATTCAAGAATGTAATTCCCCACATATATGTTCCTGAGAGACCCATATGGGGTCATTAAAATTGTATCCGGTTACAATTGCACTTAAAATGATTCATATAGAGCCAACCTATTCTGCAGCGCTGTACAATATGTAAACAAAACAAATATTAAATTCCAACAAAACATGGTTAACACGCTGGAACAATAGGCGAAGAGTACACCATGAAGAACAGATTGTTCTGACAACATAGATGGTAATTGGTCCCTTAGAGGTTGATTGGGGAATTAAATGATACAACTCTGACTGGCCAGGCTGCAGGACGAAATAAGTTTACTATGTAAGCTATAGATTTAAGAAGTCTCTTAAATCTCCCTTTGGACTTAGCACACAATATGTCCCTGGCTCTCCTGCAGTCCGTCCACTGCTGTCACATGGAGATGGAAACATAGGCCCGGCAGGGAGGTCACATGGAGATGCCGAGGCCGGCAGGGAGATCACAGGATCTCCCCTGCCAGCCCCTGCAGGGCCAGCGCTATCCGAGCGCCGGCCCTGCTGTGTGCCTCCGTGGGCCGGTGGGGAGATCAAAGATCTCCCTCACCGGCCCAGAGGCAGGGAGATGCGGCCGCCGGCTGGGTGAGGGAGGGAGGGAGGAGAGAGGACCCGGCGGAGCTCTAACAAGCAGCTCCACCGGTCCTCTCGCGGGATTCTGAGCGTTGCCGCGGCAACTCTCAGATCTCGCGAGAGTGAACTCTAACCTGCATGTTAGAGTTTACTCTCACCACTGGACCACCAGGGAAGGCAGCATGGCTCCCCACCCCCCAGGCAGAACTGATCTCCTCCCCCCCCTCCCAGGATAAAGGTAAGAAGGGAGGGGGGGAAATATTTTTTTTTTTTATTATTATTAGTAAAAAATATATATTTACATTTAAATAAAAAATACATTCACTCACACACACAGCACCCAGACACAGCACCCCCCAGACACACACAGCACCCCCAGACACACACAGCACCCCCAGACACACACTGCACCCCAAGACACACACAGAACCCAGACACACACTGCACCCCCAGACACACACAGAACCCAGACACACACTGCACCCCCAGAAACACACAGCCTCCCAGACACACACAGCACCCAGACACACACAGCACCTCCAGACACACACAGCACCCCAGACACAAAACAGAACCCAGACACACACGAAGCACCCAGACACACACAGGCGCACCCAGACACCACACCTGCACCCAGACACACACAGCACCCACACACACACAGCACCCCCAGACACACACAGCGCACCCAGAGACACACAGCGCACCCAGAGACACACAGTGCACCCAGACACACACAGCACCCAGACACACACTGCACCACCAGACACACACAGCACCCCCAGACACACAGCCACCCAGACACACACAGCGCACCCAGACACACACAGCGCACCCAGACACACAGCACACCCAGACACACACAGAACCCAGACACACACAGCACCCCCAGACACACACCGCACACCCAGACACACACAGCACCAGACACAGCACCCCCCAGACACACACAGCACCCAGACACACACAGCACCCTCACTCACACACACAGCACACTCCCACACATATACAGCACACACACACATATATATATATATAAAATAACCCTCAGTGAGTTAACAGACAAAGAAAATTAGAAACCTAGAATGTGACAGCAGATAAAAACACCCTCACACACAGCACCCCTCTTACATACACACACTGCGCCCCTCACACATACAATAAGTCAATATATATATATATATATATACATACACACACACACACACACACACACACACTACAGCACCCCTCACACTGCACCACTACACATTACGCTCCAGATACACACTAGATCCCTTACCCTATATGCACTCTTAATCCTCTACACACACACACTGGGTCCTTTACACAGTAGATCTCCTACACACACACACTACATTCCTTGTCAGCAAACACATACAACATTCTCTAAACACACCCTCTCTGCAACCCCTACACACACTACGTCACCTATACACACACACTTCAGCCCGTATGCACACACTCGCTGCATCCCCTATAAAACTATGCCTCCTATACACACACTCTCTACAGCCCCTAGCCACACATATTACACCACAAACACAAATTAAATTGACCTATTTATACAATACCACACCACACTCTACACACACGCAATCCCACAAGCAGGCTCCGAACATATGCACCATGCACTTTCCTGGTCCTTTTGTCCTCTGGTATCCCACTTGTGGAGACACAAGAGACAATTTAAAAGCAAACAAATTCAGGGCCTTTTTCTAATGCCAGAGCTCTTCAGCAGGGCTCTGGGCATTGAACCAACATGCTCACTTTGAGAGGGGGCGTGTTGTCATTAGTGATGACAAAACACACACTCTTTGGCCCCTCCCCCTTCTTAGGGGGCCGCTCTGACTGAAAAATGGCCGGGCCTAATTCTTTTCCCAGTTCGGCCCTGAAACATATTAATCAACACATTAAAGAGTGTAAGTTTATCAGGGACATTGCTAAATGGCAAAAAGAACAAGGATTTAACCCCAGGAACTACAACCCTTTTCAGCCCCCACCACCCTTCCTCCGAAACGATCAACAAGTTAATATTCCAACACACAAGGCAAATATCTACCAAAGATTAGAATGTTCCGACTTATCTTAATATATAAAGTTTCTCACTGGACCTCCTGTAGAGGCTTACCCAGATCATAATTGTATTTACAACAGCCCTGTTGCAAGATTTCACATATTATACAAGAATTATGTTTTCCTGAATAATTATGACACATGGATATACACATACACATAGGTGCACTACATGATTGATCATTACATTGATCTTTTTAAATCCATTCCTAAGCTTTAAGTGATCATTTGCAGTTGGACCGCACCCCACTCATGTCTATTCTCTGTAGAGACACACGCCAATATGATGACAAGCTTAACGTCATTACAGCATTCAGAACACAATGAACACTTTTACTTGGATTCATTCTCGCATGTTTTTTTAATAAAGAGAAGTGAAAAGACAAAAAAAGCAAAACATGCCAAACAATGCAGAGTAAGAATGGGCAAAAAAGTAGAAAACCTTTCTTTTGCAATATGTAAATTGTTAGGGAAAAGGTGTAGGTTTTTTGTGATCTCACCGGAAAAAAAGAAAAGTGCTTACTCTTGGTGAAAATAATCAACATGATCGGGTACAGCAGCAAAGAAAAAAAAGTTACACAATATTGCGGAGCTATAGTACAATATTAAATAGTTTATTCTAATTGGTTTGTTTATTAAAACCAGTCCAAAAGACCCAAAATATGTTTATATTGACACCAAATTTTTCTGAACAGTTTATTTAAGAGTATTTTACTTACATCTTAACCATCTAGCTCCTGCGTGGGAGTCCTTCTCTCTTTGTTTGTGAGTGCAAGCGTGACTTATGTAGATATACCATAGCATCCATAAGATTTGGATCAACACCAGCACGACCAAGAATATCATCCAATCACATTTGCTCACTCCAGCGATATCAAAAGTGCAAAGAAACATAAGAAGAAATCCAATCACAAAAATATTAATGCCATACTGGCTACTTGATATTTCAGAATTTTTATGCCGTTTTAAAACTAGTTCTGTTTCATCCATCGGAGTTTGGTTTGAGGGCAGATTAAAACTTTTTGCAGACACTGTGTTCAGAGAGTTGTTACTTATGCCATCAAGATCTTCATAAGGATTGTTGTCCATCATTGTAATGGCCAGATTACTGGTGGTAACATGTATAAGGTCTTCCCGAATTTTTTCAGCCATTATGGAAACTGTCACCACCACAGGCTGAGAGAAATCCTTTAAAATAAAGAGGTCAATACATAAATTGTTATACTAGCCTGAAATGCAAAATAAACACAAACATAATATACATGTAAACATATTGCGTAATAGGCAGCGCACATCAATAGAATCAGTAGTTTTTATCTGTACCACTTTATCTATCGAGCCAAGACACGTGCAAAATTCTTAAAGTTGAGAAACATTTCGTTGGATTTTATAGTTCTATTTAGCACTCTGACTAAGTAAAGCACCTGCTTGCTTTGATAAAGACATTTCTAAAATATATAGAGGAATAAATGTTAAAAAAAATGTTTAAGATGCTCACTCACCTATGAAGTAATGAAATCTTCAATTCTTAAGAGTTCTTTCTATCACGAAGGCTGGATCACTTGTGCTTTGCAATGAGTGTTTTGATCCTTTTTAATAGGTTTGCCAGGAAACGTAACAAAGTATGTCTTAACAATGAGCAGGATAGAATTTCAATCAAGTACATTCATCATTCCTAAATGTATGGGAACAGCAAGAATGTTTTCCTTGCCTTTGGTCATCTTTTCCTTGCATAACGAGGATAGTGTTAAACAAAAAAAACTAAATGTGATATTTTTGGACATATTGTAGGGTATAAATACAAAAAGAGAAGTCCTGCACTCACTCCCATCACTACTGGGCCGGCAGCAATGACTACAGTACACATCAGCCCCAATATTTAGCAAAAACCAAAGAAAAGAAAATGTTACCTCTCCTTAATCCCTATGTATATTTAGACAAATGGAGGTCATTTAGTTGCTCCAATGGCCATTGGAGGGAATGCCCGCCTGCCAATGTCAAGGCAGACCCCCCTAGATGGGTTCTACACTGACCCTTTACCTTGCTTCCTTGAGCTTCTGGCAATGAAAAGAGAGGGGTATTTTTTATATGCACCCCTATATACTTACTAACCCTTAATAGGGAACACATGGGATGGGCGGCAGCATTGTAACAAGGCTGTGTGATACAAAGTAAATACAAAAAGAGAAGTCCTGTGCTCACTCCAATCACTACTGGGACAGCAGCAATGACTACAGTACACATCAGCCCCAGTATATAGTAAAAAACTAAGAAAAGAAAAAGTTACCTGCGCTCTCTCCTTAATCCCTATGTATATTTAGACAAATGGAGGTCATTTAGTTGCTCCAATGGCCATTGGAGGGAATGCCCACCTGCCACGTCAAGGCAAACCTCTCAGGTGGGTCCTACACTAACCTTTCACCTTGCTTCCTTGAGCTTCTGGCAAAGATATCTCTAATGAGACAGAGGGGTATTTTTTATATACACCCCTATATACTTATTAACCCTTAATAGGGAACACATGGGATGGGCGGCAGCATTGTAGCGCAGGACTTCTCTTTTTGTATTTGTATTTACTTTGTATCATACAGCCTTGTTACAATGCTGCCACCCATCTAAATATACATAGGGATTAAGGAGAGAGTGCAGGTAACTTTTTCTTTTCTTTGGTATTTACTATATATTGTAGGGTATATATTAATTTCTTAAGATGTGCTTGCAAAAAAAAAATGCCTGTAAACATCATCAAACTACCTTACAGATTATTCTAATAAGAGTCCTGTTTGTGATTTTTCTTGTGATTAATTAACTTTTATAAAGATACACTGTTGTCATATTTTACTGTGTCACTTATCAAGGATTCTCCTGTCATGGGGCTCCGAACATTTTAAGTTTTTGAGAGAAAGAAGAACCTATGACTGGAGATACTAGACTTGTACACAGTGTCAAAATTCGTTTTGGCTGAATTAAATTGGCCAGAAAATTATTTTTTGTTTTCAGTCACTTCATGAGTCTCCATGTGTTTTTTTTTATTTTTTTATTTAGATTAATTTCATCTATGCAACCATTTTAGAAAAAAAGCAATTCAGACAAAGCATAGGGCAAGAAAATGGGCCAATCAGTGAATTGCAAAACATAAATATTATATATATATATATTATGCAGCCCACTGATAGGTGCAATTTCTGCACCATTTGGTTCAGAGATCAGAAGTATCCAATAGAGGGAAAAAGAGAAGGAACATTAAATATAAATATATAGAGATTTTATTTACTGCTCTTTCCATTTTTCCCTCTATTGGACACTTCTCACGTGATCTGTGAATATAATCAACTTCATCAAGCCATCAATCCTATTGTTTCCCATTTATTTTATTTTTTTGGCTCTACAGGCGGCATCACAGAGGAAACCTCATCTCGTTTTCCTGGCACTATAGGGTCTTTGGGTCCACCCCACCCTCAGGGTCCTACGCTCGCCGGGATGAAGGGGGAGGAAGGGGTTAAACTCTTACCTACCTCCAGCACAGGGCTCTCTTGGCGCTGGGGAACTCTCCTTCCTCTTCCGACGTCAGCGCTGCAAAAGCCACGCGCGCATTCAATCAGTCCATAGAAAAGCATTACTCAATGCTTTCCTTTGGACTTCAGCGTCTTCTCACCGTGATTTTCACAGTGAGAAGCGCAGAAGCGCCTCTAGCGGCTGTCAATGAGACAGCCACTAGAGGCTGGATTAACCAATAGGTAAACATAGCAGTTTCTCTGAAACTGCTATGCTTACAGCTGCAGGGCTAACCCTAGATTGACCTGGCACCCAGACCACTTCATTGAGCTGAAGTGGACTGGGTGCCTATAGTGGTTCTTTAAGTTTGTTTTGTGATTTTGTCAATTGGCAATTTGGAGTTCTGAAATTGGGACAATCTATTGATCGTGCAAAATTCAAAACATTGAATTAGTTTGGATGCACAAGTCTAGAAGATACTGAAATTCTGTTACAATTATGTTACAGCAAACCAGTAATTTGTCGACTCAAGATAGAATATTACAGCAAGTTAATAAAATTAATGTAAACAAACCTCTTGAGCCACAGAGGGTCCCCTGCTTAGCGAGACTAACACATGAATAGCAAAACCAGTGGTGGGCCAAAAAGGCCCTGGAGTTTCCATTGTAAGGAGATGCCAACAAAGATGGAAACTGCAAGCTCTTCTGCTGCTACCCTGCACAGAGTCCTGCATCGGAATCCACTCCTCCAGCCAGGTCCATGGTGGTTCCATAGTGATATCTAATGCTTTGTGGCCCCTGCTGACACACTGTATCATACCATCTCCCTTGCAGCACCGACATGAGTCAGAGGGCAGCCGAGCAGATTCTGACTCTACACTAAACACCGAAAACGTGAGGGACAGGATATTATAGTGCATGCCATACACTACATTACCACCAGGGGATACATAACAACTATCAGCAAAACAAAAATAAAAAAAATCTAAATCTTAGCCTGGAAATTAGAGATCCATGATCGTATCATCTGTCGTTGAGGCATTATTTGAAAGTTTAAGGGTTAATATTCGGGAATTCATTGTGTTAGGAATAAATGTGGCTTTATGAAAGAGAGATAATGTCAAACTAATAACTTATTTTAATTCTTTAAATTAGAAGTATAGATTGGGGTGTTGTAGTGTTGTAGTGAATGGGATCTATTTGGCTTTTGCCACATAAAAGGTTACTATATAAATTAAAAGCAATTGGTTGGAAAATTATTGTTCTTAAATAAAACATTGGCTTGTAGAGTTTAGAGTTCTTTTCTGAATCTATTTCTCCTAAAAGTGACACTGCAATAATTACCTGCTAGGGTTAACTCCCCCTTTAGTGGCTGTCTACCAGAGAGATACTAGAGGGATTTCCGAGCTCGAAGGCAACTGTTGGACACCTAAATGGCACTGGACGTCCTCACGATATGCATGAGGACTTCCAGCATCACCTGTATCCCGATAAGAAAGCTATGAATAATGGTTTCCTATGGTGAAATCCTATAGCAAGCGCGGCCATTGCTGCGCATGTGCATTAGGTCTTCCCCGCATACTGACGTCGGTGGGGGAAGAGAGTGGGCAGAGCTGAGCCAGCACCGAGGAACATCGGCGCTGGCCTCAGGTAAGTGACAGAGGGGGTTTTTATCAAAGGGGAAGCTATAGTACCAGGGAAACCAGTTTGTTTTCCTGGCATTATAGTTTTCCTTTAATCTATTTTTTAAAGATCTTGCCACAGTCATTCAAATTCATGTGTGAGTGTTTGCAGATGACACAAAACTAGGTAAGATGAGCAGCATTATTCTCTGCAGAGGGATTTGGATAAATTCAGGATATAGACAGTCAGGTGACAAGTAAGATTTAATGTGGATAAATGGAAGATTATTCATTTTGTAATGAGCAAAATCAGCTTATATCCAAAATGAGTCTGAGTAAGAGTAAACATTAAGTGGGACACAACTAACATACAACATAATCCTATTTAATAGATTTAGGCTGTTATACCTGTTTTTTTTCTTTCTCTCTTGCTAAAATTGTTAGTGATGCAAAATTTCTGCTTCATAATCCGACCCCTTACAGACATAGTTCCTGATTTCTCATCTGCTCTTTAAAATGCATTGCACTGCATCTTCCTGTAGAGGGCAGCCAAGAGAGACACACCATAAGTGTTAGTATTTTCCTTTTATTGTTTTGAGTTTTTAAAAACTTTGCCCTAATGCTCATATGAATGTACTATAATATTGGGTGGTGAAGCTGTGCAGGGTCTATTTGACTCTCACCCTTGCCCTTAATCATTGTGCTCCCCCAACCCAGTCTCTGTATTAATATAGTGCAGTGAGCTTGGGTCCCTAGCTGAATTGGTCTCCTCAGCAACATTAAATTACCCCACATGACCCGCATGGTACCCTTATCACCCCTTATCAGTGTGCTATGTGTGTGGGAGCTGTCAGTGTTGTGTGTGTATGTGTGTTGATTGCTCTGACTAATGTGTGTAGCATTTGTGAGTGATATGTGTGGTTGATATCAGTGATTTGTGCATGTGTGTGTATAGGGATGTGTGCTCATACATTTTCCTTTTGTCAAATAATAAGTTACTACGTACACAAGATCATGGTTTGTGACCGAAATTATGCCTTGTTTTTAACTGCATCAAATGACTGCTTAACTTGAACATCTGGTGAGACATTCTTTTGTTACTTCTGTGAATGAAGATGAATCTAAAAAGACTAGCAGCAGAGGGGTTACTATTTTGAAAAAACAAAAGATACTTAAAGGAATTTAAAAAGGGTGGGTTTGTATTTTTTGGACAAAATAGTGCCTATAAATCTCATATTAACACAATTTATCACATCAATTCAGTATACATCAGATATCAATTTAAAATTCTAGGCATCTAAAGTTAATTTAAAGTTAAATGTTAATTGGCAGTAGGATGACATGAAAACCTAGACAAAATATTTATAATTCAATATAAAATCCTTTGGGATCTATGACAACATACTTCAATACAGAATGCACCTGTCATGGTTGACTATATTTATTACCTGTTATGTGTTACATTTATATATGTGTGTATATACAATAGAGGAGAGGGAGAAAGTTGGTAGTGGTGTGTAATGGGTAGGCCTGTAATAGAGAGGGCCCACCAGAGGTTATGTAATCATAGAATAAGATAATAGAGAGAGTGGTGGGTGGGGAACCGACATAGGTAAGTAGGGTAGGGTTAATATAGGGAAGACTCCTCCCACAAATTTAGGCCTATCGCCTTTTACTTGTGGTCAGAACTCGTATATACAATAGAGGAGCGGGAGAAAGTTGGTAGTGGTGTGCCAAAACCAATGTACAGGTAGGCCTGTAATAAAGAGGGAAAAGAAGAAAAACTTTATTGCATACTTAAAATGCTAAACACTTAAATGCTTTCCTGAATTATTTCTCAGGCTGCAGGATTTAAGTGCTGTAGGACAGGATTTCCATCTGCCCAATCTTTTAAAGGGCACTGTAGTCACCTGAACAACTTCAGCTTAAAGGGTTGTTCAGGGGGGAACTATAGCTCCCTGCAGCCTCTCTCATGTAAACACTGTATTTTCTAAGAAAATACACAGTGTTTACACTGAAAGCTAGGAACATCTCCAGTTGCAGTCACTCAGAGTGAACCAGAGTGAATATGTCTCCATCCACTCAGATCTGCTGTCAGCAGAGCACAGGGCAGCACTGTGCATAGCATCCTGTGATTCAGTATCTCCTCCCTCTACATGCAGACACTGAACTTTCCTCATAGAGATTCATGGATTCAATTCATATCTATGAGGAGATGCTGATTGGCCAGGGCTGTGTTTGAATCATGCTGGCTCTGCCCCTGATCTGCCTCCTTGTCAGTCTCCTCCAATCCTATGGGGAAGCACTGTGATGTGTAAAATATGAACTTGGAAGTGATAAGTGGATGTCCATGAAGCAGTAGTAAGGGAGAGGTAGCAGGATGACTGAGGCAAGTGTATAGAAATGAATCAAGTATCTTCACGGGGCACTAGAGGTTGTCTGTTTGAAAGAGAGGGATTGTGGTAGGATGGTTAGTATGGTTGGTCTTAGATGAACGTAGTGACAGGATGTATTAGTCATTATGTTTGACTAGGTTAGATAGTTTTAAACTTGTGCTGACATCGTATTGACAGACCATAGTGAACTCTCTGGGTCTGAGGAAGCCGTACAAGATGATGTAAACAGCTACTTTGATGACAGAGTTAGTCTGGACATTAAAGGGTTTAGTGTCCAAGAGGCCTGATATGTCCATGAATATGGGTCCGTCTATGGGTAGTCTATGGGTAGGAGGAGGTCGATCTGTCTTGTTGATACCTTTAAGAATAGCTTTGATGGGATATGAGGACAGAAAAGGTGGGTGATTGGGAAAGGTGGTGAGGATGTGGTGTTGGATCCGAGTGAGGTATAACTTGATGGTGTTAACTTAAGGTGTAGGTGACAAAAAGAGGCAAAAGCCACCATGGTCTCGATAGAGTAATTATCTGGTACATGGAACTCCCCACCAAATTTGTGGAATATTATCAAAACCCTATCATATGCCATCTTTGTGTTAGAAGCCAGTGTGTTACGTGAGAGTAAGTGGTCCAGTAATCCCGTCAGTCCATGATTAGCTTGGTCTAACAGATGTACTGGGCCTGGAAGGAGTGCCCTGGAGAGATAGGTCATCTTCTTGGATTGATTCTTTTGACATCATATAAAAAAAAAATGAGTCAATAAAACTGCTTTGAAGGCCAAAGGTGGTATCCCATATATATAACTGACTCACTAGCTAGTGACGGTGGCGAAGAACTTATCTAGCCCGTGACAGGTGAATCCCTGCTAGTTGCGATGAGAAGCTCTACCTATGATTTGGCAACTAATAGTTGTGGCGGGGTGTTGGCCTCTCGGTGACCGTAAAGAGTTAAAAGCATATGGCCATGACATGTGACACCCTAAAACCACTGAAGAAGGGAATATGGTGTATATTTATCTAAACGTAGGGGCCATGTAACAATACATCCGTGAGAGGTGGGGAGTAGGCCTTGCGGGAACATAAGTAAGTAATACAATTAGGCCAGCTCCTAACCACTAAGGTAGATGGGGGGGGGAAGGAAAAGGAACCACTAAAACAGAAGGGAGAGGAACACTAAGGGGAGGGGAGGAACATTAATGGGAATGGGGGGCCGTAAGAAACAGGTAAGGGGAGGAAAGAGGAACACTAAGGGACAGGGGAGGGAGAGGAACACTAAGGGACAGGAAGGTGGTTGGGGTGACACCAACCCTAGTGACGCTACTAATGTTGTGCATGATGTATACGCAATGAGGACAACTCTGACATTGGATGGGAAAAACTGTGAATTCCGCCCACCTTATTCACAGCTCAGACAGACTGTATTTACAAATTGATGATAAGCCACGTTTAGAGCTAATAGTAGAATCAGAGTGCTCTATGCACCATCAAATTTGCAATTTTGCAAAGTTATGATGGGGCTTGGAGTGACCCTTTTAAAGGTACATGCATCTCTTTGAGACAACTGTCACATTCAAAGGCTTTAGCCCTACGGGCTAAAAAAAACAACAAAAATAGGAGACCAAAAATAGGTACATACAGTATAACCTTTTTTTTCATATTTACTTGCTTCTTTTTTTTTTTGTTTACCCACGCCACTAATATGACAATTAAAAAAGGGTAATGAAGGCACGGCTCTATATTGTACATCACCATGTTCGAAAGCCGTGTTCACAAATGTACACTTAATAAGATTTGTATATTGAATATGGATTAAAAATAAGAATACCTGAAAAAATGCAGACCATATGTATTGTTTATTGAGATGACATTTTGAATGTATTTCAAATCTATTATACATAAAATACATATTGTTGAACCCTATATAATAGAAGGTACACCTTTCTCGCAATTTAATATCCTTATGTATTCAGTAATGGAAAAAGTATATCACTTGCCTGCCCATAGAAATTCTGTACCATAAGAAAAGGACATTTTCTCATTGGTGAACTTAATTATTTACCATATCCAATTTCTATTATTTAATAACAGTGGTGAAGCATATTTTTAGAATCAATGGCATTTTGAAGACAAGGACAAGGTCATCAGGTTTCCTAGCATGAAACTAATGCCTTAACACTCGAAAAAATCGAGGTAAAAGAGCAACAAACATATAAAAACTGAAATGGCAGTAAATTTAATCTTTATATTGTTCAAGCAAAACCGCTACCTAATGTTTCATTTTTTTAATTCTACTTTTGCTTTACATTCCATAAATGTCACTGGAGGGTCCTAAAACTATCATGCCTCCTTTGACATGTAGACAATGTAAAGAAGGTCTCTAAGTCAGTTATAGTTCACTTTCTTTATCAGTCACTAAACAAAAGTGATTAGCTGGATCAAACCATTCCCTTCTTCTTACCCACAATAATGAAAGCAGTAAGAACAAATTGTCTACAGTTCAATACATCTGAGTGTCCAATAATTGTACCAATTGTACTGCCTTTAAAGATGAATTGCTAAATTTAAGCTCAAATTTCCAAGCAGTGATTTTAGTTAAAGGGACACTGTAGGCACCCAGACCACTTCAGCTCATTGAAGTGGTCTGGGTGCAATGTCCCATGTCCCTTAACCCTGCAATAGTAATTATTGCAGTTATTGAGAAACTGAAATAATTACTATCCAGGGTTAACTCCACCTCTAGTGGCTGTCTACCAGACAGCCACTATAGGGCTGCCTGGTTTGAAACAGACACTGGAATGCGCATGTGCATTAGTTCTACCCTGTCGGCTGATGTCGGGGGTGGAGGAGCATTGGCAGGGGACATCGGTGCTGGATTCAGGTAAGTGACTGAATGAGGTTTTAACCCACGCAGGAGGGGGGTACTATTGTATTCTATAGTGCCAGAAAAAATGGTTTTGTGTTCCTGGCACTTTAGAATCCCTTTAAGTAAGAGATTTTTTTTTTAAATCAGCCACGTCTCTTGTATTCGTCAAATTTAGTTTCCGGTTCACTACATTTCAATAATTAATTAATTGACCTGTTAATGATGTTAAAGCATACACAATTTTCAGAGCCCTTTAGGTTATAAAAACCCATGGTTTATCCCAGAGACATCAGGTTTTAGTACCCAGGATGTTAAAGAACTACAGCACCAATAATTCTCTGTAAAATACAGCCCTATTACGAATTATGGCAATTGAAGACCAACAAAATATGAGGTGCTCTTTTTACACCCCTGCATTTGTCAAACAAAATTAATAGTGAAAATATTTTGTTCTAAGATTCTGCTGGAGGTTCTAAATTATGTCTGTGTATTCACTATCATGACTTACAAACTGACTTGCTGAGCATCACATAGCTAGAGGAACAACTGCTGATTGGAGATTTTCTAATAAGGCAGGAAAAAGACTTGTGTACATGTTTATAGCTATATAATATATATAGAGAGAAACTTCTACATTATCTACATAATATATAGCAGAACTCCATTATATAGCAACACTTCTACATTATCTAATACATAGCAAAACTCCATAATATAGCAACACCTCTACAGTATTTATATAATACATAGCAGAACTATATAATATAGCAACACTTCTACATTATCTATATAATATAGAAACACTTCTACATTATCAAATACATAGCAAAACTCCATAATATAGCAACACTTCTATATTATCTACAAAATATATATCAAAACTCCATAATATAGCAAAACTTATACATTATCTAATACATAGCAAAACTCCATAATATAGCAAATCCTCTACATTATTTATATAATACATAACAAAACTCCATAATATAGCAAAACCTCTACAGTATTTATATAATACATAGCAAAACTCCATAATATAGCAACACCTCTACAGTATTTATATAATACATAGCAGAACTATATAATATAGCAAAACTGTACAAAACTATAAAATGCCAAATCTGTAAGTTAAGAAATAATAACATGGTAGAGTCTATGTGACCGTAGCATGTAACCAGAGACATCTACCAGTAAATTAAGCTTTTCAGCGTGACTGTTCTATTCTCTCCTACTGTGATAAAGTATAAATAAAATGTTAAATTAACACATACTAGAGTGATACCCCATTAACAAGACAGAGATGACTATCTCTTTAACCCTGAAAGCGTCGCTTGTCTTTCACAGGTTTTGTTTTCTAATAAAAATGTAAATAAAGTTAATGTTGGTTTATTAGATCCCAGTAAAACTGCAGTGGAGTATATTACATACTACTATTTTCTGTGGTATCCCAAGTGTGGGTGTAGAGAGCTGATTTAAATGATCACTCCATGTACCATAACCACTACATTCGCCTCCCCCCCCCGTCCCCGCTGGGCACCGCTCCCTGTCAGTCTGCAGGCTCCTGTTAGAATCAACTGCTGTCAGCCAATGAGATTAGCTCAGACAGTGAACTTTCAGCACTACTGAAAGTGGTGACAAGGACGCAGCATCCGACAGACCCCAAGTAAGAACTTAAACCTGGGGTTACATTTGGTGGGGCCATCAGTGCACTCCTGGCACTATAACCACCGCAGACAACTTTAGTTGTTCTGGTGCATGGAGTCTTCCTTTATTGGGTTCTGGCAAATAGACCTGATGATATTTATCATTAGTAATATTTAACTTTTTGTTTTTGTTTTTTTGTCAATACGGTTAAACTATATGGATCTAGGCAATGCACAGTGTTTGTTATAGGATGTTGATGGTCTGTTATTTTACCATGACACAGCGCACTGGTATAATGTTAGTGGAGCAGTTTTACGCTGGAGGTAAAGTTATCTACTTTGTAGAAAGATTCTGTGTGCGTTACCAACAACTGACTGTCGTCTATTAGTATGAAACACTTTATCAAGGTGACTTTGTGTAGTCAGAGCTGTAACCTTCACTGAATATGTTTCTTTTTATTTTTCATTCTGATAATTTAGGAGATTTGCGGTGTTCTCATTTGCACAGCGCCTGGATGGTTTTCATTTTCTCTACGCATATTCCTGAAATACATGGCTGCTTGGTAACAAATCCTTTTTAAATCCTGTTTTAAGGAACTAGATTATATGCAACAAATGCTAATGCCAGTAATTGACTCTAGGGATGTCATATATTCATATGTGCTACAAATCCATCTCAATAAACTCACACTGTATAATTCTTTGTGCCATTGTCTCGATATATCTTTATAATACCAATTCTTATGACTTGTGAAAAGACCTAAACTGGGTCACTGTGTAATTCAGACACAACCTTCATTATTATTGCATTCTTCATTAGAATCTTACATGCCGGGTCATTATCATTCAAGGCTTTAGAGCCACAGCTTAGAGTACCTGTAACTTAATCTGCTGTTTAAATGCAGAGGCTATTGTAGTGTACTGTCTAATGACACACTACTGCAGGAGACAAGAGGTAGGAAGGAATTCTCAGGGCCCTTTAACCTCCCAGCACTCTATGGGTTAATGTACAATACTTTTGTTCTTTGGTTGATGCCCCACATTCTTAATGATCTCTAGAGCTGGACTGTTGTATTTCCTGAAAGGACTGCATGGCCACTTAGATGGCCACTGGAGGTTCTTCCTGGGGCAGTCCTGCACAGTAGGCAGCCCTGACGTTTAGCGTCTCCACGCTCTGCATGGAGACGCTGAATTTTCCCTAATGGAGATGCATTGATTCAATGTATCTCTATGAGGAGGTGCTGATTGGTCAAAAGGTGTTTGGCCCCGCCCCATCACACTGCCTTGCCGATTTCAGACAATTCAATGCTTTTCCCTATGGGAAAGCATTGGAATGGCTAAAAATCGGCTATTCTGATGATGTCATCAAGAAGGTGGATTGGAGGCCAGGCCAGCGCCAACAGACCCACACAGAGCTGAACATATTGTGAGTTTTTTAACCCTTTCTAAGGAGACTAAGGCTCAGGATTACATGACCCCACAGCAAGCATGTCAAACTCAAAGTCTGGATCGGGCCACATAAACAAGGTTTAAGTTTATGTGGGCCACAAAAAAAAAAAAATACTGTAAATTTTCATAGAAATGTAGGTTTATTTTTAAAAGTACAGTATAACCTCCCCCCCGCAGCATCCCCCTCTACTAAACCACAGCACCCTGTGACAAATCTGATCCTCTCGCTGACACACACATATTCACTGACAGAGACACACACACACTGACTGACAGAAACACAGACAGACACACACATACTCACAGACAGACACACACATTCATACATACAGACACACACACACACTGACAGACACACACATACATACTCACGGACAGAGACACACACATATTCACTAACAGACACATACAGACTTACACATACTTGCATACACATTATTTTCATTATTGCTTCTTACCTTATGGAGCCGATGTGGGACATCTCCCAGGGGTCCTTCCTGCTCCCTCACGTGGTTTAGTGATGCCGGGTGCTGGAATATGACGTCATATTCCGGCGCCCGGCATTACTTCAGATGGCTCGCGAGAGGGAGCAGTGAGGAGCAGCAGCACTGAGCTCGCTCACTGACCGCGTAAGTGCTAGCAGAGTAGGCACCTGCAATATGGGGAAAGCAGGTGCCTACTCTGCTATAACAGTCAGCATGTACTCGCGGCTCGGTGGGCCGCAAAGATGGTCCTTGTGGGCCGCGAGTTTGACATGCTTACCCTACAGTGTTCATTTATAAGTATATTTTTCCAGTTTTAATTTAATTTCTAAAAAGAGTAGGACAGTGAGTAGGTTTGTGAATCAAAAGGGCCATTTATTTGTACGTGTCACCAGACTAGTCGGAAGACTGGTCTTCCCTTATTTCAATAGTACCTTAGCAGCTAATTATATTTTTCAAATATTTTTTTTAGTGCTTAGACATTCTGACTTTATTGTTGCTTGGATTTTAAGTCTTTTTAGTCTAGGGACTGAATGCAGAAGCTTAATTTTCATATAAGCAAGATTAATTTCAAACATGTTTCGAATGCAGTGACAGGTTGAACATATATGCTGACATGCTTATGAAAGTAATGCTTTGAAATAGGATAGAAATTGCTATTGCTTAGTGTAGCTTCTACATTAAACTGGCTGTCCTCTCTTTTTAACGCAGGTTGTTTTGTAGTCCAGATTATTCAATACTGTCAGTGTCTGAGCTGTGTGCATAGCTTTTATAAGAGTTTCTAGAGTTAGGGAGTGTGGCCGATATTTTTCTTTTGAGATTGAGAATACACTGCAATACCGGCAATGGCCAGTAGGTGCCGCTGTGTATGGAGAAAGGTAATAGACACAGAAGAGGGTGTAAGTAAAGGAGGGAAGGAGGGATAAAATACACTAAGGAGGGTAAGAAATTCAAAAAGGAGATAACAAGACACACAGGTGAAGACTCAGTTTTATTTTCGGGGGGTGGGGGTGGCAAAATGCATCTTTGCCTGTGTAGCCAAAATTCTTTGCACCGGCCCTGCATACAGATCAGGTAAGTGAGGGATGGGGGGCAGCCTACAGATCAGGTAAGTGAGGGAAGCGGGGGGCAGCCTACAGATCAGGTAAGTGAGGGATGGGGGCAGCATACAGACCAGGTAAGTGAGGGATGAAGGGGGCAGCCTAAAGATCATGTAAGTGAGGGATGGGGAGGGCAGCCTACAGATCAGGTAAGTGAGGGGTGGGGGCATCCTACAGATTAGGTAAGTGAGGGATGGTGGGCAGCCTACAGATAAGGTAAGTGAGGAATGGGGGGAGGCAACCTACATATTATGTAAGAGAGGCATGGGGAGGCAGCCTAAAGATCAGGTGAGTGAGGCATGGGGGGCAGCCTGCAGATTAGGTAAGTGAGCCATGGGGGGGCAGACTACAGATCAGGTAAGTGAGGGATGGGGACAGCATACAGGAAGGGTCAGCAAGGAGTAGGAAAGTAAAGTAGGAGAAGGAGCAGAAAGGAGAAGAAACAGAAATAAGCAGGAAGGGACATCAAGGAGTAGGAAGGGGCAGTAAAGAGCAGGAAGGGTCTACAAGGAGAAGGAAGGGTCTGCAAGGAGCAGAAAGAGTCAGCAAGGGGCAGGAAGTGACAGAAGGCGCACAAAGGTAAAAGAGCAGAAAGAATCAGAAAGAGCACAAAGGTAAAGTATGAGAAGGAGCACAAAAGAGCCGGCAAGGAGCTGGAAAGGGCAGCAAGGAGTTGGAAGGGACAGAAGGAGCACAAAGGTAGAGGAACAGAAAGAATCAGAAGTAGCACAAAGGTAAAGAAGGATAAGGAGCAGAAAGAGCCAGCAAGGAGCTGGAAGGGGTAAAAAGAGCACAAAGGTAAAGTAGGAGAAGGAGCAGAAAGGAACAGAAATGAGCAGGAAGGGTCAGCAAGGAAAAGGAAGGGTCTGCTATGAGCATAAAGAGTCAGCAAGGAGCAGGAAATGGTCAGGAAAGAGTAGGGAGGGTCTGCAAGAAGCAGGAAGGGGCAGCAAGGAAAAGGAAGGGTCTGCTACGAGCAGAAAGAGTCAGCAAGGAGCAGGAAGGGGCTGCAAGAAGCAGAAAGTGGCAGCAAGGAGCAGTAAGGGTCTGCAAGGAGACGGAAGGGTCTGCAAGGAGCAGAAATGGTCAGGAAAGAGTAGGGAAGGTCTGCAAGAAGCAGGAAGGGGCAGCAAGAAGCATAAAAGGGCAGCAATGAGAAGGAAGGGTCTGCTAGGAGCAGAAAGTGTCAGCAAGGAGCAGGAAGGGGCTGCAAGAAGCAGAAGGTGGCTGCAAGGAGATGGAAGGGTCTGCAAGGAGCAGAAAGAGTCAGCAAGGAGCAGAAAGAGTCAGCAAGGAGCATAAAGGGGCAGGAAGGGACAGAAGGAGCACAAAGGTAAAGGAGCAGAACGAATCAGAAGGAGCACAAAGGTAAAGTGACTTGCACACTTGGATTGCTTATGCAGTTTGCTAATTGCCTTGCTTTGCCACAGGTGACCAGGTTTTTGTGAAATACGGACAGCTGGCTTTAGTAACACAATCTTTCACATATGCTTCCCCTTTAAATTTTGTTGTCTGAAATATCTAAGTGCCCTTTAACAATTTCCGATTAACACACAGACTTAGTAGATATTAAAAACCTATGTTTGCTTTTCCAAAGTTCTGTTGTCTCATTGTCAACCAAACTGACAAGAGATATTGATTAGCAACTATCACATCCGTAAGAATACACTTTATAAATATGAGGTATAATGTTCCAGAAATTTACTGGTGAATCCTAAATGAATGGTACGAATAAACAAAATATATTTCGTAAAATTACACTGTTTTATATATCAGTATTACTAACCAAGAGCCCAAAAGGGTTAAAGGAATTAGAACTTAACTTGCTTCTTAAAGTGTACATGTAAATACAATTTTTTACATCTGCATCACTAGCCTTATATGGCTGCAATCTCTACATAAAAAATATACACACAAAATAACTAAATAATTCAATCTAAACTATATATATATATATATATATATATATATATATATATATATATATATATATATACACATATATTTTGTTTGTTTGTTATTGTCTGTTCTCTACACAGTGTGTTGTAATAAATTAAGAATCAACTTAGAGATTTGTTCATTAAGCCTATATTTTCTGAGCTAATTTTCTGCCCACTTCAAAATGTGACTTACTAAATAAACTACAATCAAATTTGGCTTCTACTGCTCTTCAGCATGCCAAAGCTATCCCGAAGAACACTAAAGTTGTGAGATAATACGACTTTAGTGTGTCTTCAGCAAGATGGTCCATAAAATAGAATGATCCCTATTAATTTTCTCTGTGCTTCATAGCAAAATGCTGCACATACAGGCTCCAGGCACCATGATCACCTCAAATCACGGACGTTGTCATGTTGTTTGGAGTAAACTTTTAGGTTCTGAGAAATGTTTCTTTCAAATAGATTTAGGGTCTTAAAAAGTTGAGATAAACTATACCCCAAAAAAGAAAGATATTGTTTTTTAAAAACGGCTACCGTTCGGTACTAGAGTCCTAGATTTGTATTAATTAATTATGGCGTCAACACCATTGTTTATGCAATAAATGCAACATTTAACCATATGCATTAGAGATGCAATCATTGGTTTTATGCCATCTTATGCAATTAACCCTATCACTACCAGGTATATTTATATTATAGACAAAAATCACCTTGTTAAATCACCCATAGGATCTATGAAAGGGGAGATTAAGATATTGGATAAGTCCATAACAAAACAAGATAAAAATGGTCTTTAACTATACCTCGGCTCACCACGATGGTTTGCCTACATACCAAGGAAAATAGTCCACACCAAAGCTGGAGAATCATAAACATACATACTAAATAAGATAAGTACTACCCAAAGCAACAAAAATAAAATACACAAAAGACCAGTCCGACGAGCATTTCGGTGTGTAGCACTTCGGCAGGGGAATCAGACACCATCTATAGCTGTTTCTTGTTACTCATGTAATGGTATCTTGGATTTGATATGCTGTACGCATGCTATTTATTACGCATATCTAGATTTCCTTGGAGTGCTCATCATATACAGTCCACCTTGCTAGGAGTGAAACATACCATTTGTATCTGTATGCATTGTCACAAGCACATATCTGATTTCTCCGGGTGTAATAAAGACCATTTTATCTTGTTTTGTTACCGATACATCCAATATATTAACCTCTTCTCCGCCCCCACCCCCCTCATCCCTCACAGATCCTAAACCTCAGTGACCCACAGACCTCTGTGGTTTAACAAGGTGTTTTTTGTCTATTGATACTTTACCGTGGAGCCTCTGAGTGAGGTTTTACTTAACCCACAATACAACTGGTTTTTGATTATAAATATTATCACAGTATTTTTTTGGAACATTGGGTGGATATTCCAACATTAATGTATAATCAAACAGCAGACAGTGCTCACATCTGGTAAAAAAAAAAAAAAAAGAATAAATAATTTTAAATATTGCAATGTATCAAATAGTCCTACCTTACCTGTGTGTCAGTGTCAGAATGGGGCTCGGCTCTGTCATAGTGAGTTCCTGGGCATTGTGATGAAGATCCATGCAGCATGCAGGTGTGTCTGAGTGGATGTTTACAGGTACTGACAGGATACATTACGCTACACTCTCTGCTAAGTTAAATCTGCACTTCAACAGAGCCATCTATCTCTGAGATATGCAGGAGGAGACATGTACAGGTAGAAAAATGTTTCTGAACATGAGAACAGTCATAATTAGTCACTGACCTCTGAAATTAAACACATTAAAATCGAAACGTAGGGGGAAAAAAATATCAGATCTTGGTGGCAGCCTGGCTATTTTTGCTGAATTTCTTTTCTTTTGTATATGAATTTGCAGTTTAGTGAATAACCCCAAGTATTTCCATGATGAATTGCATCGTTTCCACCTATGGTTTCAAAAGAAAGCCCTATCTGTCTAGAAATGGCAGGAGAACGCTAACTTTTAAGACGTTAAAGGGACACTCTGGGTACTATAACAACTTCCTCACAATAAGTGTGGGAAGGACCTGGGCACCATGTTACATTAAGGTGTTAAACCATTAATGGACGGTTTAACCCCAAACTCTGGAAGACAGCACCCGATCACTCTGCCCCTCTACTTCCTATAAAGGTCCGAGGTTTCATGGTGTCACCTAGCGCTCTTAGCCTATTACTAACTCCCCATTCAGAAACTGCAGCAAAAATATTTATTGCATGTATCCATGCTTTCTATTTGTTTATTGGAGTGAACAAGTCTTGTTTGCTGTGGTGTCATTTTTTTGGAGTTCACTAGGTGGTGTTTCTGAAATGGTTATGGTTTTTACTATTTGATTATTTTACTATTTGATTTTACTATTTGGTGAGCCTAAAAGAAAGTGTGTACAGGCAGTCCTCACTTACTGACCAGGTTCCTTTCTAACAACTCGGTCGTAAAGCGATTTGGTCGGTAAGTGAAGATGCGCTAGCCAGCATGAGCTAGAGAGCAGAATTCCCCCGAACATAGACCAGTTCACTAGCGCAGGGAATCCCGCAAATCTATATTCGGGGAAACTTCCCTGAACATAGCTTAGCTCATTAGCACAAGGAATCTCTGAAATCTATGTTCACAAACAATTCTCTGAACATAATCCCTCGAAACCCCACACTACAGAGCTGGTCGGAAGTTCAAGCCGTCATAAAACAGGTTGGTTGTAAAGTGAGGACCACCTGTATAATCATTGATCAAGCTTAAAAAAAAATGTGTAGTTCATTTTGAGAACAAAACATAATTGCAGTGGATTGCTAGTTCCTTACCAAAGCTTTCTTGGAGGAAAAATACTTTGCTAGTATATTGAGCATTATTTTTTTTTTTCCTGTTAATTTTCTCTCTTTTTATTTTGCCTTTTTGGTGCAATTTGTAATAGATTTTATTTGTATGAACTGTGACTATTTATTTTTCGTAATAAATGTTTGTTTATTATGTTCTGCCTTTGACTGGTTTAAGAATCACGTAGAGATATATACATGAGCTTTCACAGACATTTTGGTTAAATTGTGTGCTGTATGCTAGAATAAGTGTGGATGGTGTTAAAATGATATTTTATAATTATTTTAGATATAGTGCAGAAAAATTGTGGTAATTAACACTCCACCCACCAAAACAAGTCACATGCACACCTTTAGTGGCCTAGATTGATACCCACTCTATGTCTATGAAGTTGTTATGGTGGTGGGAGTACTTGGACACTGTATTCGCTTCAGTGGTTAAATTGTTTTTGAACAGTTTAACTCCTAAGTTGGTCCCCTGGCTCCCAACAGCTCTGTATCCTCTGTCCTTCCTCAGGTTGCCATACACACCAGAATGATTTGCCTTGGCAACTGGTGATAGTTTGAGAGTGTCCACCTGTGAGTAATAGTACACAGAGATGAGGCAGAGAAGACGGGTGCCAGGGGGGACCCACTTCATGGTTAAACCATTTAAAAATTGTTTAACCTCTGAAGGCAAGGTGACACCCATTGACTTCAGTTTCTATTATAATCTCACTGAGATGATGTTGTCATGGGGACTGGAGTAACAATGGTTTTCTTCACTAAACAGTGAATTGTAAAGGACTTAAAATCAAATTGCATCATTTATTCCAAAAATTTCTCCGGCTCTGTTGTAGTCACTGCTTGGCTGCTGCTTTTACACTTTGATCTTTAAATTATACCAGCAAACTGTTTGCACAACAAGCAGTGTATTATTTTTACATATAGTAAATTTTATAAGAGTATTATTCTATAAATGTGGCACTCGGTATGTGCTCAGCTGATTTACTCACTCTGTCTCTTTAAGATGCAGTAAGAATGTTATTTGAAAATAGGTCACACTGTGATCTTTGCAGGGCATATTGTTAGAAAGCAGCTCCATATGACATCATATCAAAACTCCTGCTATTAATAAACTATGTGCGTATCATGTGAAATGAATTTGCAGGCAGATAGTGGACAGTTCTTGAATCTCCCCAATCATCTGGTTGCAAATTTAAGCTCTGAAATTGTATCCAGAAAGGCAGCAATCTATACTTTACTCATGTTAAGACAATATCACATTTTGTGGTCCAAATGAAAACGAGTTTAGAAAATCTAGGGCAGTATAAAATGAAAAGGATAGTACAAGTGGGAAATGAGAAAGATATTGATATGTATGAGAAAAAAATATTAAATGATAAGAAGGGGACAGCTGAGGAGAGCACAAAGTGAAAGGGAGGTGATATGAAATAAAAAGTTATATGGAAATAAAAGTGGGAGTATAAATGAAGGATAGGGTATTTGAGACAAATAGCAAAGGAATGTTTGAACAAGAAGTGATATAGAATGAGTGGGGAGAGATGGAGAGCCAGTCAATGAGTCTAAGTATGAGACAATGGGATGGATCGTCCAGGGTTCAGATGAGGCATTAGGTGATATAAGTTAGGGTGATATAAGGGCATAACATTTTGCTTTGAATTGAAGCTCCGGTATTTTGGAACCTGTTTGACCCTTGGTGACCACCACCCCACAAATACACAAAAAACACATCACTATCCCGTTTTCCTATCCCATCTCTCTCTCCTCGCCCCTTTTCCCCTCCTACTTTGGCAGTCCTGTTTTTTTCTGATTTTCTGAGTTATGACTCTCGTAGATAAATATTCCTGATATTGGATAACTGTTTTACAGCATGTTTTATTCCCAGTTATTCTTTATCAGAATGGATACGACTCCTTTTCTTTCATTCCCTAAGGTTGTATAAAAAGATTGTCAATAAAAAGAACACACATAGATTTCCCCCACACACAGCTACTTGGCAAACAATGTACCTGCCACACCACTGCCCACAGACACACAAAACTCACAGCCTACCAACATGCAGTCATCTGATACATACAACACACACGGCTTTACACACACACAAATAGTATGAAACAAAATTCCTGAGTAGGCAAAAAATGTGCTTGCTTTTTGTGAACGATAAATTGTCAGACACCCATTTTTTCCATGCAGCACAATACATATCCACACAAAGTGCAATTGCAATTTTCCAACACACTTTTTATTCATGCTATTCATAAGTTTGTTTTTTTTCCAGTGGTAAAAACACATAATAATTGAGTAAAGTCCAATAGGATCTCCTAAAGCTCAGTGCTTTAAAACTCCAGGCCTGTTTGCCAGAGAACCTATTTGTTTCCATTGTACAGAGTAAGTGTGTCACTAGTTAAGGGTGCCCTAGCAACCACATCCTACATGTATCGCAGCTATGCTACATTGATGGATAGAACAAAATGTATGCAGTTTTGATACACCTCTGTGGAATAAATTTAATTTATTGTATTCTCGATATAAAATATATCTGGTCTATATCTAAAGGATGAGTCCAATAAATTCTGCAAGGTCCTAGCATTTAACATATCACAATTCATGCTATTCTTTAACTTCTTCAGTACAAGGGCGATGACAAATTAAAGGAGTTGACAGCTCTGGCACATAACTCCCTTACATATATTGGGGTAAGTTTCCATTGTACTCAGCGACAGCAATTTTCAATAAAATGTAAATTAAAAAAAAACAAAAACAAATAATGATTCTCTAATTATTACTTTAACTTCAGTTTGTAAAATTACCATTTCGATCAAAAAGGCACAACAAAAAACCTATTACAAATTAGCATTATGAGAATTCCTCAGATCTCCTACATTACCTCAAATACCTTGCTTGCACAGAAAATATGTTTGTAATAAACAAAACAAAAAAAGAGAAAGCACGGCAGAGTTGCATGAATAGTTGGCTCGTGATATTAACTCTGGTTTGATTTCTGTAGTTTTACTGTATATGCTGTCACCATGTGGTGAGCATGCACAAGTACAAGTTCCAAAAACGTCTGGCAATCTGAAGAAAATGTATTTTGTTGAGCAACTGACTTTGTGATAAAGAGTAATTCTCTCAAATAATCTAATTCAGGGGTCTGAAAATGCTTTACCGCATGGCAATTTCTGGACACTTAATGACTATTAACAGATCTGCCCAGCCCTGTGACCCATTTTACAGCAAATTATCTTGTGGTCTTCACCTTCATCAGGTGCTTCTACCTATCTGCACTCTCCAGAGGGGCACACAACCTCCAGGCCAGATCTCAAATTATCAATACTACAACCCCCATCCGACTTCCAGGCATTATAGTTGAACAATTAAACCAGTAGTGCCACTACCCCAAATCTGGGTAACACAGTAATGAAGCAAAACCGGACATAAAATACCTCACTCAGTAGTGATGCTGTGGATCCCAGTCTTTGGTGCTGGTTCTGTAGATCCCAAGACAATTATGTAAAATAATAAATGGATTGCAGAAGACCACACTCAGAAGATATCCAAGGAAAGTATGCAGGAAACAGCTCCTTTGCTAGAACAGATTTATTGCAAGCTTATAAACATGGCTTAAGTGTATAGACAAAAATCTAGTGAGTGGACATAAAATTAAAAAACGTCCATACACCTGTAGAATGGAGGGGATGGGGACACGCAAAAAAACCAAAAAAACTTAAATCTTGGATGCTTTTCGCATCTTTACGTAGACATTTTCTCAGGTGTATTATAGTTCTCTCTGCCTATAAGAAAGCAATGCTGACAAAAATGCTTTTTTTAATAATGAAATGTGTGGTGGGTTGAAGTCACAATACATGAACCTCAAACACGGCACATGGGGTCATTCCACACAAAACATCCTAAAGCACAGAAATCAAGAAGCAAAACGGTGGTGTAGCGCCAATTATGTCCTTGAAGATATGTGGAATAAAAAAAGAAGAAAATGTATGGTGTAGTATGTAGGTTATAAAGGTAAAAAGAAAAAAAAAAGAGGTTATTCTTTTTACCTTTATAACCTACATACTACACCATAAATTGTCTTCTTTTTTTTATTCCACGTATCTTCAAGGACACAATTGATGCTACACCACCCTTCTGCTTCTTCATTTCTCTACACCTGATAAGAGAGACTCTGGACTCTGTGTTTGAGCTTCCTCAGGACCTTTACAGTATTATACAAGTGCTGAATCTCTTCTCTTTCTTTTCCTAAAGCACAGTCTGCCCACTTACAACACACTCTGAGCGGAAATGTGGAAGAGTGGTTGAAGGAAGATATATCAGGCCTGCTTTGCTAAACAGCAGCCAGAGATTTTTTAGCAAAATGTCCCAGGGAGAGATGTTAAGTTTGCTAAATACATTGCTGATACCCTGGGTCAGAGCATTTGGAGAGCAGGGTGGGCCAGTGCTCCAACAGAACTAGTTGCTCTGTAACAAACCAGATTGCAGTTACATTTTATTCATTTATATTCTATTTTAAACTAAGGCTTTGTATTGCCTTAATAAATATATTTTTACTCCAACTGCTGTATTTCCACTTCATTTGAAGACAGAAGTCCCTATTTGTGGAAGGTGAACACCTCTCCAGACCCATTGTGGGCTTAAAGGCGCATTACTCTTCATTATCTCGTGAGTGTAACCATTGGGGGTCATATTTAATTGCTAAAATTGTACTTCACTATGTGCTATGTATTTTTTTGTTTTTTAGTTATTCAGCTGTATTCCATTCTTGTTCATACGCAAACCAGAACTTGGATTTAGCTTAAGAGTTCCTGAGATGTGAACTAATTGGCACTCACCTGTAGCTGGTCAATTAGCAGACAGGCCTTTAAAAGAAGAGATCAACCTGCTGCAGAGTGAGGGAGGAAAAGTCAGCTAGGCGAACAATTTGGCTTATTGCAAATCTATTTTGTTTTTGAAAATTGGTAAGTGGGAAAGCTACCCAATTACAGATTGTTATTTCTGTCTAGTAAGAGCACAAATAAGAGCAAGGAAGTTTGTTTTGTTTATTTTTATTTAAAGCACCTGTTTTCTCATCAAATAAAAAGGAAAACTGAACTGGATGTGTTCTGGACTTTGTATACCCTAGAAGACTGTGGTTACCGTAAGATTTGAGACAAAATCCTAACTGTAAAAGAGGTGGTTTGTTACAAGACACACAGCCACCCTATACACAACACACACTGGTGTCTGACAGCAAGCATCATGTGGCAGCAAGACCTGATTAGTACTGTGTATAGTACTCTTATTTCTAAAAATATTTGAAATTTGTACAATTGGTCAACTGGACACCAGAAGCCAGTGTCTTCTGGTTTAAAGATTACTACTTTTAGTATTATTTGTATTAATAATAATAAATCATTTAACAATAAGGTTCCTTTTTTCTAATGATTCATAAGATTATGGTACATATGTTGCTTTTACCCAAGTCAATGGAACATGCATTCATTCAATGGCATATTTGTTACTCACAAGAAAAGAAACAAACACATTGTTGCTTTGACTATAAATTGCCACCTAGATTATGTACGTATGTGTGTGTGTATGTGTGTGTGCGTGTTTGTGTGTGTGTGTGAGAGATAGAGAGAGAGAGAAGACAGAGTATGTGTGAAATTTAAATGTAATCACTGGTCACTAGATATTATTTTTAACCTTTAATAGGGAATTTGCAGGTATGATAACTAGATGAAGGTAATAGAATGGTATAGAAAGTAAATACAAAATGCTAGATTTTGAGCATGTAAACATAGGACAAGCAATTTCAATGTTCATTCAGGAATATCTAATCAAATATTTTTTTATTATATTTGTTTGTTTGTTTTTTTTTTAAAAACTTGGAAAAACTAAGGAAAAGGGTACAAAAGAGAAAAAAGGAAAAATGTCTCTCCATCCAAATCCATATACATACATAAGGGAGCATAAAGCATTTGAAACATAACATTCAGGAACGTCTAAAAATAAAATATTAGTAATTGTACAACCAGTTTTGACTACTATACAACATTCAAATGATATAACGTAAAAAATGTTTTAAAAAACTTCTTTATGCCCAGAAAAAATCAAATACCATTTATTTGATAACACGAAGTTAATTGATAGTGATTAAAAAACACAAATCAAAAGGTGTAATTCCATTTCAATTAACATTTTTGTAATCAAAAAACCTCCACCTAGTGTCTCATACCATAATGAATTGCCTTAGAAAGCGGCACATTATTATTAACCACTCAATCGTTGATTTACATGAAATCCTACTATTAGTTTAGTAAAAATTGGCAGAAGTATAATGATGATATGTTATTTTTATACTGAAATCCATCTATTATTTAAAAAAAAAAAAAAAATAACTACAGTCTTTGTTGGTAATTACATTGCCCGTTGAAATACAGACTAAAATCTAATCTGAATTCTGGATTAAGAGAATATAGGCATATTTATTCGACAGTGGAAATAGCAATGTTGTCTAATTTGGGTAGCATTCATTGTACTAGCCACTGTCACAATGCATTGTGCACGAAAAAAAACCAGGTGTGATCCTGCTGCTGTCATTAAAGAATAGAATTTTAAAATGATTAACAAAAAATTATTAAACATAAGATTACAAATGTTAAAAAGACATGCCAAATCATTATAAGCTATTAATGAACTTGTAACGTAAAACAATGCCAAATAAAAACATATATTATTCAGTTGTAAGTTTAAAATAATTGCAAGCAAATTCAATTCTCTTTTAAAAAGACCAAGTTAATTTTAACATTAATGGATCACTAGTCTGCACTTCAGAAAACAATAACAATGTGACAACATAATTGTGTGCATGTGCAAATAATATCATCAGTGCAGGAATAATTACCCAAATAACTTGGGGAGCAGTGATGGTGCTATAAAAATAAACAATTTAACCAGTGCAGTTATTAGTCACCTGGAGCATAGTCACTTCACCAAAGCACAGGCATATCAGTGAATAACATAACAAGATGACAGTGCACACAAAAAAAGTATTAAATATTTTACCCTTTTGTTGTACTGGTAGCAAAGAATTCTACAGAGAAAAGTGAGAAAACAAAACTCTCATAGTGTAGTATATGGAAGTCGATACTTAATTCAAGATATTGAGCAGATACCACATTTAGAACACAGAGTTGAAGTTGATACCACATTCAGAATATGAAATTGATACCAGATTCGGAATACAGAATTGAAGTTGATACGGGATTCAGAATATAGAGACCACATTCAGAACACAGAGTTGAAGTTGATGCCACATTCGGAATACAGAACGGAAGTTGATTTGGAATATAGGATTTAAGTTGGTACTGGATTTGAAATATAGAATTGACATTGTTACTGGGTTTGGAAAATAGAAATTAAGTTGATACTGGATTTAAAATATAGAATTGAAGTTGGTATATATTTGGAAAATAGAACTGAAGTTTATACTGGATTCGAAATATAGAATTGGAATACAGAGAGCTGTTAAATTAAGAGCTTACTTTGACTCAGCAACATGTGAGTTTTACTCTATATTCCAATTCCAGTATCAACTGAATCCAGTATCAAATTCAATAGAAAACACTGTGATAATTTTGTTTTCTTTCTTCTCCCTGTAGATTTTTCTTTTATATATGTACAACAAAAGGGTAAATTATTTAGTACAGGTTTTGTGCTGTCACCTAAATGTTAATATTCAATGCAGAAATAATGGTCTATCATTTTTTTAAATAATTATCATCATCATACAAACACCTCAAGAGTAGACAATTCACACTTCAGTGAATAATCCTGAGAGAGTTCTGGTTAGAATTGTTTCACTAAATAATTCAAGTGTAGGAAAATGTGTGAGCATCCACCCAAATTAACATAAATTCAATACTTTCCCTCAGATGATAAAACACACAAAAAAAATAAAGTAAAATAAATAAATTAGAAAAGAAACCTTGTAAGATTTTAACAGTAGAAAGCCAAGACTTTTCTTGATTAAAGTAATTCCATAATTCAGATATACTAGATAAATGTCCATATTCCTCTAGCCAGGTTATTCACTAAACAATGAATTGCTGGGAATTTAGGGTTGATACTTATTCCAGTTCAGATATTTTTGCCCCATATTTTGCAGTTCCTGACAAGTCTGGGTGTAGTGAACAACTCATTAGACACACCTGGGTAATCCCTAAACCCTGGGCTGCTAGGTGTGCCTTGAGGAGAGGGTTGAGGAGCAGTGCTCTATATGATTATACACTACCTTTCAAGAAACATAAGACGACTGAGGACCACAAGCAAAAATGATCTTCTGAAGTGTCTTTTCTTTTATTTTGTTTTGCAGTGCCATGAAAATGTAATCTATCATTTTGACTCTGGTGCTCCTTTTCATAATGGTAGATGAACTGATTTCACGGCTAGTGCTTACGTTGGTCACTCTATCTGACAAAGAGGGATTGTAATCTATATAATCCACTTCCCTATTCCTCACTGAACTGGACTTTGTCTACACAGCATCCAAGAGGGAGCAAGAGATGATGGTGGGCTCTATCGTATATGCCTGACCTGCAAAGCCCTTTGAAATATATAGTCAATATAATTGTGGCACGATTAATTTGAGATGGCATATGACATTGCTTGAAAACCCGTCAGATATGTTTTTTTATTTTTTTTATTTTACTGCCTGTATATTCTTGATTGATATATCACTGATGCCAGTTAAAAAAAAAGTAAAAATAATCTAGTAGATGAGAAATAGACTTGTGCAAACAATTGTTTCTGACTATTCATGATTAGTCCATGTGCCATTTATTTTTTTTCTTCCCATCATTACTCTTTTGTTTTAATGCCACATTTGGAACTCTGAATTACAGCATTGGATGGACTGGGAACTTTTCATATCAGTAGCTTCTGGTTGTGTTCTCTTTCAGTAAGTACATTGGAGCATACATATATGTCACAAGGTAAATAATATTATCAACAATTCCAATAATGGGGTATCTTTCATTTAATCGAGCACATAAAAAGGCATGATATGTATGTATTAGTTTTTATACATTTAATAACCATTTAATATAATTTCCCTTTGATGATAACAACTTATATTTAACAAACTCAGGGAAGTACGAACTCATACCCAATTATAATAAAGGCAATGTTTTACTAGAAAAGTAAATTGATTGTTGTTAGCAAATGATAGAGCACATTTCGGGGTTCAGTTGGCTAATATAAATTGAATATATACAGTTTTTCTTAGTATTTCTGAAACTCCTATATTGGGTTGAATACATTGTAAAATACAGACACTGTGACAGTTTCCCATTAAAGGGACATTAAAGAGTACCTATCATATCAAATACAACTTAAACTTAAATAACAGGGAATTCAATTTTAACCTAACATTGTCCTGGCAAATGTCTAGATTTATTTAAAATCAGAGGTTAAAAACATCCCTCTTCAGTCTGTGCCAAATCGGTACCAATCAACACAGAGATAAGAAGGCAGTGTTCTGCATGTCTGTTATCAGGGAAACCCTCCTCTGCGCATCTCTCCTGCTTGAATTCCACCTAAGGGAAAGCAATGCCTGCAAGGGGAAGTAGGGAGAAGGGGCAGGCTCTGAGTGATAGCAGCACCAGCATGGAAAGAGGAAAGAAACAGCCAGAATGATTTATTGCAGCAGCTTTGGACAGGCAATCTGAGAATGAAGAGAGAGAGAACAGATAAGTTTTATTTACACAAAGCCAAGATAAAGAATTGAGGATTTTTAACCTGTTATGGAAGGCAAGTCTGTGCTTTCCATACAGATGTACGCAGGAGAGGTGGGTTTTAGAGCAAGCCACTGAAAACATGATTGATGCAGGAGACAGGGGTAGTTGGAATAAATTAAATATGAACTTTTAACAGGATTATACTTTATATATATATACTTATACTCTTGATTGCTTAACATGAGTCAAGCCAGATGGTTGGGAAACTGCAAACCTATATCTGTCATGTCAAGTTCCTTTTAATGCATATAATACAAATTAGATTGCAGCAATTACCATCTCCAGTAAGTGTGACAACATTATTTATGTGAACTTTGAAGTTGTAACATATGGGCAAGATATATTTGCAACACAACTATGGCCCAAGGGAATGATTATAAATTACATGTCTGATTTGAGCACAATCCAGTGTATCTATTAATATCAATCAACATCTATGACTATGGAAAAGTCCATGTTAATTTTTTAAGTTCATTTGTAATCCATAGGTGCTGAGCCTGATGAAGTGTGCAGCAAGCATAGACACAGAGCCAGATCACCATAGTCAACAGAGATTACTGTATTTGTTAAACTTGATGAATTGAATTGAATTATCCAAATTGTATCAGTCAGCTTCAGCTCACATACATTCAAGTTTCTTTAAATGAAGGCTGTGTAGTGAATAGACCTTCACAATGAATAATTTCTTTTGCATATATAAATATTTAAATGAATTATAAAATGAATAATATGAGACTGGTATAATCAATCCATTGAAATCATAATTTGAGTTCATCATATCTGTCACTTATTGTATGTATGAATAAACAGCAACAATATAACTAAAAATATATTGACTTACACATTTACATAAAAAATATTTTTAACACTTTCAGGTTTTTATTCACTAAATAAAGTGTTATGCTAAACTGACAACCACGCTGCAACATTTAGAGCAAAGTTGTAAATATAGTTTGGTATAAGTTGTCTGTTCACCACAACTCTACATATGTTCTGACCTCTTGCACAATTTAACCCCTTGAGGACACATGACATGTGTGACATGTCATGATTCCCTTTTATTCCAGAAGTTTGGTCCTTAAGGGGTTAAAGGCACCTGTCCCTTTTTTTTTAATTAAAGTTCCTGTAATAGTTTATGTTTTACAATAAACCTCAAATAAGGACGATGCTGAGTGCATTCTGTAAAAAATAGAGAAAGGCATTGCAAGATTAACGACAGTGATCCAGGGTTCAAACCCAAACACCACTTCCTCCAATCCATTGTCATACTGGGGGCGACATCCAAATGCTGGTGGGATCCAAAGCTGCAGGAGAAAAGAAAGAGCATCAAACAGTGCAAGCATGGTTATGTATGTGCTATAATTATGTGTTTAATTAAAGTTAAAAATAAATAAATACAAAAAAATCTGACATGTCTACTATATTCCTAAACTGAGACGTAAAACAGTAAGCACAGTGGCCTTCATGCTAAAATATCGGCAAAACACGACGAAAATTGCAGCCAACATAAATGCAAAAGGGCTAGGCAGCTATTACTGAACAGTCACTAGAAATTCACAGGTGCATTTGGGTGGGGGCTTCACTGTCCACCCACTGTGTTCCAGTGGCTATTCAGGTAATTGATATAGCAGGAGGGCTCAGCATTCCCATGCCCCCACTTGTGGGCCTCGGCTGTGGGCACCCATTTAAAAAACAGGGTGAACAGACAAGTGTCCAACTCCATGCCCCCATGGTGGGGCTACTAATTTAGGTAATAAAGCAGGGGGACAGTGCAATAATAATGAATGGAGGTATTTAGTGTCCACCCCAGTGGTCAGTGGGTGGAAGTTCTAATAATACCCCAGGCTCCACCCATGAGAAGTGGATGGAGGCTCCAATTAATAGTCCCCAGCAACCTACATTCATGAGCTGCACATGGAGGGTTAAAATTGATAACCCCTGTCCTCCCCCGCCAGCTCCCACCTATAAGCGGCAGGAGGCGGCTCTATCTGAGTACAATAATACTGTTAAAAGAAAACAAAAACAAAATAATAAAAAAGAGAGCTTGGCGCAGACTGATCAAAAGAACTTATATGGTTATGCAATTTGAGTCAGCGTGCTCTGACAGGTAAGTCTCACTTATCTCGATACTTGTGTGGGAAGTTTAACAGCGGATATTTCAACGATCACTTATCAGGGGCCATTAAATTGCCAATACACATGACCAGCTGATATGTAATCAAAACTTTAGCATGCCTGTTAGAGTTATGGACTGTTTCCATTGCTCTCAGTAAAAAACAAGATCTAGCCAGTGAAAAGATCAGAGCAACTTGATCCATGGAGTTCTCACCTTCAAAAGTAAGATAGTCCCCTCTGCTTCAGACCTAAAACAGATTAACCTGTTTGAGATGCTCACCACCACTGTTGAGTCATGTTCCTATCTGTTTACAACAAATTATGTTAAATAGACATCTCGTGATTCAGAAAAGCTCTTCGTACTGTTCAAATCATTAAGCACATACTTCAGCCCCTACATCACCTACAGAACCATCCTTAGTTAGTATTTAGAAACTTTAAAAATTTGCCCGATGACATATCTGTCCATGTGTCCTTTAGTATATGCATATTTATATGTTGTGTTATATTGAGAGCTGTAGTTATTAAATCAGTATTCAATTAGAACACAAATCAAATTAAAAAAAGCTGCATTAGCAACATTCATGTTTTCGTTTTATATTTTTAAATTAGGCATGAAACCTAATTAATATTTATTTATATAATATTTACACACAAACAGAGAACAAATATTGTATTATAGCTTTGAAATTAACCTTCAGACCACTAGGGGCCAGTGTTTACTAGCTTCCGTACCATATCATTTCCTTTATAGCAGTGTTTCCCCAATCTTTTTTTACTTTGTACACCTTGGCAGCTCATTTACATAAATTGTACCCCTCATATTGGCAAAATGTTTGTAATTAATATAGTTGCTGTTATTTCAAATGCATATATTTTTTTCTGCCCCATCTACCATTTTTTTCTGCCCTAGGCTCCCTCTACTCCTCCTCTGCCCCAAATATATGCCCTGCTTCGCCTGTGCCCCAGGCTCCCCTGCTTTTCATCTGCACCAAGTTCCCCATGCTTCACACATGCAGATAAACAGACACGCGGATACCAACACTGCCACACATGCAGACACACAGATACACACACTGACACACGTACAGATACAAACACTACACACATACAGATGTACACAAGCACAGATACACAGACATACAGATACACATTCTTCTGACACACATGTAGATACAAACACACAAAGACACACATACAGCTCTCACTTCCTCCCAGTGTGGTCGTGCTGTTAAAGAACTGCAGTGCACAACTGAGTCCCTGATGACATATGTCTCTTAGCCAGCTGCACCGGCAGTACTTTGGACCCCTGGGGATATACATACCAAAGGTTGGGAACCGCTGCGCTATAGCTTGATTGCTTTTCTATATTTTTTTCAATTTTGGATTTTTATTCTATTCATATATTCTGTGTATATTTGTGCATATTAGATTAGTGTGCACAGAATTTAAATGTGTACTTTTCTATTTCATAGTAGGTTAAGCAATAATAAATATGCAATAGACCACTACAGATAAAATATAGCGTGCACAAATTTCAAAAAGTATATAAATGAACTTACGGAAATATTACAAAGGAACAAAAATGCTGCAATGTTTTTAAGAATTCTTCTCTTCTTATTGAGCTTTGCAGATCGACATGCATGGATAGAAATATTAGATGGTGTAAGTCTAAGACAATTATTATTTTCCTGATTTTTCTTATCCACACAACCTTCCCCGAGATTTGAATTGGACATGTAGGGAAACTCACTGCAGATAGTTACAGTTTCATTGAACACTTCATAGGAAGGCGTGAGAGACAAGGTACTGCGGTTTGACACGGAAAAAATCCTTTCAACAGTTCGGTCATCATTTTCGTCTTCTTTTCGATGGATACATTCAATGATAAATAAATTCTGAATGTATTTCTCAATAATCACCAGTATTGAATAAGGCAGGTTATACCATGCGTAACCAGGGTGAGTCTCTGCAGAGATTATGGCTAATATTGAACCCCACGATATGAGCCATGACCCACAAGAGGAACCTACTAAAAGATCGGAGTCTAATTTCTTTGCAGGACTTTCGCTGTCATCCAGTGATTTATTTTCCAGTCTGTATATAATGAGGCCTATGATAGCTGCTGTACACATGAGAGTCAATACTGTGATGGCATAGAGGTAAAACATAGTGAGGGCCATCTCACTCTTGCTCTTAGAACGTCCAATTTGAATCAGATATACCACAAGGACACCAATGGTCGTCGTGAGCACAAGCAGCCCCATTACCGTACCAGCTGTTATGCCATGGAACTTAAAATGGATTTTCTGCTGCTGATTGTGTTTTACTG
The DNA here is from genome assembly GCA_933207985.1 of Pelobates cultripes. Taxonomy (NCBI): domain Eukaryota; kingdom Metazoa; phylum Chordata; class Amphibia; order Anura; family Pelobatidae; genus Pelobates; species Pelobates cultripes. The sequence goes on along the minus strand of OW240917.1, from coordinate 49,754,473 downwards.
TGCGTCCAATGTTCTTCCATAACACATACAGCATGGTGGAGGCTAAAATATGGTATTCTATTGTAAATGGATACAGGTAGTATATTCCTTGTGAAAATATGGAGCAGACACTTGACGTGCAATTGCATTCTGGTGTATGGAGATCTACAAAGGAGAAAGGTTAGTATAGAAATTTGCAGAAAGTATGCAGTTTTAACATTATGGGAGTGGTAAATAATGTTGCAGAAATATGTGTACTAAAGCATGAATAGTTTCTAAATCAGATGAAGTTTATGATTTATTGTTAGACCAATTCACACCAATTTTATGAGAGTCTACAGGAGAACCAGTCCTACCACACAGAAGCTCAATGCAGATATTATTTTTATTTAATAACACCAATCACAAACTGTAACTGCTAGAAATATTTTAGAAAGAGAGACAAGCAACAATACCTATTTTGCTAGGATAAGTTTTAAAAAAGTGAGACTGTTCCAGCAAAGACAGCAAAGTTGTCTTGTATATGTATATACCTACAGGGTTTGCCAAAGCATGGGGCCAAGACGTGGTCCCAGTTCACCTTGTTCAATGGGCAGGCCAGATGTCTGCCATGTTATAAATTTGTCGACAAGGAAAGATGTATCAGACAGGGCACAGCATAGCAGAACCGCAGTGCTGCAGGATGGCGATTGGAAGAACAAGTTGAGCACAAGGTGTTGTTATGTCCTATTTTATGATTTGCCTGTACATAAGGTGTTTTCAAAATACTGCGCATTACTTTCCCTGAAAATAAAAAAAATCTGGATTCCGGTGTTCACTTTTTGGGTTGTTTTATAGTGCAATAATTCAGCAAATTCCTTACCCATCGTTATGTTTGGAAATCCTAGAGTAATCAATCTCTCTTTATGTTCATTCAGCTGATGCTTTGATTCAGTTAGTATTCCATTAGCCCAGAGGAGGAGGTTGGTGAACACAGCATGGATCAAGCCAAATCTAGAACATAAAACATATGAAGTCAGTTACGGAATGGAAATAAAATTGATTGATATTTCAGCAACATTCAAAGAAACAATACAAAACAAGTAAGGAAGATACAAACCAAACTGTAATAGCTGCAATAATAAAAAAATAAAAAAAACTCTGAATTTATTTATGTCCATGGAATATAAACAGTGCGGTATTGCAACATAACTACTTATTATTTTATTATTTATATAGCGCCATCAGATTCCGTAGCGCTATACAATGGTATAAACCCCCATTCATTCCTCATTCACTCTACTGTTCAATAACAATAAACATATAATAAGTTGAAGTCAATTTAACCTTTGACATGATTAATTACAGAGAAAATTATAATATATTTAATTATAATTCGGGTATGGAAAGGAGTTCAATATATAAGCTATTTCAGAAAATGTGATACTTTTATTCTGATACAAAAAATAATTTTTTATATCACCTTTTCTATTTAATTATTTTGTTTTATTCTCAGGGTGTATAATTACATTTGATTTATAAGATACTAGTCCACATTCGCCATATTTTTTTTATGTATTGAGATCTTATTTGACTTTCTATAGAATCCTTCCTCCCTCTGTTGGTGAAATCTAATCTGGCTATTTATTATTGGCCATATTTGCGTCATTGGGTTTTTTCCAATTTCTGGCTAATGTAAATTTAATTGCCATAAAAATATGAATAATACATTTTTTTGTTCATAATTGCAATTTGGGAAATCAAAATGAAATAATGTCTGGGGTAATAGTACTGCCTGTTGTAATCCTAATTCTAAAAATATATTAGAGACCTTTCTTTTTATTTCTTCCAATTTCTCGCATTTCCACCACATATGATATAATGTACCTATTTCTTTAGAGCATCTCCATCTTTTATCTGATTAGCTATTTTTACATTTTTTTAATTCTATACCGAGTGATATACCATCAGTGGACAATTTAAAAAAAAAATCTCTTGTATTTTAAGGCTGTGATTGATTTTACTTATCTCAATAATTCTATCTCCCCATGTTTCCAGTGTGAACGATTTGTTTGTCGCTTTCCCATTTTTTTATGGAATTGGGTTTATCTATGACCATTAGGTCCTAACCATATGTGTTACTTTAGAAATGTGTCTGTTTTTATAATGTTTATTAATTAGATTTTCAAATTCTGGGTGTTCTTTGATATCTAAGGCATTTAATAAGTCTTATTTTAACATAATTGAACAGTTCTAGATTGGGCAATCCAAATTGAATTTGAATATTTATAAATGATTTTATTTTCCCCAAGGGAGAAATTTGAGTTATATTTTGTAAATTACTTTCTGTCCATTTCGATAAGTCTATGTCACCAATATAGAATTTAATAACTTGAATTGGTACAGAGGGGATTAATTCATTACAAATGCCCAATTTCTTTTTAAATAATTTGAGAGTGGTAATTGTTTCATTTACAATTTTATTTGATAATGACATTTTTTTATAATGTTCAGAACCGATCCAAGCTAATTTAAATAGAATATTACTTTTTGTTTCCAAATGTTTCCAGCTAGGATCAGGATTAATAAAATTATCCCATTTTAAAAAGTGAGTAAGCATAGTACAATCATGTAATTCTATTATATCAGGAAGATTTGTTCCACATGTATTCACTCTTTTAGTTAGTGTATTGCATGAAGCTCTAGGTATTTTATTCCCCCAAATAAATTTCAGAAACAATTTTTTAAATTAAGTGTTGAGCGTCTTACTCTTATGGGTATGGATGTAAATAAAGAAATACATTTTGGTATTACTTATGCTGAGATCGTATTCATACGTCCCATCCAAGAGATCTCTAACCCTTTCCAATTTTGAAAATTTTCATTAAATAATGATAATAATTTCTTATAATTATCTTCTACAATTTTATCTATATTTGATGTAATTAGAATTCCTAGATATTCTATTTTATCATCATAAAAAAACAATTTAAACCTTTCCTTTATACTGAAAGTTAATATTTGTGTTTTGTTCATATTTAATTTGTAGCCAGAATAATTGCCAAAGTCAGATATTAAGTTCAATAAATTTAAAATTGAATCTATTGCATTGGAGAAATTTAGAATGACATATTCCGCATGTAGAGCAATTTTATGATGTTCTGAATGAATCTGCAGCCCTTCAATTTTGTCATTTTGTCTAATTGTCGCTGCTAGAGGTTTCATAGCTAATACATAAAGGAGTGGCGCCAGAGGACAGCCTTGTCTGGTACCATTCCGAATGTGGAACCAATTAGATACCATACCAGGAAAAATAACTCTAGCTCATAGGTTTGTACATAGTGACATTGCACTCTCTTTAAAAAAAACCTGTCAGGCCAAATTTCTCCATTTAGTTCACCCCGTTGAATGCTTTCTCTACATCTTACGCTATAAAGACTGATTGTATTTTTTGTATTTTTAGATGATCTATTATATTTAAGATTTTACGTGTATTATCAGCAATATCGCTACCTGACACAAACCTGTTTGATCTTTATGAATGATTTCAGGGATTATAATTTTTAATCTTTCTGCCATTATTTTTTAAAATATTTTTACATCTAGGTTTATCAGAGAAATAGGTCAATAATTCGACAGGGTGTCTCGGTCCTTTACAGGCTTGGGGATTGGGAGAACATTGGCCTGAAGTAATTCCTGTGGAATGCTTTTACTATTCGAAAATTCAATATATAATCGTTGGTATAATGGGGAAACTGTTTTATCAAATGTTTTAAAAAAAGATTGCAGATAATCCATCTTGTCCAAGTGCTTTGACATTTTTTAGCCATTTTATTATATTTTGGATCTCAAACATTGAAATAAGTTTATTTAGTTGTTCTAATTTATTTGGTTTGAGTTTGGGTAATTTACATTTCTTAAGAAACTCTTTAATTATATATTCACTTATTACTTCCTTATTTCCAATTTCTAAATTGTATAGTGAATAGTAATAGGATCTGAATGCCTCTCAAATCTGTTTAGGAGATTGTCACGTGCGTGGGCTATAGGCCCAGCCGAGACAGTGGGGAGAGTGTGGAAGTGACAGGATTAATGACACCAGACCCCTGGTTACCTGTTGCTAGTCCCAGCAACCACTCAATTAACCCCTGCAATCCCTTCTACACTAAACCCCTTAGTACACTTTTGTAGCGTTACTTACCTTAACCGGGGGCCGGTCGCGGTCCTCTCTTCAAGCCGCGCGCGGTCCTGCGGCTGCACGAGCCGCGCGCGGCTCATCCGACTGCTTCAGATGGAAGGCGGGCAGTGACCGCGTGAAGCGGTCACGTGTCCCGCCTGAAACTAAGAGCGCGCCGCGAGTCTCGGGCGCGCTCTTAAAGAGACAGTGGGAGCCTAATTGCCAAAAGGCTCCCATTGGCTCCTGTCATACCACACTCCCTATACAATTACCTATAGGGGGTGTGGAAGTGACAGGAGCCAATCACTTTGGTTTAAAAGCTATTTAACTTACCTTTTTCCCTTAGCTCGTTGCCCTATCGTGGTTTCTGTTTCAGTTCCCTTTAGCGCTTGTGGTGTTCAGTTGTGTTTTCTCGTATTGACTTTGGCTTCGTATTCTGACTTCGTTTTCGCTTTATCCTTATCTGTACTGTTTGCCGGCTTGCTGTTTTCCGTGTACCAGACCCCGGCTTGTCCTAGTTTACGCTGTCTCTCTGTGCCCTTGACCTCGGTTTGTTCCTGGCTCTGTCTTCTCTCATATACGTCGAGTCCGGCCATTCTAAGGTCCGGTAGACGTATCTCTCCTCTGTATTTGCCTCTGTTTAGCTGGATCCTGCGTGTAGGGGTATATTCTCGTTACATTACGATAGGGCCATGGACCCCGCAGATTTAGCTCAACAGATGGCGTCCCATGAGGCAAGATTTGTAGAGCAGGATCACCGTATGGATCAAATAGCTCAGGCTCTCCAGACGCTCCTAGCTAGAACCGTTCCAGCAACTACACCTAACCCTCCTACGCCCCTTCTCCCTGAAGTATCTACTTTGCCTAATACTTCGGCCCATTTAACACCTCCTCCTAGGTATGGAGGGGACTCTAAGACTTGCAGAGGGTTTATTAATCAGATTGAATTTCACTTCGAAATGTATCCACGTTCATTTCCCACAGAGAGGTCTAAGGTTGGGTTCTTTATGCACCAACTTACCGATAAGGCACTTGAGTGGGCAAATCCTATTTGGGAAGCTAATGGGCCTATGGTACATGATTTCAACAGTTTTCTTACGGCTTTTCGTAGAACTTTTGACACAATGAAAAGGTCAAAGAATGCCGCAAGAGCATTAATGAGAATTAAACAGGGTTCTAGGTCTGTGGCTGATTATGCTATTCAGTTTCGCACTCTTGCTTCGCAGGTAGATTGGACCAACAATGGGTTAACTACTGCCTTTATGGAAGGTTTGTCAGATACGATATTGGATGAGGTAGCAGCTAAGGAGCTTCCTATTGCCTTAGAGGACCTTATCGATTACCTCATTGATATTGATAATAGAATTCGTGACAGGCTCTATACCAAGAACAGGAATAGACGTTTTGTTACACCCATTAACCCCAGAGTTAATATACCAGAGAGTGTTAAAGTGTCTGAGGAGGAACCTATGCAATTAGGGGTTGCCAAACTCTCTGATACTGAGAAATTACATAGGAGAAGGGAGGGACTCTGCCTATACTGTGGTAGGAGAGACCATATGGTAAAGGAATGTCCTTTACTCCCGGAAAACTCTCGCACCTAAGACCTTATAGGGGACTGGCCTTGGGTGTGATATCTAAGTCTCCTAAATTGCCTCCTAACCGCTTGCTTCTCCCGGTTTCTTTATATATGGGAGAGATTTGTATAGTTGACAACATATATGCTCTGGTTGACTCTGGGGCAGCTGAAAATTTTATAGACTCTGGCTTTATAAAGAGAAACAACATTCCCATCAGAGAGAAGGAGATACCCTTGGCCGTTGAGGCCATAGATGGTAGACCATTAAGTTCTCCAGTTGTTACTCATGAGACTGTACCATTACACATGTACACAGGGGTTTTACACTATGAAACCATTCGATTCCAGGTCATCACCTCTCCCTCTTCACAGTTAGTATTAGGGTATCCATGGTTACGTGCTCACAATCCCATTTTTGACTGGGAGACAGGGCAAATAAAATCATGGAGTAAGGCCTGCCACGAGTCTTGTACGTTGGAAGTCACACCTTTGAATTCTATTGAGGTACCTACCAGTCCTCCTTTGTCTATGGTTATACCCCCTCAGTATTTATCTCTAAAGACTGTTTTCGATAAAAGGGAGGCTGAGAAATTACCGCCTCACAGACCCTATGATTGCGCTATTGACTTGTTGCCTGGCACTATACCTCCAAAGGGCAGGGTGTACCCCTTATCGGTTCAAGAAAACCGTGTCATGGAGGAGTACATCAAGGAATCATTAGAAAAAGGGTTTATTAGGAGATCCTCTTCTCCAGCTGGAGCAGGGTTCTTCTTTGTATCGAAGAAAGAAGGTGATTTAAGACCGTGTATAGATTATAGAGGTCTAAACAAAATCACTATCAAAAATGCATACCCTATACCTTTGATTACAGAATTATTTGACAGGCTGAAACATGCCACTGTGTTCACTAAATTAGACCTTAGGAATGCATACAATTTGATACGTATAAAGGAAAATCACGAATGGAAGACTGCATTCAACACTAGATCCGGTCATTACGAATACACTGTTATGCCATTTGGGCTTTGCAATGCCCCAGCAGTATTCCAAGAATTTATTAATGATGTATTGAGAGATTTTATTCACACATTTGTTATCGTATACTTGGACGACATTTTAATATATTCTGCAGATATACACACTCATCACAGACATGTTACGACAGTTTTGAAGACCCTTCTTGCTAATGGTCTTTATTGCAAGCTAGAAAAATGTCTGTTTGACCAAACCGAAGTCCAGTTCTTGGGGTATTTGATTTCCGCTAAAGGTTTTCGTATGGATCCCCAGAAGCTAGCTGCTGTAATAGAATGGCCTCTACCGCAAGGTCTGAAAGCTATTCAGCGTTTTCTTGGGTTCTCCAATTATTATAGACGTTTTATCAAAGGTTTCTCGTCCATTGTAGCACCTATCACCCGTATGACTAAAAAGGATGGCAATACTCGTGTTTGGTCTACCGAGGCACTTCAGGCTTTTGAATTTCTTAAAACTACGTTCGCCTCTGCACCTATTTTACAGCATCCTGTCCCCTCACTGCCCTATATTCTTGAAGTTGATGCTTCGGATATTGGGGTAGGTGCTGTCTTGTCCCAAAGAGAGTCGCCTGAGAAGCCATTGCATCCATGCGGCTTCTTTTCTAAACAAATGTCCAAAGCAGAGAAAAATTATGATGTGGGTAATCGTGAACTCCTTGCTATTATTTTAGCACTTAAAGAGTGGAGACATTTGTTAGAGGGAACTAAGGATCCTATCCTCATTTTTACGGATCACAAGAACCTATCCTACCTTAGCGAAGCCAAAAGATTGTCTTCCAGGCAGGCTAGGTGGTCACTATTTTTGTCCCGTTTCAATTTTATTATCACCTATAGGCCAGGTGATCGCAACACTAAAGCAGACGCTCTGTCCAGACAGTTCAAAACTACTGACAAACAGGAGATTGATGTTACTCCTGTCATTCCCCCAGACAGGATAATAGCTACTACTATTTTGTCTATTTCCTCGTCCCTCTTGCAGACCATACAAGCGAAACAAAGCATGGCACCTAGCGAGAGGCCTAATGATAAACTGTTCGTTGATGTTCCTGAGAGACGGGATATTATGTCATTATATCATGATACTAAGACCGCTGGACATCCTGGTATTTCCAAAACGGTGTCAGCTGTTTCTCGGTATTTTTGGTGGGATTCCTTACGAAAGGATGTCACTGACTATATAAGTGCTTGTACTACTTGTGCCTGTATGAAATCCTCCCGTAGAGTTCCTTGTGGGCTGTTGCATCCGTTACCCGTTCCCGAGAGACCTTGGTCTAACCTGTCCATGGATTTTATTGTTGAATTACCCCCTTCAAATGGTAACACAGTAATCCTGATGATAGTGGATCGGTTCTCCAAAATGGCTCACTTCGTGTCTCTTCACAAGTTGCCCACATCCAAGGAACTGGCTCATATCTTCGCTAGAGAAGTATTTCGATTACATGGGATTCCCGTATCTATTGTATCCGATAGGGGTAGCCAATTTATTTCCAGGTTCTGGAGGGCCTTTTGTTCAGAAATGGGTATTTCTCTCTCATTTTCTTCCGCTTATCATCCCCAGTCTAATGGGGCTGCTGAACGTGCCAACCAGTCTCTGGAGCAATACCTCCGTTGTTTTGTGTCTCACCATCAGGACAATTGGTCTGACCTGCTTCCTTGGGCTGAATTTGCTCGGAATAACGCCACTCATGATTCTTCCGGCAAGAGCCCTTTTTACGTTGTCTATGGCCAGCATCCCGTTGTTCTTCCGGCTGCATTCTCCTCACAGGGCATGCCAGTTCTGGATGAGCATTTGGCTGGTTTGCGTAATACTTGGGAGCAGGTTCAGCGTTCTTTGGTGGACTCTGCTACTCGCCAGAAGGCTCAGGCTGACAAGCATCGCAGAGCAGCTCCGTCCTATGTTGTGGGGGACAGGGTTTTGCTTTCCACGCTGAATATTCGTCTCCGGGTGCCTTCTATGAAATTGGCTCCCCGCTTCATTGGACCTTATCGTATTATACATAAGGTTAATCCTGTTTCTTATGCCTTAGGCCTGCCTAAGAATCTACGTATTCCTAATGTTTTTCACACCTCATTGTTGAAACCTTTCGTACGCAACCGCTATACCCGGCATACTCCTCCTCCCCCTCCTATCTCGGTGGAGGGTCATGAGGAGTTTGAAGTGTCTGCTGTTCTTGACTCTCGTTTCCTTAGGGGTCGACTTCAGTACTTGGTACATTGGAAGGGTTATGGGCCTGAGGAGCACAGTTGGATTTCGGCTGATGCTGTCCATGCACCCCGTCTTGTGCGCTCTTTCCATTCTCGTTTTCCTGCCAGGCCTGGTCCTACCCGCCCGGGGGGCGTGTCCTCAGGGGGGGGTACTGTAGCGTTACTTACCTTAACCGGGGGCCGGTCGCGGTCCTCTCTTCAAGCCGCGCGCGGTCCTGCGGCTGCACGAGCCGCGCGCGGCTCATCCGACTGCTTTAGATGGAAGGCGGGCAGTGACCGCGTGAAGCGGTCACGTGTCCCGCCTGAAACTAAGAGCGCGCCGCGAGTCTCGGGCGCGCTCTTAAAGAGACAGTGGGAGCCTAATTGCCAAAAGGCTCCCATTGGCTCCTGTCATACCACACTCCCTATACAATTACCTATAGGGGTGTGGAAGTGACAGGAGCCAATCACTTTGGTTTAAAAGCTATTTAACTTACCTTTTTCCCTTAGCTCGTTGCCCTATCGTGGTTTCTGTTTCAGTTCCCTTTAGCGCTTGTGGTGTTCAGTTGTGTTTTCTCGTATTGACTTTGGCTTCGTATTCTGACTTCGTTTTCGCTTTATCCTTATCTGTACTGTTTGCCGGCTTGCTGTTTTCCGTGTACCAGACCCCGGCTTGTCCTAGTTTACGCTGTCTCTCTGTGCCCTTGACCTCGGTTTGTTCCTGGCTCTGTCTTCTCTCATATACGTCAAGTCCGGCCATTCTAAGGTCCGGTAGACGTATCTCTCCTCTGTATTTGCCTCTGTTTAGCTGGATCCTGCGTGTAGGGGTATATTCTCGTTACAACTTTACTGCCACCACCAAGACTTTTAAACCCGGGCATCTTAGGTTACCCCACACACAGGAGAATTATAGCATCACAGTTCTACTTTTACTGATAAAACATATATAGTTAACCCTTTTTGGTAACGTGTTTACCTGAGCTTTCCTCTGGAGAGTGAAGCTCATAGAGAACAGAGACACAAGCTGATTAAGTAAACATTTAATCTGACAAAAAGGATTCACAGTGCTGAGTACAAAATACAGAAATAAATGACATACAGATAACAAATTGCAAAACAGTACATAAAATAAAATAGGAGAAAACACAAGAAATTCCTTACATATATTTACCCCATATAGAATTCTTGTGGGAGTCTTAGATGGTATAGGTCTCCTAGAAGTTACTGACAAAAAAAAAAGAATAACTGACCTCCCTGGATAGTCCAACACCCTCATATATCTAAACTAGTTGTTTCTCAGTGGGCAGACCCCTGTGGGGGGGGGAGGGGGGGAGGGGGTTGGTCTGGCAGTCTATTGCCCACTCTATGAAATTCCTTGTGTCCAGCTCTGGTGATGGCTATCTAGATGTTTTATGGTCTAGGCCTGGTGCAAGATCAAAGACCACAATAAATGTCATCCCAAGGTTTACAAAAAAACAACTCTTAACATATATAAACACACATCAAACACCAACTCATGCTTTTGGCATGACAGAGATAAAAGTATTTTATCTCCTATTTTTATTTTGCTTATTTGATTGCTTTTCTTTTTACATTTTACTTGTTGTATTATATTTTCAAGAGTATTGAATTTGGATTTTCTTTCTTTTCTCTTGTTTAGTTAATGATATGTAAAGATTTGATTAAGATTCTCTGCATTTCTTTTTTACATAAGATCCGAGTTTTATAAATAATCTTCGGGTAAAACATTTAAATGATCCCCAAATAGAAAAAAATTTAGGTCTCTCCATTATCGTCAATTCCGACAAAATCCTCAGCTTGCTTTTTCAGCCTATCTTTATCCTGTCCAGGAGAGCAGAATGATTCATTCAGTCTCCATGTTGTTTGAGGGGAATATTCTCTATTGCTCTCAATTTTTTAACATATGGGTGCATGATCAGACCATGTTATTGATCCGATCCTTGAGGAAGAACATTTATATAATGTTTGTTGTTTAGTAACGAATAGATCTCTTCTTGAGTATGAACAGTGTACCTTTGAAAAAAATGTATAGTCTTGTTCTTGGGGGTGTAATACTCTCCGATGTCATATAGAGAGTTTTTTGAAAAAAGTAGACTTGCAGCGTATTTAGATTGAGAATCTATTCTTGCACTAGATGGTAATTTTTTTTTTTTAAATCTTATTTGGCATCAGGAGCGCAGTTGAAATCACCTCCTAGTATTAAAGTACCTTGAGTTATTTGATTTATTCTGTTCATTAATTTTTCAATAATTTTTTTAGGAGACTGATTAGGGCATATATGTTTACTAATATATATAACATATCATTGATTTTGCAAATAAGAATAATGTATCTACCTTTATTGTCCATTTCCTCAAGGATCGGCTAAAATTGTACTTTATTAGAAATTATAATAGCTATCCCTCGCTTTTTTTTTCCCATTAGAAATATTGGCTTGATAAATATGTGGATAATGAGAGAATTTCCATAATTTCTTGGTTGTATTATTCCAGTGAGTCTCCTGGACATATACTACATCTTTTTGATTTTGGCATCACTTATTGAGATAAAATTAAGCATAATTTCTTTTTATTTTAATGTTTAGAACCTCTCGTACCTGCCCTACTTCTTCATATCTTTGTACCAGCTCTCTCTGAAAATTTTTAATAGAAAAAAACGTAAAATATCCTCCAACGTATAAAATAATCATTCGACATTCATACATTGAAATAACAACGTGTAATCAGAAATCTAATTTCTGATCTGACCAATTTCCAATTTAAGTCACACTAAAGGTGTACCAGCTTTCTACAAAATTATTTCCTTAAATTATTTTCGCTTCAATTTCTGTTTCTAATTCTTATGTCCCTCTCTTCTCCCGTCTTGGAGAGAAAACATGTGATATCTCTCTAGGGGATGTGCCCCATACAAGGATAAATCTGTTATTGTAGAAAAAAGCTCTATTAAATACGTTTCAATTTTAGAATTAAGTTGGAGATTTTTAGTTAGAATTTCCATAAAGTCACTTTGAAATTTCGTAAAAAGATCCGCTTGTTGTGATAATTTCTGAGTTATAGAAGATACTTCATTTTTTAATTCCAATGTGTTAGAATTTAAACATTTTTTGATTTTAGTATATAGATTGTCCATCATTAGTAATAAGGATTCATGGGAAAGAGGTGGGTTGAGCATTTGCTCTTCATCATGTGTTATTTCATCAGAGTACCCTAATTGATCTTTGTTAGTTTCGAATGATTTTCTTTGAAATATTTTAGATTTTTAATGAGCTTTATTGTAATAGGAATAGGAATAAGGATTTTTTTCAATTTTAGGAGCCATTGTGATTTTTATCTCTTTATTTAGTTTTTCCTCTTTAATTTCTTTCCCCTTTTTTTCTCCCTTCCTTCTTCCTCTCTTTCTCCTTTTGTTCTCCTTTTTCCCCTTTTTACTTTCCTTCCCTTTCTACTCTATCTTTCCTCTTTTTTCCCCTTTGTTCTTTCTTCTTTCCTTCATTTCAATCTTTGCACTTCTTCTCTTCTTCCCTTCTCTTTGCTTTCTCTTTCTTTTTTCTTTCCCTTTTTTCTATAAATCCATTTTTATTGTATTCCTCTTCCTTTTCCTCACTTTTCTACTCTTTTCCTAGTTTCTTTTCCATTTCTCTTCTTTGTTTTTATGGCAGAATATTACTTAGACAACTCAATTTATAAGATATGCAGTCAGAGAAATTGCATTTTATGCAGAAAAAGCATAACTTAAAATCTCTTTACTTTTCTCCCTTAATCCCCCTTTTGCTTTTCCTTTATCTTTCTTCTTACCTCCTCCCTTTCCCAGATATTAATGCTCTAAAGGAGCTACTCATAGTACTTGTGTAATTTTCTATGAAGCATTTTAATCAGCGCCACCATTCACAATCTCCTGCTTTCCTCAGGCTAGACTCCTCTCTGCATTTACCGCACTCGCAGAAAAAGGTAAGTCTCTGACTTGTGGCACTTGCTTCTCCTTGCGTCTACCACTGTGCTTCACTGCCTCATGGCAAAAGCTTCTCCTCGCATCATCTACCGTGCCTCACACCACTTGCACAGATGTACTTAGGCGGAGATAATCAGCAGGGCTATGATGAAGATTTGTGGGTTCTTGGGTATTTGGAGTTCTGGAGGGGAGGAGGTATGTAGGTTAGGAAGAACTAGTTTTGTTCAAAACAGGGGTAGGGAGGGAAACTCAGTAGCTTGCTTGAAGTTGCTTAGAGTTGAAACGGGATAGCTGCCATCGAAAGCTGGGCTCGACCACAGAGTGTGCACGTGGGTGCACCTTAAGTCATCACGCTCCTACATTGCGCGCATCTGCCCCTACTTAACGCCAGATGCGACTAAGGTGTTGGTCCATTCCACTGTCCTTTCTCACCTTGACTACTGTAATCCGCTTCTCAGTGGTCTTACGTGCTCCCAACTTGCACCGTTACAGTCAATAATGAATGCGGCGGCGAGGCTCATCTTCCTGTCCGCCCGCACCTCCCATGCCTCACCCTTCTGTCAGTCCCTACATTGGCTTCCTATAAAATATAGAACTCAATTTAAAATTCTGATTCTTGCTTTCAAATCTCTACATAATGCTGCTCCTACCTATCTATCCTCCCTTATACACAAGTATGTCCCGTTTAGGCCCTTACGATCTGCTGAAGACTTACGTCTATCTTCTGTCCGTACTTCCACCTCTGATGCTTGCCTTCAAGATTTCTCGAGGGCTGCACCGTTCCTGTGGAACTCGCTTCCCTCCTCCGTTAGATGCTCACCCAGTCTCCACTCCTTAAAAAAATCATTAAAAACCCACTTCTTCATAAAAGCGTATCAATTTAACTGTTAATAGCTCCTGACTGATTCCTCTTCTAATACTATGCTTACCTTTTTGTGTAATTTTACCCCACTCTCTCTAGCATGTAAGCTCATTGAGCAGGGCCCTCAACCCCTCTGTTCCTGTGTGTCCAACTTGCCTGGTTACAACTACATGTCTTTTCGTCCACCCATTGTAAAGCGCTGTGGAATTTGATGGCGCTATATAAATATCATAATAATAATAATAATAATAATCGACTTCATAATTTATGTCTTGATTTTAAACTTTTTTTTTTTTTTTTACATTTCACAGTAAAATGTAACTACTAATTTTAAAAGGGACAAAAGAAAACAATTTTTTTATATATATATATTAATGTATTTTTTGGCTAAATAATGTTCATGCTGTTCAAGATAAAAAAAAACATTCTATGGGTGAACACATATAAAACATGCAGCACACATATATGAGGTGCATGTTATTAGGAGTGTCTTGTCAACTAAGGTCACTGTTAAATAATTCATTTGTTTACAACAATACAGCAAAATAAAAACCTTGAATGGTTTAATAAGGCAAGTGTGCAACAGCTAATGGGACAACATTTAAATAACATTATGGTTATAATAGTTTTCCTTTAAACAATGCATCTTGTAATAAAAGGAACTACTCAGAGTCCGTCTCTGCTGCAGATTTTCTCTAATTCATAATTAGATCATGTGCGGGACAACGTAAAAGATATTTTTAATGGGGTCAACAGGCACTTAGCTGCCAATCCTGTCTCTATTTCAATTTACTATACATTTATCTGGGATCACTAAAACCTCAAATGTATCTCATAAAAGCTCCCAAGGTAGTTAAATGCCACTGTGGATAATAATTTTTTACCTTTTATTCTGAGGCCCTGCAATCAGTATTGTATTCCTCTCTTGTCTTCCTGGGGGACAGTCCTTCATCCATCATTAGGTGTCATACTCAAATTTGAAGATACCACCAATACCATTTAACAATGAATACTTCCCTAAAGCACTTCCAGCTTCACTTGTTTTGAACTATCGTTTCAAGCGGAAGTAAGTGCTTCTAACAGAAGATGTGGTATTTGATATGCATGTGCCATGTGTCCCTATGCTTCGAGAAGCATTGATGGCAGACTGCAAGGATTGCCGAGTATGTGCTTTGAGCTCCTGTGCTTCTCAATTGAGAAGTATCTGAATGAACATATTTTATCGGTAAAGACAACTTCACTAGAAGCAGATCAAAACTGTAGCAAGGAGTTTCAAGTTTACTTGATTTGTTAGTCTTGCAATGCCCGTATGTAGGTATGGACAGAGGTGTAACTAGAAACGTGGTAACTAGAAACCGGGGCCCTGCCCCCAATACGTCTGAAGTGACAGACCCGGTATCAGCTGTGACCCCTGAGACCGCGGTAGTTCCACCACTGGGTATGGAAGGTGGTTATTTGCACACAAAAATTAACCCTCCAATTAAAAAAAATATGTCTTTTGTACCACCGACTCACTAGTTACTCATGTCTACTCCATTGGTTCTGTTAGAAAAAAGGATTGGGAGTACCACCAAATTGCTAATTCATCAATTCAACATCACAAATCATCCACTACCCATGATGAATAGACAGTTCAAATATTATAAAAACATATCGTGTGAAGGAATACCCCATCACTTGGATTCGGCACCTTTCGTTTATGGATATTAATTTGTTTTGTTTGTACCTACCTGGTTCGGTTCCCGAACGAGGACCACCACAGAATCTCATTAGAACGTGGAACACTAAATATCCAGTACGAAAACCGCGAAGGAAACAATTAATAGAATGCTCCACTGGGTGCCTGCCATTTCGTGCAACCGAACGCAAGTGGTAGACAGAATGGATGGTGGCCATTTTGTCTCCCAAACGCAGGCAGCGGGACTTGGTCGTCGAGTGCCTGGAACTGATTTCACGCCAGAAAATAGGCCTACTGCCTGTTCAAGTTCCCGACCACCTATACGAACAGCGTTCGAGAGATATGGACTACCGAATGAGGGGAGCATTCCACACTTAAAAGATTTTGTATAAACTATGTGGTTTTTGTAGAAAAACCCAATGAACGGAGACCAGCCCTTGCCACAATTTCCCTGGAACCCGGATTTTGGGCTTCGACCTCAAGGCTGGTCAAAACTTTCCAGCGATGGCAATTCAAAACTACCAAACCGATCTGAGTGATTTTTGGATATGATGTTCACTCAGATCAGGGCTATCCGGGGATGTTACTTTTGTGCATTTTGGGGGTACTTTTGGGGTGTTTGAAAATTTTTATGTTTTTCTGTACCTGGAGATAATTGAGTTTGTACAGTTCCTGATTCAATTATCTCTCAGGCACAGAGGAGGAGTTTTGTACATGTATAAATTCTGTGACTGTGCTTGTATTAAACAGTTCTACTCCCAGCATTAAGCCGCGGCTCATATGTAGGTGGATATTTATTACTTTTTTTGCTGGGAATGATCAATTACTATGTTGTTTTCCACCGTTTTTTACTTTTGTAACTTTTCCATAATTTTTTTTTTATGTTATTTTTTTCATGGAGCAAATTCCATTTCTTAACATTTCCACCTTTTTGAACCAAAATTGCATTCTATTTTCTGTTTTTCTCTTTCATCAGTTTTATTGTGGCGTAGAAAATAAAGTAGAATACTCACAGAATAGTTGCACAGTATTCTTCATTAGAGTGACACTTTTCTGACTACTTTCAAAATTAGAACAGATTTTTGAACCACCAGAAGAAGACACTTTTCAACCCACTTTTATAAATCTCCCCTACTATTTTCAATTCAGAAATATTTACCTTTCAAGAGTTTTAAAGGACTGGATTATATCCTTGGCATGGAACCATAAGAAGTAAACCTAAAATAAAGTAGAACAAATTAAATAAACAATAAAAAATAGATAAATAATTGCACGATGAAATCAGTGACATAATTATAAAAAACAAATATTGAAATAAATAATTTAGGATGTCATCGCACGATGAAAGATATGCTACAAAACAAACATACTCATGTTGATTTGTTAGAGCCTATCACATTTGAAATTGGCATTGTAGAAAAGGTATGTGAAAAAGTTAATTTATTTACCGGCTTAATTTAAGAAACTGTCTTAATTTAAGAAATCAATGCTATATGTTATTTACTGAATTGCGTTTAGTGACGCTTAAAGTAAAATTAAGGTGTAAGTGAATACATACTGGGGTTTGTAAGACCCCAGCATGTAAGTAGAGACAATCATTTCTCACTCACTAAAAGAGAATGTGAATTCTCTATAAAACAAATAAATAATTACATTTATAATAAAAACCAGGCTGGGGCCTGGCAAATGAGCTTTCAGATGGAGAGTAATATATTAATATGAGGGCCAGAGTGTGCTGTAAACTATCTCCCTCTATGTTTTATTAGGGCCAGGAAATGGCCAGCCTCTTGCCCCTATATATGTTGAATGCTGCCTTGTCCTCTGGCCCTGAAAATAAACAGGGCCAGCAGATACCTAATCTACATTCCCATAAATGGATTCATGATTTGCATGAAGCAAGATGTGTCCTTCATGACTGTTTATGTTTTGTGACTTGGGGAGAAATTATATTTTCATTTAAATGCATTAGGTTAACATGGATTTTTTGGCCCATTTTTTATAATGATGGTAATGAATGAAGATATAGTGAACAGGAAAAAAAAGGTGAAAGCGCACAAACAGTGGAATATTTTACCTTTAAAAACGTGTATAGGTCCTATTTCAGCAACAGACAGTAACTGTAGACCCTATATATAATATATACAAGAAAACAACATAGTGTATACTGTTGTAACCTATTTACAATATGTGGAGAATAAAAAATGTTCACTCACACTTTCCAGAGCCACATAAGTCAGGCTCTGGACTATAAAGGTATTTCATCCACCAAGGGATACACTGGATCTGATCCTCCTCTTAGATGTTTGTAATAAGTTTTTCTTAGCAGGAACTCAGGAACCAGGTAAGGTGAAGTGTTAAAATAAACATTTATTTGGTATAAAATAATAAAAGCAGAAATGGCTGACACAGCAGCTAGCACAACGCGTTTCAACCCTCCAGGGTCTTTTTCAAGTGCAGTATATCCTCCCATTTGCTGACCCACCTATATATGCCTCCAATTTACCATATTGGAGACAGGTATAGCAGCAGGAAATGCTAATGGAAAAAAAAAGGATGATGGTGCTTCCTGTTTTGATATATATAAATAAAGAGAGAGAGAAAAAAAATGGCGGTGCTTCCTGTTTTGACATATAGAAATAAAGAGAGAAAAAAACAAAACAAAACAAAAATGCCAGTCTGTAATAAATATGGTCCTTCCAAAGCTTCTATCATCCAAATTTCTCACAATATACATACATAGACACCCTACTTCAGCCGACAGTTATAAAAAATTCCTCCTATCTGAAGGACACGATCCATTTTCTACAGATTTTAGAAAAAACAGAATGGGTGGATGGATATCAAATGGTTACTTGTGATGTAACCTCATTGTATAATATCATTCCACATGACAAAGGAATAGCAGCAGTCAAATATTTTTTTAGAAAAATCTGATTTTAAGAAGGAACAAGTCAATTTTATTTTAAAAGGGATTTTACTTATTTTAACCAATAACTATTTTTGGTTTGAAAATTCATTTTATCTCCAGATCTGTGGCACGGCAATGGGCACCAAGTTCGCCCCTAGTTATGCCAACCTTTTTATGGCATTCTGGGAAGAAACATTTGTACTACAGGGCAATCGATGGGGGAGAAGCTTGGTGTCCTATTGTCGATTCATAGATGATATCTTTTTTATATGGACTGATACCACAGAAGAACTTCAGGGTTTTATTTCATATCTAAATACCAACAATTACGGAATAAATTTAACTAGCCAAAACAGCACATTGCAAATAGAATTTTTAGATTTGCATTTCAGTATCCACGAATCAACAATAATAACTAAAAACTACTTCAAACCTGTTGATGCAAACAGTTATATCGAAAAAGCAAGTTGTCATCATAACCCGTGGCTTAACAATGCTCCTAAAAGTCAATTCTTAAGAATCTGGCGAAATTGCAAATTAGATTACGACTATCTTAAACAGGCCAAATATATCAAAAAAAATTTATTGAAAAAGGGTATGATAAAACAATCCTAGAGAAAGAAGTAGAGGAGATAGGAAAATTACAAAGAAAAGATCTTATAAAATATAAGCAAAAAACAATAACACAAACAAATGAAATCCCCTTTATCTGCAATTTTAATGGACTCAACAGACGGATACAAAAAACTATTAAAAAACATTGGCATCTGTTAAAGGACGACCCTGTTTTAAATATGATTTTACCATCAAAACCAAAAAGAATATATAGAGGAGCTAAGAATTTTAAAAATATTTTAGTGAAAAGTCACTTAACCCCTAAAAAAAACAAAGCACTTTATTCAAGAATTAAAAGGATTTTATGGATGTGGAACATGCCTCCCTTGTAAAACAACAAAAAGTAAAAAGAGACATTTAAAGGATATAGAAAATATAATTAAAAAACCGTACATTATAAATGACCATTTAACCTGCCATTCAAAAGGGATTAAATATATATTTTAAAATATATGCAACCTTTTATATATAGGCAGAACTATTCGACCACTAAAGGTTAGGATTGCAGAACATATTAGAAATATAAGAAATGGTTTAGAAACTCATAATGTGTCACTACATTATAAACAAGTCCATAACCAAAATCCTGAGAACTTGTTTTTTTGTGCAATAAAAGAAGTTAAAAGAAATTGGAGAGAGGATAAATAAAATTATATTAAAACATTACGAAAGGAAGAAATTAGTTTTATTTTTCATTTTAAGACCCCTTACGGTCTTAACTCAGACTTTGAAGTTTGTCATTTTTAATATAATTTTATAATTTTCCCTTCCTTCCCACTTTTTTTTTTGGTCTATTCTATATCTTTTAAGGAAACAAATAATTTTAGAGTACCTTATAAGACATAAAAATATTTATTAAATTCATAATACCTTTTTTATATATGTACAATTACTATTGTTCTTATCACCATAATGTCTACAATTTAATGCATAACATCTTCTATTCTAGAAATATACTGGCATATAAACTTTGTTTCATGTGTTTTCTGTGTATGTATATTGTCAGAAATTTGGATGATAGAAGCTTTGGAAGGATCATATTTATTACAGACTGGCATTGCTAAATGCTAAATGCATGCATAATGTTTACATTCCTTAAAAGACCGTATCCGTATTGAACTGATACTTTGAAATGCATATATGCATTTACATTCCTTAAAAGACCGTATCTGTATTGAACTGATACAGCATGTGTCACGTGACGAGTACATTCCACGGTTGGAACGCAAAAAATCCGGAAGCGGAAATGAAAACTTCCTTGAATGCCGACCGAGGACGGAAGGAGAGCAAAAAGACCGCCAAAGCAGAGCTATTTAAAACGGATTAACATACAAGATCAACTAGCAACTGAGGAAACCTCTAAACTGGGCGAAACGCGTTTTACACTTCATAAGACTTTACAAAAGGACTTACCTTCAAAATTGTAAGTTTTTTTATCCTTTAATTTAATTAATTTATATTTATTGAACACTTTTCAATAAAGCACTTTATTCACACTGCAAACTGTGAGGATATCCTATTGTTTGGGTACCCCTGCCAGTTCAAGGGAGTGGGTCCCTCTAGCCAAAATAGTGGCTCTCTGTTTGTGAGTGCTTTTCTTATTTACCATTGCACTTTATTATTTAATATTGGCTATATTGCACTATTTTTTCTACCTATGTTTTAACCTTAGGAAGAACGACTTACAAATATTTCATAAGAAAGATACTCCACCTTATATTGTATGTACATTTCTGTTTGTTGTGGGGTTAAAGGGAAAACCCACTAAGGTGTCAGAGTATCTATTACTATTGGTGTTACTCACTGGGATATTGTTATATATATATATATATATACATATCGCTCTCTATAATACAGACACTGACTCGAGTATAAGCCAAGTGGGGCTTTTTCAGCACAAAAAATGTGCCGAAAAACTCGGCTTATACTCAAGTATATACGGTATATCATTAGCCCAAACGCATGAAGTAAATAATAAATACATAAAAAATCATAAAATACAGTTCATTTCAAAATCAATGTTGAGCCCTCTAGGTGTTAAAGTGCACATTTCAAAGATCCATTTGGTTTCTTGTAAACTTTATTTTTTTGTTAAAATCCCCTCCTCTCCAATGCGTAGTAACTCCGGCATTTCAAACAATGTGGGCATAACGTCAACTGAGGTACCAGGTGATCGATGGGGTCCCCCCACTTAGAAGGGGAGACAATAGGCAGAGACTCCTAACGCAAAGAGAATCCAAATGGATTAGCAGCCTTGAGACCCTACACCCAATGGGTCTTAATGAAGATTATGACTTAAAGCAATTTTTATAAAAGTAGGGGTTCTCTGAGTTAGATTTATGTGATTTTGTCCTATAATTTGTGACTAATTGCTTTTGGTCAATACTTTTGGTCACTTTGTCTTTTATACTATCCCTTCTATAGTTTGTATGCCACCGACCACTTCTGGTCTGCTCCACTTGTTCAGTTCAGGGACATGCGACGGATATGACCAATTTCTGGTCCGCTACTTGAAGATTTTTCAAGGTCTTCCCATACTGGAATTAGGGTGCATTTCAGTTCTGTGGTGGGCAAGCATTAAGTATTCTCTTTTGATTTCATTATGTCAATTTTATTTTTTGCAGTACATTCATTCATTTTTTTAAATAAAGATCATTGTTTTCATGTTCTAAGCTTTGTTTACACAGTCTGCCATAGCTTTTGTATAATTTACCCAAACTGATCTGCAGTAGTAATTGAGTGTAAATATTTTCTGTCCACCATATTTTCATTTGTATTTTATTCATGTACATATACCCTTATGTACAGTCTGTTGTTTTGCTGGGCCATATGGTTTATTCTGTGCAGAGGACTTTGAAACAGGCATTAATGTTTGTATTTTATAAATGTTCATTTAGGAACCATGGTGATGTGATATTTTGCACTTTAGCACTTTTTTTGCACTTTATAGTATAGTGGATAAGATATTTTTCATATATAAACATATGGTGTTCTCTTGTCTTTTTATAAGATAGCTTACATTTGTCCTTAGTGCATTTTTTGCTAATAAATTTATATTCAGTTATATCTATTCTATTGAGTGCGGTATCATTTGGTATTTTTTTGTATAATATTATTGAGGATCTTTGGAGGTGACCCAGATACCTGCACCTATTGTGATTGAGTGCAAGTACTACTTGTGGTTTTTTAAATTTTATTCCTATCTATCTCTACAGAGAGACTGTAAAGATGGAGAGCAGACCTTATCCCTCCCACCTATCTTAACTTGGAATCTTCTTGCAATGTTGTTCCATATGGGCATGTGCATTAAACTCAGAAAATATATAGGTTATTAAGAGATTCACAAAGAATGCCCTACTGGGGCATTATAGATAGAATCTGATGTATAAAATGTAGAATTAAAAATGTATTGCTGTTTGTTTGTTTTTTAGCAACCATAATGTGACATAATAGTCAATGTGAGAAAAAAGAAAATGGTCCAGTGGTCCATTTTCTATTTTGTGTTACTATGGCTGGTTTACGTGGTACCAGGTCCATGCACTCTTGTCTAGAGTGAGTGCTTCTTCCTCCTTTCTCTGTATGCAATTAGCAAAGTGACAGCTTTTCTTTATATTAATCATAATATAAATAACAATGCTTGCATCATCATCATCAAGGTTAAACATTCTAGTTATCAAAAATGTCAGGTGAAGTTTATAGATGGTGGGGCACTAGAGTTTAATCTTGGAACTGGACTCTGTCTCCTGACTAGTTGGCCCATTTAAATCCATGTTCTCAACCTGACTCAGTGAAAGATCAAGGTCAACACCATAAACCTATACATGTAGATACCCAAATTTGGAAAACAATCAATATTTTAAAGAAGTTCTCCCCCCAGCTGTCTCTGATTGGATGACTTCACAATTCCTAAAACTTAACTTTTCCAAGTCCAACCTCCATCTGTTTCCTCCCTCTAAGACTGCATCTGTACCTTTTTCACAGACAGAACTATCCATAACCTCTACCAACAAGCACATTGTCTTGGAGTGCTCTTTGACTTTGACCTTTACCTTACATAAAATCAATCAATCAACAAATCCTGTCGCTTTCACCATAAGAACATTTCTCGACCCTTTCTCATTCAGGAAGTTATCAAAATGCTTGTCCATGCTTTCATTGTTTCCCACCTTGTTTATTGTAACCCTCTAGGTATTGGCTTGAAAAGTGCTCAAATTGTCTCTCTACAGTCCACTTCTGCCAGACGTATCTACCTTATGCCCTAACACTCTCAAACCTCACCCCTCTGTAAATCTCTACAGTAGCTTCCTGGCTCATTTAGAAATCAGTTTAAAGTACCTACAGAGCTCTCCATAACGGTGCCCCCGCTTATATCTCCCTTCCTCATTAGCAGATATGTTCCAGCCTGGCCTCTTCACTCCACCAACGATGTTACTATCCCGTTCTCATACTAGCACCCCAGACTCTTGCCAGCTGGACCTCTCCATGCTTGCCCCTTCCTTATGGGATGCCCTCCTGTCATGCCCATCGAGCATGATTCCTTGTTTCACTGTTGAAATATTGTTAATAAAAATTATGTGTATGGTGTATAAATTAAATGGTTACTCATTAGAGGTGGTATGGCTGATTACAGCACCAGAAGGGCTAATTTGGATGCTAGATTAATAGGAAACAGTTTTTTGATCCCTTACTCTTCAGCCAAACATACAGCTGTGTCCTTTGGACCAGGTATGAAACTTTGAACCCAAAGGACATTCATGTGTACTTTCCCACAGACCTACTGGCTACACACTGTTTGACTGCTCTGCTTAGAAGACCTTGAATCCTTCTGATATGCTAATTAACAATTATCAAGAGCCAGACTCTGTGCTAAGTTATATTAAAAAAACCTTAAAAAATCATAACCCAGTGATGAATAATCATTCCTCCTGTTATACATATTCAGAATGCCCTACAAAAGATGTACAAACATGACCATTGTACCTTAAGCCATCCACGGAACAAAATCTTCAGAATTTTCAAAAGCAAGTGAAAGATAGAAAAAAGCATATAAAATACCAAAGAGTTTTCAGGGACCTTAAGGAGGGCACTATTATTTAGGACTAAGTGATAACCACACAAACACACTAGTTCCGTACTCACCACAATCTCAGATAACACTAAATGTCGGAATCATGACAATCAGATAAAGAGACTATATCCAGAGGTATTACCACACATATTGTAGGCAAAGGCATTCTTATAAAATGAGAGAAAACTTAATAATTTAGCACAACTCCTTCAACTTATTTTAGATCAAAGTTGGCCGAGACCTAAGAGAGAGAGCTTTCAAGTCAGATAATCAATTCAATCCAGACTGCAGGAAATAATTAGGGCTAGGACAATGCAGAATAAGATAATTAACTTTGCATGTTAAGTACCTTTAATAAGGACATTTATTTATTCATATAAAAATTTGCTTTACATTTGGCACAGAGAAAAAAAGAGCTGAAAGAATTAAGAAATTGGGTCTTTCCCATTCTGACTGTAAACATTTACAAACTCTGATATCTCTATGGCATGAGCAAGATATATTTAAAAAAGAAAATCTTTGACACAAAAATCTACAAGCGAGAAATGAGATAACAATTAAACCCTCTGATAAAGGGGGAAATATTGTTATTCTTGACACCACAAACTATGTCTCTATCACCAAGAAAATACTTACTGATGCAAAATTATTAAATCAGACCCCACAAAAGTATTTCTGGAGAAATTGAAATACATTTTACAAAGGGGGCTTAAAGATAATTTAATATCTAAGAAAGAGTATGATTTCATGCTTATTATAAATCCACGTATACCCACATTCTATAGCCTACATAAAATTCATAAAAAATATCAAGAATTAACAGGTAGGCCTATAGTGTCGGGTAATAATAGCATGACACAAAACGTCAGTATTTACTTGGATCATATTTTAAGACTTTTGGTGGTTAAGCTTCCTTTCTACCTAAGAGACACTAAACAAACTTTGTCCCACTTAAATACACTAACCATGTCTACACATTCTATTCTTTGCAGCTTAGATGTGGAGTCATTGTATAGTTCGATCCCCCATGCTTTAGGATTAAAGCATACACGCTATTTTCTACAACAGAGGGGTATATGTCTCCATAAACACAGCGAATTTGTCATCGAACTGTTACAGTTCGTTTTGACGCACAACTTCTTCACCTTTGATGGTATATACTACCACCAGGTGCAGGGTACAGCTATGGGGACATCTTGTGCGACCTCATATGCCAACCTTCACCTGGGATGGTGGGAAGAAAAAATTGTGTTTATGGACAATTTAAAAGAATTCACTCGATATATTCTCTCTTGGAAGAGATATATCGATGATATCATGATAGTCTGGAGTGGTACTGTGGAAAATTTCTCTCGATTCGTACAGCATCTTAACAAGAATGATCTTAATCTAAGATTTACCTTTGAAATGGGGAAACCATCTCTCAGGTTCCTAGACCTTACTTTGACTCCGGAGGCCAATGGCATCATTAAAACTGACCTCTTTAGGAAAGGTACGGCTACCAATAGCCTATTGAATTGGGGGAGTTATCATCCGACGCCTCTAAAAAGAGGCATACCGACTGGGCAATATTTACGCCTTAGGTGAAATTGCTCCGATATAGAGGATTTTATGGTGAGAGCTAAGGAGTTACATGCAATGTTTAGAGCTAAAGGATACCCCCACAAATGTCTTAAAATGGCGTACCATAGAGCTTTACTAACGGATCGAGGAGATCTCATCAAGGAAGATCTACCTCCAAAAAATCATACCAACTTTGACTCTAAGCAATTGAGATGTATCGCCACTTATGATATGGGGTGGGAACACGTCAAGAGGATCCTAAATAGATATTGGCCGCTGCTTAGACAAGACGAACATCTCAAAGAGGTCATTTCCCCCAATGCGGCTTTAGTGGCACAAAGGGGTAAAAACATCAAAGAATTTTTAGTACATAGTCACTTTAAACGGTCGTCAACAATTTCGACACATTGGCTGTCTAACAAACTTTTGGGGACTTACAAGTGTGGTTGCTGCAAAGCGTGTAACTATATTTGTAAGGACTCAAAAAGTTTTCAAGACAGCTTAAAGTCTGATGTTTTATACCCAAATTCTTTCTTTAATTGTAATACAAAAGGGTTGTTCTATTTGATAATATGCCAATGCGATAAGTTGTATGTGGGCAAGACATTTAGACCGTTTAAAAGATGGATTTTAGAACATATTAATTCCGTTAAATCCAATAGACACATTGAAACCTCATTATCCAGACATGTAAAAATTTTTCATCAAAGTGACCATACGGTACTCAAATTCTTGGTTATTGAACAGGTCAAACTGATCAAAGGAAAGGTAATCTGGATAAACTTCTGAGGAGACGAGAGTGTTTTTGGATATACCGCCTTATCACACTGTCACCAATAGGGTTAAATGAAGGCTTCACTTATTCTCCCTTTATTAGTGATCTCTAAAAGTAGAGTATAACACTATTCTACAAAGTCATAGGGACTGTAATTTTATACTGTGATTCTGGAAATAGTAGTTTCATTCTACACCCCCATTCTTTCTGTATTTTGTATTTGAATTAATATATCCTTCTTTTATGGAGATACCTAAAAAAAAAAAAAAAAAAATTTAAAAATTTTTTTTTAAGACCCCTTCCCCCCCTTTTCTATGTCTAATTGCATATGGAGTCCCCACGATGGATTTGTAAACTGAACAGAAGTACATCTTAGATTGATACTTATAATATAAAAGATGGCCCATTCATTATATACTAAGATCATTGATTTACAGTTTAGGTTAATTTCATGGCCAAAAGGCTTTTAATTGCATTGTTTCTAATCTGTCTTATTGATACCTTATACTATTGACAATAGGTTATGTATTGATTAGAGAATGCACATATAGGTATCCCTCGATGCATTGTATAATCTAGCTGGTTATAGACTGTCATATTTGTGTATATAGTATTAGATATAGGCAGGGCATTGCTGTGTTAAGAACCTCTGGCCTCTTAAGGGCTATTATTTATTATATGTATAGCTTTATCGCTGGAGATAGGAGGAGCCGCCACTATTTTGTTTGACAGCCCCTCCCCGCCCCTAACCTATGGGATAGGGGAGTATGATTTTAATTACGTTTACAGTGGGAGGGTCTCAGTTCTAAGAAGGGACGGCTCTGCTTGCGATCGGCCCGTCCCGCCCCCCACCTGCAACCTGACTGGCTGCACGAATGACGTAGGGAAAAGGGGAGGGGCCATCGGCAGACAGCGGACCCGGAAGATCTCCGCCTTCGTCACGCCTCCTCACACACCTGTTAGTGGTTATTGAGGCGAGTAGAAGACGATGCGGATTGGTCGGGGGGGCTTTAAATTAATGGCAGAAACACAGGTATTTTCCTTCCCTGACGAAGGTGCCACTACACGCACTGAAACGCGCGTCGTTTTTTTTTTGTTTGTTGTTACTTCACTCACTATGGGAGCACTAGGTGTTTAACGCCTTTATTCACTTTAATTTTGTAGCTTGGAGTTTTTTTCTTTTATTTTTGTGGCAAGGGGCAATCTGATAGGTCCTAGCTCTAGTTCTTAGAGATAGCATAGAACACCCTTGAAGGTGTTTTGAGGGATCATAGGGTCATACTAGCTCAGTATCTCTCCTTTGTTAAATTGTTTCCAAGCTTTTTGCTAGGTATTTATGTGTTAATAGTTGAGATCTTCGCGCTCTTGC
The DNA here is from genome assembly GCA_933207985.1 of Pelobates cultripes. Taxonomy (NCBI): domain Eukaryota; kingdom Metazoa; phylum Chordata; class Amphibia; order Anura; family Pelobatidae; genus Pelobates; species Pelobates cultripes. The sequence continues at coordinate 49,726,737 of OW240917.1, read as the reverse complement.
TATCAGAAGTTTTATAGTTTGCCACTACTTGCTATTTCCTGACCCTGTCTATATACTGACCAACTGATTGCTGCCCTATTACTTTCTGAGTATGGATTTTAGACCCTCTAATCGGATTGCTGATTAACTGATTTGGAAAAAGGTCTATACTATATTATAGAGACTTAGAGTACCTTCAGATTATTAGTATACCCCCTGCCACTCAGCAATCACCCCAGTTACATAGTGCCTTTTATCTAAATGTATCAATAAAGTATTTATTATTTGACTCTTCATAGGCACTTTTTGGGACTAGATGTAATTGCTGTCTGTAGTATATTTTACTAATGTAACTCCAAGCCTATTTCTGGATTGGTTACATACTTTCATAATGTCTTTTTTCTGACTTTGTATAAAACCAGATTTGGAGTCTCATTAGTCTTGGGACTCTATTAGTTATTTATCATTTCTTTAGTTATAACATCGGGCTTAAGCCCTAGGGTGGAGCTGGTACCACCAACTCTGACCGCTGTGTGTCTCTTTTCCCTTTTAGTGAAAACTGTTTACACACAGTTTTGTGTATTCTTTTTTTTTTATTCTTGATGAAGTGGCCTGGGAGCTGTGATCTTGTATGTTTAACCCTGACATGAAAAACATTGTAGAGTTAAACACATTTCCAGTAGCTAGAGGCTTTTCCTGTGCCAGTACAATGCAGAAGTTGCATTGTACTTCCTGTGATAGTACATTGCTACTTCCTGTTGCAGTAACCGACTAATGTAATTGCAACCCCCATAGAAAAGCATTAAGTCTATGCTTTTCTATGAGAACATTTAAAGCCTTCATATAACTGCTCGAATGATGAGGACTTCATCCTTGAAGCTCATAGACTGAGAGGTGTTTTTAGAGAACATGTTATTTTCATGTATTCCTGCCGCTATAGTGTCCAGTAAATGTTTAGGTTCCTCTCCCTGGAGTACTTGAGAAAGTTAGTTTTACGTGCCTTTTCTCCCTTGTCATACTGCACTCTCACTGACTGCTCTGCCTCTTTGGATGAGAGTGTCATGGCAAGGGTGCTTAATTAATTGTTGCACTATAGAATATTGCTGTTTAATGGGATTTGTGTAGTGCATACATGAATTGGCCGCTTGGTAGAGAACAGATGTCAGAAAGAGTTAATATAAATTATATAGGAATGTAAAAGAGGTCAGATGGTTTACAACATGAAATCAACCAAGGCTTCTGCAAGGTGTGAAATGAATTGTTCGTTTGATTAAACAAGGCTTCTGGACGGTGTGAAATGTTGCCCCTCCGTTGCCTGTATGTTTAGTTTCAATGTAAACTAACTGACTTCGACCATATGGCCGGTAACTCTTAATAGATAGTGGATTTCCTTGCTATGTTAATTATCATATCAAAGGACCCTTGTGTCACAGTGTCATATCAGTGTCATATCCAAGAGAAACAAGAATAATTACCCACAGATTAATAATTAAGCCTCATTTTGTGCATATTTAGAATAAGACAAGCACAACCTTCTAACCAAATATAAACATGATTAGTGCATCTTAAGCCATTTGGAAGGACTTGTGATGTCCATTATATTATGTGACATATCTATGGAATAAGTAAAAATTACAACAAAGTCATAGATTAAATTATTATTTGTATGGCAAGTACAAAAGAGGAGATAAAACCAAAAGTTTCTATTTGGATTGGTGTTGGTCTGGTCACTTATAGTTTCTATAGATACACCTTTTCTCCACCTCTGGGCAAGGCTTGGAAACTTAAGATGAGTCAAGAGGGCATATATCCAATGATATGTAAATGTCTATTGTACTTGCTGGGGGCCAAAATCTAATTTTGAGTGAGTCACCCTATTTCATTGCCAGAGCCCTCTTGGACAGAAGACTGTTACTTTTAAAACATAAGTGAGTGAGAAATTAGGATTTCTGTTAAATTATCCTATTTGTTTTTTATCTGTTGTTGGTGTAAATAATTTGTCATCTATTGTTGTATGCACTGTGACTTTTTTTGTTTAAAATAAATATTCCTTTATTAAGTTCTGCCTTTACCTGGTAAAGAATCATGTTACCTGAATAGACCTATTAATTAATTAGTGTTTGGTGCATAGATATTGTGTTTGGTGGGCTTTTATTTTAATTTGCCTGGGGGACCAAAGCATCTCACCTATAAATTGTCTTGGTGGTGGCAGCGTTAAAATAGTAATATTTATATTTAGAGAGATTTTTAGCATTATTTCCGGTCTAGTGCAGACAAATAGTGAACTTTAATCCTTTCACCACCAGAACCAAATCACGCACACTCTTGGGAGTAGGGGGTGTTCGTGACAGAGATCATCACTCTTGATGATCTCGGTCAATGCAATGCTTCAATGCAATGCATTGGAATGCTAATGTGCACACACAGCCGGACACTTACAAATACAGATCTTCAACCTCTTCCCTCCTCAATAAATAGAGAGTGTGTTGGATATTATATATATCCCATCAAGAATGTATTCCTATTAAACATACACTCCATTATGGTGCCACGGGGCAATGGGTGCAGTCCTTGCGGATTGTTTCCAAACTCTGTTTGACAAAACATGAGGATAACTGGCACCTAAAGCCACCGCTCTGCATGGGATATGATGATGCGGAAAGTTTCGATTATTCGTTATTCATTCAAAATATGTGCAGGGGTAAGTAGGATTTGTCCATGCAGAAATGTTAGCAGCCCTCTCTGCACAGTAAGATTGACACAGGCTTCTATATCCCTGTAGCCTACATAAATTTGATCACTTAAAAATTAATAATGGATTTTTGACAAGGTCAAATCCTGTTTGCCCATACAAATAAGAGTGCTTGGCATTGTAGGATGTTGGCTACAATATTGAAGAGCAGAACAAAAGCATGCCTTTCCAACACGGCAGCCACATTTGTAGTGTCAAATGCAATCTAACTAATTACTAATCTAACTAATTACATAAATAATCTTTAGTTACATTTTAATAATGGAATAATACAAAATAGAACTTTAATATATTGAGAGTGACACAACATCCTTTTCTACAGGTTAGTCTTATTTATTCAATCAGACCTCTCTCGCCAGTGCTCCAGTAATGTTTGAGTCTTACATGGTTTAAACAAAGTGATTTCATGCACTTAGAAGTATCAGTTTTCTCCCGTATCAAGGAAAACAAAGAAGAGAAGTGATTTGTTATATGAAGCGCAGTATTGCCATATGGGAAGAAGATACTAATATAAGTGTGATTGGTTTGCTTCTAATGTGACAAATATTATCTAGACAGTCATTTTTGTGTTATTTTATAACAAAAAAGTTTTCTATATGTCAGCAGTGTAATATTCTTTGTTTCTAAAATCCACAGTTGATTTAAAAAAAACAAAAAAACATCTAGGGCTCCTAGTGAACTTTCCTGTCTCTGATCTTTCTGGCTGAACCTTCACATTATTTATGTGTGAACAAAGAAATCAATCAAAGATACAGATCTCTTGATGCCATTGTTTATATCAGGTAAAGCCACCAGATACATTTCCTGCTTGTATTGCTGCTTTAAATGAAAGTGAGTTCTCATTTAAAGGGACACTATAGTCACCTGAACAACTTTAGCTTAATGAAGCAGTTTTGGTGTATAGAACATGCCCCTGCAGCCACACTGCTCAATCCTCTGCCATTTAGGAGTTACATCCCTTTGTTTATGAACCCTAGTCACACCTCCCTGCATGTGACTTGCACAGCCTTCCATAAACACTTCCTGTAAAGAGAGCCCTATTTAGGCTTTCTTTATTGCAAGTTCTGTTTAATTAAGATTTTCTTATCCCCTGCTATGTTAATAGCTTGCTAGACCCTGCAAGAGCCTCCTGTATGTGATTAAAGTCAATTTAGAGATTGAGATACAATTATTTAAGGTAAATTACATCTGTTTGAAAGTGAAACCTTTTTTTTTTCATGCAGGCTCTGTCAATCATAGCCAGGGGCGGTGTGGCTAGGGCTGCATAAACAGAAACAAAGTGATTTAACTCCTGAATGACAGTGAATTGAGCAGTGAAATTGCAGGGGAATGGTCTATACACTAAAACTGCTTTATCTAGCTAAAGTAATTTAGGTGACTATAGTGTTGCTTTAAGTCTTCAAATAGATGTGGTATACAGCTCTGTGTATTGTTTTGTAATGTTGAACACATAACTGATGGCACACTACTGATGAGCAAGTCTCCCATATGCATATTGAATATGCAGAATTCTAGGTTAGACCGTGTGAGGAGGAAGACTTGTATAGACTCTTCATTTTCAAAAGATGTCTTGAGAACCTAAATTAAAGTTATAACGGTGAAGTTATTTGTATATGTTTTTAAATATGCCCAACTCTCAGGATCACTAAAACTCCTATAACTTTATAGACTGTAAGCCCATTAGAACTCCTCATCAACCTATTGTTCCTGTAACATTTTATATTTGTCTAATTTATTGTTAAATTTCCCCCTTTATAATATTGCAAAGTGCTGCTGAATATGTTGACGCGATATAAATGCCCATAATAATAATAATAATTGATGTTAAGTATGGCATTGGTGGAATCACAAGACAGCTTGATCATTTTTGGCAAGGTTAGTTTAAACCATAACTCCTTATAATGTTATGCACCTTATTCTTTACTATAAGCTTGGAAAATTATCTGTGTCACAGTAGGGTATCTGATGCCAATGTAAAATGCCCTATGATTTTGTGTTCCTGAACATGCACGTGTATGTAGAAAGCCATGGGGAAAATGCAGAGAGCTTGCTAGGAACAAGGCCTGTCCTACCTTAAAACATCACAGGCAGCCACCTTAGCAAACTCTCAAGAGGGCGATTTATCAGTGGACACTGCATGCCTTCTATTAGGCTCAATTTAATTATTGTTTAGTATACTGTCTTATCAACAATGTGTAGATAGAAAAAAAAAAGAATCCTCAGCGGTCCAGTGGTGGAGCACATGGTCTGCTCCACCAATTGGTGCAGACCATTATTATAACTTCTTTGTAGTTTTTGTGGGTGTTTATGTTTATTTAATGAAGATTTTAAAAAATACATATGTTTTACCTTTGCGCCTAGTTACCTATTTATACAAAGTTACAGGGAGAGACCTACAACATGGCCCAGTTAGGGCTATATTCCCTGGGAGTCCTGGGATGCATGATGTATTTTTTGCAGTTTATGTTTTTGCCCTATGCATCCTTTGTGCTGATATTGTGTTTTCACACAATTTGATGCTGTTCCGTTGAAATGGTCTATATTCTTCTGTTTGAGCTTGGTGCTTTGGTTTTTGTCTTCTCACACATTCTTCTTTCAGATCCAAAAGTGCACTAATCTAGAATTCTTCAAATGGGATTTAGACTATAGAAAATATAAAGCATGGGGGTCTGCAAAATATATATACAATGTAATGCACTTTTAAGTCATCTTGTTCTTTAACAAATTTTTAATAGTTAGGTTTTATGGATTGGGCATGTTAGTGACGCATCTCATGTTTGTAGATAAATGGTATTTGATAAAAGAAAGTGAAAAGATCTATTGTGTGACTAAAAGGTGTGTTTCACGCGGCTTGTGTATAATCATTTTTGTGTTATGTATGCTGTGTATATGTTACTTAAATAAATCAAGCATATAATTTGTTAAATATTCACAATCATGAACTTCATGGAAAATGTCTAGACATTCTAGATAAAACGACAACATAATAAAACCACGATTTGGCCTTTATCTTTGTTTATGTGTTCAGAATGGTCCAGGTGTTTTGTATGTCTGATCAAATGTCGACCAAATCCTCATTCATCAGTTAGTGTGTACCAGCTGCTCGGCTGCTGTAAAAACATTTACTTTCCCAGAGTTTCCCATGTTCCCAGCAATATATTGAATTCAAAAGGACAATGGGATGAATTGTGGTACCTATGATACATTTAATATGGTTATATGCCCATAAACTACAATAGGAAGGTTAGATTAAACACAGTGCTAAATTGTTCTCAGTTAAAGAAACACAGACCTATGCTCTTTCCCATTTTGACCTTGAAACTTTATCTATCTTCTCAAGTGAGAAGCTAGAGGACCTGTTGTTTTCCACTGGAATATAGACAAACAGGATAGGGATCATTCAACCGGTTTTGACGATCCAAACTCACTACGTAGCCTTCTTATTGTTTTGGTACACAACTCCTCCCACAAAGCTTATTCAAGTATATATATATATATATATATATATATATATATATATATATATATATGTACACACACAAAAATAAATCTATCAACAGTATAGCAACCCAAGGTATTTGCATTCCTATTCCCTTAGACATTAATTAACTGGGTGAGATGGACATGTCAGAATCCCTCCCAGATTTGAGACTTTGTGTCTCCAACTTGGCCACGAAAGGGGAATCGTGTTGCAGTAGTTCCTGTTGTGCAGCACTCACCCAGGAACATCAATGCTAACATCCATGTTAGAGGCCCATAATATCATTCCACTGTACAAGTTGAGAGTTGGTCTGCACATTGTTTTCCCATCCAACCTAAAGCAGCATTGTATATTAGAGGCCAAAGAAATGTACCATTTAAAACTTAGCTAACCACTAGTCACTAAATACTGTTCCCAGTGAAATCTTTACAATATAGTCAGCCCTATCGCGTCATGTCACCATTTCCCCTGCATATAGGCTGTGAGCTAGCTCCTGTTAAGATAAATAGAGTTTTGAATATTAAAAATGTGTTGGAGCTATTATGAACAGTGGCAGGAACAACCGCTAGTGCAGCCGGTGAGGCTGCACCATGGACTGGAAGGAGGGGGGAGCATCGAGACGCAGTGAACATTTAAGATTGAGTGTCTGTCACTTCCTCCCAGATACAGGGAGAGAGCAGCATGGGAGTGAGAGAGCAGGCAAAGAAGTGTGGGACATTGCCAGTACCAGACCCAGAGTGTTAGCACCAGGACCCCAAGGAAGCCATCCTCTTGCACATAAAAGGTATGTTAAGCTGTGTGTGTGTGTATGGGTGTGAGCGTGTATGTGTCAGTGTGTGCATGTGTAAGTGTGTGAGTGTGTGTTTTTTAGTGTGTGTGTGTGAATGCATTTGTTTTAATGTGTCAGTGTGTATCTGTGTTTGTGTATCAATGTGTATGTATATCTGTGTATGTATGTATGTACACTGAACAAAATTAAAAAGCAACACTTGTTTTTGCTACAATTTTTCATGAGCTGAACTCAAAGATCTAAGACTTTTCCTATGTACACAAAAGGCCTATTTTTCTCAAATATTGTTCACAAATCTGTGTTAGTAAGCACTTCTCCTTTGCAAAGATAATCCATCCACCTCACAGGTGTGGCATATCAAGATGCTGATTAGACAGCATGCTTATTGCAAAGGTGTGCTTTAGGCTGGCCACAATAAAAGGCCATTCTAAATTGTGCAGTTTTACTGTATTGCGGGAGTCCGGGGGGTTTGTCGGAAAACCAATCAGTATATGGTGTGACTACCATTTGCCTCACGCGGTGCAACACATCTCCTTCGCATAGAGTTGATCAGATTGCTGATTGTGGTCTGTGGAATGTTGGTCCACTCCTCTTCAATGGCTGGGCGAAGTTGCTGGATATTGGCAGGACCTGGAACACGCTGTCGTATACGCCGATCCAGAGCATCCCAAACATGCTCAATGGGTGACATGTCCGGTGAGTATGCTGGCATGCAAGAACTGGGATGTTTTCAGCTTCCAGGAATTGTGTACAGATCTTTGCAACACAGGGCCATGCATTATCATGCTGCAACATGAGGTGAAGGTCGTGGATGAATGGCACAACAATGGGCCTCAGGATCTTGTCATGGTATCTCTGTGCATTCAAAATGCCATCAATAAAATGCAAATGTGTTCGTTGCCCATAAAATATGCCTGCCCATACCATAACCCCACAGCCACCATGGGCAACTCGATGCACAATGTTGACATCAGCAAACTGCTCACCCACACAATGCCATACACACTGTCTGCCATCTGTCCTGTACAGTGAAAACTGGGATTCATCCGTGAAGAGAACACCTATCCAAAGTGCCAGACGCCATTGAATGTGAGCATTTGCCCACTCAATTCGGTTACAAAGACGAACTGCAGTCAGGTTGAGACTCCGATGAGGACGACGAGCATGGAGATGAGCTTCCCTGAGATGGTTTCTGATTTTTGTGAATTTTGTGCAGAAATTCTTTGGTCTCAGACGATCTTGGAGGTGAAGATGCTGGATATGGAGGTCCTGGGCTATTGTGGTTACACGTGGTCTGCAGTTGTGAGGCCGGTTGGATGTACTGGCAAATCCTCTGAAACGCCTTTGTAGACAGCTTATGGTAGAGAAATGAACATTCAATTCACAGGCAACAGCTCTGGTGGACATTCCTGCAGCCAATTGCATGCTCCCTCAAAACTTGCAACATCTGTGGCATTGTGCTGTGTGATAAAACTGCACATTTTAGAGCAGCCTTTTATTGTGGTCAGCCTAAGGCACACCTGTGCAATAATCATGCTGTCTAATCAGCATCTTGATATGCCACACCTGTGAGGTGGATGGATTATCTTGGCAAAGGAGAAGTGTTCACTAACACAGATTTAGACAGATTTGTGAACAATATTTGAGAGAAATAGGCATTTTGTGTACATAGAAAAAGTCTTAGATCTTTGAGTTCATCTCATGAAAAATGGGGGCAAAAACAAAAGTGTTACATTTACAATTTTGTTTAGTGTATGTGCATATTTGCATACATCTCATTAAAGCACCAACACGACATGCAAACACACCCTTACAATCTAACACACACAATTCAAACACCCCCTTTATTAAAATGTCACAAACACCAACACTACACTTTTTTTTTTTTTTTAAAGCCAACACTTCATACAAACACACCCCTGTATTAATAAGGAAACATTACACAGAAGTACATCACTGCATTACAGTGGCAACAGTATACCCAAACATACACCCTGCACACACATATTTCATACAAAAACATGGTTACATTCAAACGCACAAACACTTCTCGTAAATACAACCTGTCAAGGATGGGCAAATAGTATATCCCTAGCTGGCATAGCATTCTGGTAGTTGTATGACAAATATCTGAGAGTCAAATAGAAGCGTCAAATACTGCGGTTACAGTGCAATTGTAAACATTCTGATTTTCTGGGTGCTAATCTGATAAATAGTAAATTTGGGCACTGCACTTCATATCTGAGAGACAAATAGAACCGTCAAATACTTCTGTGACATAGCAGTTTTAAAAATTCTTATTCTTTAGGTGCTAAAAAAGACAATTTGGTACCTGCACTTCATATCTGAGAGTCAAATAGAACCGTCAAATACTGTGGTTACATCGCACTTTAAAAAAAATTCAAATTTCTTGGGTGCTAAATAGTACGTTTGCGGCCTGCGGTGTGTTTCTTGCAGTCCAATAAACAAACAAACAAAAAAAATGACTATTGACGGTTACATTGTCGCCTGACATAAAACATCTGTTAGTTTGGTGGGTGAACGCAAAGAAGAGCGTCAAATAAGGGACGTGGCCCTGGTGGTGGTGCTGCTGGTGTTGGTGGAGCTCCTGTTGCAAGGAGAGGACGTGGTCGATCTGTGCCAGCTACACACACAAGTGAAACACCTTCCTCAGGTGCGAGTACGCGACAGAATCTTCAGCGTTATTTGGTAGGCCTGAATGCCGCTCTACGAATGGTGAGGCCAGAACAAGTACAGGCGATAGTAGATTGGATGGCTGACAGTGCCTCCAGTTCCTGCACATTGTCTCCCACCCGGTCCCCTGCTGAAAGCTCAAAATTGGCACCTGCAGCCCATGGCCATCTGTCTATCACCTCACCCCCTTGCAAATCATCCAAGCAGTCTGAGCCACAAGTCATGCAGCTTTTTGATTACTCTGCTGGCTGGGTTTCCGTGGGCCATCCACCTAGCCCTGCCCCAGAAGTGGAAGAGATTGAGTGCACTGATGCACAACCACTTATGTGTTAGAATATGGACATGCAAGGACCACCGCGGCACGTCTCTGATGATGACGAAACACAGGTGCCAACTGCTGTGGCTTTCGGCAGTGTGCAGACCGGCAAAGAGGGCAGGTTTGAGGAGTGAGTGGAAGATGATGTGGAGGATGATGAGGTCGTAGACCCCACATGGAATGAAGGTCATGAGAGTGACCTGTGCAGTTTGGAGGAAGAAGAGGTGGTTGCACAGAGGCACCAGCACAGCTGGTGCAGAGGGAGCAGGTTGCAAAAGCAGAGCGGCCGTCCCCTAGACGGTATGCCTGCTACTGCCCACCACATCCAGGGACCGAGTACACCAAAGCCAGCTCCAAGTAGTTCCCTGGCATGGCAGTTCTTCAGACAATGTGCTAATGACAAGACACGAGTGGTTTGCACGCTGTGCAATCAGAGCCTGAAGGATGTGGCAGCCACGCCACCATGTTTGCCACCGTCCCCAAGCATCTCCACACTGTCCCATGGAAGCGTTCAGCTGTCCATCTCCCAAACACTGGAGAGAAAGAGGAAGTACCCCCTAGTCACCCGCGATCCCTGGCCCTGAATGCCAGCATTTCAAAATTCATGGCCTCTGAAATGCTGTCATTCCGTCTGCTGGAGACGGACAGTTTTAAAAACCTGATGGCGGTGGCTGTCCCACAGTACGTGGTTTCCAGCCTTCACTACTTTTCCAGGCGAGCCATCCCTTCCCTGCACAACCAATTGGCGGACAAAATCAGGTGTGCACTGCGCAACTCCATCAGTGGAAAGGTCCACATAACCACAGATACGTGAACCAGTAAGGACAGGCAGGGACGCTATATCTCCCTAACTGCACACTGGGCAAATGTAGTGGCAGCTGGGCCTGAGGCGGATAGCAGTTTGGCGCACGTCCTTCCGCCACCGAGGATTGGAGGCCTGTTGCCTCCTCCTCCGCTTCCTCCTTCTCTACCACCTCCTCATCCGGTCAGCGTAACACCTTCACCACCAACTTCAGCACAGCCAGGGGGAAACAACAGCAGGCTGTTTTAAAACTCATATGTTTGGGGGAAAAACCCCACACCGCGCAGGAGCTGTGGATGGGCATGGAACAACAGACCGATGAGTGGTTGTTGCCACTGAGCCTCAAGCCCGGCCTGGTGGTGTGCGATAATGGGAGAAATCTCGTAGCAGCTCTGGGACCAGGCCAGGTACACAATTGTCCAGCCAGGGCACAGTTCTGGAGGATGAGGAGGAGGAACTGTGTTCACAGCAGGATGGCACCCAATGCAGCTCATGTGCATCACTGGAGCGTGGCTGGGGGGATACGGAGGACACAGACGATACACCTCCCACAGAGAACAGCTTGTCCTTGCCTCTGGGCAGCCTGGCACACATGAGCAACTACATGCTGCAGTGCCTGCGCAACGACTGCCGAGTGGCCCACATTCTAACTTGTGCGAATTAATGGGTGGCCACCCTGCTGGATCCCCGTTACAAGGACAACGTGCCATCGTTAATTCCCTCACTGGAGCGTGATCGGAAGATGCGCGACTACAAGCGCACGCTGGTAGACGCGCTACTGAGGGCATTCCCAACTGACACCGGGGCTCAGTGGAAGCACAAGGCAAAGGCAGAGGAGGAGGAAGAGGTCGCCAACGCACCTGGGGCACCGCCAGCACCTCAGAAGGCAGGGTTAGCATGGCCGAAATGTGGAACCAGCACCACCATCTGATATGGAACGTCTTACCAGGAGGCTGCATTTCAGCAACATGGTGGAACAGTACGTGTGCACACGCCTACACGTACTGACTGATGGGTCTGCCCAATTAAACTTCTGGGTCTCCAAATTGGGCACATGGCCTGAGCTTGTCCTTTATGCCTTGGAGGTGCTGGCCTGCCCGGCAGCCAGTGTGTTGTCTGAACGTGTGTTTAGCACGGCAGGGGACGTTATCACAAACAAGCGCAGCCGCCTGTCCACAGCCAACGTGGACAAGCTCACGTTTATTAAAATGAACCAGGCATGGATCCCACCAGGCTACCTCCTCCTCCATCGCCGCTTCCACCTACACCGCCACGGTGTATACCCAGATATGTCAGAGCTGCTGCAGAAAGTGCGGGCCATCTGTGCGCGCTTTTGGCATTCTCACCCTGCTGCTGCTCACCTGTCTGCGCTGCAGCGTAATTTCGGCCTTCCCGCTCACCGCCTCATGAGACTGTGCGAGACAGGTCAGTTGCTCTGCGGAACAGAGTTTTCTTTTTTTATATGTCCCAATATTTTGGGGGCTACCCCAATTTAAAAAATAAAAAAAGAAAAACAGTGTTTGCTACCTCCTCCTCCACCGCCGCTTCCACCTACACCGGCACGCTCACCGCCTCCTCAACCTATGAGTCACTTGGTATAAACTATGTACACAATAGCAGAGGCTTGTGAAGGCCTTTTCTCCATGCATCAGGAGTTGAGCTCAGTTTGAACAATGAAAGAGAATACCCTGCACTCCAACCCTCTCTCAAATGGATAATTCTGGTGATCGTCCTGACAGCCATGCTTTAGATTTTGATTTATGTTCTTCCAAAGCTAAAATCAAAGATTCCATCTAGTGCTATTTTATGACTCAGCTGTATTTTTACATTTTATGTTATTTTAAGTGAGTTCCCTATCCACATTTGTTTGCAGGGCACTTGTCCTACTCTTACCCCCATTTTACTTCCTTTTGCAGCCCTTTAGCCCTTTCCAGGACTTTTTTAGAGGCATTTTTGTGCCCAAACGTTCGGGTCCCCATTGACTTCAATGGGGCTAGGGGTCAAGTTCGGGGTCAAGTTCGTGCCCGAACCCGGACTTTTTTTCAAAGTTCGTCTGAACCCGCCGGACCCGAAAATCTAGGTGTCCGCTCAACTCTAGTAGGCAGCATTAAACAGAAGGATTCCCTGGGCATCACAGGGATTCTATGCAGGTTGCAACAGTAGTCTGCAATGACCTTTATAGTACAGAATGCTCAATTTAAGGTACAGTAACTTACTGTGTACGTGTATTATACCAATTTATAGCCATTTTGCTTGGGACAAATATGGTATTTTTGCTTCTACTCAATGTTCAGACTCTATATGCCAGATAGGGGATACCTATCTCAAACATTGTATCCCTCAATTTTTCAGAAAAGTATAAAAGTTCTTCACAAGCAGGATTTGCTAAATACTGTCTTTTAGGAACCTGCTGACAGCCAGGAGACAGTTGAATACCCTCATCTAACAGCAGCAACATATATATCAAAAACCCAAGCAATTTTTCTCTAAGCATTCTAATAAATGTGTCCACCTACTGGCTAGAATGCTTCAGAAGAGACGTACCCAACACCACGTACTTAAGGTTCACATGACTCCACATTCAACTGCACAATTCCCTGATAAATTTCTGAAGATTTCTGGCACACTCGGCTAGGAAATCGGGTTAGCCTCTCTTTCACCTTTCTGCCGACATGGGAATTTGTGATGGCCACATTGAGGCATATGCCATTTGTTCCAGACATTTGTAAGTGGGTGGGTGCCCTATTCTATGGACCAACGGGCAGCATTCGGGTTAATGGAGACTTGTCGAGTCTGATGTCTATCATAAATGGGACACAGCAGGGTTGCCCATTGTTCCCTTTGCTTTTTGTTTTATCACTGGAGACGTTCTTGGAGGATGTCCGGCTCAATCAAGGGATACGTGAAGAGGGAAACTGAGAACAAGATAGCCGCATGCCCGAAACTATTTACATTATATCAACCAGATGTCTACCTCCTCAATCTACTATCATTGTTTCGGGAATATGAGATGGTAGCCAATTTGGTGCTGAATCTAGACAAATGCATAATTTTAAATATTACAATTCCAACCTCCCCACTGCAGATAGGCTGGAGAGTGTTTTTTCCATTCCAGTGGTGCTCTGAAGTCAAATATCTGGGAATCTGGATCCACAAAGATCCAGCTAATCTGCATGCTAATAATTTTCTTCCACTCCTCTGTACAATACAATCAGATCCTGGGGCAAGCTATACATTTCCTGGTTTGGCTGCCTTAATGTGGTGGTTAAGATGAACTTCCTTCTGCATATCTATATCTCATGCAGACTGTTCCGATTAAACTGTTGGTAGCGTTATTCTTCTCCTTGGATTTTATATATTAATGAAGAAATATTCACATCACCTACACCCTATAGTGGGGATCATACCACTTCACACATTACTTCTGGAGAAAATACTTAGGCTCCAAAATATGTGAATTTAAACCTATCTAATCCCTGCTTATTAGCTCAACAAACTACACTATATACTTTTATTTTGTCTCTTATATTTTTAATGAGGATACTCACTGCTATAAGGAAAACTTGAAGAATCTATACCACAATATATCGATAGGCGGGAATCATTCGGTCCAGGTGCGCAAGTGGGAGCTGTATTTAAGCTCCGTGAAAGTGTAAGTATACCATTTTTAATTTTCTTTACTCTATCAAGAAGTTTTTAAATTACTACACTGTCAGTCCTTTTTGGTTTTTCCTTTTTTTGGTAATTACATACATTCCCTAAAGGACACCAGACGCTACACCTTCTTTTCTTGTTCCATCCTACACCCTATGGGACAAGAGAGACTCAATTTTTTATGATTGAGCTGCCTTTGAACTATATCTGTATTGTACAAGCACTGAATTTTTTCTTGCAAGTAGAAAATTGTTACACAGGGATCTCACTTGAACTTAACCTGCTTTTCATGAGGCTTGCATATGTGGGGTGTAAGAATTTAGCAGTTGTTATTATTATTTATATAGCGCCATCAAACTCTGTAGCGCTGTACAATGGGTGGACTAACAGACATGTAATTGTAACCAGACAAGTAGACATACAGGAACAGAGGGGTTGAGGGCCCTAGTCAATGAGCTTACATGCTAGAGGGAGTGGGGTAAAGTGACACAAAGAGTAAAAGTAGGGATGTGAAGTAGGTTGTTAGAAAAGAACACACTGAGGGCTTAGTAGGTAAATTTGACAGTTGCAGGAGAGGCGTTATTAGGGACAGGGGATGAAAACCTGCTAACAGTTTATTTGATATGCTTTACTGCAGAAGTGAGTTTTCAATGATTTTTTTGAAGGAGTAGAGACTGGGTAAAAGTCTAACGGAGAAGGGAAGGGAGTTCCACAGAAAAGGTGCAGCCCTGGGGAAGTCTTGAAGGCAAGCATCAGAGGTGGGAGTATGAACAGAGGATAGATGTAGGTCTTCGGCAGAGCGCAGGAGCCTTGATGGGACAAACTTGTGTATTAGGGAGGATGGGTAGATTGGAGCAGCATTATGTCGAGACTTGTAAGCAAGCACCAGAATCTTAAATTAAGCCCTATATCTTACTGGAAGCCAATGTAGGGACTAACAGAGCGGGGAGGCGTGGGAGGTTTGAGCGGACAGAAAAATTTGCCTTGTTGCCGCATTCATTATAGATTGCAACGGTGCAATCTATAATGTAAGACCACTGAGAAGGGAATTCCAGTAGTCAAGACAAGAGAGAACAACAGCATGGACTAGCACCTTAGCCGTGTCCGGCGTTAAATAGGGGCGAATGCATGCTATGTTTATTAGATGGAAGCGGCAGGATTTGGCAATATACTGGACATGAGGGGTAAAGGAGAGGTTGTAGAACTTGCTGCCTGTAGAACACCAAGGCAGCAAGCCTGAGAGGTAGAGATGATAGTAGCGCCGTTGACTTGGATGGAGACAGACATGGGAGTAGCAACACTTGAGGGAGGAAAGACCAGAAGTTCTGTTTTGGACAGGTTGAGTTTAAGGAAGTGAGCAGCCATCCAGTTGGAAATCGCAGAGAGGCAGAGACACGGGTCAAGATGGAGAGGGATCAGGAGAGGACAGGCAGATTTGCGTGTCATCAGCATAGAAATGATAATGGAAGCCAAAGGAGCTGATGAGTTTACCAAGGGAGGCAGTATAGATAGAGAACAGTAGTGGACCAAGGACAAAACCTTGGGGAATGCTGACAGAGAGGGGTTGGGGAGAAGAGACACAGCCAGAGAAAGAAACGCTGAAAGAGCGCTTGGGAGAGGTATGAGGAGCACCAAGAGAGAGCAGTATCCGGTAGACCAAAATTACGGAGAATGAAAAAGAAAAAGCTGTTGATGATCAACAGTATCAAAGGCAGCAGAGAGATCAAGGAGAATCAGGATAGAGTAACCAAATGTCCATCAGTCCCTCACTAACTGGATTGCTTTTGCAGAAGTTCCACTTTGGCATTACCAACATAAATTTCAGCCATATTTAATGGCACTAATTGGATGTGTGAATCCCTTAATAAAAAGAGGTTTCACCAACTTAGGATCCTAATATTCAGGTTTAGGGAGTCTGATCTTATTACATAAATCTCTGCGCAGCAAATGGTTATGCGTTAAGTAACAGTTCCACTTATCACAGAAGATTAATGGAATTGTTTTACAAACTGATATCAGACATATCTCAGTTGCTACCAGTTTATAGAAAGCCTAGTTCACAATTTTGCTAACCAGCTTCTGTGTAGTAGTGGTTACGCAGTGCTGTTGACTGCACATGCTTCCAGTCGCAGCTTGGCTCTCTCCTTCCTGCTTGTGCAAGTACCATGTATGTGCTCCATACACGAGTTGGACACAGTTATTACAGGCAGACTGGAAGTTATAATTCCAGCTGCCTGATGCACAGCTCTAGTGGGCTGTCTTATAACTGAAACAATTTAATGAATATACAATTTTCACATGTACTTTGATATGTTGATGGCACGGTCGTTGGCTATTATAACATTAATTTCTTTGTAGTGTACTGGAAAAAAAAAGTGTCTGTCATTGTATGTCATTAATAAATCGTATAATATAAATTACTGTAAAAACTGAACTTTTTTTCCATTAAAAGCCTGTAAAATGGTACCAAGTTTTTCCAGCGCACATGACTAGCCCACTCTGTTGATTATGAATTTTCAGGATTACATTACATAACAGCAACTCTTCCCCCCCGCCCTACCAGCACATTTATCACACAAAGAAAGGTATTAGCACCAACAGTTTAAAGCAATCACTGTCAAACTGTGGTTATAAGGTCAATCATAATCAAACCCTAGCTCTCAAACAGTCTATTCTTTATTTAGAACAACCAATGTTCCAAATAAAATAAAGCAGCAGGATGTTTTTTATTTTGAAATATGAGAATACATATAATAAAAAACATGCCAAAGTGACACAGAATAAGAAAAATGTAGCAAACAATATCATGAGCACATAAACTGAGCAGCCGGGTAGACATTGCTTGAGATATGCGTAAATAAAAAATGCTTCCCAATTGAGTCAATAATGTGTAAAACACTCAACACAGCTACATAAAATAGTAAATAAAGAACCCAAAACAACCGCATAAAGAGTTAATAAACCCTTTAACACAACTACCAAAAAAAAAAAAAATCTGTTGACAAACTAGGTTAAATTTAGTTAATAAGGCATTGAATACAGCTGGCTAAAACAGGATCTATATAATCTATTTTATACAATTATTAGCAGTTGAAACTCATTAAATATACTGATGGTTTGCAGTAAATGATGTGAAACCTCATTTGGAAGGTTCAAGACATCATAGGAGTCAGCAAGGATATGTTCTTTAAAATGAACAGGTACATGGTAATAACAGGTTTGGATAAGAGGTCTGTAATCAAAGGAGCATGCAGCAGGAGTATGGAATACCATCAATTAAAAAAGGAAAATGTGTATTTTAAGGAACAATACTCAATTCATTGTACTTTAACCCAGTGGCACACAATCATTGCACTTTGAATGCAAGAAACACTAAGTTAAAGGACCACTCTAGGCACCCAGACCACTTCAGCTTAATGAAGTGGTCTGGGTGCCAGGTCCCTCTAGGATTAACCCTTTTTTTTTATAAACATAGCAGTTTCAGAGAAACTGCTATGTTTATACTGAGGGTTAATCCAGCCCTAAAAGCCTCTAGTGGCTGTCTCATTGACAGCCGCTAGAGGCTTGCGTGCTTCTCACTGTGAAAATCACAGTGAGAAGACGCCAGCGTCCATAGGAAAGCATTGTAAATGCTTTCCTATGAGACTGGCTGAATGCGCATGCAGCTCCTGCCGCGCGTGCGCATTCAGCCGAAGAGAAGGATCGGAGGCGGAGAGGAGGAGGAGAGCTCCCCACCCGGCGCTGGAAAAAAGGTAAGTTTAACCCCTTTCCTCGCCATCCAGCCCTGAGGGTGAGGGCACCCTCAGGGGACTATAGTGCCAGGAAAACAAGTATGTTTTCCTGGCACTATAGTGGTCCTTTAAGAAACAAGTAAATAATGGAATTAATCTAAATAAATCTCAGTTTGTGTCAAGTATATCAAATGGTACATATTTTAAAAAGGAGAGATCTTAAAATAAAACAAATCCTACCTGTAAAAGTGTGTGAATTGTATGAGTGACAGGAAAAATCCCTTCTGTTATCGATAGACACTCCGAATATCCAATGTAATAACCAATTTTAAAAGAATCCAAAATAAGAGTAATAACGGCAAAAAGAGTAATACCGCCTAACAAAAAAAATAAATAATAATAATTTGTAAACAGTCAATAAAAATTGGATTATTGTATATTTTTTTATTATAAAAGGAGTTTAAAAATTTGTCACAACTATGTAAAGAATAATTGAGGAAAGTAAAAAGTTAAATATTCAGTCACACTGAAGAGTGGAGTTTATTCAATAAACACGAGTTATTGTGATGATTCAGGAAATGACTTGCAAAATTTAGGCCAATATAGAATATAATAATAAAAAAAAACATAACCTTCAGCTCAAATGGTAAGATTTAGGCTCTAACTGCCAAACTGTGACTTCACATGAATTTTTGCACATGTGATATTTTTGGCATAATCTTGTGATTCAATTTTCAATTGTTAATCTTGAGGTTTATTCGCTAATTGTAGCGAACTGAAAAGCATATTGTAAACTCCATTATAGTCACAGCATGGATATTTGAATGTAAACTTTGTAATTCAGTAATTTAGAGAATTTAGTAAATAAACAACACCGTGTTATTGACATTTTGTTAATCTTTTTCCATTATTCATTTTGTAGTGTACAAGAAATATGGGACAGCATTCACTTAAAATACGGATGTTAGGTAGGATATCAATAAGGCCATATTGTATTGTGTCATAAAAAAACAAATGAGAAAGCTAGAACATAGAATGTCATGTATCAAATAGGCAACAATAATATGTGTGTGAATATATGGAGATATATAATTAGGGTTATGGTGTTCAAGCCAGTATTATGATTCTAATAATTCCATACAATTGGGAGTTCCTACACCTCTCTTCTCTATCCCTCCACTCAGTGGACAGAGTCAGGGGTGGACTGGGCTTGATAAGGGGCAATTGACTCCCAGATGTGACCTGTATGCAGACTGCACCCTGCCTGTAAACACTAGAAACCCTCTGAAGGGGGGCAGGAAGCAGTCTATGTGCACAGTGCATGACTCTCCTGCTCCCCCATTAGGAACATGCGTTACTTCCTGCAGGCTGGAAGATGATCCCCTTCTCCTCCAGTCACAGTACTTAGCTATGGCCCACCTGGAGGATAAGGGGAACTGATTATTTTGTCTGAATTTGTATTTTGTTTGTGTGTATGTAAATAAAGTCACTGTAAAAAGGTGTGAGTGTGTAAGTCCATAATCCCTATATATTACATTTTATTTATAATATAAATTAATATAAATATAATATAATAAAATGCCTCCATTATTATAAATTAAATGCCACCAAATGCATTGAATACATAGTTTATCACAGCAACAAATGATGAGCATTGCTGGTATATTTTGCCCTCTACATAGAAGAAAAGGCAGTGTGGTTCCTGTGCACAGTCTACATTCTGTCGATCTGCCTCTCGTGCTTCCCATGTGTCTCGGGAACCCAGAGGTCGCAAGCCAGATGAACCGCAACCTCTGACTTCACCAAACATGTGCATGACCCAGACAGACAGGATGTCTGTGCACATACACATGGCACATGCACCAGACTGCCTCCCACTAGAAAACAGGGAGGTCCTGAGGATGCCATCTGAGTCCTGAGGTAAGTGAAGCGGATGCCATCTGAGAGATGGGGTAAGTGAAGGGGATGCCATTTGGGTCCTGGGGTAACAGGGGATGCCAGGTATCTGGGTGCAGAGCAAATGCTGGGGATGCTATCTGGGTGCCAGAAACAAGTGCTGGGAATGCAATCAGGATGCCTGAGCATGTTGCTAGAGGGCAGAGATATGGCACAGATTTGCTGGGGGCAGAGATATGACACAGAGAGACTCGGGGCAGAAACATGTCACAGAGTGATTGGTGACAGAGATGGCACTGGCAAGCTGTTTGGGTGCACAGAAGGCAATGGCAAGCTTTTTGGAGGCATATATGGCTCATTGGCATGATATACACATTTTGTGATTTTACTGATCTTTGGCATTATATACAGGGTTTATGTGTTTACTGCTCATTGATATGATATACTTAGTTTATGTATTTACTGCTCAGCGCGGGATATACAAAGATTATCCACTTACTGCTTATTGACATGATATACAAGGTTTATCCACTTACTGCTTATTGACATGATATACAAGGTTTATCCACTTACTGCTTATTGACATGATATACAAGGTTTATCCACTTACTGCTTATTGACATGATATACAAGGTTTATGCATTGAATGCATTAATAGCATTCCCTTGCTGGAAAATCCTTCAGAACCCATTTGACTAAATGCTTGTTCCCTGGCTGGGAACATCTCCCTTATTGATTAGTGATGTCCAAGTGTCAAGTGAGGTGACAATTGCTCTCGGGGCTGCTTCCTAACCACTTTTCACATCTAAATGCCCAAGTACATAGCACTTTCATTTTCTATTCAATTATCTTGTATGTCTATCATCTATTTGTTTGTGCACTTGTGTCTATCCTGATGTTTACGGGTGGGTTGGTAAAATTGGATTGGGCTACTAAACTGTTTTTGCCCCCCAAGCCATAAGTTGCCAGCCATCCCCTGGGCAGAGTTTAAAAAGAAAGTTTAGGGAGGGCTAAGTCATTGGGAGAGATATGTTCTTCATGCTCATGCATGCACCCTCTACTGCTACAGATTGAGAATACCCAGGTAACATGTGACCTGCGTCCCCCACTGGGGGAAGTGCAGGTAAAAATAAGGCTGATGGGTATGCAGTTCTCCAGAAAACTGATGAGTGAATAGACACTTGGAAGACTGTTTACACTGTGCCATTTTAGTGCAAGTGACAGTTAGGAAGACCCTTGTTTCAGGTACAGTTCTACCAGGTAGTATGGCACCTAGAGTCTGACATCCCCTCTCCACTTTAGAAACGTCCACTGCTACATCACCTTCAAGAAAATGCCCTGTTTTGGTTTAGTGTTAGAAAATCCCTATAATATAGCTGTCTCTTAATAAGTAGGATTTTTCCTTTTACATAATTTACTAACATTCTGGAATGTTGGGTCTTTAAGGGGACACTAAAGGCACCTAGGCCAGTTCATCTCAATGAAGTGGTTTGGGTGCAGTAGTCTTTTAGTTTTAACCCTGCAATTTAAAACATTGCAGTTTTTTTTTTTTGGAAACTGCAATGTTTACATTGCAGGGTTAAATCCGCCCCTAGTGGTTGTCAGTCACTAGAGGCACTTCCGTAACATTGATTAAGTAGAACTTGGTCACATGATGTTAAAGCCCCCTATAGGAAAGCATTGAGTTAATGTGCATGCGGCAACATTAGTTCCCCAGACATGCCTTCTCTATAATGTTGCAAAAGGATGAGAGGTAAGCAGCAGCTACATTGCAGGGTTAAATCCGCCCCTAGTGGTTGTCAGTCACTAGAGGCACTTCCGTAACATTGATTAAGTAGAACTTGGTCACATGATGTTAAAGCTCCTATAGGAAAGCATTGAGTCAATGTGCATGCGGCAACATTAGTTCCCCACACATGCCTTCTCTATGATGTTGCAAAAGGATGAGAGGTAAGCAGCAGCTAGGGAACCTCGATGCTGGAAAAAACCTCATGTAAATCATGTATTTTATTTATTTTTATGTAAAAATGGCAGGGCTGTATTTAAATAAGGGCAGGGGTTCTAAAGCATCACGTTTGTATTCCTAAAGCTTTGATGTTCCTTTAAAGACCAGATTGTTAGGATAGCATTGACTGTCATTGGTCTTTAAGGGTTAAACATGTTGCATATTTCACTGTATTACTACAAAGGTACCTGCACTGTCACGCTGTTTACACATAATAATTCATGTTATCTAAGGGGCAATATTGCACTTACATCTTAACCACCTCGCTCCAGCATCTGTATCTTTCTCTATGATTGACCGTCTTTGACTGTAACTTCCAAAAATATACCACAACATCCAGACCAGTTGTATTAGCATCAAAGTGATAAGGTAAGAAAGCAAATCTCTGTCTGTTATCCCAACAGCATGGATAGCCCAAGCAAACATCAACAGCAGTCCGGCCAAGAAGACATTGAACCCATATTGGCTGCTCAGGATCTCCGCATTTTTCTGGGGATAATTATGAATTAAACTGAAATGCAATTTGTTCCCTTTTGGTTTTTCCTGCTGATCTGAAGAAGACAAAATATCTAATTTGTTTTCTTCCGCCATGATTTTTTTTTGTTTTCTAATCTGAAACACAGAAATGTTTTTAAAAATGATAAGTAATTATTTTTTTAGAAGTTACATTTTAAATGGTCAAGAAAAATGTATTAAGGTATTATATGATAACAGTGGTGCTAAGTTCTAAAAGTGGGCGATC
The DNA here is from genome assembly GCA_933207985.1 of Pelobates cultripes. Classification (NCBI taxonomy): domain Eukaryota; kingdom Metazoa; phylum Chordata; class Amphibia; order Anura; family Pelobatidae; genus Pelobates; species Pelobates cultripes. Next base: position 49,703,895 of record OW240917.1, on the reverse strand, counting down.
GTCATGGAAACCAATGTGATTAGAATTTACATTCTATTGGTGATCGCTCAACAGTTGCAAATATTTTGTGTTTGGGACACCTTTATAAACCTCCTAGAGGGAAATTCAAAATGGAACACAGTGAGATTTACTAAAACATGATCAGAAAAGTGGTGCAATAACTGATGATAATATCATGCCCATTCAATTGGTGATTGCTACAACTTTAGAACTTTGTACCACCTTTAATATCGTGCCACTTGAATAAATCACCCTATATTTTCAAAACCTGAGATATTAAGTATCTGATATAAGAAATAATATATAATATTCTGATATTTTCTTAATAAACAGAAAAAAAAACACCAAATGGTTCTTATCTGGTGTCACAAACTATATTTCTTTAGATCACTTTTATTTACACATTGTTATTTTTTCTTTGTTGGAGTTGTTTTCCAAAAATTATGCAGTCATATAACTATGTATATATTCACTCATGTAATTAGATCTTACACAAAGCATAAGCCATGTTTATACACCTCTTTGGTGCTCAAAGTGCAGTCATCCTACCGTCGTGATAAAATTCTACAAATAATTTAATTGAAAGAAATCTTGAAATTTTGGAAATTATAACATTTGCCAGTGAGATTATGCACTAGGCTACTTTATGTGGCAGCAAACAAATATCCTGTCTAATTGATCTTTTGTAGATTTGTAAGGTTTCATCTCATATATAACAACATAAAGTACTCAAAGTTATTTTTAATGAAATAATAAGGGCACTTGATTATATAAAATAAAATAATGTCTTACCACATCCACAGGAACACCCAGAACAAATTAAGTCCTTCGGCTGCAACAAGCAGTCTACTGTGGCTGAATGTCTCAGATGTGATTTTCTACTGCCTTTTTGTTAAAAGCCTTGGCTTTGATCCTTCTTATAGGGATGGTTTTGTTGTAGACGTCAGAATGCTGGAGCAGAAGGTGGATAGGGTTTCAGTAGCAACACCTAAACATAGTATGGACTGAGTGACAAGGGATTCTTACAGCAGTCTTCCAGGACCTAACAGAAAGAATACAGCACTGTCCTGTTCTGCTCACAGACAGCAATACACAATGTTGTCACTATACTTAGGCATATACACTACTAGTTCAAGTGTAAAATGTACGCAAAGTGTAGGTGTGTGAGCGTACAAATATAATTATTTTGTAGTATCAGTGCTCAAGCATTGTAAAATTGTATCTCAACATTTCATGCAAAAGAACATTTAAATACTAATATTCTTCTCTCTTTTATATATGTTGCATTGCTCTAGTGCCTATGGGTATGCCTATGGGCAAATAATACATAGATATTAAAAAAATGCTCTTCTAAAGAAGGTAATTAGATAAGAAGTCTTTCATAAGTTTGCAAATTGCTTCTGCTGGCTGCGGGCCACTCGTGGTACCTTCAGCTAGTATCGATGCGTGTGGCGGCTTCTGGGACCCGCACTCCACTTGCGGCGACTTGTCTGTGCCACACACCGCTCGCAGCCGGTTTCCATGACCCCGCTCGTGGCTATATTCAGTCCTTATTATGATGCTGCATTTAATTTCGAAATATGTGCATCTTGCAGCCGCTTTGTAGATAACTCCCTAATTCCCACGGTATTAGGGGGTTAACTACCAAAAGAATGAAAGACCTAAATTGGTCATTCAGCCAAATTTACTAATACTAAGTAAAGTGGCTGCTCACTGTTGAAAAAAATCCTAGTACCTCCTCCCGAGCCACGTGAGTGGGGGCTATTAAACTGAAGGGGGACCTAGAGCCCCCCCACAGGCACCCACCCCTGAGCGGCAGGTGAGGGTTCTAGATGAGAATGAGGGGGGGACACCTACTGTCCTCCCCCACAGCCCCCACCCCTGAGCAGCAGGTGGGGGCCCTAAATGAGAATGAGGGGGGGGACCTATTGTCCCCCCCAGCACCCACCCCTGAGCACCAGTTGGGGTCCTAAATGAGAATGGGAGGACCTATTGTCCTCCCCCCAGGCCTCCACCCCTGAGCGGTGGGTGGGGGCCATAAAAATAATGAGGGGGGACCTATTGTCCGCCCTCCGGCCCCCACCTGCCAATAACAATAGGAGGGGACCTATTGTCCTCCCCCCGGCCCCTACCCCTGGGCAGCGGGTGGAGGCCCTAAGTGAAAATGTCCTCCCCCCCAAGGTGACTAGGAGTCCCCAAGCCCCTAGTCCCCCCTCCCACCCAAAACAAAAATAATAAACCCCTACCTACCCCCCTCACCCTAAAAATAGTGAGGGTGGAATAAAAGAAGTAGGTACCCGTAAAAAAATAAATAAAACTTGCCATTTGAGGTCTTCTTTTTTCTAAAATCTTAATTTTTTAACCCCCAAAAATGCTAAATAAAAACCATAATACCAGTAAAACTTGTAAAAAATAAAAAACCAGAGGAAACAAAAAAAAACAAAAAACGGACGAAAAAGAAAAAACCCAACGCTAAAAAATGAATCCATCTTCACCCATGGAGGGCACGGCACAGACACAGGTGACAGGGTGACTGAGGGAGGGAGGGGATGGACCGAGGACCTGACAGTCTGCCTGCCTTATGGCGAGCCTTTTGCCGAGGGCGCTCTAATTACGGGAGTTAGGCGGCTGCCTAAGGCCTCACGGCCACCTAACTTGCCTAATTAGAGAACCACTGGCAAAATGTCGCCCCTGTCAGAGTGCCTCCTGGAGCCATGGCTCCACTGCAGCTTTGGACGGGCCGACCCTGGTGAGAACTATTGGTGGAGAAGGGCCTTTATTTTTGTCATCAACAGTGTGATTCTCTGATATAGTACTATGTTTGTTGGTAGCGAGTTAGATATCCAGGTAGGTTATGATATGTTTCATCCAATCAAAGGACTACCCGGATTGTAGTTGAGCGAGTTAGGCATGCGGAAGGCCTAGAGCCAATGCCTGGGTTTTCGATACATTATTGTAGAATACTATACAGTACCCTACTCCAAAACAGTCAATACTAAGGGCAGTGATAAGGAGGGTTTAGTTAAGGATAAGATAATATCAGCAAATAGAGATTGTTTTTGTTCGCCAGGCATTTGTTCTCCCTAGTGTTAATGCCAGATAGAGTGCTTAGTTTCGTGTAAAAGCAGCTCGTGCACAAGAATAAAAATCAGTGGGGACAAGGTGCATCCTTGATATGTGCTATTTGTTTTCTTGAATAGTGTGGATATGAAGCCTGTGTTAAAAATTTTGGAGGAGGAGTTTGAGTAAAGGCTCATAATTGCTCTTATAAAGGATTGCATATAGGATCAATTTAAACAGTCAAATGCCTTTTCAGCATTGAGGGCAAGAAAGATATTATTTTCTCTTTACGTAATGTCCAACAAATTAAATAGTTTACACGTGTTGTCTGAACCTTTTCTGTTTCGGACAAACGTTGCTTGCTCTATAGAGATTAATGAGGGTATTCGCTAGTTAAGCTGAGTTGCTAACATTTTGGGGTATAGTTTTAAGTAGGCAAGGCATCTTGTCTCTCTATGCACAACCTTGTGGGCCAGCCAGGTACTAAAGATTGCTTTGTGATAGTATGGATTGTTGCAGAAGAATACTGTAATGCTGCATGACAGGCGTGCTCTTACTGGTGCCATGGTCTTGGTGGTCATCTGCAGTGCCTGGGGGTCTACCAGGCATTGATCTATTCTGGAATTTGTTTTTGGGCGTTTAAAAAAAAAAAAAGAAAAGTCCTGTTTAGTGGGATGTGACTCTCTCCATGCATCATGCAGGTCAAACTTGTGTAATAAAGCAGAGCATTTGTGGCTCAGTGCTGTAAGAGAGGCAGGTGGTGGTTTGTTATGTAGGTTTTTCGTGTCGAGGAGGCGATCAGACACAGTTGAAATCTAAACACATGACAAGTCTTCCACAGTGCATAGATCTGATCTTTGCAAAATTCTTTGTCTCCCTTCTTTATTGGTAGGTGATTGGGAAGGATTGGATGAAAAAATTAGTGGGCTCCTTTGGCAAAAATGGGTTTCCTGGAGGCAGGTTATGTTGGTTATCGCTTGTTTCATCTCTTGTAAGGCTAGCCTCCTTTTGTAGGACAAGTTGAGACAGGAATAGAGTGGAGGCCATGGTGGAGGTTGTTTTTGATTATGCTTTTAAGGTCTTGACTGAAGTTTTTCCACAATCGGACCTTGCCCCCTGGATCAGAGTGAGAAGAGGAAGTGAAGAAAAGGTGAAAGAGGAAGAGAAGCAACCAGAGAAATGAGACAGGAGGGCAAGGAAAGCGAGAGGGAGACAGGGACTGCACACAATCCAACAATAACATAACAAAATAAGAAGGTAAGAATTTGCATATAGCACTGTACATGACATTTTACTGTATATTGCAATAAGAGAGTAGGATTGTGTAGTTGTGTAGGTGTAGACAAAAAAAAAAAAATCAGGAAACAATCTAGTCACACTTATACACTCTTGGGTATGGGGGGGAAGTGTCACAGGACTCCCAACTAGGCCAAATGGAGCAGGTTAGTGTTCTCTGACTGTATGGATGATGTTATGCCATGGAAAGAGACTTGCTCACCAATAAATCTTGTGAGTGTGTTGTCTGAATTACATCAGTCTACTTTAGTGCAGTGACTATGATATGTAGGCATGTTGGTGATGTGTAGCAGTGGGAACGGTTATATATTTTGTGTTACCAGGGTAAAAGAGCATTTTAATATTCTTGATAACAATACAATATATCTGCAATGAAACATAACAAGGGTTTGTCCTGCCACTTCTTTTAAACTATAGTCAACAACTTAACAAGCAGCTAAGAAAGGTTTTTTTCTTCATTAGTTATGATTATTTTCTGTGTTTTTTTTTTTTTTTTCCTATTACTGTAAAAAACAAGGCACAGAGGGACTGCAGTGTTTCTACCTGGGAGGGCCAACCCCAAGATAAATTGGAACATGTCACATGAATGTCCCCTTTTGCCTGTTTTCCAGTCTGATGCTACTTTATGTAGGCGTGTCTCTTCTTGCAGTATGTGTTGAGTGTCAAGATGAAGGCCCAACAATTTCTATCAGCCTCGCCATCTGCCAGTGTGCTGAACACTTTCAGGATCCCATTCCTCCACAGGAGCAGTTTGGTGGTGTATCCGCAACAGTATGGCATGCTGTTGGATCGGAGTGTCTTCTTTATTCCTACAAACTCTCTTCACTTTGCCGTGGTCACCGAAGATAGATCTGGGAACACAGAGAGGCTTTAGAATGGGTCTTAGAATGCAGCAAGCTTTCTTATAATATTGCAGCACACCATTATATCTCTGGGCAAATACTTGGGAAGGTTTAGGGGATTAGGAATTCTGCATGCTTGGCCTGTGCACCACTCCTCTACAGGCACAGAGGGGACAAGGCCCTGAATAAATATAGTAAATACTCAGGAAGGCTCTCTTGTATTACCTTGTCTTATATTGTTTCTTCTGAAACAACCTTCAGCAGAGATATTTGCACAATAGACATGTGACTTTAGAAGCCAAAATTTCACTTGTCTGTAAGCACACCCTGGCAATGGACATAATTGGCTTCTCCACTATTGTAGAGCCTATAAAGGGAAGCGTTTGCCTCCCCTCTAACCCTCTCTCCATTATCTTTTGTTTTATTGCTTAAGCGCCTTTCTTCCTTCCCCTCGCCAGTTCAGAGCATACGCATGCACACTGAGCAGGTTAAAAAGTCCAAATAAAGCCTTCTCTATGAGAAGTCTATGACTGGAACTTGTGACTGCTGCCATGATGCCAGACACAGAAAGGAAAGCTGTGCCAGGAGCATTACCTGGTGGTGGATTCAGGTAACATTTAGCGTCACTTCAAAGCATTATCTCAGAGTTTATGGGCTTGGGGCGGCAAAAGAATAATGCCCAATAGGGCATTACTCATTAAAAAAACAAAACTGTCAAAAACTAGTTACAGTAATACTTTAATAATATAATATGTTCATCAGCTGATGTAAGCGTTACAAACATAGTTTCAATTAAAAAGAGAAAAGTTAAATTCATTAGCAACTCACAAGGTTATTCACTTAGTTATAACACGCCCACATTCAAAGCAATTTTGACAAAATGTTCTATAAGCCAGGGTTTAAAGTTTAATCATACCATATGTAAATGGTAATGAACACACATTTTGTGCCTCATTTCATTTCAAATGCTAAAGTTATTCAATGGAAAGCAATACCAAAACACATATTGTACGCAATTGCACTTTTGTTTACACAAAGCAAAGGAAAGAGTTAATGAAAATGGAATTTGAGACTTACACTTTGTTAGTACAGAATCTACAGGGAAAACATTTGGCAATTCACTAAAGAATATCAACAGCACAGCCCCATACTCTTCATCTGATTATTCTACCGTATTTTCCGGCGTATAAGACGGCTTTTTAACCCTTGAAAATCTTTTCAAAAGTCGGGGGTCGTCTTATACACTGGGTATCGTCTTATGGCTGGAAGTTACCACAGCCAGCCATTACGTCGCTGCATATGGTGGGGGAGCTCAAAAAAGGCAGCGGCCGCATCCCCGCCTTATGGAAGCAGCAAGGGCGGCGCTGTAGAAGAAGCCCTAGTATCCTATTACCGTACCTCCTTCTCTGCCTCTAAGGTCTCGCACATGCACCGATTCACTGCAGTCCGTAGGAGCGAGATCTCAGATCTGCAGTGAAGTGGCGCAGGCGCGCATGTGCAAGATCTGAGAGGCAGAGAAGGAGGTAGGGTAATAGGATACAAGGGCGGGCCAGACCAGTGAAAGAGGCATGTTTTCCATAGTCTTGGAGACAGGGAGGGCTGACCAATCCAACCAGCCAATCGCCGGTAAGGTACATCACTTGTCGTGATTGGCTGGTTGTTTTGGTCAGCTCTGTTTTAGTTATACTGGGTACCACATACAGTTCAGCACCAGTATCTGTACCTGTTCATACAGTACAGTACCAGTATATGTACCTGTTCATACAGTACAGTACCAGTACAGTAAATACAGTACATACAGTAAATACAGTACATACAGTGGAGTATACAAATGTCCATCAGTCAAAACCCCATCATGGCTCCACCAGCAAGAAGAAATAAATATGAAGCCAGTTTCAAACTTAAAGTTGTAAACTTTGCCATGGAACATAATAACTGCGCTGCTGCAAGACAATATGGAGTAACAAAAGATGGTTCGGGATTGGAAAGCAAATGAAAAAGCATTAAAGAGGATGCCAAGGGGTAAGTGTGCATTAAGAAGAGGCACCCCACATTGGCCAGAACTCGAAAAACATGTAGCAGACATGGTGAATGAGCATCGCCAAAACGGTTATGTAGTGACACGAAATAAAATATGTTTGTTTGCACTTCAGTGGGCCAAATCTAACCCAGATCACAGTAACAGATTTAAGGCCAGATTCATGGGAAGGCATAATATGGTACTGAGGCAAAAGACGAAAATTGCCCAGAAATTACCTGCAGATCTTGATAGCAAAGTACATAGTTTCCATCGATACGTAATACAGCAGCGCACTAAACATGGCTATGCGTTAAGTAGTATTGGAAATATGGATGAAACTCCAATGAATTTTGATATGGTTGGAAATAAAACTGTCCATCAAAAAGGTGAAAAAAATATTTTAATTAAAACAACAGGACATGAGAAGTCCAGTTTTACAGTGGTACTAGGATGCACAGCTGATGGCTCCAAACTGAGACCAATGATTATTTTTAAAAGAAAAACAATGCTGAAACTCAAGTTCCCTGTTGGTTGTTTTGTACATGTGAATGAAAAAGGCTGGATGGATGAAGAAGTTATAAAGCTATGGCTTGATAATGTATGGAGCAAGCGACCAGGTGGACTTATTCAAAAACATAGTCTATTGGTGTGGGATATGTTTAGGGCTCATTTAACTCCCAGCACCAAGCAAAGGCTTGCAAGACTAAACACAGATGCGGCAGTTATTCCTGCAGGATTGACATCGTTGGTACAGCCACTGGATGTGTGCCTAAACAAGCCATTTAAAAATCGCATTCGAGAACAGTGGAATGAATGGATGGTTAGCGGCGAAAAGTCATTCACAAAAGGAGGAAACATGCGTGCTCCACAGTTGGATGTTTTGTGCAAGTTTGTCATAAAAGCCTGGAATGATATTGATGCAGAAACAGTAATCAAGTCTTTCAAGAAGTGTGGCATATCAAATTCATTAGATGGTATGGAGGACGACTACTTGTGGCAAGATGAAGAGGAAGCCGAAGCTGAGACCACACCATCTGATACAGAATTCGATCCATACGATGACTGCCTTACAAATGTATCACAAGATGTCATTGATGTACTTATGATATCAGATGACGAACAGGAGGATTTTGAAGGCTTTTAAAGGGAAACGGTCACGCCAGCAAAACCTGTAAAAATACAGTGGTTTGCAGTTATGATGGGCGTTGCTAACTCGCCAGGGACTTGCTCTCTCTCTATTGTTTGCTATCTTCCTCCTATCATCATCAGTTCCAGTTTGGTTGACAGCTTAGAAAACAAACAGCATGGCAGCTCCCATGGGTTTATTGTCTTATCCTTCCTTTTAGCTTTAGAGTGAATTAGGAAATGTTTAATCCACTTGCACTGTTTTATGTTTACATGTTTGATGACAACAGCCTTATGTTTATAAGTGACAGTTTTCCTGCCAAGTGCCTGCATGTCATAAGCATTTGAATTAAAATTACCATATTGAAATCAAATCTGATGTTTTTTTAATTTTTATTTGGTGTGCGTTGGAAGAGGGGTAGTCTTATACGGTGAGTAATTTCCAAACTCTATATTTTAACTGGAAAAGTTGGGGGTCGTCTTATACGCCCACTCGTCTTATACGCCAGAAAATACGGTCATTGTTTCCAACTATTCTGTCTTCAAAATATAATTATTTCAAAATACACTGTCTTCTCTGAACTGGCTATGTTGCAAGTTTCTTCAATTATATCTTTTTAGACGGCCTGATAATTGTATATTCTTAGACAGCCAATAATGATAGCATTATACAAACATATTTGGGTCAAATACAAACCATTGTCTGGAATCTACTTATTAATACGACTATACATAGGACACAAGGTCACCCATTTACACTGGAAGAAATGGGATTGAATCTAAGGCAAAGGAAAGTGTTTTTTACAGTAAGACCAATAAATAAGCGGAATTCTCTGCCTGGTTCTCATCCATTTCATAGCTACATAGTCTGATGTATCCTTTGGCTATATGACTAACAATTACTCACACATTTAATAAATAATATAATGTATGAATATGTATGGTGAAATATTTAAATAAAAATATAGAAACCATACACCAAAGCAGAAATACAAAGAAGATTTGCTATCCACTGGAGATCTTACAAACCCAATAACACGAATGTAAAAAATTATGGGTATAGTGGAACCTCCATGTGCGGGACACAGGGAGCAAGGCCTCCTGGTGCGGGAACAAATAAAATAAACTTGCAACAGAAAAAAGGGGAAGGCTAGACTAAACAGGGGAACATAGGTGCAAGTAGGGCCAGCAGGGGACATAGAGCTTATCAGTCTTGGTGCAGCAGCCTGCAACAGCACCATAGCCAGGTAGTGGCACTGTGTGGTACTGCACTAGACTGAAGAGATCAGAAAACTAGAGTAGTATACATAGCACCCTAAGAACTGCAAAGCTAATTGACACATGCAAACATAAATAGTGTGTCAATGAAACAGTTACAAGCAAATGGAAATGTGTTTTTAATCTGATATTCTTTTCCCATTAAAGACTTAGAGTCAACTTTCAAATGATGTAATCACAATTCCCTGCAGATAATTTTTCTTTTGCTTACAAAAGACCACTGTTTCCCAACAGTAACCAAACAGAAATCAGGAAAAACACATGAACATCAAAAGTGCAGATCATTTGGCAAATGGCAATATTAAAACAGAGAATTTATTGCACTCACATAGTTAATAACAATGACAACATTTCAGCAAATCTATGTATCTTGTAGCCCTTTTTTAGCATTTGGTTGAACTGCAGCTCGTATCCATCCCATGTTTCATTGATACAATCAAGTACTTCTCGCACTAGTTTGCATTGATCCACTGTAAATCTCATTCAGAATTACAAGACAAATCACAAGGCATGCCCCTTATCACTTTCTTTCATTGGTCCTAGATCAGCCCTAGTTGCAATCTCCAATCATAGGTCTTCTTGAAAGTCTCTGGGTGTGCCTGACCTTTCTTTGCAACCTTCTTTTACTATTTTGATAGTTGTACTGTTATAGTCCCTTTTAAGTTGACAGTGAGGATACAAATAGCCATACATGAAAACAGACAAGCTGTTTATCAATCTAATATTTAATGCTGACAATTAAAGACTTATACTTTTATATTTTAGTGAATGATTCACATTTTGGCAGGTACAGATTATTATATCATTATTATGTATATTTATATAATCATGCAGTGGTAAATCCCAACATATGCGTCTAGATTTTTTTTAATGATATTGTAAAGTATGTTGACTTCTATATATTTACTTGATACATTCACTGCCCTTACGTATTTTAAACTTTCCATTAACCTCTAAAAATGTCAGCGATTTGCTATTGACTCATTATTGTGTCCAGTGATCTTGTAATTATCATAATTGTTAAATATAGCTGCCTATAACCATACATAATGCCAAATGGTCCCCATCTCTAATGACAGGACATAACTTTATGTTTGTTTTTTGACAGTGACATCAATTAACAATCCGTCATGTGTACTTAGCATACTTTTAACCGACATTATCTACTTCTCCATATATATTATGCCGGAAACGGAGACTGCATCTATTATCTGCCGAACATTGTGAATAGAGTTTAATGAGTCTTTAATCTTTGAAATCACTTGATGCACACACCATAAAATTTACTTTTACAGATATTCACTGAGGCTGAACGTACCTGCTTTGTATATAAGATTTTCTGCAATATTTATTACAAAACTCTGCATGACTTATTTCAATTTAATACCTTATTCCCATAAGAAAAAAAATTATATTTATCTACCCTTGACAATTCTTTTTCCATTCCAATTTGAGTGTACTTGTGTCATTGTAATATTTTACTCATACAAGATTTTTTTTATTTTCCTTACATATTTAAAAAGTTTTTTTTCTATGTTTTTTTTTCCTTGTTTAAACATATAATTACATTTGCTAACACGGAATTCAGAGCTAGCATTCAAATGGGAAAAGCAGCAATTTCACGTAATGATTTCTGTTCAGACAGATTCAAAATTTTTATTGTGTAAATTGGGCAGACTAGATGGGCCGAATGGTTCTTATCTGCCGTCACATTCTAAGTTTCTATGTAAAATGCATAATTTAAGTTTTCAGTTGTACATCATTTACTGAAATAGGAGAAAAAAAAACATTTTACGGTCAATTCTTTTTTCCTTAATATGGTGGCAATACACAAATGGAATGTACTTTCTCAATGGAAAAGTAGTCTGCAAAATAAATATATAAATAAAACAAAAGTCTCTCCTACTTACTATATAAAAACCTCTCTAGGCAATACCACATCAGTTCATAACAAGAGTATGAGAGTCAAACTCAATGTCAAATGTAAATTATCAAAATATTGGTAGGGAAAACTATACTTACACCATATTAAGGAAAAAAGAATTTACGGTAAATAGTTTTTTTCAGTATTTTCTGTCATATGGTGGCAGTATACAAATTGGATATTTGGTACCTATAATACCACAGCCTGAAACACCTTGCGCCCGAAAGCAGCCTCTGAGGATGAGAAAATGTCTAGTCTGTAGTGCTTAATCGAGGTGTTCAAAGTTGACCAGGTAGCTACCCTGCAAATATCTTCTGGTGAAGCATTAGATCTTTCTGCCCAAGAGATAGCCATTGCCCATGTAGAGTGAGCTTTAAGTGAAACTTGCAACGGGAGATTCACTGGCACCATATGACCATTTTATAGTTTCAGTAATCGATTTGTCTTCTTTTCCACAAAAGTTCCCTTGGAAATTGATAAAGAGATGACCCGAATTCCTCAAAGCTGAAGATCAAATCAGGTAGATCTATAAGACTCTCCAACTATCCAACATATGCAATTTCCTTGGCTGAAGAGGCAGAAACTGCAAAAAGAAGGCAGGACAATAGGTTGGTTAACTGCTTTTGGAAAGAACCTTAGGTAAAAATGAAGGCGTTAAGTGTAGGATTACTTTATCCAGATGAAAAATAGTGAAATCTTCCGAAGAAGAAAGTGCCTGTATTTCACCAAATCTCTTTGGTATTGCCTAGAGGGGTTTTTATACAGTAAATAGGATGCACTTTTGTTTTATTTATGAATTTATCTTGCAGACTACTTGTCCCATTGAGAAAGTAAATCCCATTTGTGTACTGCCATTATATGACAGGAAAAAGATTGTAGAGGTTATATGGCATCCCTTTCGGTGAACTTTTATAAAAGTACTGATTTCTATTGAAATCAGTACTTTTATAAATGGTCACGAATATATGGCAGACTCCAAACACAAAGCAATTCAGCAAGCTGAAGTTCTTTATGTACCTGGAGTCTTCCTTTAAATGTCAAAACCTGAGTATCTTTGCTGCCCATGCTGCTTTATAGCAATAGTCTACTTATCTTCTAATGGCTACCTCCAACAGGATAATGGGTTATGTCACAAAGTGCCTGCCCTCTCAAGCTGGTTCCACATATTTGGCAATGGGTTTAGTATACTCAAATGGCCTCCACTGTGCCAGATCCTAATCCAAAAGAACAATATCCACTGGTGGAACAGGGGATATTCACAACATGAAGCCAACAAATCTGCAGGAACTGTATGATGTCATCATGGACCACAACTTCAAAAATAAATGTTTCAGCAAATTATGAAATGGCTATTGTAAGTATATATTCATTACCAATACATTAAAGAAATCTACAAAGGACAGCCAATAATTCATAACTTTCAAAAGAAAAAGAAACTAGAGAATAAATCCAATTTATTCTTTATAAGGTAATGTTTTCTGGTTTCTTCTGAGGATTGCCAAAATCTAAATACAAACCAATATAGGTTTTCTAACTATGAGCAAATGTATCAACAGCATACATAGCAAAACAAGAACAACCAAGTATGCTAAAGTAAGCCTTTGACTACAACATTTAACTTATCTGCCAATTCAGTATTTAGGGCAATGTATTCCAATATATCTTAGTCTATGTACCCGGGTTTCCAAATGTGAAAGGCTTTGATGATGCCTCGTGATGCTTTCTTCTCTCCAATTGGCTCCAATTTCAATACAAATTTGTGACTCAATGTTAACAATTACCTTAGATCCAGTCTCAAAAGCGAGAGAAGAAAATAAATAAATAAAAAATACCATAAACACAGACTAGAGCAAGCCACCAAGTAAGAGAAAAAGAAATACTGTCTCCCAGGAAGGAGGCAGAGTCATCCTCAAAGAAAAAAAAACTATCCATCTAGGTACAGGGACAATAACTATGGATTCCAATGAAAAGAAAGCATTATAAGAGTTTACATCAATGTAGAAGTAACAAGCCATTGGGGCACGGCACTTATACTACCGATGGTAAAATATAAGTGGTGCCAAGGAACTACCACACTCGCATTCATACAGTATGTTATTACCTATGTCATGATTAAATTGAAATAAAAAATGGAGAGTTGTACCCAAAACAAGAGAAAAATTTAATTTAAAAATAATCACTTAACAGCATGGATGAGTAGAATGGAGTTACTCTCTATGGTTATCAAGATGGTGGGTGCGGATAGTATTCTAGTGTTTGATTTGCTTAGTGGTGATTGGCACAGGATGGTGTTGGAACTCACACCCCTTTGGCCTCATCAGATAAAGTCCTATTGAAGAAAATAGTACAAAAGTGATCGGCTTCAGGAATAATTTGTGCTAAAGTGGAAGGTAAAACATTTGCATAGATTTTCTGCCTATTACAATTAACACTAGGACTGTCTGATTGCACAAACCTCAGAACAGTCTCTTTGGTGATGTAAAAATTAATGCATGGAATTAAGTATCTTGGTGTACCTCTAGAGGCAAGTTTTGGTCTTTAGAGTGCTATGTGCCCCATCTATAACACAACTTCTGGGAGAAAAGCTCTAAGAACATATAAGCTATGAAGCATGTATTTTTTTGCTTTGTTGCACACTCACTGTGGATTATGAAGAAATCCATAAAAAGAGAATCTGAATTATTTTAATGCTACCATCTTCAGAGTGCACCTATCAAACTATTCTAGCAGATAGAAACATAGAATGTGACGGCAGATAAGAACCATTCGGCCCATCTAGTCTGGCTAATTTTCTAAATACTTTCATTAGTCCCTGGCCTTATCTTATAGTTAGGATAGCATTATGCATATCCGACGCATGCTTAAACTCCTTTTCTGTGTTAACATCTACCACTTCAGCTGGAAGGCATTCCATGCATCCACTACCCTCTCAGTAAAGTAATACTTCCTGATATTTTTAAACCTTTGCCCTAATTTAAGACTATGTCCTCTTGTTGTGGTAGTTTTTCTTCTTTTAAAAAGGAGAGAGTCTGGAAAATAACTGAGTAAAGCTACCAGGGCTGCTATGGTCTCCAGTACTCCCAAACGTTATCTTGGTTCTTAACCATCAGCTGTAGCTGTCCTGTAGGCCTCACCTTGTCCTACTTCTGTTTGAGTGTGTCTGATCTCTTACAAAGGATACAATCAGCCAGTCCCTTCTTGATGTCGGGTTGAAGATCTTGTGCTCGGCGGATAGTACCTTTTATTATGGTGATATCCAACTGGAAAGACATCCCAGAGAGAATTTTTAAAAATTTGAAATGGATTTTGAAGATAAACTGAAATGAAGTATAAATCAGTCTATATAAACCACTTATCTTTGCTTACCATTTAATAATTTACAGATTTCCTTTAACAGGTTACGTGCATGTGTCAGGAACCCGCCCTTTAGATTAACAGAAATAAGAAGAAATCAAAAACACTATTGCAGAGTCATAACTAGAGTTAATGTATCTTAATCTTTTTAATTGTCAACTCTTCACGCTCACATTCTTTACCTATACTATTTCTAAAAGCCATGTATCTAAAACATAATGTTACTAGACAACACAAACATCAATATGAATCAATACCTTGGATTGCACACTTTAAACTGAACCATTGTTACCATCTGTACATGGGCCCCTGTTCGAGAATCTTTTTTTGTTGATTTGCAGAGTCAGGATACCTAGACATGCTGGCAATTATCAAGACAATGAGGTAAGAGCCACTCTTCATTTAAACCTTTGGATTAAATAACAATTACTAAGTACAATATATTGAGATACTAGCCGAATATAATATCCTTACAGGATTAGCATGACCTCATTAAAGTTAAGAATTTATGGCAAGTATCCTACTTGCCATAATGAGAAATTCTTATTTGTCATTAAAAGCAGCTTAATAAAAAAATCCAGTGTATTATCCTGATTTTGAATGTCAAAGCAATGAGATTGTCAGGATGGGGTAACCCCTACACACAGAGAACAGGGAAACAGTAGTTACAATAAGGAGATAGAAAGAGCAAGATACGTATACCGGACCTTAGAGTGGCCGGGCTTAATGTGTGCCCTAGATAGGTCGAATCAGTATATAAGTCAAGGTTAAGGATTCCAGAGGTACTCATAAAACAATTGAACAGGCCGGTGTCAAGGACAGAAAATAACAGAATGGTCACTACAAAGCCGGGTGTATAAAAAATAAATTTAAAAAATCAGCCTGCACCAAATAACATAAAGGGATGTGACCTGAGAAGGGTAGATGACCTTTATAACTTTTGTTATAAATGGACTTGGAATTACAGGGGCCTGTAACTTTAGCGATTCCTGTAGGCTGCGCTAGGTTGCCATGTTACCCGGCAACCATGCGAGATCGTTGACGTGCAGAACGTAGAGCGGGTGAATGACGCGCATCTGACATTGAGTATGCCACGCGACTCACACTGAAGCCTATAGTGCTGTGCAGCAGGCAGAGGTATGACATAGATAAAGTAAAACTTCAGTAAGATAAGACATATTTGTATTAAAAAAAAAACCCACCATCTATTTATATTCTATATATTTTTTTTTCTAAAATGTTTAAAAATAGTTAAATCAAATCACAGGAAAACTAATGTCTGCAAATTAAAAATATGTTTAAAAATAGTTAAATCAAATCACAGGAAAACTAATGCAATTAAAAAAGAAAAACTTAACTACATACTTCTACATGGTTGATATAAATGCAACAATAACAATTAGTTAGGCAACTAACATGCACTTATGCCCTTTTCATTAAACTTACATTTTCAGTGATGTAGTTTAAGATTATGATTTGTACAAATAAAGTTTAAAGTTTGGTTACCATCTGAACTTTAAAAAACAGATTGAGATATTTGCAGATACACATTTTAAACTTGAGTGAAACAGAATTGTCACAACAAAACAAGCCCAGTGGAGCGCTATTAGAAATGACTTACCCTTATCATAAGGGGTACAAATATAAGATGTAATAAATATCTGGAGAAAGAGATAAATGGAAACAATTTGGTGCAGTATATCCAAAACTTTGTAGGTGGTTAAAAAGATCAAATGTAATTTTAACTGACCATTATTAGATGGTATTTTTATTTCTACATTTTATATATGTTTATAATTTGTTTTTATTTTGAACTGAGTCTTATGAGCTGCAGCATCATTTTCCTGCTTTACAAAAAGAGTTGTGCCCTCTTAAAGGCACATTGCTGATTACACTGAGAGACCAGTTATCTCTGGCTCTCAATAAGGTGAGCAAGTACTTGCACCAATCAATATTGTGATATTTATTTTAAAGTATAATACACTAGGACTTTGTTCCTATTTTATCTCTGCTTTCTGAGTACCTGGATGTTATTATAGAAGAAGTTTGGTATTCTCTTTAAATACCCTCGCCCTTGTGACTTGAGCCTATCCTCCTAAGGCTCTAAGCCATGTGAGTTTGCTACATTTGATCTTTTTAACCACCTATAAAGTTTTGGATATACTGCACCAAATTGTTTCCATTTATCTCTTTCTCCAGATATTTATTACATCTTATATTTGTACCCCTTATTATACGGTTAAGTTATTTCTAATAGCGCTCCACTGGGTGGGTTTGTTGTGACAATTCTGTTTCACTGAAATTACTCCACACTCTTGCATGTACTTGTGTTAAGGTTAGAGGTACCTACACGTGTGTTGAGCTGCTCATTCTAATTGGGTTCTGTACTCTAATATAATATTTTTAAGCACCTTATATTTCACAGTCTATTTGTATTTACACATTTTAAACTCTCCACTGCATAGTCAGGCTGGGTGATACATACGGACAATATTAGTATACATGGAGTCAGCAGTGAATGTCACCCAGTGAAATCTTTTCACTGCTCCATACTAACACACAGCTTTAGCTTGCTATGGGAATATGTGCATAGAAACTATCTACAACACTCTATCCTTTTCATATAAAAATGAGTCAGTCAATGCAGGTTAATGTATCGGGCAACCTGCTTGAGCCACTAATGAGGCTCTAAATGTGCTCCATACAAGGTTTAAGGAGTATGAGAAGAGGGGAAAGGAAGTGCATATTATAAAGCATAAATAGCCAAGCACAAAATAAATCAGAGTTTGTGAATATTTCCAATTCAGCTATTTTGGCCCAAAATGTCAATTTTCCGATATTCCAAGTTTAGTTATTAACCTTATTCGGGGCTCAATATTTACACTGTCAACTAGTCATTGGCAAGTGAAAATGTAGCCCTGGCTAGTGTACTGCTATGGCTTGCAGTGACTAATTATTTTTAAGATCTGGCTAGAAGCATAGGACTGCAAATTTTAAGCCCTGATCCCATTAGTCCCCTAATTTATTGCACTCATGTATAATAAGCAGTATTAAATAAATGCATATTTAAGCCTGTAACATGTTTTAAGTACAATTTCACTTTTCTAGATTATTTTGGTTACTGTTTGAAAATAATGAATTTGATTAGGATCTGGGCTGGCAACTATACACAGTCAGTAAAATCATATACATATTAAAAAAAATAGCAGATATACTTTCAAAAGTTTTATAAGAAAATCAAACCACATTTTATTAACAATGTAGGGAGAAAAAAACCCTGTACAATCAGTTTGAATCATCTATTTTACTTTTCAGGCATCTTGTGTTCATTTCTGTATCATTCATTCTGAAGAGCACTTGCGAAGCTTAGAACTTGTCAATGATGTGACAGACGCATTCCAGATCAACAGTTCTCATAGAAGTAATGCATGTTACACTGACATTAACAGTGACGTTTTGTTAGAACATACTAATTTCAACAATACATCAAAATAGAATCTCAACAACAAATGGGTGCATAGTAGTAGAGATAACTATCAATTTACTTTTTAACCATTTGGATACATAAATATATGTTTCTCCTGCGGCATGTTCCAAGGATGATACCAGGTTCATCTACAGCTCTGAGAATAATCACCTGTGTTAAGTACACAAGATATATGCACCTCAAAAAAACTAAATGATGTAGATTTTTATTGCGTTAGGTAATTCACAAAATTCTAGTCCTTTTCATGCCATGCCAAATATGTATCTGTGATAGAAAGCTTAACAAAAAGCAGACTGCATCTCCACTCCACTTCAAGTCTTCATCAGTACATAAGTAACTACAGAGGGAAAAAAAAGACAATAAAAATACTAAGTAACTCATACAGGTTTTAAACCACATCTCCCAATTAGTAAAAAAAAAAAATAGTATTTTTAGTCTGATTATTTGACAAAAAGGAATATTCTGCACAAAATTAACACGATAAGAGTAAACATTAAAACAGTTTCAAGAGTTAGGCCTATTTTTTTTAGAACCCAATTCCAATGACCCCAAAAAAGCCATGAATCATCTTTCCCATGATCCTGTGAGTGCTGTAGCCCATCTGTGTGGCTCAATGTCAGGTGATTTAGCCACTTCACAGGCTAGAGTACATAGGAAAAGTCCAGTATGTGTTCTCTGCTCATAGGTCTTTCGAAAGCTCTATGGTTACAATTTGTTGTTACAGCTCATTTTTAGGATGCAAGGGTACATAAAATGATTCAGCAAATTGACAAGTCCCTAAGCAACATGGATGAAGCTGATCCATTGAAAGGCGCATCACATCAGTATGTTCACCTTGTTCGTAAGGCTTGGGTAAGTAAGGAAAAGTTGCATTCTACCTTGTAAACAGAGCCTAAGCACACAAGGGATTATATGAAGGAGATTAATTGGCTACCTGTAACTCTCTTGGCTTGTCAGATCTTCTGGCACTAAATTATTCTGCATCATATGTACACTTGTCAAATCAAAGACAATTAACTTCAAACATAGCATCTGGGCTTAGATAAACCAGTGCCACCAAAATCTACCTGTAAATGGGGGTCTATCGCAGATATTCTGTTGGTGGGAACATCCAATACACAGTATCTATAGCCAACTACATATTCTAGTGATTAAAATCACACAGACATGCATTTTGTACGTAAACTCCCACTACTCTTATACAGCAATAATTCTTATACCATTCATCACCCCAAATGCATGAAGCAAAAATACACCACAGACACAAAGTTTTGGTTTTTATAACCTGATATTTAGAGAAGGGCAGGAAATTGTTAAAAAATATTTTTACATTCTTACCTTCATGGGTTCAACCAAGTAGAGAAACCAGCATCACAACTCCCATAAATTGAGTAAAAAGTAACAACGGAGTAAAAAATGACCATGTTGACCATAGGGAAACATTGTAGCTTTGAAAACAAAATATAGACATAAAGCTATGTAAATATATAATGACATACACATTTATATCGCATATACCTCCCACGTATGATTAATAACATTTCTTTATACAAAGTAAATATGCTCCAAACCAAGGGTGAAATACAGGACTTAAAGGTCAATGCACGTCTTAAAGGGTAACTCCAACATTCATGACCACTTATGCTTTTAGAAGTGGTCATAAACAAAGGAATCTGTATATGCAGAATCTCAGCTTGAAATGAGATATTAGAGCTTTTTGCTATGGGGTACTTGCACCCTCAGCACATATGACTTAGGCAAACTTCTGTTTTAGGATACTTAATGTTCATTTTGTGGAAAATATATGTCTCTTGCCAGCACGCACATCGCAGCAACAGACGCTGTCAGCTTCTCCCCTTAGTGACAGTCTAGATGCTGCAATCTTACAATATAGAGTGGATCCCAGTCTAGTCCTCATGCGCTCCTAGCAATAGTTTGGTAAACTCTATGATAAAATGAAGAAAAACATGCAGAATGGGCTGTAGAGAAAGACCTAATTAACAATGACTATTCGTCAGATATTTAATGGAGGCTTAACGTGAATGAGAACAGACTGAAAATTGTGCATGGTACAAACAAACATATTAACATGTGTGCACTCACCAGATCGCTGTGGCTATAAAAGTAGTTATTGCGATGGGAACTAACGCAGGATACCTTGTATCATAATCACTGAACCCACAATGCCATTCCAGATAAATGATGCAATACAATGCAATGGATAAACTGGCAGCTAGCGTAAAAGTCCCAGTGTAAAACCACCAACTGCAAAAATTGGAACATCATTTGTAACATATAAATGTTAAATAGGAATTAGTAAATTAATCAAGTTTGGAAATGTAAAAAAATAAGTAATGTAGAGAACTGGAGAAAGTACAAGATAGTAAGAGATCAGCAAATCCAAAGATTAATAAAAGGAATTTGGAGATTAGTGCTTCCAGTGGCATAGATCTATCTCTCTTCCCATCAACCTTTTGAACTCTCTACTGTTACAGGCATTTGCATGCTCTATTACAACGAGACAGACATTATATTCCAACCTATCAGTAAATAGGCATGTTATTCAGAGCAAGCGATTTCTGTTCCACCAATGGTACAAGTTTTCCTGCTCTCCCAACAGAATGGAGAATTTCTGGAGCGCTGAACCCTTATTAAAGGGACACTCCAGGCATCCAGACCACTTCTGCCTATTGGAGTGGCTAGTGGCTGTCTAGTAGACAGCCACTAGAGGGTACTTCCAGTTTATAGCACACATTTAGCGTCGCTGGACGTCCGCACACTATGTGAAGACCTCCAGCGTCGCTGAAATCCCCATAGGAATGCATTGAAAGCATTTTCAATGCTTTCCTATAGGGAGGTCTAATGCGCGTGCGCTTTGCCACGCATGCGCATTAAGTCTCCCCCGCCGAGCTTGGGCAGACCCGGAACCAGCGCCGAGGGACATTGGCGCTGAATATAGGTAAGTCACTGAAGGGGTTTTAACCCATTCATCAACCTGGGATGGGGGGGAGGGAGGGAGAGAGGACCTGCAGTGCCAGGAAAAAAAGTGCCAGAAAAAAGTTTGTTTTCCTGCAGTGCCAGAAAAAAGTTTGTTTTCCTGGCACTGGAGAGTCCCTTTAAACCAGTGGGCAATTAAAGGAACTCTAAAGTGATAGGCATACATACATGTATTCATTCACTAAAGCTGTGAAAACATAATTTAGCTCCTCGCCCCGGTCAGTAAAGTAATTTATGTAACGCACTTCTATGATGAACGATCAGTGCCTCCATGCAGAGGGTCGAGATGCTGAACATGCACTCACCCAGGAAGGACCTCTAGTGGCTATTTGAATGACTGCCACGAGAAAAGTTACTAGGCAGCAATATAAACACTGCCTTTCTCTGAAAAGGCAGTGTTAACATTAAAAAGCTTGAAGGGACAGGCAGTAGACACAAGAGCAACTTCATTGTTTCCCTTAAATAGCTGTAAATCTTACTTTTACGACGCACCATGTATGTCCGCCGGCGCTGGTTCCGCCTCAATTTGCCTCCTTGGCTGACATCATCAGAATTGACAATCTTAGCCAATCCAATGCTTTCTCGTGGGAAAGCATTGGATTGGCTGAGTTTGTCAATTCTTAAGATCTCAGTCAGAGTGGCGAGGTGGGGAGACAGGGCCAAACACCGCACTGGGCAATCGGCATCTCCTCATAGATATGAATTGAATCAATGCATCTCTAGAAGGAATGTTCAGTGTCTCCATGTAGAGCCTGAAGACGCTGAACGTCAGTGCTGCACAAGCCAGGAAGCACCTATGGAGGTGTCCCCAGGGAGCAATTTAAACACTGCCTTTTTTCTGAAAAAGACAGTGTGATCATTAAAAAGTCTGCAGCGACTTATTATAGACACCAGAACAACTACATTAAACTATAGTTGTTATGGTGACTATAGAGTTCCTTTAAACCAACTACGAAGTTTGGAGTATAATTTACACAAGCATTACTGAGACTATGAAGTTTTTGGAGAAGACATTTATTTTTCTGTTACAATCTGCATTATATGGATGACAGGTGAAATAATTATAGAGGCATATTGCACGGTTACAATAAACATTGTATAAATGATAAATAATATTGCTCAGTTGCAATCTGCCTTATACAGATAATAGCTGCCATTAATCCAAGATCTTACCAGCCTTCTTGTAAAGTATCTTGAACAACTTGAACAAAATCAACATAGTACGTGAGTGAGGCAGCTGCCAATATCCAGAACACAGAATGAAAATTTAGTCTGGGGAGTGGCTTCTCCTTTTTCTTTTCATCATCATAAATATCTACAAAAAAAAAAAAGTATAAATGATATTAAAACTTGTACTACAAGTATGCTATATATATTTTTTTTATATGTGTAACAATGCAGATCACATAATGACAGAAGACCCAGAATTGTGTTAATTTAAAAGATGGTTTTGCCATATTTCAGATTTTGGATATCTAGCTAAAAAGGAGATCAATTCAAATGGGATTGCCATTTTGTGCTCAGTGGGTCAAAATCCATCGGTGCATTGTTTTACGGCTTGGGCCAGTTAGGGTGTTAAATATTTCCACCTAATTATCTCACAGTAAAAGAAAATCTTCCTCTGTATGATGCAGTGCAGAGTTAGTACTCTGGCTCAGCGTAGTGTAGGATTTGTAAACCTGGTCCCTATCGCTTACTAGTGGGCGATTCAGGCTTTCATGGTTCGCTGTGGCGGGTTTTGCAGCACAGGCCTTGCTGTGAGCCCTCTTGGGTCAGTGAGGAGATCAAAGATCTCTCGTTCAAGTTGAGCGAAGGAAGGACCCGAGAGCCAGTGTGTTCCTCCTGCGACCAGGCTGGTTGCTGCACATTACAATGGCAATGCTCAAATGCAGTGCTTTATCGCATGAGGATAGGAGAGTCAAACTGAAGCTTGCAGCATTAGGTCTACCTTCCCTGGCAAAAGGTAAGATGATGGGAGGGGGGAGACATTAAGATACATTTTGTCACATCACACACACACACACACACACACAAAAATAGAAAAAAAGGTGGGGAATAAAAATAAAGGGGAAAAAATGGGAGGAGACCTTTGTTTGTTCCTTACGAAAATCGAACCAGATATATTTAGTCTTGCAGCATCAGTTAAGGATCTCATTAATCATCAGTTAAAGGTAATTTCAATTTACTTTTTTTGTTTTCACATTTAACTTTAAAAAATTTAAAAACATAAACATGCATAAAGTAGAAATAAAAATATACATTTAAGTACAATTTAATTTTTTTTTTTTTAATCGTGTTACTGTGGCACTGGTTGGCGGTAAGGAGATTTTACCATTAACAAAGATATAAAAGTGGGCTAAATCAATGAGACTGCTGAAGAGCAATGTGAGTGGGGATCAGTGAGAGTGGGTATCAGTGAGAGTGCTAAAGAGCAATGTGAATGTGAATAAAGAAATCTCTGAGAGCTTGTAATTTAAAGTGAGCTTACCTTACTGCTAAATGTTTTTTTTCATTTGCCGTTATTGAGATCGCTTTTTGAAAGTGTGCTTATGTTATTTTAAGCAGAGCTGTTTCTATGAGAAACACAAAAAATTGTTCTTCAAAGTTTATAATGAAACACACTATAAACAGTGTGTAAAAATTAGTTAAATGTCCAACAGAAATGTGTTCAATTCCACCTGCATATTTTTTACAAATCCAAGGTGTAAACCAGGGGTCTCAAAATCAATTTACCTGGAGACCAGGTTGTCTTTTTCCATGAATGCTGCAGATCCATAACCCCAGAAGCACACAAACACATACAGATTAACACTTTCACACACAGACACTAAAACACATTGCCAGGTAACCCATACCATGCTGCATCAACCCCATACCTCATTAGGAAAAAACCTGCTGTATTAACCCCACATAAACATACTCCCATGGACACACAGTCAAATGAATTCACACACTTACAGACAAACCATAGACACATACTCACACAGAAAAGTGAGCAAAACAGGAGGAGGACAGGGGAAGGGAAGGGAAGGCAGGCCTGCAACAGTAATCAATTTATTGTGGGTAGTTGCCTGAGACTCACTAGATTAATATCATGTGAATGTTACAATCACTGTGACACATTTAAAGTATATGGGGACCCAGATTTGGGCCTTCAACCCAGGTGTTAAGTACTACTGGCTTATAATGCATTCTTGAAAATAAACTTTAGATCTGTCCTAATAAATCCCACCCGTGCATAGCCAATATTTAAAATCCATATATAAAACAAGTTCCCCATGACAAAAAAAAAATCAAGGGACAGAACACAAAGACCATAGCAACAAAAAAAAAATATATATATATATATTTTTTTTTTATTTTTTTTTTAAATATGGGGATCTTCTGGTCTGAAATGCTGGTCATTGGACTATCATTTGATTTTGCTGCTCGGGGGATATTGTTTTTAAATGACATAATAAAATGAACAATTCAGCATTAATACTAGGATGGGATTATGGCGGATAGACCAGAATATGTCTTTTCAAGTTTATGTCATTTACTTTCTTGGTGGAGCTCCAAAACACAGGTGAGTCTTCCCTATTCAAGGATAAGCTGTTTATTTTCTGTGACCTGCGGACTTGTTTACTACATTTATAACGCATCTACCTACATAGTGATATCATATAGCTTCTGCAGGTTTCTCAAAATGACGCAAACCTTTTAACAAATCTTTTGAGAGACACAAGTGATAAAAAAAAATAGCTATGTTTTCAGTTGCCTGCAAACATTGCTGCCATATGTGAAACCCAACACAAAAAATTAGGAAAATACAGAAGCAGTTTTAAGGGATAACCTAAACACCAAAATCAATATACTCTAATGTGGTGGTCTTTGTGCCGAGATACAGCCCTGAAGCAGACAAATGTAAGCACTGCTGTTTGTGAGAGGATCACTAGTTTTAGGGAGATACCTTCCTAAGAGTATCACTAGTTTTTAGGGAGATAGCTTCCTCAGAGTAACACTGGTTTGGGGGAGATACTTTCCTCAGAGTAACACTGGTTTGGGGGAGATACCTTCCTCAGAGTAACACTGGTTTGGGGGAGATACCCTTCTCAGAGTAACACTGGTTTGGGGGAGATACTTTCCTCAGAATAACACTGGTTTATAAAGATGCCTTCCTCAGAGTATCACTGGTTTATAAAGATTCCTTCCTCAGAGAATCACTGGTTTATAAAGATTCCTTCCTCAGAGTCTCACTGGTTTATAAAGATTCCTTCCTCAGAATATCACTGGTTTATAAAGATTCCTTCCTCAGAGTATCACTGGTTTATAAAGATTCCTTCCTCAGAGTATCACTGGTTTATAAAGATTCCTTCCTCAGAGTATCACTGGTTTATAAAGACTCCTTCCTCAGAGTATCACTGGTTTATAAAGACTCCTTCCTCAGAGTATCACTGGTTTATAAAGACTCCTTCCTCAGAGTATCACTGGTTTATAAATACTGCTTCCTCAGAGTATCACTGGTTTATAAAGAATCCTTCCTCAGAGTATCACTGGTTTATAAAGATTCCTTCCTCAGAGTATCACTGGTTTATAAAGATTCCTTCCTCAGAGTATCACTGGTTTATAAAGATTCCTTCCTCAGAGTATCACTGGTTTATAAAGACTCCTTCCTCAGAGTATCACTGGTTTATAAAGACTCCTTCCTCAGAGTATCACTGGTTTATAAAGATTCCTTCCTCAGAGTATCACTGGTTTATAAAGATTCCTTCCTCAGAGTATCACTGGTTTATAAAGATTCCTTCCTCAGAGTATCACTGGTTTATAAAGATTCCTTCCTCAGAGTATCACTGGTTTATAAAGATTCCTTCCTCAGAGTATCACTGGTTTATAAAGATTCCTTCCTCAGAGTATCACTGGTTTATAAAGATTCCTTCCTCAGAGTATCACTGGTTTATAAAGACTCCTTCCTCAGAGTATCACTGGTTTATAAAGATTCCTTCCTCAGAGTATCACTGGTTTATAAAGATTCCTTCCTCAGAGTATCACTGGTTTATAAAGACTCCTTCCTCAGAGTATCACTGGTTTATAAAGACTCCTTCCTCAGAGTATCACTGGTTTATAAAGACTCCTTCCTCAGAGTATCACTGGTTTATAAATACTGCTTCCTCAGAGTATCACTGGTTTATAAAGAATCCTTCCTCAGAGTATCACTGGTTTATAAAGATTCCTTCCTCAGAGTATCACTGGTTTATAAAGATTCCTTCCTCAGAGTATCACTGGTTTATAAAGATTCCTTCCTCAGAGTATCACTGGTTTATAAAGATTCCTTCCTCAGAGTATCACTGGTTTATAAAGATTCCTCCCTCAGAGTATCACTGGTTTATAAAAATTCCTTCCTCAGAGTATCACTGGTTTATAAAGATTCCTTCCTCAGAGTGTCACTGGTTTATACAGATTCCTTCCTCAGAGTATCACTGGTTTATAAAGATTCCTCCCTCAGAGTATCACTGGTTTATAAAGATTCCTTCCTCAGAGTGTCACTGGTTTATAAAGATTCCTTCCTCAGAGTGTCACTGGTTTATAAAGATTCCTTCCTCAGAATAACACTGGTTTATAAAGATGCCTTCCTCAGAGAATCACTGGTTTATAAAGATGCCTTCCTCAGAGTATCACTGGTTTATAAAGATTCCTTCCTCAGAGTATCACTGGTTTATACAGATTCCTTCCTCAGAGTATCACTGGTTTATACAGATTCCTTCCTCAGAGTATCACTGGTTTATACAGATTCCTTCCTCAGAGTATCACTGGTTTATACAGATTCCTTCCTCAGTTTTGGGAGGGCTGCTGACTATATATTAACCCCAGGCAGTAATTATACCCCATTATAAAGCTCCAGCATTAATGTTCAGTGAGGAGGACAGGGTTTGCTGTCTGGAGTGTAATACCCAGTCTGTGTGATGCTTTGTAGACCAGCAGCACTTCCTGGTTAGTAACACTGAGTGCTGCCTCATAGCTGCTTTCTTGTTTTTTATTATTTTCAGTGTCAGCCGACCCTTAAACCCCCTCCCCCCGGCCCCCTCCCGAGTACACACCGGGCTCCCCGCTCCCCGTCTCCCGGAGGAGAGCCTCCGCCTGCAGCTGGAAGCGATGTCTGACTCCCCGCAGCTCCCTGTCTTCTAACAGCGCCGCCATCTTGGCACGGCCGACCGGAAGTGACCGCGGTTGTGATGCCTGCCAGCGTCGCCATGGCAACGCCAATCCCAGCCGCGCTCGGTGTGTTCTGATGGAGAGAGAGAGAGAGAAAAAAAAAAAGTCACGTGGGTCACCTAGAGCCACCTGCCTGACCGCCTGACCCATGGCTCTGGCTCTGGCTCTGGCTCTAGGATGTAGAGACTAAAGGAATGTAGTGCAATCAAATGTCTCATTAAAAGATACCTCACAGTTATTATATTTCATTCTCTGAGAGTCTGTGTGACCCTGTCTGTCATGGCACCCCATGTCACCATGGTATGCAGCATGTGAGGGTAATGCTGGGATAGCATGGCAGCTTTAGGCATGTTTGGGGCCCTGCGGGCACAGCATGGCAGCCTTAGATGGATAAAACGGGTACATTATGGCAATCAGCTTTAGAGGAAGGAACATGGCATATCATGGCAGTTTTAGAGTCAAAATTCTGGGATATTGTAGCAGTTTTAGAGAAAGAAACGGCATATTATAGCAGTTTTTGAGGCATCATTTTGGCATATTATAGCCGTTTTAGAGTAAGAAACTTGGCATTTTATGGCAGTTTTTAAGGCATAATTGTGGCATATCATGGCAGTTTTTGAGGAATAATTCTGAGATATCATTGCAGTTTTAGAGGCATACACTTGGTACATCATGGCAATCAGTTCTAGGGGAATACAACTGGCTACTCACAGACTCCGGGAGACTCAGGCAGAATCAAAAGCACTGTCTCCCACTCTTTCATCCAGGCACCTCACGCCGAGTATCCCAGGGGTGGAACTAAAGAGCGGCCTGGTGCAAGAAAGTTTTGTGGGCCCCCTCTAGTGCAAGCATGTCAGAGAACTCCAATGATGCTATGCCAGCTGGGGATCTACCATGCTTGGGGTCCTGCAGGCTGAGATTGGTGGGAGTGAGTGCAGCTCATTCCAGCCTATCTTCCCCATGCTGGTGCCACAGCCTCCCTTCCTACTGCACTCTCTCAATAAGAAGTTGGGGGGAGTTGAGAGGCAGTCACTTCCCCCCAGTGCAGGCAATATTACAGGGGCCCAGTTGCGCTTTTAAAAGGGCCCCTGTACAGCAATAATACCTATCGGGGAGACCCTAAGTGCGTAGGCCACCTGATGGGCCCCCTGACCGTGCTGGCCACAGCAGTTGTTCCACCATTGGGTCAGTATCACTGTGCCAGCTTCTAAAAACGGTGCGGTGGGCTCGTGGATGCATGGGTCAGCGCAACCCATACTTTGGGAAACCCTGCTATAAGTCACTTGGAGGATTAAAGCTATCTGGTTATGGCTTGTATTCGAAAATTAACCCTTACATTCCAGATGGACAAAATCCAATGAAAATAACTCTCTCCTTGTCTTTTATTACAGCTCTGATCTGTGTGGTAGATTTGCTCAACTTTTGCTTAAAAACTTTAGGAAAATGGTGAGTGACAGAATATTTGATTTTTGAATGTGAAACAACTTACTCATGTTGTACTCTAAAAATTTGAGCAAGAAATCACTGTAATTATTTTTGAGTGAAAATAATAGTACTGAAATATCTACAAGATGTAAATACCATTTTTTTTTTTAGCAAAAGTCACTGACATGATTTTTTCTCAAAATGTGATTTTTACTTTAAATGTAAATAAGGACCAAAGTGAGCGCTGCATGCAGCCATTTAAATCACAGTGGCTGAACATTCCGAGGGAATCCTCGATAGTCTGCTAGAGAAATGTTTTGCAGATTTCTGCAGAAAAGCAATGACCTCTTAGTCATGTATCCTTCTGATTGGAAGGTAAGCAGTGTGCTGTTAGGATGGGGTAACCCAAACACAAAGAGGATAGGATATCCATAGCTAGTATGAAGTAATAGAAAAAGTATACCGGACTTTAGAGTGGCCTCAACTTAACGTGTGCTCTAGACTGGCAAAAATACAGTGTCAGAATGTAAGCCAACTGCAAGGATTCCAGAAATATGCATAAAACGATTAAACAAGCCAGGATCAAGGATACCAGAAAAGCAGAATGGTCTATATGAAACCAGATCAGTAAAAAGAACACCAATAAGTCAAAAAACACTCTCCAGCAATATAAACCACAGTTATCCAAAGTTAGAGGGAAGTATAAAAGCGGATAACCCCAATGTCATCACACTGCATCGAGATGGGAGTAACGGCATATTGAAGTGCTGAGGAGATAAGTGCATTTTATACTTACCTCCACTGCACTCCTTATTCCAACAGGAGCTTAAAATAATTTTCTTGGCTCACAGGGACTTTTGAATAAAATGCATTAGGAACATAAACAAGTCAGATGGGAAGAAAAAGCTATCCTTCCCATGTTTTTGTTTACTTTCATATACTAACACATGTATTGACATTCTTTAACATACACTAACACTGACATTGGTTAGCCTGTATAACAACCCACACACTTACATGCACAAAAACATGCACAAATATACATTAATTACTATGGGGTTTAGTCGCTAAACACTAGCAGAGTGTTAGGGACCAGGAACCAGACAGAGACAGAACGTAAATTCAAAACACCATTATTAAAAAATAGCAAAAAATGAAATAAACCAAAAAGCAAAGTCCAGGAGGCAAGCAGGGGTCAGGCACCAAAGTGTGTAGTCAGACGAGCCACAATAAGGAGAACGTAGAGCAGCGGAGTCAGGAACAAGGCCAGAAGTCTGGAACAAGGAACACACAGAAAACAGGAAGTCTTATGGGAAACAGGAAACCACGCAGGCAAGGAGGTACTGGGACTTGCTGCTTAAAGGGACTCTTCAGTGCCAGGAACTGCAGATCCCCTCTCCCTCTCACCTCCCATCCCCGGTTGCATGCTGCGAGTAGGGACATGTCCCTAAACAAATTAAAAAATACTAGTGACTGGGCAGCTACTGCTGCCCAGTCACTACTGCAATAAAGGGGGACAGGTCCCCCCGGTTCCTCCATGGTGGGGAACACACATACCTAAATTGTGGGTAACATAGTGCCCCCCTATGCCCCCAGCCATCACTCGCGGGTGGGGGCTATTAGTAAAAACGGGGGGACTTAATGAGGGGACCGGTTATGAGTGGGGACCAGGGGGGATATTAGGTTCTCCCTTTTAATTAATTAGGGTCCCCACCCGCCGCTCATGGGTGGGGACCTGGGGGGGACTCTAGGTCCCCCTTCATTATTTATTCATTTAGGGTCCCACCCGCTTCTCATGGGTGGGGACCTGGGGGCACATTAGGTCCCCCCCATTATTTATTTAGTTAAGGTCCCCACCCGCTGCTCATGGGTAGGGACCAGGGGGGACATTAGGTCCCCCTGATTATATTAATAGCCTCCGTGGGTCACAATAGCTGCCCAGTCACTAGTACTTTTAAATTTGTTTAGGCGACATGCCCCTTGTCATAGTGACCCTCATACTGATTTATATTTAGTTTGAAATGACAGTGAGCAGCGAGTCATAGTGACCCCCATAGCTTTTAATGCAGGCCGGGGAGGGGGCAGTAGGAATAGTTATTTATTACAAGGAGGGGGCTGGTAGCGCTGCCGGCTCCCTCCCTGCTTTTTTGGGTTTTTTGCACATGCGCAGTACTTTTTTCATCCTAATGGCCGAAAACTAATATTTTTTTAACAAATTTTGTTTGGAAACGAATGATTTGCGGATGAAATTCGGGATTGACAAATTAAAGTTTTATTTAGTACGAAATTATTCGTACGAAACGAAAATTTCACTGCTGCACATGTCTGCAATTTTTCTTTTAGTTCACTGCAGTTCAGTGTTTAGTGAATAAATCCTATTTTCTTGACTGCACAAAAAGTCTCTCTCTCTCTTTCTCTCTCTCTCTCTCTCTCTCTCTCTCTCTCTCTCTATATATATATATATATATATCATTATTATTTCTCGTGGAAGGTAGACTAATTGTCCGGGTAAGAAGGGATGCCTGGAACTTTCCCTATTACACAGCTGTTCTTTCTGAAAATATGGGAGTTCTAAGATTGATCAACTCTGTTGCAGCTTAAAGTCACTATCAAGTTACTGTCTTAAAATAGAGTGAAAACAATGCATTGGATTCTGTTGCTTGGGGAAACCAAAAGAAAGAGACATTTCCAGGCAACAAAGAGCTATAGAAGGGAGCAAGCAAGGGATGAAAGCAGGTAGATTTTATTCAGAGTACCAGATATCCCTAACTTGTCGTCTTGTTTGTTTTGTAGGCGGCCATGGCACTTGCATGTTAGTAAATAATAACTATTACTCTATTGTCATTTAGGTTTAACCCCTTAAGGACGGAGCCAAATGTACACATTGTGAACAAAACAAAATGTAAACAAAACCTGGCATTTGCGCTACATGTCTGTCCAACCGTAATTCACCTCTTTCATAGTAAATGCACCCACCCTTATTATATATCATTTTATTCAGGGAAACAGGGCTTTCATTTAATATCAAATATTTAGCTATGAAACATAATTTAATATGAAAAAAATGGGAGAAAATATGATTTTTTAAAAATTTTTTAGTTCTACATGACATTTTAATGGTCAATGTCATAATACTGTTTGCTTTTACTGCAATAAAATACACATATTTGTATTCAGCAAAGTCTCACGTGTAAAACAGTACCCCCCATGTACAGGTTTTATGGTGTCTTGGAAAGTTATAGGGTTAAATATAGTGCTAGTCAGGCAGGTCCCCCTAATTGTAATTAATTAAGATACCTAATTATGTAAAAATATTACATAAATATATATGTAGAATTAATATATGAATATGTATATACGTATGTGAATCTATATGTGTATATATATATAATTTTTTTTAAATATTTTTATTTATATATATATATATATATATATATAGTGATATATACGTATATATTTATGTATGTAGATATTATTTCGTTCTACGTGTATTTTGATATAAATATATATATATTAATATCACAATACAGTTAAAACGAAATAACACACATCTATATATTTTTAAATTATTTTTTTAAATTATTTTTGTAATTTTATTTTTTAACGTATTTACATATTTAATTTTTTTACATTATATATAAATATATAACAATAATTATATATATATTTAATCAGTATCAGTCTACGTGTAATTTGATATTAATATATATATATAATTATATATATATTAATAGTAAAATACACCTAGACAGTGTATGTGTGTGTATGTATATGTGTATATATATATACTTAGATCATATATATATAATATATATATATGATCTAAGTATACATTTTTTTTTTTTACACTTTTTAATTTATTTTATTTTTATTTTCAGCCAGCAGGGGGACCACCTGTCATTACAGGCAGCCCCCCTGCAGGCAATGCAGGAGGCAGCCTACCCGGCCATGTGATTGTGAGGTCCTCGCAAGGACCTCACTCTCACATGGACGGGGGGCACCGGAGGAGGAGGATCTGATGCGGGGGGGCTCCCTGGGAGTAAGTAATGAATAACCGGGTAAGTAATGAAAGACCGAAGGGCGTACAATTACGCCCGGCGGCGTTTAGAGCCGCCTAAAATAGGGTGTAATTGTACGCCCTCCGGTCTTACGGGGTTAAACATTGAAAGAAAAAAGTTACTATTATTAGTTTTATTTCCATTTCTATTGCAATCCCTGTCCAGCTAAAGCAATTCATGTATGTAAGGTATACACAGTTTACAAGTGTGTATTTCCATGCCAGGGTAGCACAGACTTGTGAGTTGCAGACTCATGATATACTAAATATATAACCCTCAAAACAAAAATTGACAACATTGTGTGTCTCTTTCTCCCCCAGTTCTTTGTGTAACGGGGTTTTGGGGGTGCCCCCTAATGTCTTTGGGGTCCCCAAACCTAGTTAACTCACTATGCCTGACAGGCGGATCCTGAGCCTCCGCTATCTTGGAGCTGGGGTACATGTCTGCGGCAGTGCCTCCACCCAGTGGAGCATCCGAGGTAGGGATGTGGGGTCCCACTGGGAACATACTTGGTGCAATGAGACTGACACAGTCTAACTGGGACTAACTTTATATGGTAAGTAGCAATTGAACCAACATACATAGGAAAATACAATAGAGTAACACAGATAACAAGGCAAATGTGGATTTCCCTCACTCACCCACCAGCACACCTGCGCCCCACCCCCTTATCTTCGTCCTAGCGGCCGTTGGTGCACATAGGAGAGTTGGGGCCCTTATAAGTCCTGCTTCACAGGGTCACTGAAGCAGCCTCAGATGTGTAATGTCCGTCACGGGACCTCAGAGTCTTTACTGTGAGTGAGGAGACAGGTGCCCTGTGGTGATACAGGGAGAGGCTTGGCTTACCCTCACAACACGATTAACCAGTCAGTCAGCAGCAGTCTCCTCTCACTGGATTCGCCAGACGTCTGGACTCAGTGCTTGTCTTCTTTCCTTTTCTGCAGGTCCCTCTCTCAGCTGGTGTGATCTTGGGTGAAACAAGTTCTCTCAGCCAGGCCCTATCTCTGTGCTACAGTCTCTCACATGTCCTTTCTCTGGCTCAGCATGTGGTCTCTCTTAGAATCCTCCTCCCTCAGAGCTGTGCAGGAAGTCCTGCCAGGCCCTGCGATGATGCCACACTCCTCTCTTGATTTCAGCAAGTCATGTGATCAAAGCTCAATGTTTTATTAACAGCATACTGAGTCCATGTGCCATCTACTGGGCATTTCAGATAATGCAGCCTGTGTAACTTCACGGGCTACATGCTCCCCCTTGAAAATACTTGCCTTCCACTGGCAAGTCCTAGCCAGGGAGCTTAACAAAAATTCAACAGAAAAAGGTTTAGCATACCTACAGTACAGTTAGCACAGTAACATCCTAGCTAGCTAGTTATTTAGGGTAAACAGTCACTAACATTTACCACTTCAGCTAGTGCATGTAGGAAAGTGGCCATTTTAAATGCTGCTTGTGTCAGCGGGGCATAACTGGGCTCTCCTATATTATCATAAACTAGGGCCCTAGGGGGTTGCCGCACTCTGGTGCTGTGTCTCAGTTCTCGCTGGGGGAGAGGATCTTGGGACATCAACTGTGGAACTTCGACTCCTGCCCTCGAAGTAGAGTTTTTAAGGGAAGTTCCAGGCACAAAACAGGGACTTTCTGGATTCAACCTTGGAGAACTTTGTGACCCAGGAGAGGTTCCGGGACTTTGTGAAACCACAGGAGTTAAAGGAGGCAATTGTTGTGTTTCTTCAGCGGGTGATGACCATCACTGATCCTCTGCACTGGGAGTTCCCGGGGTCTCCTCTGCCCCATTTCCAGGACTCTCTGCTGGGGTTTCCTCCAGTTCTTCACTACTCTCTTCCTCTTCATCAGTATACACAACTGGAAGCAGATGGTTTCTATGCCAAGCCTTTATTCTGCCCTCCGGGCCCCGAATGTTGTACACTGGCAGTCCTTCCAGTTTGGACACAACCTCAAACAGGGTATCTTTCCATCTGTCAGCCAGTTTGTGTTTTCCAGGCACACCTAGATTCCGGAGAAGAACTTTATCCCCTGCTTGAATCTCCCGATATCTCACCTTAGCATCATATCTTCTTTTGTTCCGTTCTTCCATTTTTGCTGCAGCTTGGGTGGCCAACTCGTAGGCCCGACGAAGGTTTTGTTTGAGGTTCCTCACATATTGAAAGTGTGAAGTTGAATCTGTTCCATCAGGAGACACTCCCAACCGGACATCTATCGGCAATCGAGCTTCTCTTCCGAACATTAAGAAATAGGGTGAGAACCCTGTAGATTCATGCCTTGTACAGTTGTATGCGTGGACCATGGTTTCCACATGTTTACTCCAAGACCGCTTCTCGATTTGCTTGAGAGTCCCTAGCATATCTAGGAGGGTCCTATTGAAACGTTCTGGCTGTGCATCACCCTCCGGATGATAAGGTGTGGTTCTGGACTTCTGCACCTGCAACATGCCTAACAGCTCCTTTATCAACTTACTCTCAAAGTCTCTACCTTGATCAGAGTGTAGCCGATTGGGTAGTCCATAGTGAATAAAATACTTCTGCCAAAGGACTTTGGCTACAGTCACAGCCTTTTGGTCTTTAGTGGGGAAAGCTTGAGCATATCTGGTGAAGTGGTCCGTTACCACCAGCACATTTCCAATTCCCGCTGTATCGTCCTCAATGCAGAGATAGTCCATGCACACAAGATCCATGGGTCCCGTACTTTTCAGATGACCCATAGGGGCAGCTCTCACAGGCAGGGTCTTCCTCTGGATGCACCTCCTGCATGTCTTTACATGTTGCTCGACATGTTCCCTCATGCGAGGCCAATAGAACCAATCTTGTACTAGGCCATAGGTCTTGTCCACCCCGAGATGCCCATGTTGATCGTGGAGAGCTCTCAGGACCATGCCACGGTATCGGTGCGGTAGCACCAATTGTTTTCTGTCAGGGTGATCATGATACTTCACGACCCTATAGAGTACTCCATCTTCGAGATGTAGTCGGCTCCATTCTCTTCGGTATAATTCTCTTTGATTCACAGGTAGAGAAGTCAGCAATTTAGGATTCTTAGTCTTTATTGCTCTGATAACTATCCCAATATACCAGTCCTGCGCTTGAGCCTTCCTCTTGTCTTCTGTGGTTATACTGGACCACTGTTGAAGCATGACTGGAGCATGGAACACCTCAGGCACAGCTTCGGGAGAGTGGCTAATGGAGTCTATCCCTCTTAGCTCGGCAAATTCTTCTTGACTCTCGGCCACCACATACATCTGACAAAAGGCTCCTACCCCCGGCCCAGGGATCTCTTCCCACTCCTCTTCTTCTTGGTGAGGGGGGAGTCTAGGTCTACGGGACAGGGCATCTGCGCTGACATTCTTGGGCCCAGGCTTGTACTTCAGGCTGAAACTGTAGTTTGACAAGGCAGCCAACCACCTATGTTCTGTAGTATCCAGCTTAGCTGTAGTCTGGATGTAGGTAAGTGGATTGTTGTCAGTCCTTACTTCGAATGTTGCCCCATACAAATAGTCATGCAGCTTATCCACGATGGCCCACTTGAGTGCCAGAAATTCCAATTTATGGACTGGATAGTTCTTCTCTGCACCTGTAAGACTCCTACTTATGTAAGCCACCGGCCTCAATCCTGCTGGATAACTTTGGTGCAGTACACCCCCTAGGCCTTCCATACTGGCATCCACATGGAGGATATATGGTTTCTCAGGGTCTGCATAGGCTAAGACAGGAGCTTCTGTAAGTCTCTTCTTCAGCGTCAGAAAGGCATCTTCACATCCTGAAGTCCATTTCTCTCCAAAGGGGTCTTTAGGATATGGTGCCTTAACACCCTTTACGTCAGAGATAATCTTCAGCAGGTCATGTAACTCTCGAGCAATCTTTGAGTAGTCTTTCACGAACCTTCGGTAGTAACCACAGAATCCGAGAAAGGACCGCAACTCACCGATGTTATTTGGTCTTGGCCAATTCAGCACTGCTTCAATTTTAGCAGGATCTGTGGCTACTCCCTCAGCGGAGACTATGTGCCCCACATAAGTGACAGAGTTCTGGGCAAATCGGCATTTGTCCACTGATAGCTTCAGGCCTTCAGCTTGAAGTCGATCCAACACCTTTAGCAATCTTTGTTCATGCTCCTCTGGTGTCTTCCCGAAAACAATTAGGTCATCTAGATACACTAGACACTCTTTGGGATTCATATCCCCCACAGTTTTCTCCATCAGCCTCTGAAAAGTAGCAGGAGCTCCTGTGACTCCCTGTGGCATTCTGGTAAACTGGAAGAACCCCAAAGGGCAGATGAAAGCTGTCTTTTCCTGATCTTCCTTCTTCATGGGTACCTGATAATATCCAGACCTCAAGTCAAGCACACTGAACCACTGGCTGCCAGATAGGGCGTTCAGAAGATCTTCTATCCGGGGCAAGGTGTACTGGTCTGGCACAGTCCTCTTGTTCAGAGTACGGTAGTCCACACATAGCCGAACTGAACCATTCTTTTTTCTCACTACCACAATAGGTGAGGCATAGGGGCTCCGGGACTCTGTGATGATGCCTGCTCCTTCCATCTGCTGGAGTATGTCCCGGACATCTTCCACATCTCGAGGGGGTATTCTTCTTGACCTTTCTCTGAAAGGAGTAGGATCAGCAAGTCTTATAGCATGGGTGGCACTCTTAGAACACCCCACGTCCATCTCTGCTCTGGAGAACACTCCCTCTCGGGTGGCCAGTTTTGAACAAAGGCTGTCTTTCCACTGCTGTGGTAGGGGAGAATCTTCTAGATCAAAATCTAAAGGTGCTTTCACATGATCCGTCTGTTCTGCACTCACAGACATGATGGACGAAACTTGATCTAAAAGGTGTATTACACCAATCTTCTGATGACGATCAATCCGGATTTCCGTGGGGGTTAAATTCTGTACCATCACAGGAAAACTCCGACACCACCTTTTTCGCCAATCTTTTATCTCAGGTATGAGAGTCCACCCCTTCTTCTGATCCTCTTCAGGCAGAGACTCAATAAGGTATTGTCCAGTTCCCCCCAACATTTCATGGTGCATTGAGGCTATGGCTCGTAAGGTTTTGGTCTCACCAGGCTTCACAAATGCAGGTTCTGTTCCTGAATAGTGGCACAACCCTGGTTTTGTTGCAAGGGCTAGTCGTCGACACTCTTTTCCTAGGACAGGGCTGACCTCCATCAGTCGGTCTAAGGAGACATCTCCCACTTCTGTCAGATAGGCCCTGAATACATCCTGTACCATCTTTGCATTAGTACCCAATATTATTGGGGCACACACTTTCTTGGCTGCAGGGCATATCAAAGCTTCCAGCTCCATAGGACATATCATCCCGGTATTTAACTGGGGAATAGTTATGGTCACTTTTATGCATCCCTCCACAGGTTGAGCTTGAGACCCAACGCCCCATAGCTGAAACTCTCCTGCAGGTTCCATAGGAATGTGTTTCAAATGACGTTCATAGAAGTCTCTGTAGATAATGGTGACTTGAGAACCTGTATCTAGCAATGCTGAAGCATGAATTCCTTCCACTTGCACGTGTATCAAAGATTTAGGCCCAATCTTGGCCCCTACAGATAGACTATATGTAGGCCGGGTCTTCCTTCGCTTGTAAGACCTGGTCATTTGAGTCTCCCCGAGCTCGGTTGCCAGCACCCCCACATCCACCTCCATGGAATTCGCAGGGCACTCCCGCTGAAAATGCCCTGACTTTCCACATTTAAAGCAGTTCCCTCGGCGGGGTGAATCCTCAGGAAACAGCTTTTTCTGAGTCTTCCTGTGTTGCCCCCCACTTCCAGGGGGAAGATCTGCTCCCTCTGGTGGTGATTTGCATAAAAGCTCCAATTCAGCCACCTTCTTCCTAAGAGCTGACAGTTCTGTATTCTCTTTCTCCTTCTGTAGGGGTGGACACATCTGGTCTTCCAATCTCCTGGCTGTATTTATTAATGTGGAATAAGGCAGAACTTTATCATCCAACTTGGCTCTCAGCAGAATCATAACTGGATTACTGGTCAAACCACCTCTCTGAATTTGCTTAGATAGCCGAGCATCCAACTCAGAGGCAGTGACTGCTCCTTTATGGAATAACTTTCCAAGCGATAGCTGTAACCGGTTGATATAGTCAGTGGCTTTTTCGTGCTCCTTCTGCTTAGTGGCTAGGAACTTAACCAACAGATCATCCAAATCTTCTGATTTCCCATAAGCATCCTGTAAGACTTGTAGATAGTCGTGTGCAGTAGCTTGCCCATTTACTCCCTTGTACAGTCTTATCATGTCTGTAGCGGGAAAACGAAGACTCTCCACCAACCGCTGTTTCTTTATGGTATCCGTACAAGACCATTCCTCCAACAACTGCATAGCATTATCCTTCCAGACCTCAAAAGGCTCTTCTCCTGCAGGAACAGGCTGATTCCCAGAAAACACCTTTAGTTTGCGGTAACTATGGGTGTGGTTTGCCGTCACTATGGCTTCTGAGAGTTTCTGTAGTATGTCCGATACATCACTACCTCCTGTAGGCAGGGTGTGTACTTCAGGGTTGTCTGGTTTCAGTAATGCTGTAGATGGATGAGATTCTGCTTTAGGAGTAATCATCCCCTGTCCTCTAGGAGGATGGGCAGCTTGTTTAGGAATGGCTCCGGCCTTTCCGGAGATGGGGGTCAGGAGCTTAGAATAATTTTCTGTGACATAATCTTTCCGTTCTAATTTAAAGGGTTGTTGCAGTGAGACCCTTTCTTTCTTATCAAGGAGAGCGTACACTAAGGAGCATCCTCCATCCGGGGCTCCATGTAAATGAATGTTGGTAGGCATCTCATGGTCTCCCAAGCCCGTATGACAATATATTAACATGTAAGTTTGGCCTTCAGAA
The DNA here is from genome assembly GCA_933207985.1 of Pelobates cultripes. Taxonomy (NCBI): domain Eukaryota; kingdom Metazoa; phylum Chordata; class Amphibia; order Anura; family Pelobatidae; genus Pelobates; species Pelobates cultripes. Next base: position 49,663,974 of record OW240917.1, on the reverse strand, counting down.
TCCTGCAGGATATCTCTGATGGTCGCCATTTCTATTCCCAGTCGAATTTCTATACACAAGATGACGTGATTCATCTCACAGCAGGATGGGACTTTGCATAACATCACAGCTTGCTGTAATGGTACATTTCTTTGCTGGGCCCACTGTTTCACAAAGGAGGGAGTGGCCTGAGGACTTAACCTATTCTCACTGGTTGTACCCCAATACATCTCAGCAGTGCCTCCATCTGTAACGGGGTTTTGGGGGTGCCCCCTAGTGTCTTTGGGGTCCCCAAACCTAGTTAACTCACTATGCCTGACAGGCGGATCCTGAGCCTCCGCTATCTGGGAGCTGGGGTACATGTCTGCGGCAGTGCCTCCACCCTTTCAAATACTGGAAGAAGACTGGAATTAAGCAAAGCCACCACCTCATATTCCTCCCTCGACAGAGATAAGAGGAGAATCATGCTTAGTGTACCTGTTACAAAGAAGTGGTTTTAAAATTTGCAACAATAATACCGCACTCACAGTGTCCTTATCGTTGTGTCTCTTTCTGTGTCCCTTGACCTCGGCTATTCCTGACTATTCTTTGGAACATTAGAACCATTCTAAGGTCCGGTATACGTTACCTATTAGTCCTCTGTGTTATACAATTCTACATGCTGGATCATACTGTAATCCTGACATTACAACATGGCCATAGATCCTGTAGCATTGTGTAAGCACATAGCTGCTTGCGAAAGGAAACTAGAGGAGAATGATCACCGCATGGATCAATTTGCCCAGGCCTTTAGTATGCTTACCCGTACAGCGCATCTGCAACCTGCGGCTGCTCCTACTGTCTCACCTCCGCCTTGTGTACCTCCGCCTATAGTATATAAGGCACCAACTATCTCTCTCTCTCCTCCTCTGCATTTTCATGGTAATGTCCAAGAATGCCGGGGTTTCCTTAACCAAATAGAGTATCATTTTGAGGCCTCACTTGGATCTTTTCCCACAGACAGAGCTAAAATTGGTTACTTGATGAATCAATTAAAAGGTAAAGCTTTAGCTTGGGCCAATCCATTATGGGAGAGTAATAGAAGTGTGGCACACAATTACCAGGAGTTTATTACGGAATTCAAACTTATGTTTGAACCTTTAGGCAGAGAGGATGACGCCTCTACTGCCCTGATGCATATCAGACAAGGGAACCGGTCTACCTTGGAATATGCCATAGAATTTCGTACCCTAGCTTCCGAGGTAGACTGGACTAACAGTGGGTTAACCTCTGCATTTAAAAAGGGACTATCTGAAACTATGCTTGATGAGATTGCCGCCAAAGACTTACCCAAAAAGCTTAATGAATTCATCACTTTTGTCATGCAGATTGATAATAGACTGAGAACCAGAGAAGCTACTAGAAACAAGTTCAGACACATGAATATGCCTTTAGCACCTCACTTCTCCAAAGCTATTGTCCCTGAATTTCCTGTACAGTGCGAACCCGAACCCATGCTGTTGGGGGTCACTATACTGTCAGAAGCAGAAAGACAATATAGGAGAAAAGAAGGCCTATGTCTATACTGCGGTAGGAAGGGACATATCTCAAACGTCCGGAAAACTACCGCACCTAAGCACCTTAAGGGGACAGTTCTTAGGTGTAATGGAAACGTCCTCTGGAAAGGATAAAAATAGATTTCTCCTTGATATTTCGATTGCCTTTGAAAAGAAGAACTTTTCATGCAAAACCCTGATGGATTCAGGTGCCACTGGAAACTTCATTGACGTTCAATTTGTTAAAGGTAATACTATACCTGTCAAGGAGAGACTATCACCCCTAGCTGTTGAAGCTATTGATGGGAGACCACTCTCACAACCATTGATAACGCATGAAACCTTACCCATTAATATTTCCATTGGTGCCTTACATAAGGAAGAGATTACATTTCATGTTATTGCACCCTCTTCCTGTCCAATCATATTCGACTTTCCATGACTTAACAAGCATAACCCTCATATTGACTGGGCTAATGGGGAAATATTAGAATGGGGTAAGGATTGCTATGAAAGGTGTATATTGAATGTCGCCAAAAGAGTGGGCACTATTGAATTACCCACTTGTACACCTCAAAACACGGAAATCCCTATACAGTACCAAGACATTAAAGAAGTATTCAGCAAAACTCAGTCGAATACTCTACCTCCTCACAGACCATATGACTGTTCCATTAATTTACTACCCGCCGCTATGCCACCTAATGGAGCAGTCTATGCTCTGTCACCTCAGGAGAGTAGCGTAATGGAGGAATATATTAAGGATTCATTGAATAAAGGCCACATACGAAAATCATCCTGGCTTGCTGGGGCAGGATTATTTTTTGTATCTAGTAAGGACAGTGAGTTGCACCCATGTATCGATTACAGAGCACTGAACAAAATCACCATTAAGAACGCCTACCCCATTTTCCTCTTGTTGCTGAATTATTTAATAGACTCCAAGGCGCTAAAGTATTTACTAAGCTTGACCTTAGAAGTGCTTACAATTTAGTGTGAATCAAGGAAAACCAAGAGTGGAAGACTGCATTTAATACCAGAAGTGGACACTATGAATATCTAGTGATGCCATTCGGGTTGTGCAACGCTCCAGCGGTTTTCCAAGATTTCATAAATTATGTACCCAGGGATTACATTTACTCGTTTGTCTTGGTCTATCTGGATGATATCCTTATTTATTCTCCTGACATTTAGACTCACCACGATCACGTTAGACAAGTTCTGCAGACTTTGTTAAAAAATCAACTTTATTGTAAATTGGATAAATGCATCTTTGACCAATCTGAAGTTCAGATTTTAGGATATAATATCTCTGCCTCTGGGTTTAAGATGGATCCTAAAAAACTGGAATTGGTTCTACAGTGGCCTTTACCCACTGGGTTGAAAGCCATTCAAAGGCTCATTGGTTTTGCCAATTATTACAGAAGGTTTATAAAGGAATTTTCTTCAGTAATAGCCCCCATCACCAATATGACACACAAGGGGATTAGCAGTACGATATGGTCTAAGGAGGCAATAGAAGCCTCTGAAACTCTCAAACAGCGGTTTGCCTCTGCCGACATATTGATACATCTTGACACCAGTAAACCTTTCATACTGGAGGTTGATGCATCAGAGACAGGGGTAGGAGAAGTTCTCTCCCACTATCCTTTCATTGTCCTCTCCGCTGCTTGGCTCCATCATGGAGGCTCAGTCTCAGGCACCCTGCGGTAAACCTCAGGACAGATTGTTCGTTCCATTAGGGGAAAAGGTTAATATCATGAAGGTGTTTCACGACAACGTATCTGCCGGCCACCCGGGTATTACTAAGTCCACTTCTGCTATCATGAGATCATTTTGGTGGGATTCCCTCAGGAAGAATGTTAAGGAGTATGTGCAGACCTGTTCTGTTTGTGCAATTTCTAATGTTCCTCATAAACCCCCTTGTGGCTTGTTGCAACCTCTTCCCATTCCTGAGGTTCCGTGGTCCTACTTGTCCATGGACTTCATTGTCGAACTTCCTAATTCTAAAGGTTATACCATGAATCTCATAGTTGTGGACCATTTTTCTAAAATGGCTCATTTTATCCCACTCAAGAAATTGCCGTCATCTCAAGACCTGGTACTAATCTTAATACGAGAAATTGTCCGTCTGCATGGCATTCCTCACAATATAGTATCAGATAGAGGTTCTCAGTTTGTGCCCCGGTTTTGGAGAGCTTTCAATAAACAATTAGGGATTGAATTGTCTTTTTCATCCTCTTACCACCTCCAGACTAATGGTACAGCTGAAAGGGCTAACCAGTCCTTTGAATTATATTTGCATTGTTTTGTTAATAGCACTCAAGACAATTGGTCCGAATTACTACCATGGGCCGGGTTTGCTAGGAACAATGCTGACCATGACAAATTTGGACATAGTCCATTTTTTCTTAATAATGGCCGACATCCTACTGTCCTCCCGGCTGTTTTTTCTGACACGGCTATTCCTGCTTTGGATGACTGTCTTGCTTCTGTTCGTGATACCTGGGTCAAAGCTCACTCCGCACTGGGGACTGCTGCTGACCACTTTAAGCATTATGCTGATAAACGGCGAGGTGCCAACCCTGTTTACCAGCTGGGTGAGAGGGTTTGGTTATCGTCACGCAACATCAGGCTTAAAGCCCCTAGCATGAAATTTGCTCCCAGGTTGATTGGGCCTTTTCGTGTCCTTAGAAGACTCAATCCTGTTTCATACTCTCTGGCCCTTCCGGGATCATTGAAAATTCCTAACAAATTTCATGTCTCCTTACTCAAACCTCTTATTTGCAATAAGTATACTGTCCCAATTGTTCCTCCTCCTCCCTTGGTTGTTTCTGGACAGGAAGAGTATGTGATCTCTTCCATAATTGATTCCAGGTTTTCTCAGGGCACTTTGCAGTACTTGGTGGATTGGAAAGGTTATGGACCGGCCGACTGTTCTTGCATCTGATATACATGCTGGCCGCAAGATTCGCTATTTTCACGCCAAGTTTCCTCTCAAGCCTGGTCCTGCCCGCCCAGTGGGCGTTCTTCAGGTGGGGGGTAATGTCACGTATTCATCCGCATATAAAAATATGATTAATAACATTTACTGTTCTGACAGGAAAAGTTGTGCCGAGCAACATTACTGTCCTGACAGGAAAAGTTATGCAAAACAGCAATCAAATCCACAGGAGGCTTTGTGCTGAGCAGCAATTATGCAAATGGTAACCTGATAAGTGCCTTTGGGGTCAAAGGCCGATTACAGCCTATCAGATCCAGAGGAGGGGTATTTAGGCCCAGATCTCATCCTGCTCAGTGCCCTGTCGTGGTTTCCCTGGTGGTTGTCCGAGAGCGCGTTATTGATTCTGGTCATTCTGGTATTTTGACTTTGGCATTGATTTTGACTTCCCTGTTTTCTGGCATCCCTGACCCCTGGCTTTTCCTTATCGTTGTGTCTCTTTCTGTGTCCCTTGAAAAAGAAAACAAATGGCAAAAATGTAAAAAATGTGCACAGAGAATAAAGTCCTTATGTATAAATGTTACGTAATTGGGGGGCTCTCACCAGTAAGAGCTGAGTTTGTGTGTCCAAGTCCAGTGTCCAGCATCACCAGTGCCATACCATTTCTTAAAGAAGAGGTTTCAACAAGGAGGTGTGGAAGACATTGGTTAAATGAATGTTCCTAGGAAGATCCAAGGCATACAAAACAGGATTACATTTATGCAAAATGCAGAAAGGACAGATATATCAACTCGGAGATGCATATTATGGATAGAAAGCCACACACTATCCCCATCGACATGCCCTATGATGCCTTAACGAGCTATAGAATAGACCAAAAACATCAACCTGCTGCCAGGTCCTACGTAAACTAAATGTTTGTCCAGTTGTCCAGAACTGGCAATACCCATGAAGAGAATGCAGATGGGAGAACAACAGGATGCTGGCCATAAACAATGTTAAAAGGACTGTTACAGGAAGACTCATGAGCAGCATTATTACGAGCAAATTCTACCCAAGGGACCAAGTCAGCCCAATCATTCTGGTGGTTGAAAACAAAACAGTGACATATTACTCTAGGGACTGATTGGTGTGCTCAGCAGCTCCATTAGTCTGTGGGTGGTAAGCAGAGGAATAGGATAAAGCAATACCCATCTCTGAGCAAAAGGCTCTCCAGAACGAGGAAATGAACTGGCTACCCCTATTATAAACTATAGAATCAGGTATACCATAGGCTCTAAACACCTCCACTGTTTTCTCTCTATCTAACGTTAAGTTCCCTGCTGTCCTGAACTCTGCGTGTTGTGGTGTTTGCCTCATGAACGAACCAAGGTCTATTTGTGTTGGTTCTGATCTGCTGCACTGCGATACATACTGTTTCAGTGCCCTCCCGAGATTGGGCTCTGGATCAACCTCTGAGCACCCAGGCAATTTGATCATGGACGAAGGCATCGAGGCTTCTGATGGCTTGGCTGTGAGGGAGGTAAGTATAGAATGAAATAGCATGCATTCATCAACATGACAATCTCATTGCCAGACAATGGCATTAAATAAATATTCTAGCAGACCTATATTTAAGTCTAGATCTGTTAGGAAAATAGGGAACACAATAAAGTGGCAAATATTTAAAAGCACAGAGTAATCATTTCCAGTATCACTATTTTATTTCTATAGTGTTGGATTACAAAATTGCATGATGCAAGATTTCATAAGAGAACCATTTGAAAGGTTTTGTTTTATTGACAATACCTACATGTGCATTTTAATCCCAGAACACAAAGCCAACCGTCAAAGCTCAGTTTATTGAATTCATATTGCCATTGTGTCAGCTTAGTTAATGTATGTCTTTAATGCGCACACTATTATGCCAGAACGTTAATGTTGTAGTTACTTATTTATTTTATTTTATATTACATTTATATATTAATGATATGTCATGGTACAGCTATCAACATGTAGTCTCATTTGAATTACATTCTAAAAAGAGAAAATGAATGAACCAGCCAATACCTATAAAAGTAAATTATAATCTGCTGAAATATGTCACATTTAGAAAAATCATGTTGAAATATATTACCCAGATGTTTTTGTACAAATAATGTTGCTCCCTCAAACTAACAAAGCTAAATTAAAATCTTTATGTGCGTGATATAAATAGAGGAGGCAGCATATTAACAAAGTTAAGCTGTCTGGTAGAATATTTGGTTACACTCAATCAGCTCAGTCAAGGGGTACATGTAGAGCCCAAATTCAGTAGGGGTTATGGTGGATTTTGGGTCAGCTTGTATCTTTAGAAAATGTACATTTACACAAACACAGATACACATCACTTAGAAAGATGCACACATACTGAAACATGCGTTAAGCCAGACCATGAGTGTGTTCACTTAGACCTGACAAAGACCTTTTAAAAGGTCAAAATGTTGGCAGGTGATCTTTTGATAAATAATTTTTTTTATAAAATCTCCTTCTTGGTTTATACTGGAATTACTATTATTTTCTCAATCACATAGAGTAGCACTAAATTTGGTTGAATAAGGATACCCTTTACTTTGTTTAGTTTCAGATTGAGCTGTGTGTTTCAGGATAGGAGGCTACGGAGATCCTGTGACTTTGGGAGTTGAGGTAGCAGTATAAGCCCATTAAATGTCAACCCAATCCGTGTGAGTTATGGTGAATTGAAACTTGATTTACTTTATTTAGCAAATAAATTCGTGATACAGTTCTGTGCAGGCACAGCTAAAGGGACACTATAGGCACCCAGACCACTTCAGATTATTGAAGTCACCTGGGTGCAATTTCCCATGTCCCGTAACCCTGAAAAACTGCAATAATTCGCTCTCAGGGTTAACTCCACCTCTAGTGGCTGTCTATGAGACAGCCACTAGAGGGACCTCCGGGTGGTTAGTTGACCAAAAGTCTCACGCTGTGCATCAATCAAATCCCCAATAGGAGAGCATTGACCCAGCGCAAACGGACATCGCTGCTGGATTCAGGTAAGTAACTGAAGGGGTTTTAACCCCGTCAGCGCTGCAGGAGGTGGGCACGAGGGAGGTGGGCACTGCAGGAACCTATAGTGCCAAGAAAATGGCTTTGTTTTCCTGGCACTATAGAATCGCTTAAGGCACCAGGTGGAAATAACGAGAAATAGAAACATTGTTTCATGTCTCTTCTTCTCTGTAGCCTTTCTCTATGTTGACTGCTGGGAAGATAAGATGAAGAAGTCCAGTTGCAGGATACTGAATTTATAAAACTAAAAAATTTATTCATATTACTCAAACACATATTTGTTAAATATAGTGGATATGTAAACATAATATTAAAAATCACATGAAGCGGTAGATTTCTTTTCAGTGTATAAACTTACTGAAATGTCAGCCATGTCTTCCATCTTGCTGAGGCTCATACAGCCCAGTGTTCCGTCATAATAAAAACCTACACACCAGAATTTTCTGTGTAATGTTTGTGTGAAATATAGTTCACATATAGATAAACTTCTATGTAGAATATAACTTTAAAAACACGATTCTAAATTGCTTTCTATGTATTAAACACACATTTCAACAGGAAAACAGGACGAGCTGCTTGTTAAACAGCTTGCGGTAAAATACGTTATCAATAACCAAAGAATGCAATGCATGGTAACATACAACCTGAAGACTTCTCATGTCAGTGGTCTCAGGTGCATATCAAATCACAGTGCAACCTGACTTTGAACCTTTAGAAAGGAAACAATAATTTTCAAGACGAGTATTTGATACTCTGAGTGTGTTTCAGAGGGGCTGCGGATTCTAAGATGAATGTGAATGTAACTCAGTGTTCACAGAGCTCGGTGGGATTAACCCATTCACTGCCTGTTAAAATGATGCCTGTCCTATCATTGTATGTCACTATAGCAAACTGCATTGGGCAAATTGAGTAAAGGTCATCGGTGCCCTTTGCACTTTATTAAATATATCAAGATTTCTTTATTTTATTTTTTTAACTTTTAATTTTATGCATTTTTTATTGGAAATTATATATATTTACACATTTAACATACTAGCATTTTGTGAGCATGCGGTAATAATATTTGGGCATTATGTTTGTCAAACTACTGCCTACCTACGGTGTTAGGAAAGAGGCATGAGAGATCTGGAGATTGTTTTCTAAATGAATAAAAAAAAAAAAAAAAGCCAAAGGGAATTTGGAGAGCAAATTTAGATAAAATCCTACATAACAAGTAAAAACCTACTAAATTAAATAGTAAGTATATATTTTTAATAAAATTAATTCCTCAACGATAGTAGGGTGACCTATTATAGATACAAATATAATAATAATAACTAATAAAAAAAAGTGTTAAAATATTCATTATTTTAATAGCTTATAATAAATGTATGTATATTTAAAAATATATAATAGTTACTTCAATCATCATAACTACTTCAGCCCTGGCCCAGTTCCAGGTTTGCCTCCTTACGCAGGTCCCTGCTGGGCTACAAGACTTCCTGGTGGTCCGGTGACCCGGTTCTGGCTTCTGCCGAGCTGCAGAAACCAGAAGCTGTGGTCATTTATTGGCTGAAAAGTGTCAGCTGACCGCTTTCAGCCAATGACCGACATTCTGAGCAATGAAAGTTGAACAGAATTTATATTATCCAGCTGAGAACTCTCAATCCAGGCTGGCTGATGACACCCCTACGATGTTGACAGAAATGGAGTAATGTTTCATAGAAAAATGAGGCACATACAGACTTCAAGCACCATGACCACTTCAAATAACTGAAGTGGTCATGGTGCTTAGTGTAACCATTAAATTCCATAAATAAGAGTGAAACTCAGTGCTTGGATATTTTTTATAATCACTTTCTACATGACACCAATTTAATATATAGGCATATATTATCAACTATCTTTGTGCAAACAAATACGTGAAAATTATTCAAAGCCTTGAAATCAGCGCCAAATCAAAGACAAGGAGAGATCTTCTTTATTTATTTTCAAATTAATATCCGTATAATGCTTTGAAACTGGTGCTAAATCCACCATGCTGTGTCCTTGTGTTAACTTTTTCTCATGAGATGCTCTGTTATGAACAAAGATTTAGCAATAACATCATAACCCAGTTCACACAAGGCGAAACCCAGGCAAACATCGCAAGTTAAAAGGACAGATATAAACCTTGTTTCACTCCTTATTTCCTCTGCATGCTTTCCCTATGATGACTGCCAGATACAAAGGACAAAGCTTAATACAATGATTGACAGGGGGCTATGATGAAGGCACCCAGTAGCAGGAGAAAGAGACGTGGATTTTTAAAAGCAATTACATTTTTCACACCTTACAAAATGATATAGTTAAATATAAGGATAAGTAAACATAATATCAAAAATCCCAGGAAGTGACACTACCCTTTTAATCACAGTCTTAGATATAATTGGTCGATGGCCATTATTCTTTACATGTAATTGTGCTGCAGTGTTTAAAAGGCTAGTGTTAAAATGAACATAATTACCAAGATTACTCTTTATAAATGCTTTATCATTTTGAATATGATGTTTAAAAGTCGTTTTCTCCAGTCATTGTCATTAAATCTCTATACTGAGTAAATACATAATTGTTTTATTGACTGGATAATACTTAACGGTTATTACAATAAACTTTTTTACAAAGCTATATATATATATATAAATATATATATATATATATACCCCACAGGGTGAATTTAGTAAGCTGCATTAAGAAAAGGCTACTGGTTCTACATTATCTTTTTTTTTTTTATTATTCTTTATTTGTTGGTGCGCATTCAGGTATACAAAAGCTTTTCTGGCCACAACAGCCAGGATGGGCACTGTCATAATAATGCTGGGTAGAAAGAGTAAGACCGTAAGTGATAGGTTTGACATCACATTAAACATTTCGCACAATTTTTGTATATCAGGGGTGTAACCCCTGGGGTGGAGGAGGGGGTGAACTGTGTAGCCTCTGTATTATGAGATTTAATTTCCTCTCCCTGGTCGGTTTTGAGTAGTATACGATGCTAGCAAAGATTATGTGGAGTGGTAAGCGGGGGCGTCGGCGGCTTTGTTCAAGCCCGATCTGCCGAAGAGCTCCTCGAGGTTGGCGAGTGCAGGCATGTACTGGCCCTAGTCCTCTATTTTGGCTTGGCCAGCTTTGGGGTGTATTGAAAAGGCATCAATCGAGCGGAATATCCCCGATCTGTGCTCACTATTTCCAGGGTTGGATGGGACCTGTGCGTGATAGGATTTCGGCGGATTTTACTGACGGGGTGAGAGCACTCAGAAATGGCGTCTAGCCCGTCTTGCTGTCAGGCCCTGCCCCTTCTACATTTTCTTTTAGATATAAACATCATTTAAAATCTCTGTAGTTTAATTCTGGAAATTATTATTAATTTTCCTCCAATAAGTCTAAAACACTCAATTGGCTAGTAATTTCCATCATGTGTGAGGGTGAAGGGTTTATAATTTGTGTAGAGATTGCTCAATGCCTGTAGACCTTTGGACCATCTCCTGACTCCATGGTTCTCAAAGCTTCCTTATTGTGACGTTTTACCAACTCAAATATCAAGGACCTAGGATGATCAGTTCCCTGTTCTAAAGTGCACACTCTTCTTTGAAGTATGGCCAGGGTCCCCCAACCCCATGAGCAAATAAAGTAATAACTCATCCCCCTTCTTCCTCATGTCCAGAATATCAGTTAACACTGATTAAAATGTAAAGTAAATGTTATGTCCCTAATTGCCTATACATCTTGCCATTTTAGTAGAGAGCAGGATTGAACCTGAGCTTGAATAAACCTGTAAAATAAATAATAGAAATATATAGCTTATCAAAAAGTCTCAACAAAGCTTCTAAGCAACATTTCTTAATGGCAATAGGCAGTGGTGCACTAAGCCAGGGTGGTCCGCCCTCTGTGCCAGCCATCAGGGGGGTGCAATCTCCTGGTGACCGGAGGGGTGCACATTGCACAGCGCTTGCCTCCTGCCGGTCACAAAATGTAGCTGGCCGAGCAGGTGGACCATGTTAGAGGAACTTCTGTTCCCCTACCCTGTCTGACATGAAGTGCTCATTGAAAGCACAGAAGTGCTTCCTGTTGGACTGGGTACAGTAAGCAAATGCTCCTCTGCCGTGGACCACCCACCTCAGGTGAGCCTTAGCAGGCACAGATCGGTCAAAAAAGGGCATAGTAGGGGAGGGGGACAAAAAAGCTCACAGGAGAGGAGGGGGCTTAAGATGGCACAGGGGGGACAAAGAAGGACACATGAGGTGGGGTAAAGAGAGAACAGTAGGGGTGACAAAGAATGGCACAGGAGGAGAGGGGGCTAAAGAGGGCACAGGAGGGCATGGAAGGGGGGAAAAAGACACACAGAGGAGCTGGGGACACAGAGAGACACACAGATGGTCTGAGGGGGACCAACTTGTTAGACATACCCCTCTCTAGTTGTGGGTGTTTTTTACATTTTAAAGTTGGGGGGGGTTTGCAAACACAGGATCCGCCCAGGGTGCCAAGTGCTCGAGGTACGCCCCTGGCAATAGGTAAAGTGCAGATTAATGTAGTGATTAAGATGTGCACATGCCCCTTCCCTAAAAATATGCTCTAGCAATGTAAATGCTACTGAGGTACCTAACCCCATCACACTATTAGCACTATTTCTCATTGAAGTGTAAGGGGGATTCACAGTCCCACCAACATAGACTAATAGTGCCTACTTCCCCCAAAGATGTGGATTTCTAAAAGTAATTACATTTTTCACACCTCACAAAATGATGTAGTTAAATATAAGGATAAGTAGACATAATAGTATTAAAAAATCCCATAACTTGACATTTCCCTTGCAATCAGTCTTAGATGTAATTGGTTGTTGGCCATGATTCTTTACATGTAATTGTGCAGCAGTGTTTCAGAGGCTGGTGTAAAAATTAACATAATTATCAAGAATACACTTTATCAGTTTGAATATGATTTGACATTCATTTTCTCTAGTCATCATCATTAAATCTCTATTCTGAGTAAATACATTATTGTTTATTGACTGGATAATACTTAACGTTTATTAGAAGAATAAACTTTTTACAAAGCTATAAAAAAAAAAAAGTACTACACAGGGTGAATTTAGTAAGCTGCATTAGGAAAAGGCTCCCAGTTCTACATTATCTTTTCGGTAGTGAAATTCTGGGAAATTATTATTCATTTTCCTCCAAATTCGTCTGAAACACTCAATTGGCTGGTATTTTCCATCATGTGTGAGGGTGAAGGGTTAATAATTTGTCTAGAGGTTGCTCCAAGGCAGGTGCAAGGATTTCTGCTGACCTATGAAAAGATCCATTTTGCCGCCCCCTCATGTCACTCACTCACTGCCAGACACACACTGGCAGACACACACTCACTGAAAGAAATACACTCACTCACTGACACACACACAGAAATTCACTGACACACACACACTAACTGACAGACATACACTCACTCACTGACAGACACACACACACAGACACTCATTGACAGACATACACTCACTTACTGACACACACACATGCACAGACACTCACTGACAGACATGCACTCACTGACAGATACACACACACTGACTGTCACTCATACAATCAATGACACACACACACACACACAGGCAGACACTCACTGACATACATACACTCACTCACTGACAGACACACTCGCTAAGCAAAGGATTTTCTTCTGAGTTCTGGAGCGTCTGGAACTCATTCAAACAACTACAAACTGCATTGCTCACACCTTGCTCCTAAAAGATAAATTTAACAGATGCCATTATGACCTGAACTTACTGACCGCACATTGTAAGTTGAGGTTTGATAAATAGATGGTAAGAAAGTTGAGTTATCCAATTTAAAATCTGCAGCAAAAACGTGTCTGCTTTGTCATAAAAAGAAACTTAAAAAGCATTGTCCATCGCATGAAAATGTTGAAGTTGTTGGATTTTAAACCAATAATCTGATTATTATTAATAATGTCATTGTCTGAGATAATGTAAACATTATATTACACACACTCACTGACACACAGACTCACACAATTTTATTTTTTGAGGCCCATCCAGCCTTTTTACCTCCATGGGGTCCAGTATTGGGCGGGTCCTCACTCCTCCCATCCACTGTTTAGTATGCCGGGGGCCGGAATGATGTCATATTCTGGCTCCCGGCATCACAGAGAGCGTGCAAGTGAGAGGTTGCAAGAACGGTCTCCCTCGCCACCTGGCTTCTCCTTCCCCCTCTCCTCCTGTCACTGGCATTTGTTGGCAGAGCAGGCACCTGCCATCAAGGTAAGCAGGTGCCTGCTATGCTTTACCTAGCACAGCTTCGGGGACGCCACCTACTGGCCCCCCTGTGACAGGGATCCTCTTGGTCGTGCGCCATGAGGATCAGCCTGGCGGTGGGAGTGGCTCAAGAGCCGCTTGCCCAGTGCTGTGACCCCAGACAGGGGCAGGCAGCCCACCAGGAAACATCAGGCATTGGCGCCCCCAGCAGGCCGGCTCTGGGTTGCTCAATGCCTGTACCCCTTTGGACCATCTTCTGACTCCATGGTTCTCAAAGGTTCCTTATTGTGAAGCATTACCAATTATCAAGGACCTAGGACGATCAGTTCCCTGTTCTGAAGAGCACACTCTTCTTTGAAGTATGGCCAGGGTTCCCCACCCCCTGACCACATATAGTAATAACTTATCCCCCTTCTTCCTCCTGTACAGAACATCAGTTAACACTGATTAAAATGTTAATTTAGTGTTATGTCCCTAATTGCCTATACATCTTGCCATTTTAGTAGAGAGCAGGGTTGAACCTGAGCTTGAAGTATATAGCTTCTGAGCTTTGTTGAGACTTTTTTATAAGCTTTGTTGAGACTTTTTGCTTCTGAGCTTTGTTTTCTTCTTGGCAATAGGCAGTACTACACCAGGAGAACAGGGGGGACAAAAAAGGGCACAGTAGGGCAGGGGGGGCTAAATCGGGAACAGGGGGAACAAAAAAGGCACAGTAGGGGAGGGGGGCTACATAGGGAACTGGGGGACAAAAAGACACAGGAGGGTAGAGGGACTAAAGAAGGCACAGGGGGACAAAGAAGGGCACAGAAGGGGAGGGGCTAAAGAAGGCACAGGCACAAAGAAGGGCCAGGAGGGGAGGGGGCTACAGAGGGCATGGGGGCAATAAGGGCACAGGAGGGGGGCTAGAGATGGCATGGGGGACAAAGAAGAGCTTATCAGAGGGACTAAAGAGGGCACAGTAGGGGGGACAAAGATGTGCACAGGAGGGAAGGGGGCTAAAGAGGGCACAGTAGGTGGACAAAGATGTGCACAGGAGGGAAGGGGGCTAAAGAGGGCACAGTGGGGGGAAAAAGACATAGAGAGGGGCTGGGGGCACAGAGAGACATACAGATGATCTGAGGGATGCCAAAGTGTTAGAAAGACCCCTCTCTAGGGCCCATTAGACTGCATTGTAGTATCTAATGGGGCCTTGAGGGGACTCTTTCTAACAAACAAATTTGTGCGATAAATATTTTTGAAAACATTAAAAGAAATTGTGGGTATTTAGTACATTTTAAAGTTGGCAATAGGTAAATATACTGTGAATCATAAATGTTGCATATCAATTTTGAAAGCATACTCTGAGTTTTTTTCTATACTTTCGTTGGTTTTCAGTCACTCTTTGCAAATTTTATCTTTATACCAAAAACCTCTGTTTTTGGAATCTGTGTGACATGGTTGGATTCACTAATACATTTATTCATTTATTATTTGTTTATTTATTTATAAAATATTTTGTCAGGAAGGATACATTGAGATTTCTCTCGTTTTCAAGTCTTTCAGATTTGGTAATAACATGCAGGTGTTTGTTTATATTTATTTGGCTGATAATGTTATGTATAATTACTGTAGAGTTGATTGTTTCTATTCCTAGTAGAATATCAATCATGGATGTTGTTGAGAGTGTAATAAGGATTAATCTTAATGCACTGGGCTGTAATATTGCTGTCTTTTGAACCATTTTAAGCATTTGCTTTCAGAAATACTAGGTGTGTGAGGCCACATGAAAACTCTGTGATCCCTACACAGAGAGGTGGGAATATGTCGTGACAAACTCTCCATTTTATTTTATATCACTTCCTTTTTACCTGTGAAGAGAGTACTGTTGAAGCTCTCTGTAATGTCAATAGAATCATAGTCAGAAACAGGCACATGCTACACAGCCAGGTGTTTAGTTCACTCCCATCACACTATCTATCTAGCAGAGTGATGTGCTTCAAAGCCCTGTTCGCCAGCTCCCCTCCCAACCAAGGTCATTTTTACGTCACAAGCACTTGGCACATAATTCTCAAGTGCACGAATCCCCCACCGTTCCAAACTAATAAACATTTTTTAACATAAATATGATTAAAAAAAGAATTATGTATAGAGTGTGTAGCGTGTGTGCATGTGTAGCAGTGTGTGTAAATATCTGAGTGCATGTCTATGTGTGTATGTATTTCTGTGTCTGTGCAGCACTGTATATTTGTATAAGTGTGGGTAGCAGCATGTGCAGTACTGTGTGTACCAGTGTGTGTATAGTTTGGATAGCAGAATGTGTGTGTCAGTGGTAGTGTTGGTAGCAGTATTTGTAGTAGTGTGGTTATCATAGAAACATAGAATGTGACGGCAGATAAGAACCACTCGGCCCATCTAGTCTGCCTAATTTTCTAAATACTTTCATTAGTCCCTGGCCTTATCTTATAATTAGGATAGCCTTATGCCTATCCCACGCATGCTTAAACTCCTTTACTGTGTTAACCTCTACCACTTCAGCTGGAAGGCTATTCCATGCATCCACTACCCTCTCATACTGCTACTATCATTGTGGATAGTAGCAGTATGTGCAGTAGTGTGTAGTAGTGTATGTCTGTAATATGACTAGCAATGTGTGTATATGTGACACTGGGCAGGAGATAGACTGCCGGAAGCTCGTGCCACTGAGCTAAGCCCAGCTGCGCAAGGCCATTCTCATTGGCTGAGAGAACTCAACTAACACACCTAGCCAATGAGTCAGTCTTAACATATATAACATAGATAGTTTAGGGATCCTTCTAGTGTACCTAGAAACAATGAGTCAGTCTTGCATTGCAGAGATTAGGCAGGGCTTAGCTCAGTGAAGCTAACTGAAGCTCATTAGGAGGTTCCAGCTCACCGCCATTGATGTGGAGGTGCGGATTGGAACCCTGCAGACGCCAAGTAAAAACTCAAACCCTTCAAAAATGGTTTAACTACATGGGGGGGGGGGAAGGGGGATGAAGGGGGAGGGAGGTGTGGCTATGGTGCTTGAAGTGTTCTTTAAAATACACAATGGCAAAATGTACACAAAAAAGCTGTGACTACAACAGAACTGGAGAATATTTCCAAATTTGTTTTGTTTTTTAATCTAGATTTCACCATTTCAAGTTGTCTACAAATGTGAAGATTAGCAGGTCTCCCTTTCACCGATCAGCAAATAAATCACACCTTTCATTCTATAATTATGAATTAGTGTGCAAAATGATGAACCTCTACTTCCTCTCACATTATTGGGATGGTTTGTCATCCTGAAAAGCCTCTCTGCTTTTTGTATCAATAATGTATTTATATTTATTACCTGAAATATAGTGTTCATTTTATTATTATTTCACAAACACTTGAATATATTGAAAGCCGTGCACCACTACATTGTCTTAAAATGTTGTTACCAGTTTGCGTTGAATTGATTTTGCAAATATAAGCTTAGTGCTTTGTTTTGTTATGAGCGAGAACCTTGTTGATTTTATGGAACACTAACAGCGGATTTAATGTATTTTCCTATACAAAATATTTGGCAGTAGGTCGATCAATTTCTCCTTGTACCCGTACTCAATTTACCTTCTAAAACTAGCATTGTGTTTTGCTAACTGTGTGAACAGCAAATGTTGAGAAATCAAAATTGATGTACTGTATCCTTGGTTAAATAACTAATATTGCAGACAGATGGTGACATAGTAAAACAATATAGCTTTGAATCAAAACTGAATGACTTCCTTAGTAATTATTTTATTTATTGTTTAGAAGATTGGAAAGCTTAGCCTACATTTGATGTTTGAATAAAGGATTATATTTCCTCATTTCCTTCGTATTCATAGACTCATAACACCTTAGAACTGGGTTATTTAAATAGTAGACCTTTAACACCCAGTCTTATAGTGTCCTAAAAGTTAACTTTTTGATTTCCTGTTTTTTTATTTTATTTTTTTTTTTTTTATTGATTTGAATAAACTAATCCATGTGAGTCTGTTGAAGTCATAATGAAAAAAGGTATCAATTGTTCATTTATTGGTAACCGGTCAAAATAATAATATAAAAAGAAAATCAAACAGATCTATAATTTAAAACAACAAAGTGGTTTGAACACATTTTTTTTTATTATTATTTAGTGAAATATGTAATTATATAAAAATAGAATAAAATTTACACTCGAATGGACCAGAGTCTTGAGTTCCACTTTAGATATGCAGTATGTCAGTGGCTACGTAAGTGGTCCGTTTTCATATTTATGGTAACTGTAAGGAGATGGGGGAGGAAAGGAGGTTAGAACAAAAGGTTACTTTTATAAATTATGATGCAAAGTACACACTCACATCTAATAGAACCCGTTCTTCTTGGTACTTATTATTATTACTGTACTATTATTATTATTTCTGTAATTTATATAGCACCAACGTTTTCCGCAGTTATAAAGAAGAAAATCTAACCATAAATGATAAAATGACATGTTGTTACAGGAACAATAGGTTGATGAGGGTCATGCTTAAAGGAGCTTACAATCTAGAGGAGGTAGAGTATAGAACACAACAGGAAAGCCAGTATGGCAGATAGTAACCAAATGGCAGAGTGGGAAAATAGCAGAATAGGAAGGTGAGAATTAAGTGTGGACTCTGTAAGAGTGAGTGAGAGATAAGTTTGTGAAATAACAGTTACCCTGGGAGGCCATAGGCTATTCTGAAGAGATGTGTTTTTTTACGGGACTTCTGAAATAATTGAATACTAGGAGTAGGCAAGCTGTTCAAAGGAAAGGAGCCACCCGCGAGAAGTCCTCTAAGTGCTCGTCAGCAGTACAGGTTCAAGCAGCGGACAGAAGAAGGTCACCTGCAGAGCGGAGCAACCAAGAAGGGCGTACCTATGAATTTGTGAAAAAATGCAAGGAGTAGTGTTGAAAGTTTTATAGCTAAAGGATAATATTTTGCTTGAATCCTGTAGGGTACAGCAAGCCAATGTAAGGATTGACAAAGGGGTAAGTTGTGAGAAGAGTGATGATTCAGAAAAATCAGTGAGACGGCAGCATTCATTACTAACTGTAATGAAGCAGTTCAGTTTCTGGGGAGACCAGTTAAGAGAAAATTACAGATGTCAATGCGAGAAATTACAAGAGCGTAAACAATTTCCCAAGCTCCTTAGTAGAATCTTGCAGAAGAAAGCAAATTCAGGCAAAACTTAAAGGTAGTAACAATCACTATTTGTTTATTCATCTTCTACAGTCAGTTACCATCTAAAATTCAATAAAACTCAGCTAAACTCATATAGTATAAAACTGGTTTCCTCACTTTGCATGTAAAAGTTTTGGTTCTAATTTGGGGTTACACTTCCACCCACTCCAAAGTATATTCCCGGAGTTGACATGGACAGCATTTTTTTTCAATTATTTCAATTTGTCGTAAACATGTAACCAGGAATTGGGATACTTAGTCTCTGGACACAGCAGAGAGACAAATGACAATGAAGTGAATATGTGCATCAAATTATTACCATGTTTTTTTTAATCCCTACAATCACTAGATTTCTAATTACTGTTATCAGACTGTCTGCTGACCAGGCAGATAAAATCAAAGAATAGGGTACTATTATTTTCATCTATACGCAATTTAATCTGTTAAATAGTAGATTAGTATTACAATTCCTATGCCTTATAATTATATTCAAAGTATACAAAAAAAATAAAAGACTTTGTCAAAGTATAAAACAAATATATGGAAAATATGAATCTGTATAATTAAAACCACAACATGTTGCTATTTATGTTTTGCATAGAAATGAAATGGGGACTTATCAAACCTTGAGGTTCAAGTGATAGACTGAAGGTATGAGAGCAAACGTAGGGATAGTTAGTAGGGTTCGCCAAAAACCCTAAAGGAGAGTCGGTGTCTTATAACTTGGCCACATAGATTACTCCAACCATGATGGATCCAACTAACCCATTATTTTAAATATTCCATTCCACTTGCAGTAATTATCAAAACGTCTGACATATTTTTTTGTAACTGAGAAAGTCCATATCGGTTTTGACTTTTTTGGTCCCATTCAAATGTAAGTTCCCACTTGGATTCCAATAAAATATTTTGGGGGGAGGGAGGTTGGTTACAGAAATACATAAAGCTTGTGATATATTAAATCGTAGTCCAGTTCAGACAAGGCAAGGCCAGAGCAAATGAATAGGAGAAATAGAAAAATTGTTTAATTTCTCCTCTGCTCTGAATGCTTTCTCTTTGTTTACTGACAAGTACAAAGCACAAATGGAAGCGCCCAGTTGTAGGCTAAGTAGAATGCTGGTCATTGTGTCCAATAACATGCTGTACAGAAGTTCCAGCATTTTATTATCTTGTATTTCTCCAATAATTTTAAGTTTTGATGAAAATTTTTTGCTATTGGCATAGGTTATGTTGCCATAATGGCTTTTAAAAATACCCTTCATCACAAATGCCATATAAATCTACTGTAAATTCCACCAGCAGACACGAAATAGCTTTTTTTTCCCACCTAAAAACAGAGTCAGCAACGGGACTTTTTCAAGCTTAATATGTCTACTGTATTTTTTTTTTCTGTTGTTACTATTTCCTGATTATCCTATCAAATAACATTTCTGGTCTAGCCAGCATGCGGCAAACAACGCTTTGGCAGCTAAAGAAGGAAAAGACAGGTTTAGAAATGGTAGAAACTGGGTAATCAGGACCAGTTGTTTGCAGGATTAGGTATTTCCAGGCTGAACCAAAATGCCTGTAACAGTCCCAACCAAACAAGTGGTCATAGGAGGTATTACAACCGACAGGCCATATGACACCAAAACTAGGAGACAGGTCAAAACTAGAGGAATCTTATGGTGACCCTAACAATGGCTTAAAGAGGACTGAAAAGAACAGATTCCCAAGAACGTTTCCTTACGTCAAAGGAAAATTAGAAGAAAAATAAATAGAAAAACACTAGCATACCCTGTTGGCAAATACTGATTCCGAGTCCAGGGAGACATTTCAACACAATACAAGCAGAAAACAGAAGCAGAAGAGACACTTTGAAAAAGTAATTAGTAGTAGGCAAAATCCCATAGAATTGTATATAAACTTATAAGGAGGCAACTAAGTTTCTCTATGAAAATTGCTGAAATCATACTTTGCTTGTTTCCCTTAGATAAATTGCCAATGTCTACCACCGCAAGGGATTTCTTCCTCTTTATCAACATGTCGGAAGTGGAATGCGTCTCCACTATACGTATAAAGATGCACGGTAGATGTGCTTAACTAAACCTTATCAGAGCAATGCTTGTCTTCTACTTCATCTTTAGCTCCGAACATCTAATGATATTGTGGCTGATGCTGATTGAAGCTCTAATCTGGCACAATTGCTTGGTGCTCTGCATCCATATCTTGCCCTAAATCATCACATATCCTCCTATCGCACTGGAATTTTATTGAAATGCTAACATAGTTGAGGAAGGGTTTTTCATAAGCACGCTATCTCAGAAACTTTAACATAGTTTGGTAGCCAGATTTTTAAGTCCGATTTTTAAACATGGGCATCCATCAAGTGTGCGTTATGCCGGTTTACAAAGAATTCCAGAAAATAAAGAATCCTGGAAGATTATAGAAGTTTTCTGTAAAATAATAGACTAAAGTCCCTAAGACTCTAATGTGCGTATGTTATAAAGTTTGGGGGCTTGATCTACCTTAGCATTCTTAAATTAATGTCTGCCTTCTCTTGTTTCTTACTGCCCAGTATTGTCCATTTCATGTAAAATAAAAATGTTAGGTTTTTTTATGTTATAATCATAATTAGTTTTTTAAATAGGCTAGTCTGTTCAAGCATTCTTCCTTAAAGTTCTCTGTAGTTCAATAATTAATTTGGAATGCTTTCAATCCTGTCTGATGTGCACTGAATTAGTTTTGGTTTATCTAGGTTAGTGTCAGGGCTCAAAATACCCATAAGAATGTATAAAATTGCCAAAGCAGTTACTAGAGGATAATCTGAAGTCTCCTATAAAGGAACCATTTTGTCTCTTCTGTGTGCTCATGCGGAGAAAATACTTCAATAAAACACATTACTTTCAGATAGATAAATCCCTTTAAAATTGCACATGGGTAGATCACAGAGGCTAAAGGTAAGCAAATAATGTTTTCCTTTATTTTTCTTTGCTTAGTAAGATTAAATATTCATTACCGTGCTATCATATTAAAACTGTTTAAGTATCAAAGGCAAACTCTTATAAATATTGTATATTCTTTGAGCACAGACTTAATGAGCAGTAAACCCTATACTTTATCACTGTACTCAGTACCAGTCCTTTCTATCGTAATGAGTACCAAGACATCCCAACTCTCCCGGACGTTCCAGGAGTCTCCCGCATTTTAATTGCGTCTCCCAGGCACCTGCGGAGTCTTTATAATATCCCGGAAATCTAACTTTTTTTTTTTTTTTAAAGTGAGAACTCTCTTGCACTAAAGAAAAAGATTTCTGGGATTTTACAGTGCAGCTCCATAGGGGACCCGCACTGTAATAGCAGGGAGCGCCTCCCCCTCTCCCGTTCTGCGTAGGAGTGTCTGGTGTCACATGAATACCCGACACTCATTCTGACAGAGTGCCCCCCTTGCCTGCCATGAAAGGTAAAAGAGCAGGCTGTGCAGAGAAGGGGATACCTTCACCTAGGGCAACAGCTCTGTGAAGGAGGCAGCTGTCTGCTGCTTGTGGAGCAAGGAGGAGGTAAGAGACATGGTGGGGGGGATAGACATAGATGGGAGGGTGGGAGCAGAGGCGGCTCTCTAATTTAGGTGGCTGCCTAAGGCCTCGCACTGGCTGGGGCCTCGCAGCTGCCTGAACCACCCGTGGGCAGACTGTGTCAGGTCCTCGGTCAGTGACACCAGGAGGGGGCCAGCGGCTTGCCCGGTATGCCGCCGGGTGCAAGGCCCCTCCTGCCTGCCCGGCCAGCCTCCGCAGACAACAGTCTGCAGCTCCGCAGTAAGCAGAGCTGAAGAGCATGTGTCTCGCGAAAACCGGCAAATCAGAGTGTTGCCGCGGGTTACCACGGCAATGCTCTGACATCTCATGAGATTACATGGTCTGCAGCTCTGCGGAGCTGCAGAACGGAAGCAATGGCCACCGGACCACCAGGGAGTAAAGGTAGGCTCTCTCTCACCCCCCTTACCTCACCAACCCCCACACCACCCTCAGCCTCACCCCCACCACCTTTAGCCTCACTACCCCCCACACCACCCTCAGCCTCACCCCCCCTGTTGCATATATTCTGGGAATGTCCTACTCTGGCCCCTTTTTGGAGGTGGGTTTTTGAAACAATGATTTCAGTGGTGGATGAGGGAATTGAGTTTCACCATGCGGACATCTTTCTGCAAATTACCCTTGTCCATATTGACTGGTTTGTTTTTTTAGTATTATAACTGTTTTACGTTCACGTTCATTAGTTCATTAGTATTGCTATAATGTTTCATTTTAGTTGATTGACCTAACGGCACTATGTTGGTAACTGTGCGAGTCTTATAACCACACTACAGCACCTGTCCCTCCATTATAGCCCCTAACTCCTAAATTACAGCCTCTATTACTCCACTACAACCCACTACCAGTGCCCCTCCCGAGATTAGACTCTGGATTCGTCCCTGCCACGTTAGCCACTCCAGGTAGGCACTGGGCTCTGGAGAAACCAAGTGACAGACGTAGTGAGAGAATGACAGTGCGCGTCCTGATTTTTCAAAGAGAGACCAATTAGGACGCAAGCTCTGTCACTCTCTCACTACATCTGTAAAGTCCGCAGACCGAGTAGCTTGTGAAGCTGCCTCCCTGAAATTAGGTGACCACCTCTCTGAAATGAGTTTTGGTATGTTGGGAATTCTGTGTTCCCACTAGCCTGGAATCCTTTCTGTACTTTCAGCTAAAACACTTTTATAAGCAACTTAACCTCCTGGTTAATTCGCATAAACGAGTCAAGGTGTTTGAGAAATACTGTTGCCAAACTGATCCTTTAACTTGAGGAATCTCCGTTTTCTACCAGTTACTATTGCAGGAGACACACTTCCTATAAATTTATGTCCTACTTGAAGGGTGCTCTACAGATATCCATTACAGACCAGGAATTGTCTAAGATGATAATATTATATCACCAAAGTTCCCTATATGTGCCAAATTTAAGCTATTGACCTATAATACACCTATTGGTATAATACACCTCAGAAACTACACAAAGTGGGGCAGTTGGATTACTGTTGCATATATTCTGGGAATGTCCTACTCTGGCCCCTTTTTGGAGGTGGGTTTTTGAAACGATTTCAGTGGTGGATGAGGGATTTGAGTTTCACCGTGCGGATATCTTTCTGCAAATTACCCTTTTCCATGTTGACTTTTTTTTTTTTTTAGTATTATAACTGTTTTACGTTCACGTTCATTAGTTCATTAGTATTGCTATAATGTTTCATTTTAGTTGATTGACCTCACGGCATTATGTTGGTAACTGTGCGAGTCATACAAGCTTTTTCAGCTTCATTCAGATTGCCTCACTTGATATTGTAACTTGTATGAAAGTGTGTATTGTTGTGTTCCTTGCAAATCATGAATAAAGATTGTAAAATGAAAAAAGTATCACTTGCCAGACATTTTATACATTGGGCAGAGATACCCACAAACTGTCTATGGTTGCCATGAAAACACCAACTAGCAAACAAGCGGTAAGTCCCACAAGCAGAACTACTAGATCACAGTTTGCCAAAAAGCTAATTGGTTCCATCATAAATATTCCTACTACTGGACCAAATTTGTCATGCTGATGATCGTTATTGTTCCATTCACATCAATGACTGAGCAGAGACACAGAGATGTGACATTCTATATTTATAAGATAGTTCCCCATAAGCTTTTCCAGTGATTAGAGACATTTTCTCCAAAGCCTCGATCAATAAATGCTGATCAGTCACATTACTGTTGTCAACACAACACAGAATGATCTCGTTTCTATAGCTATATAGCAGATTGTGCCTGAATAAAAAAATAAAAAAATTGGCAAACTACTTTGTGTTTTTATAGAACCTACATAATGTTGGAGTGGTCTTGTCTCCTTTAAGACTTTTATTTAATCAAACAAACCTTCAGAAACCCTCTGTACATAGTGTATATGTACATCACACAAAGTAATTGTTTTGGAGTGGTTATCATCGTGGCAGTTTCTCTAAACCTGTCAACTTCCTTTAAAGGGATTTTAATGAAATTAAATAAATTAATGATAAGGACAGCTGTGCATTTTAATCCAATAAGGTTGCCCCAGATGTGTTAAAGTGACACTGTCCCTGCCCCCCCCCCCCCACCCCCCCACTTCCTGGTATGCAATCACGGCATCCACCTCAACGCAGTGGAGGAACTAAAGTAGAAAGAATGGTGCAAGAATTATATTGGATCCCCCAATTGCAAGGTTGGACAAAAGGTAGAACCCTATCTGTCGTGCAACTCCAACAGTGCTTTGACAGTTGGGGCTTCACCAATTTCCCATGCTTGGAGGGTTGTATTTAGCACTGAGCCGTGTTTCGGTGTTTGAATATAAGCATGTGTTTGTATGGAGTATGTTTGTGTGAATGCATTTGTATGTGGTGTTGAAGTTTAAATGCAGATGTGCATTTCTGTGTAGTGTTGGTTTTTGAATGTAGGGGTTTGTTTATATACAATTATGGTGTTTAAGGACACAACTTATAACTATGAGTGACAGGGAGCTAGGTTAGAAAGTAAAGAAATGTAGATTTCTACATTTTATTTTCATTTTTCACAGCACACCACACAAACACATATTTGTTAAGTAACCATAATTAAGTTTTAAACATTATTTATTAATCATAATTTTCATTGGGTTGAGCGTACAAAGGAAATCAGTATTATGTATACATAATTAAAGGGACACTTTAGATTTATTGCTAGTGAGTTTTTTCTGTGTGAAGAGTGTGTCCTCTTTTTTTTATTTTACAAAAAGTGGAGATTTCAAAAGAAATTGGCAATTTTATAAATTAACCTGGTTACACCAACTGGCTGTCAATTCGACAAACTGTCCTGTTACTTCCTGGTTTGTTTAGCTTAGTGGAGCTAAACCCAAGAGGCAGCCAACTGCCCTTGCAAAGACTTCGCTGTGATTGGACAGCCACAGAAGGTCTGGGCTGAGGAAGAAGGGGAGGGCTTGCAAGGGCTTCAAACAAGAGATCTGCAGCTTTAGCAAGCTGTATTTAGATATACCCCCAATAAAAAAAAGCATTATTAAATTCCTGTATGTTTTTCATTAGGGGTATATCTACAAAACAATGATTTGGACAGTAGAGTGTCCTTTAAAAAAGTGAATGCTCCCTTCAAAGAAAATCACTAAATTATCAATTTGCTAATTTGTTAGTTTTGAATGCAGCATTTAAGCATAAGCACAATACAGCTGAGACCGTAAATAACTTCCTATTTTATAGAGTAAAGGATTGTCTTTCAACATGTCATATGGAAATCAGTTGTCAATTCATTATTTATTGAATAATGCATTGTTGCACAGAGTGAAACCAAATGCAATAATAAATCTAACAATTTAAAAACTGGTCACATATAGAACAGGTGGATTTTTGAAAAACGTTTGTAGATCTGACCTTTTTCTTCTAAACAGATAATAAAACTAGAGATATTCTTGTAGATGTATGACCAATTACACTCACGGAGGACAAACACTCATGTCACTGATTTTAAAATGGATAAAATGATTTAACGATAACATTTAACAACTTAAACAGGTGAAGGGGGAAAGCTAAATGCTACAATTTCACATATCCCGGTGAAGTTTAGAATGTCGTATAAGGTGAACTTCATGTAACTACTAATGGGAAACACAATACTCTTTTCTTGACTGACAGAGCATAAAAAAGAAGTTAAGAGGACTCATTCTTGCAATTTCTTGAATGCTTAATTGGGAGAAGAAAGGGAGAAATGTTGAATATATTGATTGTGAGCTCTGGTAACCTGTGAGTGCAACTCAATGTATGGAACAATATGCCTTCTTTGCTTATCTTGAACTAAGTTTAATATTTGATCTCTAATTTCCTTTGTAGGGGAGAGTGTTTCAGCTCAACAAGAGTCTGAATGAAATGATGCATTGCTTCGTTTCATTCTTTGGTCATGAGATCCCGTCCCCGAGACATGTTGGGGTTTAAACTCATTGTCCTCATGCTGTGGGACTACAACTGCAGGTTACCGGATCGTTTTCCCTGCAGGACAAAGGGATAGAGTATGACATCGTTTTCACAGAGTTCTCAGAAGCAAAAATAGAATTCAGGGAAATAACTGGCTAAAGGAGAGAGTCGGCCTCTTGTAATGCATAAAAAAAAAAAAGCAAAACTTAGCCTGTGCGGCTGATGAGCAGCAGTGGGGCTGAAACCTAGGTGGATCGAAAAGTCAATTAATTATATTTAATACAGTTAACTCATTTAATAGTTGATGCTTTTGAACTTATATGTATTCTAATGCAATTCTACTTGTAAATATTGTAATACCAATGAACATAAGAAAACTAAACAAGGAGTTGTTAAACTATAGAATCTTACTAACATATCCAATATTTCTAAGTTAAAGGGAAACGGTCATGCATTTCCTGAGTAATTCCCATTTATATATTATATATTGTGCTAGCGAAACCGCTAGCAAACGTGTAGCTAGTTGTGAAAACGTAATTTCAATGTTGCCCCAACTTTGCCTCTTCATGCCCTGCTTTTTCTTCTCTAAGCCGTACGTGTGTCTAGCATGAGTAGGACATATATATATATATATATATGCAATTTTATGTATTCCCTATACACCTTTCTTTGTCAAAATGCAATTGTGTGGATAAATATATTTAACTTTATATATGTGTGTGTGTGTACAGTTGTAATCAAAATTATTCAACCCCTATTGAACATCAGGTTTATTGTCAAAATTTACAGACTTTCAGCTTGTTTGCAATGAACAAATAAAACAAAAGCAATTGAAATAGCTCAACACAACAAATTATTCAAGTGGGTTCCCCAAATTAAAACTGAAAATGCAACTTATAATGACTTTTCAGTCTCAAAATTATTCAAACCCTTCATGGCAGGCATCTTTAGTACTTAGTAGAACATCCTTTTGCTGTTGTGACCTGCTGCAAAGAAATACATAGCAGACACGTTTCTGAGGAAACTTGGCCCATTGCTCATGATCAATGTCCTCTAGTTTGCTGCAACCGCCTTCTTCACATCCCACCACAGATTTCCTATGTGGTTCAAGTCAGGTGAAGTCTTCTGCAACCATACATTGGTGGAATTTGAGGTATACTTAGGTTCATTGTCTTGTTGGAAGGCCAAATGATGCCCTGGCTTCAGCTTCCTCATAGACGGCATGACGTTTTCTCCTACGATTTCCTGATACTTCAATGGCTGCATCTTGTCTTCCACGCACTTTAGATTTCTGGCGCCAGAGCATCACTGAGCCACCAACATGCTTAACTATAGGCAAAGTGTTCTTTTTAGCATATGCTTTATTCTTCATCCTCCGGACATACTGCTGATCCATTGGGCAGAAAAGTTCCGGTTTTGTTTCATCGCTCCACAGAACAGAAACCCAACACGTCTGTGGCTTATTTGTATGATTTTGAGCATATTGGAGCCGACTTTTCTTGTGGTTTTGGGTCAGTAGTGGTGTATGTCTTTGAGTTCTGTCATGGAAACCAGGTCTTTTGCAGACACTCGTGTAGCCCATGGATCAGCGCAGCTAGGGGACTGGGCCTTGACAGAGCCAGGAGGTAGGCATAACAGCCAATGGAAGTTGGCTGACATCTAGCATGCTGGGTGGGACGGAGCTACGATGGGAGTATTTTTTCCCAGCCATTTTGTGAAGTGGCCATCTTAACTAAACCTAAACTTACCTGTCTCTCAGGTTTGGGTAGGTTTTTTCTTTCTTTTTCAAATGGATCCTGTCGAAGAATTCCTTGCAGGTGTTCATGTGGTGGTGAGGGAGTGGTGCAGCATCGCTTGGCTGCAGGCAGGGCCGCCATCAGGGGGTGACATCCCTGATGGTTGTCACGGGCCCAGCGGCCCTGGGCGGCCCGGCGCCTGGGCCCCACGTGTAGCGGCGAAACTGCCCACACACTTAGGGCCACCCGATGGGCCCTGTGTCTTCAGTGGCCCAGTCAGCGCTGCAGCCGTGCAATTGTGCTCCCTCCCCTCTGCGCCGTGCGGGAGGGAAGAAAGCCAGGCAGCGGGACTCCCATCAGCCACAGCCTTCCACCTGCAAAAAAAAAGGTAAGCAAAATTAGCTGTATGTTAGTATGTATGTATGTTAATATGTATGTCAGTATGTATGTATGTATGCGAGTATGTATGTATGAATGTGTGTGTGTATGTATGTATGAATGTGTGTGTGTATGTATGTATGTAATGTGTGTTAAGATGTATGTATGTATGTTAATATGTATGTATGTGTGTATGTATGTTCATATGTATGTATGCATGTAATGTGTGTCAGTATGTATGTGTGTGTGTATGTATGTATGTATGTATGTATGTTAATATGTATGTATGTGTGTGTATGTATGTATGTATGTCGGTATGTATGTGTGTGTATGTATGTTAATATGCATGTATGTGTGTGTATGTATGTATGTCAGTATGTATGTATGTGTGTGTATGTATGTATGTAATGTGTGTCAGTATGTATGTATGTGTGTATGTATGTGTGTGTATGTATGTAATGTGTGTCAGTATTTATGTATGTGTGTATGTATGTATGTATGTTAATATGTATGTATGTGTGTATGTATGTATGTATGTATGTATGTTAATAAGTATGTCAGTATGTATGTATGTATGTATGTTAATATGTATGTATGTGTGTATGTATGTTAATATGTATGTATGTGTGTATGTATGTATGTATGTCAGTATGTATGTGTGTGTATGTATGTATGTATGTAATGTGTGTCAGTATGTATGTATGTATGTGTGTGTATGTATGTATGTTAATATGTATGTATGTGTGTATATATGTATGTATGTATCTTAATATGTATGTATGTGTGTATGTATGTATGTATGTATGTTAATATGTTTGTCAGTATGTATGTATGTATGTTAATATGTATGTATGTATGTATGTGTGTCAGTATGTATGTGTGTGTGTATGTATGTAATGTGTGTCAGTATGTATGTGTGTGTGTCTATCAATATGTATGTGTGTGTGTCAGTATGTATGTATGAATGTCTGTCTGTGTGTATTTTAATATGTATGTATATGTTTGTGTCTGTCTGTTTGTGTGTGTGTGTGTGTATTTATGTCCTTATGCGTGTGTGTGCAGTGTGCATAGGAATTCATTCATATTGTTTATTGTCCGGCCCCCAACAGTGTCTGAGGGACCGTGAACTGGCCCCCTGTTTAAAAAGTTTGAGGACCCTGTCATTATGTATGTATGTATAAATGAATGTATAAATGTATGTCTGCATGTCATTATGAACGTATGTCTGTGTGTATGTGTGAATGGATGCCAGTATGCATGTATGTCAGTACGTATGAATGTATGTATGTCTGTATATATGTATGTGTATGTCCTCATGCATGTGTGTCTGTATGTGTGTTAGTATGTGTCTGTCACTATGTATGCCTGTGTGTCTGTATATATGTGTATGTCCTCATGCATGTGTGTCTGTATGTGTGTTAGTATGTTTCTGTCACTATGTATGCCTGTGTGTCAGTATGTATGCCTATATGCGTGTATGTCTGTTTCAGTATGTGTGTCTGTTAGTATCTATCTGTGTGTATATGTGCCCTTTTGTATCAGTGTGTGTTTTTGTATCTGTGTGTGTATTCCTGTGGGCGGGATTTGGAGGCGGACCCTGTGGGCGGGATTGGAACCAATGTCACAAGTGGGGCTATGTCAGCGTGGGCGGCGGCTGGTTCAGGCAGCCAGGCAGGGATAGGACATAGCAGTACTACAGCCAGGGAGGTGCGAGGCAGGCCTAACAGGCAAGATAGGAGCCTTGATAGCGGGATGCGGCCCATGCGGCCTCTTGGGCACAGCACAGCCTGTGCAGGGTCAGGTGGGAGAGAGTGCGTATGGAGTTGGATAGGCCAGATTGGAGGAGTCATGCTGTCTGGGAGTGCAGGGAGTGCCGCTCTAGAACAAGGGATACTTTTCAGGAGCATTCCAAGGATAGGACCAGGCACAGCGAGGATAGATGATCCACAGCAGTTCAGCGCAGCAGAGACAGGAGCCCTTCTGTAAGGCATTACAGCAGGGGGCGTTCAACTTCTTACGAGTTTAGGGCGAGGAACCGGTGCAGGGCTTATAGTTCGCCTAACAGGAGTTATCAGAAGGATAGGCTTGGAAAACAAGTAATCTTCTCCATAATTTGGCATTTCTTGAGTTGTTCCCATTGGTGGTGGTTGGCGTTTTGGGGGGAGGTTGCCTGGTTTGTTAAATGTGGTGGCCTCCTCTAGATGCTATTTCTCACAGTCTTTAACACAGGATCCTGTCATCATTTCTGAGATGCTCTTTTCTGCAGAATACTGGCACTCTCACGCTTGTTTTGGAGTCCAGACACTGCAGTTTCGGTAAACATTGTTATCAGCTTTGTTAACAGCTTCAGTGCAGCTCACTGTGACTTCGCTATTCTTCCTTGAGCCCGGATACTGGTATATCGATACATTATTGACAATACTAATTTGTAGCTGTTGTTCCCACAGTGGCATTTCACTCTGTTAACAGGCAGTGTAACTGTATCACTTGAGGATTTCTTACAACAGTTATTTGAACTAAAATTTGTTTGTATACCCCCCTTTTAACTATTTACATTAAAAGTGAAGTTTTAATTATCTTTCCTCTTTTGTGATCTCCCCGAGCCCAACCTATCATAAGGTCACCCCTCTATAACGAGGCAACTACCACTCTGCAGGACACTCTATCAATTATTATCAATCCTTTTAACACCCTGCATATCAGCTGACTATGTGTTTAAATTATTGCTTTTATTTTAAAATATATATATACTTCTGTGCAGGGCATGAAAAGTGATGTAATTTTTCACTCTGCAAGCCAGTATTGGCGTGGCAACACACTTTACATTCATAGTACAAAGTTAACATTCACACTGCAGGCTGTGCACAGTACACACTCAGTGGCATACATATAGGGGTCGCAGCTGCGACCCGGCCTGTCACTCTAGGGGGCCCGGATGCCCTGCGGACCCCTGCAAAAGGGTACCAGCCACCATGTTTTGCGGCCACGGCCCGCCACACGTTTAAGGAACACAGCGTGACGGGCCCCCTGTGATGAGATCACTGCTGGGAGGAAGTGTCCCTCCTCCCAGTTATCAGAGAGCCCACGTGGGAGGAAGGAGAGGGAGACAGAGTGAGAACTCTGACTCCCATCAACCTGAGCCACCATTGGACCCCAGGGAAAGTCACCCTCCTGCACCTAAAAGGTAGGAAACAGGAGGGTGACTTAAAATCATTTTGTATATGTGAGTGTGTTTGTTTGTATGTATGTGTTTGTGTGTCTGTATGTATGTGTGTCTGTATGTATGTATGCATGTGTGCCTGTCTGTTTGTATGTATATGTGTGTCGTGTGTGTCTGTCTGTCTGTGTGTCTGTCTGTATGTATGTATGTATGTATGTGTCTTTGTATATGTGTGTGTGTCTGTCTCTCTGTGTGTATGTGTGTGTCGGGATGTGTCTATGTCTATGTGTGTGTGTCTATGTATGTATCTGTATGTATGTGTGTGTGTGTCTGTCTGTCTGTCTGTCGTGGGGGGAGGAGACGCGAGGGTGGAGGGCCACATGGATCATCAGTTTTGCACCCATGAATTATGTGTACACCACTGTACATACTATATATCCACAGTACACGCAATACATTCACAGTGCACTCTAGATACATTATGCGCTGTACACAATACATGCTGTTCACTGTACACACCATACACATAGCCAATCACAAGAAAAACAAGGAATGATCAGCAAGGAGCAGGAAGGGGCAGCAAGAAGCATCAGGAAGGGTCAGCAATGAGCTGGAAGGTAAAGCAGCATAAAGGTAAAGTAGAAGGAGGAAAAAGGGTCAGCAAGGAGCTGGAAAGAGCAGGAAGGGACAGAAGGAGCATAAAGGTAAAGTAGGAGAAAAAACAGAAATGAGCAGGAAGGGTCAGCAAGAAGAAGGAAGGGTCTGCAAAGAGCAAACAGAGACAGAAGGAGCACAAAGGTAAAGGAGCAGAAAGAATCAGAAGGAGCATAAAGGTAAAGTAGGAGAAGGAGCAGAAAAGGGTAGCAAGGAGCACAAAGGTAAAGTAGGAGAAGGTGTAGAAGGGCACAAAAAAAAGTTGCAGAAAGGTAAAGGAGCCAAGGAGGAGAGAAGACAGTGTCAGAAGAAAAAGACGACTGTGTCAAATGAAGGAGAAGAAAATGAGATTGGAGCAGGAAGGACAAGTGAAGTGAACCCTCCACTTTATTCTGGACACCACATAATAAGGCTTTGGTACGTGGGACTGGCAGGGAAACTTTGGACCTTCTCATTTCCCCAGATAAAGACAAAAAAATGTGTTAATGTTAATGTGTTAATGTGTTCACTTTTATATACTGAGTGTCAGGAAGCACAGAATGCCGCAGGGTAGTCATGTCGCTTATTGGCTTGAGTGGTCAGCTGGCACTCTAAGCCAATCAGTAGCTCCCCAGTCATAAAAAAGTAAAAAATTTTATGAACCGGGAACTAGCGATTGGCATAGAGCATCAACTGACCACTCTAGCCAATCTGCAGCACCCATCTGACCTCAATCTGCACTTCCTGACACTCCGTTTCAGAAGCTGAAAACCACTGAGCGACCTGGAGATCTGGAGCTGGAGGAAGCCTTTGGGGTTAAACCATTAACCTCTTAAAGGAAAGAAAGCACCCGGGGGCCTCCTGGCATCATAGCATTTTCATTTAGATGAAGTTGTTATGGTGACCAGAATGTTCCTTTAATTTGATTAAAGAACCACTATATTGTCAGGAATGCAAACATGTAGACCTAACATGGTTCGAGAGCCATTGCGATAACAAAACCTCCCTGGGTAAGGCCATCTCTTTCCTATACCAGCACCTCCTGGTGGGACGCCTCGACACTAAAAACACCTACAGACATAGATGGGAACAGATGCTTGCCAAAACATTCACCGATTCCCAATGGGAAAAAATAAAAATTTTACATCATAAATGCTCTTCTAGCTCCAAATATCAAGAGACCAACTACAAATTGCTGGCATTCTGGTACAAGACACCAGATAAATTACATAGAATATTCCCAGAGGTGCCCGACACATATTGGAGGTGGGGCGCGAACCCGGGAACGCGGATACACATCTGGTGGGACTTCCCACACATCTCACCATTCTGGAACGAGATACAACAAAAAACCAAGGAGATACTAGGAGACGAAAGGATCTTCGACAAGGAACTGGCTCTACTACACTCCACACCAGGGCCGGACTGGGAAAAAAATTAGGCCCGGGCATTTTTCAATTAGAGCGGCCCCCCACGAAGGGGGCGGGGCCAGAGAGGGTGTGTTTTGTCATCACTCATGACAAGCACGCCCCCTCTCAAAGTGAGCATGTTGGTTCAATGCGCAGAGCCCCGCTGAAGAGCTCTGGCATTAGAAAAAGGCCCTGTATTTGTTCTGCGCAAGCAAATGTAATAACATGCTTGCGCTGTGTTTGCTTTTAACTTGTCTCTGGTGTCTCCACAAGTGAGATACCAGAGGACAAAAGGGCCAGGAAAGTGTATTGTGCATGTGTTTGGCGCCTGCTTGTGGGATTGCGTGTGTGTAGAGTGTGGTGTGGTACTGTGTAAATAGGTGTAATATGTGTGGCTAGGGGCTGTAGAGAGTGCATGTATAGGGGCATAGTGTTATAGGGGATGTAGCGAGTGTGTGCATACGGGCAGTAGTGTGTGTGTATAGGTGACGTAGTGTGTGTAGGGGTTGTAGAGAGGGTGTGTTTAGAGAATGTTGTATGTGTTTCCTTACAAGGAATGTAGTGTGTGTGTAGGTGGTGCACTGTGTGTGTGTAAGAGATCTAGTGTGTAAAAGACCCAGAGTGTGTATAGAAGATTGTATGTGTGTGTGTAGAGGATTAAGAGTGCATATAGGGTAAGGGATCTAGCGTGTATCTGGAGCGTAATGTGTGTAGTGGTGCAGTGTGAGGGCTGCTGTAGTGTGTGTGTGTATATATATATATATAAATATATATATTTGGATGTATTGTATGTGTGAGGTGCGCAGTGTGTTTGTGTAAGAGGGGTGCTGTGTGTGAGGGTGTTTTTATCTGCCGTCACATTCAAGGTTTCTAATTTTCTTTGTTAACTCACTGAGGGTTATTATATATATATATATATATATGTGTGTCTCTGGGTGTGCTGTGTGTGTCTGGGTGTGCTGTGTGTGTGTCTGGGGGTGCTGTGTGTGTGTCTGGGGTTGCTGTTTGTGTCTGGGGTGCTGTGTGTGTATCTGGGGGAGCTGTGTGTGTATCTGGGGGAGCTGTGTGTTTGGGTGCGCTGTGTGTGTCTGGGGGTGCTGTGTGTGTGAAACGATCTGAAAAATACACAGACAGGTGGCGACCGTAGATGGTCTACGTGGCGGAGCAATCCGCACGGACAGGAGGAAACACGTGAACACAACAACAGACATGAACACTGCAACCAAGAACAAACCCCCACCTGCTGGAACCCAACACGCCCCCCGAGCAAGGAGAACTGAACAAACCCCAATGGATGAACCCCAATGGATGATATACCACCCACCATTAACACTCATCGCCAACAGAAACACCCGATGAGCACCTAACCGACACCGAAACTATGAGGCACATTGATGTCCCAGCCCCTCACAACAGAGACACTTATACACTGGAATATATATTCAACAACCCCTTACCCCTGCAGCTGGTAGAGAATTAGCCGGGTCTTGCCAGTGGTAGGGCTGCAGGTTAGGCTGTGAGTGGATCACGCTGAACAGATGTTGGTAGTCCTGCTCCAGCTCCCACTCCCTTCTTACCAGGAATGCTAGATCTGCTCTCACCCCCCTTTCGGGAGGCCAATCATGTAGGTCTCTCCTGTAGTCCATAAGGTCCCAGAATCGGACTCTCCCGTGCTCCCAAAATCCATTTCGTCAAAGGACTCCCATAATAGACCAGGGCCATTGTAATCCTCACCCTCCAGTCTGTGATACTCCTCTGTCCAGGGAGCCTGCCGCATTGTGTCCCACCATAGTGCCTGGCATGCGTCCTCCAACCAGGTCTCCTGCCATACCAGTGTCTCAAGCTCTGACACCCACTCCTTCAGGGGCTGCTCTCCCAGTAGAGGCTTTCACAGCGCCAATCGCATTCGCAACCTCTGCTCCTCACTGGGAAGACTCTCGCTCCGACGTCGCTGCACGTCCTCCATGGCCTCATGCCATACGCCTTTCCGGGCTGCATCCCTGTAATCCAGGTGCTCCTCCTCCTCATGGAACGCTGTCCAGGAGCTAGCTGATTCCATGCTGCTGTAGCCTGGGGCGCTGTATAAGTACTAGCGTTGCCCTAATTATAAATCCATGGTACCGGTTCGGTACATCTGTTCGGGAGAAAATCCCTCCGCTTGCCACCAGTGTAAAGGATCCTTCTATTCGTGCAGTGATGATCCTTGCAGCTTCTCCCGAAATCCAGCTGAAACGAAGTGATTATAACTCCCAATCCCCCAAACATGAGTCGAGACTTCATGAAGGGGTAAAACGATCTGATTTACTGTGGGCTACCCGCCCGGTATTTATGCAGGTCTCCCATCTGGTGGACACTCCCCTAGGGGACCAGATGGAAGACTGGGACAAAAGTAACACAGTAGCCAATCACAGTGGCTATAACATAAGCACTCCCCTTTTACATAAATCACTCCCTCTTTTCCATCCTGGAGATAATTAACTTAAGGTAGCAAAGAGAGCCTTAATTATCTCCAGGAAGAAAGAAACATGGCTTTTCTTATTTCAGCAAAACAGAATAAAAATCTATAACTTTCTTTTTACACAACATAAACTTTAAGTTCCACATATCCCCAGATAGCTTGGATCTGAGTGCATATTCTAGGCGAATAGCGCTCAGATCCCACGAACACAGTTCTCAGAAACGTCGACTGAAGTTTGGCTTTCGCCAGCCGTTCGCGTGTTTCCAGCCGTATGAACGAGGACCTTGATAGGCAGCGGTGTTCGGCGGAATAAGTGTCCGAAAAGAGTTCCAGGGCATCGCCGCCATTTACCCCTGGGCTTTCGACAATTTAAAATGGCGACCGCCACGTGTTCGGCAGACGAACACCGGCCACCCAGGCATTTGACAATTAAGCTGCGGTTAACCGCAGCTTCTGGGTGGCTAATAAGCAGCACAAGCCACAGACCGGGTGGTCGGCCGTTCGGCAGTTTGTTCGTCTGTACGAACAGCCTTAATCCAGCAGTAAGGGAAGTTAAACTGCACGAACCAACATACGAATGCATCAGAGCAAATGTAAAATCCAAGCAAGTACGGCAACCGATGCAATCCAGGGACAAAGGGCTCTGTCCCAAGTGCCTTAAGACCCAATAACTTAAAGGGCCAGCATCCCAGGGTAAGAGGCTAGCAATGCAGCTTCTCCATAAGACAGGGGGGTAGGGCAGTTTGTCACATGAAACCCCCGTGACAAAAGGCATTTTGGCACACCTACCAATTGACGTACACACTTAATGCCGACAGAGACTTTAGGGACCTATGGGAACAACAACGGACATATGGGACACTCAGTTGGGAAAAAGTTGAACTTGTTTAAGTTTTCAATTTTTAAGTAATTTACATAATTGTTTATTGCAAACTACTGATGCAAAAAAGCTTGCAACGCTCTACAACGCTGGACCTGCGTGTCCCACCTTCAAAAATAACTAAACCGCATGCACTAATCTGCCATATCTCATGCACAATAAACAGCTTTGATACCTGAATGTCAAAGCTAAGCCAAAGACAGAGAGAAAAAAAAATTAAAACAACCAACATCAGTACGCACTCAGGGCCCTAAAAAGCTGCAGCTTCCATCTATACAGCGCGGCAATGCCTGTGGCTGCAATTTGCGGTCTCCTGAAGCCTTTTTATTGCATCACTTTTCCAATTCTAGATGTCCTTTCCGGACCATTATCAGCCATGTTGTTATAGTTTTTCTTTCTAAATTCCACCCCCCCCCTTTTCTTAATGTATGTCTAGTGATTTCAGAGCAGCGTAAAATAAATATGACCAATTCAGCATGGTTTTGGTTGTTTTAGATGTAAGTGCTATTTACTACATGACCAACTGCTAATATTTCTGTCATTACATAAGATTGCACTTATTTATCTGTGAACCTAGTTTGTATTCCGAAATGAGGTATAGCTTATGTTACCGCTATATAAGATTTTGCATATATTGTTTGATCCTTGTAATACTGTATACTCTGTCTTCTGTTCAAATACCGCAATAAAAACCTGATGTGGAACATAAAAAAAAAAGTGCATATGACCATTTTCATTTTCAAATCATCATTTTCTGATGCAGTAAAGCATTCTATAGGAAATGTTTTAAGAATAAAAAAAAAAAAGATTCTGAAACCTTGCCTCACATGGAATTGGTCCCACCAGTCAGGACTCATCCTGGTCTAAGGACAGTTTATTCCCTAGCAGAAAATCTATTCATCCCATTGGAAGAACATAGAGAGAGCAGCCAACCACAGCTCTCATAAATTTAAACACAGCCAGATGCACTTTCGTGAACTGAGCTGTATGCCCGAAAAATCCCTTTAAAAGGACACACTAAGAACCATTACAATGTATATGCTCATTCATATAGATTACGGTCTAATAAGGTTTTGATAATGATATCCTTCCTCAATAATGCAACCAAATAACATTTCTGTAATTCACTCCTAAGAAATGAAGTTTATGATACATAATAGGGCACAGATTAAAATGACTCACAATGCTCACATATCAAATTTAATTTGTTGAATGCTTTGATGTCATCACCTAACAATGATCTGTTTTAGATGGCAAGGACAATCTCACGTGCACATATTGGCATCGGCACGGTTTATATAATCATAGACAGAGAAAAAGGCTTCAAACATCTTGCAAATATCTGTGCTTTTAAACACTTAAAGGGACACTATGGTCACCAAAACAACTTTAGCTTAATGAAGCAGTTTTGGTGTATGGATCATGCCCCTGCAATCTCATTGCTCAATTGTCTGCCATCTAGGAGTTAAATCACATTGTTTATGCAGTCCTAGTCACACCTCCCTGCATGTGACCTGCACAGCCTTCCTAAACACTTCCTGTAAAGAGTCAACTGTTTACACTTCCTCTATTGCAAATTCTATTTAATTTACAATTTCTTATCTCCTGCTCTGTTAAAGCGGCACTTTCATTCTGAACTTACCTTTCTTTAATCAATTCCTCTTCTCTTCCTCTGTCAGGATCTGTTCTTCATTTCTTCCTGTCTGCTCTAGTTTTCTTTTAAACATAAGACAAAGTAGGGACTACTTTGTCTTATGGAGGTTTCCTACGCTTGTCTAGCAGAGGAACAAAGTGTGCTCAGTTTCCTGTGGTCAAAGCAATTTCCTCCGTGATCTTGCGATGCTTCCCGTCAGTATTCCCGAACGTCCTGTCACTTAGACAGAACGCCGGCGAAACTAGCGAATTTCGTCATAACAGAATGAGAACAGTTTATTTATTCATGTTAGGACGCAATTCGGTACTTTGTTCTGCAGCCGCTTAGTAGATAATTCCATAATTCCCACTGTATCTACCTGTATCTTTTTTTTTTTTGTAAATCTTGGTTTTATTTATTTTTTTTGTAGGTAAAGAAACATTTTCGAAGGTGTGGACTCGCAGGTCCCAATTGTACATTGAACATTAAAGTCATATACCTAGTAGATGTAGTGCTCAATATTTAAAGCTGTGTCAAGCTCGTAGATTCCGGGTTCTGTGAGCAAGTGTATATCAACGGTCATCACATGGTATTATTCAAAATTTCACGTTTCTTCCTTGCACAACGACGTGAGGCATTAGGCCATTTCGTAGCGTGCCATGCCTCTCGTGTGCACCCCGTCACCAAGGGCATCCCGTTCTATATGGCTAAAAAGGTGTTATGCATTGGTGGGGTCCCAGCCAGGCCGGGTGCACTTGGTTTTCCGGGGGTCCCTCGTGGCCACTAGGGCTGCTTATTGCATGTAGTTATGGACCCGAGTAGTTATTGTCCTCCCCCCACCCATGAGCGACAGGTGGGGGTCCTCAATAACAATAAGGGGAGGGGGGCCTAGTGTCCTCCTCCCAGCCCCCAACCCTGAGCGGCGGGTGGGGACCCTAAATTACAATAAAGGGGGAGGACCTATTGTCCTCCCCCTGGCCCCACCTATGAGCGGCAGATGGGGGCCCTAACCCCCACCCAACCAATCAGAGTGCTGTGACAAGTAAATATAGAGACTTACATGTTAGTCTCTTCATTTACCTGTCAGAGCACTCTGATTCGTTGGCTTAAACCAACCAATCAGACCGCTCTGAGCCTAATTGCAGGGCATGGGAAGGCTTTATAAGCCCTTCCCCGCCCTGCGGAGCTCAGTCTGCGCGGTGCCCTCCATGGGTGAAGATGGATTACTTTTTTTAGTGTCTGGGGTTTTTTTTCATCTGATTTTTTTTTTCGTGTTTTTTATTTTATTTTCATAGTTCGACAGGTTTTATGGATTTTTATTTGGCCTTTTTTAGGACTGAAAACAGACGATTTTAGAAAAAA
The DNA here is from genome assembly GCA_933207985.1 of Pelobates cultripes. Lineage (NCBI taxonomy): Eukaryota > Metazoa > Chordata > Amphibia > Anura > Pelobatidae > Pelobates > Pelobates cultripes. The sequence goes on along the minus strand of OW240917.1, from coordinate 49,623,367 downwards.
GAAGACATCAAATGATAAGTTATTTTTTATTTACAGGGATTTAGTTTTATTGTTCCCCCTCACTATATTTAGGGTGAGGGAGGTAGGTAGGTCTTTATTAAAAAAAATTGGGTGTGGGCAGTGACTAGGGGCTTGGGGATCCCTAGTCACCTGGTTCACCCTCCCATTTTCATTTAGGGCCCCCACCCAGCGCTCATGGGTGGAGGACAATAGATTCTCCCCCCCCCTTATTGTTATTTAGGGCACCCAAAATAAAATAACTTTCAAGAAGTGGAGCGATGTTAAGGTGATAAGCCCCTTCCCACATGCAACCAAAATTGGAAGGAATTAAAATATTGATAGTGCAGACCTGTATGGATAGTATTGATATTGCACTTCTATGGGTAGTGTTAATTATCACATACAGTATATGTACTGATAAACTGGATGGTTGAATGACAATTTATTAACAAATCACAATAATTTAACAGTAAAAAGTATATTAAAAAAAAATGTTAAAACAAAAAAGAATATGTAAACAGATGAGTGGTGAGTGGTGGATACAACGGTATATTTTCCCGTTACTCACGAGTTCGCTTTCCCACACTGGGAGATGTCTCCTCCGGGTAAGTCAGGCGGAGGTTTCAGTCAAAGTCCGGATGGCAAGTTGTTGCTGTGTGTCTACCTTTTATTTTTCCCGTGTAACACTTGGCCTCCGCCCCCCTTCTGTGCGCGCTTACGGTAAATATTTTTAGAGGGAGCTGCAAAATGGTAGCTCCCTTCTTGTAATAAACCAAATTAACGAAGGAAGAGGTCTTCGTTCATTGTTTGAAATTTCTATTCATTTATTCGTCTTTCTGACGAATGATTGGATGAAATTCCCGTTCGCATGCCCAAGTGTTTAACTGGGCATGCTCAGGAATTTCACAGCGCTATCTAGTGTGGGAAGATGACGTGTCCCACAGGGACATCATCTATTCACACAAAGATGGTGGCGCCCAGGGCCTAGCACAAAATAAAGATGCAAAAATAGTTAATATGGGCGGCTTAGGGGCATTTGGAGGTGACTTGCGGGACAATTAGATGTAGTGGAGTCAGGTTTAAAAAACCAAAAACAGGATTCGTCCATGACCGTGCCGCTTTAATAGCTTGCTAGACCCTGCAGTAGCCTCCTGTATGTAATTATAGTTCAATTTACAGAACAGGAAAAATGTTTTAACATAAGTTAACATCTGATTAAAAATGAAACTATTTTGTCTTCATGTAGGCTGTGTCAGTCACAGCCAGGGAGGTGTGCCTAGGGCTGCACAAACAGAAACAAAGTGATATAACTGCTAAGCGGCAGAGAACGGAGCAGTAAGACTGCAGGAGGCATGATCTATAGACAAAAACCGCTTCATTAAAACGAAAGTTATTTTGGTGACCCTTTAACTATGGAAATTATTTTTAACAATTTTGTAGCTATATTCCTGGGGAAAAACCAAACATACATGCATTTTGTTCGCTGTTTTCTTTGGGATGTGAGAGAAAATGTGGAATGGTTGTTGAGGGTATATCAGGCCTACTTTACTAAAAAGCAGCCTAAAGTTTCTCAATTAAATGTCCCAGGGAGAGATGTTAAGTTTGCAAGATACATTGTTGGTAATCTGCAAACCACGGTAAGTTTTTGGAGCGCAGGGTGGGCCAGTGCTCCAATAGCACTATTTATTATTGCCATTTATATAGTGCCAACAGATTCCATAGACCTTCGTAACAGCCAGACCAGAACTTGTGTTTAACTTAAGAGTTCCAAAAATGTGGACTAATTTAAACTCATCTGTAGCTGGTCAATTGGCAGGTTTGTAAAATAAGAGATCAGCCTGCTGCAGGGGGAGGGAGAAAAAGCCAGCTAGGAAAGCAGAGAGGAATGGTGTTTCTGTAAGTGTATTTTGTTTATGAAAATTGGTAAGTGGGAAAGCCACCCAATTACAGCTAGAAAATGTCTAGTAAGCACTCAAGCAAAAGCAATGAATTTTGTTTCGTTTATCTTTATTTAAAGAAACTTTATTTTTCATCAAATAAATCTGAAAAACTGAGCTGGGTGTGTCTTGGACTTCGATGACCCTAGAAGGCTGTGGTTACCATACGATCCATAAAATCCTACCTGGAAAAGTGGTGGTTTGTCAAACTGGTTATTATCTAATGCAGCTTGCAAAAACTGCAGATCTCTTCTCCATAGCCTTTTCAACATGTAACCTTTATACCCAACACAGGCTTTCAAGGAACACTATAGTGGAAGGAATACAAACATGTATTCCCAACATTATAGTTTTAATCGATCTGTAGAAACATCCCCAGCCGTAAAAGGGCTCGAAGGGTGAAATGTAATTACCTTTCATCCCTCGCTGCGCTGGTCTCTGTCCTGCTTGCATGCCTGTTTGGCTGAGCTTATCAAGGAAAGCATAGAAAAGTATGGGGGGGGCTAATGCGCACAAGGGGGCAAAACACCATGCTGCATGAATCAGATGGTGTTTATGAGACAATCCTATTGAAATAGGATCAGTGTGACAGCCACTAGAGGCATTTAAACCATACAATGTAATCAAGTTGTCATTTGCAGGGTTAAAACTACAGGAACAGGGCACCCAGATCACTTAATTGAGATGGGGTGCTAATAATGTCCCTTTAAGTCTGTGCTGGGGAATACTCAGATCAAAGGCTTTTCATTGAGAAACCTCTGTGTTGGAGGTGCACATAATGCAGCTTTTCGATTCTTCTCAATGAGCTGTAATACAGCTCACAGAGAAGGGGGAAAGGCGGGTACAGTATAGCTTAGCGTGAAGCTCAAAAAAAAGGAAGCAGAAGAGAAAAAAAAATTAAAAAACAAAGCACAGTAGAAGCATCTTTATGTTGCAGAGAGTTAAATGGGATTTCTTTAATTTAGATGTAAAAAGGTAAACTTTCTTTACAATTCTTATTGCGAAAGCAGATGCAAAACTAGAAATCAACTTACCCAAAATAAGGGATTGAATAAAAAACTTTAAAAACATTCATGCAATAAAACTCTGTTATGCAAAACGGTTTTTTGAACTGGGATTGTTCCTGAGAATAATTATATAAAAACAAGCAAACATTTTTTCTTTTTTTAAGGAATGCCATGAGCAAGTTTAACTTTAATAATACATTTACATATATTTTCAGGATTTCCTTATTGTAAGAGTTTTACTTTTTCTTTTAAAACTCTGAATTTCGGATTGCTGCGCAGTTTTTTATTGAATGTTGAAAGAAGTTCCTCTTCAGATTTGTGTTGTGCAGACGATATTGTGTAGTACTGCGCGAGGACCTACAGACAGACAAATCACAAGTATAATAATGACACATCTAGAACAGGCACTCTAGAAAGCAAGTTATTTAAAACTGAAACTTTGTTTAAGTTATTTGTGAATCAAGGTTGAAGTAAAAAAAAGAAAAGTGGAAATAGGATTGCAAAGTGAGAAAAAAAAAAAAAAAAGACTATGCTATATTTCTGCACAACCGATTTCTCCTGAAACAGCAATTTGTTAAACAATTTTCCACAATTCACAGTTTAGTGAAAAAAACTCAAATGGTATCAACTGCAAACATACTCATGGGCTTCTTAAATGTTGCATTTTGGGTAGTCTTCTTTCCCCCCCCTTACAAATGTGACAAGACTGCTCTACAAGGTGATCTTCCCCCTCAACCATCATTTTTGGTGGTGAAATAAAATTCCTCTAAGTTAAAAACCAAGGGAAGGGGAAAAGGAGAAAAAAAATAAAATTACCTGAGAATTGAAGCATTCTAAAATAATTCCAAAAATATACAAAATAAAAAATCTAGCACACTAAAGTATGAAGCCATAAATACAAAAAGCCAACCGCTACACAGGGAATTTAGGTAAATTAAATGTGCAAAGTTTAGTCCAAACTGGCTAAGTTAGGAACATTCCTTTGTAAAATACAATTTATAACTTTACTGTTTAGGTAATAAGCCCCCGGTATAATGCATTAAGCAGTATTTGTGAGAGATACCTTCTTCCTCAGTCTCTTTATTGGTAGTTCATGGTCAGGAGCTTGTTGTAGTAGTGCTTTGATGGTTCCCTTCCAATTAAATTTACCTGAAATATAAAACAATCATACATAAGATTATTTATTTATAAAGCGCCAACAAATTCCACAGCGCTGTACAATTAGTGGAGAACGTACAATATATACTGACAATTACAAAATGTAGAGAGGGCCCTGCCCGTAAGCGGAGATCTAGCCATTTAAGTTTTTTTTAATTTTTTTTATACAAAGTGCTTAGCTAGATAGCCCGTGAGCTTACAATCTAAAGTATACGGTGGGGATTTGAGACAAGAGGTAGCAGGCGAAATTTGGAAGTGATTGCTAAATGAAGTTAACAGAGAGTTGCAGCTATTGGTAAAATATAAAGGGAATGAAGAGGTAATTGAGTGAGACTTTTAATCAGCTAGAGGAGCATGCTATATATTATCAAATCTACAATAAGTGAATAAGTGAGAAATTGGACTTTCAGAACAGAAGTGTTTGAAGGAGTTTTACCTCGGCCTGTCTCGTTATTTTCGTTCTCATCAGCTGAATTTTGTTCCGGCATTTCTTCGGGCAGCTCTCCTTCAACGTAAAAACAAGTATTCTGTAAATGGTTTTACATGATTGTGCGACACATGAGTCTTTTAAATTAGGTTTGTATATAGTAATTTGCAAAGTCCACTCTGTCAGGCTTTGATTTAATCACTTCATAACAAGTACCATTATATCAAGACAGCCTCGGGACATCGTAGTTATTAATTATTATTATTGGAACACTTCAAGTAGGGTTTTATATGGTATGCTCAGCATTCTAAGTTGGATGACTGTAAAACTGGCAGACAGGTGTCAGCTACTTCCTAGTCTGCAAGAACATGCAAATCCTAGGAAAGTGCAAATAAATATAGGTACTTTTGTCACTAGCATGCACTGCTATATTCATTCTATGCACACAGACTGTTGCACTGTAAGCGCTCACACACACAACAGACAGGATCACAGACACTGACACAGAGGTTCGAGCACACCATTTACTCCACAGATTTCATTTTACACAATATGCCAAGAGGAGTCACAAAGCCGCTTCCACATCTTCCTGCAGGCTTAACAACCAGCCGCAAACTCCAATCAAATTGCAGGCTGCATAACTTCACCTAACTAAATGATTAGAGTGCTTCTCTCCTCCAGGAATATTAAAAGACTGGTGAGGGAGAATGATTATTCTCCAAGTTAAGCAAAATTATAGGTAAAAAAGGTACCGAAAATAATTCACTTTACTGGTGATCATAACAATAAGGAGCATACCTTCAGATTCTTTGTGCTTTCGTTTTTTACTGAGTTTTGGTGCATCGCCTTCATTGTGACCGTTCTGTATGCTTTCAGCAGCTCGTTTCTTCTTCTTTCCCTTTGGCATGTCCTCTATGGCTTCAGATTCCTTATCTTCATTTTTCTCCTGGTCTTCCATCTTACGCTTTTTGCCTTTTTTCTTTTTCCCATTTTCTGTTTGCTCTTCTGCCATTTCTTTCTTTTCTTTTTTATTCTTTTTTTGTCTTTCTTCCTTACGTTCCCTTTTGTTTTTTTTCTTCTCACTTTCTTCTAAATGCTCTGCAAGTTCAGACTGGGTTTCAGTAGGTGCACTCTCTGACTGCTTTGCATTATTTTGATTACCGTTTCCCTTAGGAGTTAAAATAGAAGTCAGAATTATTCATGCTACATTTTTGTTTCGGCAGAAAACAAAACAAAAAGTGTAAAGATACAGGACTGTTGATAAGTTCCAAAAGAACCTCAGGCTTCAGTTTAAAGCAAAAATGTGGGACCCATGGCTCAATCCTGATTCCATCCTCAGAACACTTCACCTATGTGATAACCCCTATACTCCACGGCTGTAGATTTAGTCTCTGCTTCCTATCCAGATATCCACATTCCACCCCTCAAAACAAATAATGATAAAACTGGCAGAAACAAAACTGGTAAAAATTTTAATACAGGCAAACACAAAAAGAGAAACATTTGTCTAAAGATGAACAGATAGATTCGCAAAGAAGGACACATACAACTAAGTATAAAGAAAGAGGAATACATCAACACACTAAAGACAGACACATAGAAACACTAATAAACAAAGATTAACACAAATGTGGACATCCTATCCTTGCATTAGACTACTTAAAAATGTATGCATGTGCCAAAACTGGATTATTAAAGTAATAAACAGCAAGCAGCATTGGCTTCTACTACTCCTAAACATTACAGCTGGTCACAACTTGTCACAAAATGTTTGGAGATGGGAAGGAAGGAGGAGGAGGAGGAAACTGTTGTATGCCACAAGTATAAAACCCATTACCCAACAGTTCAGTCTGAGCCCTAAAGGCAAGATAGACCCTTATAACGGTTAGCAGGGCACTGAACCAAAACATATCTTATTACCTAGACACAAATCCCTTCTGGCTTGTTCTGGTTCCCAAAGTGATCTGAGGCTGAGCAAAACAAATAAAAAAAAAATTTAAATAAAAACACAACCATTTTAACTTGTGCCTTCAACCCAAAAAGTGGACAAGTGTGAAAAATCTAAATAAAGTTGTTACAGTACCTACAGTAGTTTCCCCCCTTCCTTGTAACCGCTTACAGTGTTTTAATAGTTAGAAGGCTTGGACTGTCAAGTCGTAGCGCTCAAATCCAGGTATACTACAAGGTCATTGCACGCATGTACAGTGCCATCACAATCAGTCAAAGAATAACTGCATGCTTCTATTCTCTAGAACAAAATCATTAGCGGCTCGTGGCCAGCTATGGTTCCCAATGATACACTATGAGTCAAGCCTCCAGGATGATATCAAGTGAGTAAGAGCATGTAGCAGCACAGAGGGAGACTCAGCACTGCAGGGAAGGGGAGTAAACTTACTTTTATTAAAATTTCATTGTGCATGGTTAGGGGCCTAAAAATGGATAGGGACATTGATACTATAGCGCTAGAAATACACCCTGTTCCAAATTATTATGCAAATGATATTTTTCTCATTTACCTAATTAACAGTCAGCATAATTCTCATGTTATCAACTATTAAGAGTACAATTCAAATTTTATTGAGCAAACCTCCAAATGATAAGTTGTTTTTTTTCTCAACATAAACTTACAATGCACTGTTCCAAATTATTACGCACAGTAAGTTTCAAAACACTTTATAGGTTGTAAAGAACTGAAAATTGTCATTTGTTGTGTTTGCAGCATATTTACTGAAATCAAAAGCTATTTCAATCAAACTTATAACAACATTTTAACTTTTTAAACATTTTAACAGGTCACATTACATTTTAACATAGGACCCCTTATTTGATAGCAGCTTCACAAGTCTTGCATCCATTGAACTTGTGAGTTTTTGGACAGTTTCTGCTTGAATTTGTTTGCAAGATGTCAGAATAGCCTCCCAGAGCTGCTGTTTGGATGTAAACTGCCTCCCACCCTCATAGATCTTTTGCTTGAGGATGCTCCAAAGGTTCTCAATAGGATTGAGGTCAGGGGAGGATGGAGGCCACACCATGACTTTCTCTCCTTTTATGCCCATAGCAGCCATTGATGCAGAGGTATTCTTTGCAGCATGAGATGGTGCATTGTCATGCATGAAGATGATTTTATTACGGAAAGCATAGTTCTTCCTTCTGTACCAGGGAAGAAAGTGGTCAGTCAGAAACTCCACATACTTTGCAGAGGTCATCTTTACACCTTCGGGGACCCTAAAGGGGCCGACCCAGCTCAATGAAGTGGTCTGGGTGCCAGGTCCCTCAGGTTTTAACCCTTCAGATGCAAACATAGCAGTTTTAGAGAAACTGCTTTGTTTACATTTGGGGTTAAGACAGCCTCTAGTGGCTGTCTTCCGAAGAGCCACTAGAGTCGCATCTGCGACGCTGGAGGCATATTATGCATCCATCGCACAGATCTTCCATAGGAAAGCATTGAGAAATGCTTTCCTATGGACACTTTGAATGCACGCACGGCACTTGCTGCGCATGCGCATTCGGCTCCTGTGACAGAGTGGGAGCCCGGCGCTGGATTAAGGAAAGCTGAAGGAGTTTTAAACCCTTCAGCGCCACGGGAGGGGGACCCTGAGGATGGGGGCACCCTCAGGTCACTATATTGTCAGGAAAACTGCTTTGTTTTCCTGACACTAAAGTGATCCTTTAACCTGGGATGACATTTGCTGGTTAGTGAAAGAGTTCTGTAGAAGAAAATCACACTTTAATTTCCGGTGTTTATTACTTACAGTGCTTGTAGCTTCAGCGAAAATCACCCAAATCTGATCCTGCAATGCTTGATTGTTAATGTTTAAGCTGTTCGTCATCCAGTTCTGATGGAAAAAGAAAATTAAGTCATTTATTTTATGAATTCTTAAGAAAAAACAGTCCATAACTTTCACAAGTTTTAATAATATTCCTCTTTGAAATAATCTCCAACTGTCAACAAAATGATAACATCTAAGGCTTTACATGCATAGCTATTTATGTGTGAATGCATTTCTTTGATTGTACTCTGCGAATATTTAATATCGGAATAGCTGAAATTAACGAATTTAAGTAAAGACTGAAAATGACTTTGAATATCCGGTTCTCTCAATGGTAGCACCGCACCCAACCAATAGAAGGAGAGAAAGGGCAGTGCAATGCATATAAAAACCGAAATGTGAAGAGACAACATTGTCAGAAGAAACCCAAGGGAGGCGGGCAAAGCGTCACCATTGACTTGATTAGGAGGTGGACCAGGAAGCCCTACTTTGAGAGAATAATAAAAACTAAAATATTTATTTAAAAAAAACTGGCTTGGCTGGCGCTTATGGAAAATATTTTAAGGTGAGATTGTGGGCATCCGGCTGAGAAAGCCCACCATTGACTCTAGTAAGCAGTTTTTAATATAAAGTGTTGTGATACTGTGACATTAGGTCCTGGAATCTCTTATCTTTCTTAATATAACATCTATGGATAGTAGTATACATCTTTTTAAGTCAACACAACAATCTCAACAACCCATGTTGACAATCTTAAAACCAAAAAGATCATTGCCGGTAAATGTCTGAAATAATTTCAATCTACTGAACAAAGAGCGGCATAACCCCTAAAGCAGGCTATTCCACTTTCATTTCCCTTTAAGACAGTTTACCAAAGTTACAATCAGGTGTGGGGGAAATTATGAGTTTGGTCAAGTGGTTTACTGGAGGCTCTGGGGTTATGAGTGCAACTGAATTGTAGAGTACATGCAGCTGAAATAATCAAATTTGCCTTTTGGAATAACAGAATGGGTTGCACATAAAACTTTTTGGCCGTGTCAACATCATTCTGTGCTTCGTAAAGATATCTCACAGACTCACTGAAACGTATTATCGTATGAAGTGGCCTGGTTTCCAACATAAGAAAAGTTTAAATAAATAAATAAAAAGTTATAACCAAGCTCCCTTGCCCAGGAACACAAAATATTAGAGAGTTAAGATAAGCATCAAAAAATATTGCATTATTGCAAACTTGACGGTGCCAGAGAGCGCATTGCACCCATTCTCACTGGTGAGGGTCGTTCATAATTGCAGCAATCGTTTACAAAATCCCTGCATCTACGAAACAGCTCCCTAAAACTATCAAACAGGCAAGTGGGATTCTCACCCCCTGGTTGCACAACTTGAACTGAGCTCTCTCTCTATTACTAGCTCTGGCGATCAATATGTACAATTGTTTCACTAAAAAGTAAACCAGACTGTGTGTAGGAGTGTTATCAGTTTACTGAACAGTTTCACAATTTATTTGAGACGTGGAATAGTTTCTAGGAGATTAACTACATAAATCTATAAACACCTACAGCACAGAAATGTTTTGGATAAGAATAGGATCGCGTAAATCATACCAAAAGAATCTCGGTTTGCAGGTACATATGAGGGCAGACTGTCTACTATGGACATTTGAAGTGTCAGTAGCATTATTAAATGTTTTTTCTTAAGTTTAATATGATATCTAATTAATGAATCCATTTTTCCCCACAGTATATTACTATGTAGATTAGAGAAACCATTAAAGCTTCTACGTCACCTCAAACTTAAAGGACCACTCTAGGCACCCAGACCACTTCAGCTTAATGAAGTGGTCTGGGTGCCAGGTCCTTCTAGGGTTAACCCATTTTTTCATAATTATAGCAGTTTCAGAGAAACGGCTATAATTATTAATGGGTTAAGCCTTCCCCCTAATCCTCTAGTGGCTGTCTCATTGACAGCCACTAGAGGCGATTGCGTGCTTCTCACTGTGAAAATCACAGTGAGAGCACGCCAGCGTCCATAGAAAAGCATTGTAAATGCTTTCCTATGAGACCGGCTGAATGCGCGCGCCCAGCGCTGGAAAAAGGTAAGTTTTTACCCCTTTCCTCTCCCCAGAGCCGGGCGGGAGGGGGTCCTTGAGGGTGGGGGCACCCTCAGGGCACTATAGTGCCAGGAAAACGAGTATGTTTTCCTGGCACTATAGTGGTCCTTTAACATTCCTCAGTTTGATTCTTCTCATTTCCCTGTTTCCATCTGTTCTTTTCGGTTTTATTTTTCTTAAAATACATAGCGAAAAGTAGGGACTACTAGCGATGGAGCCTCTTTAAGCTCTGGTTCTACCAAACAAAGGTCTGTAAATAGAAAATTACTTTATAAATTTAAACATACCTGGAATTTGGCTTTTTTCCTTGGAATATTATCATAGGTGCTAATTTGGTTTAAAATCTTCCGTATATTTGGACTTATGTCCGGCTTCTTCATTATCTCCTGAAGCTTCTGTTAAATTAAGAAAAATACATATGATAGCAGTACAAACAGCACAGCAGTAATTAAATAAGTACCTCTGACACCTTCTCACCTTCTAACCTGGTATATACTTAAAGAGACACTACAAGCACTAAAACAACAATGGCTTAATTAAGGGGTTTTGTTGCAGTCTTACTGCTCAGTTCTCTTTTGGAGTTAAAAAATAATTTTGTTTATGCAACCCTTGCCATACCTCTCATGGCTGTGACTCACAGTCTCTATGAAAAATGGTTTTATTTTCAAATCACATCTTACAGAACAGTGTGTTTACCTTTGAAGTTATTATCTCCTGGTTCATTAATGGAAACTTAAATCACACACAGGAGGTTCCTGCATGCTACAAACAGAGCAGGAGATACAACATTCTAAATTAAACACACTGTGCAATAAGGGAAGCTAAATAATGGAATCTCTTTTTCAAGAAGTGTGTAGGTAGGATATACAAGGTATAGCCAGATGAGAGAGGAAAAAAAAAAAATTAAAAAAAAAAAAATAGTGAGCAATCAAAGTGAGGAGTGGGAAAGGTAGGCAAGTGATTTCTTCACAAATTTCAATATACATGAATAAATAAAATACACACAAACCATAAAGACATGGGTACATTATAACAAAGATTATATTAAGATATTTTAAAAATGTTAGAGTTGCTTTTAACGTCTCATTTTTTAAAAAGGTTTATTACATTCAAAGGGACCCTATTGTCACCAAAACAACTTTAGTTTAATTACATTTTTGTATAGATTATGCCCTGCAGTTTCACTGTTCAATTCTCTGCAATATAGGAGTTAAATCACTTTGTTTATGCAGCCCTAGGCACACCTCCCTGCATGTGACTTACACAGTCTTCCTAAACATTTCCTGTAAAGAGCCATCTAATGTTTGCACTTCCTTTATCACAAATTCTGTTTAATCTAGAATTCCTTATCCACTGCACTGTTAATAGCTTGCTAGACCCTGCATGAACCTCCTTTATATGATTAAATTTCAATTTACAGAGCAGGAGAGATATATATATATATATATATATATATATATATATATATATTGTGATAAAGTGAAGGCAGATAGGCCTTTTAACCCCAGGGGGAGTATGTGTAGGATGTGTTGTAGGCAACACAAAATGCTGTTTAGTTATGGGCCCCTGGGGTGGAGCATTTGGAGAGAAGGGTGGGCCAATGCTCCACTCCACAGTTTAGTGGTTTTCTGGGGAGACATAGATCCAGGCCAGGGTTTTTTGGACCGTCTCCAACCCACTGCTCAGGTGCAGTTAATGAGCTATTGCAGTGGTAATAAGCCCCTCCCTGCTAGGCAGGTAAAAGAGAGGGATTGCTGGCTTCCTCCCAGGAAGCAGGTAGGAGAGAGAGGCTGTTCTCTCCAGATAGTCAAGGAGACTAGGCACTTGGAGTGCAGAAAGGAAGCAGTCAGGGCAAGACTGGCTTGGAGCACTGGGAGTGCAGATAGGAAAGCAGTCAGGGCAAGGCTGGCTTGGAGCACTGGGAGTGCAGAAAGCAAAGCAGTCAGGGCAAGGCTGGCTTGGAGCACTGGGAGTGCAGAAAGGAAAGCAACAGGTTAGATAGCAGAGCGTTGCTCTCTAATAAGGTTGGTGCAATATTGTCTTTGGTTTCTGTGAGTGGAAACAGAGAGCTGAAAACCCTGAAGCAGTAAGGCTGTTTATGTTTATGTTTATGTTGGGAAATGGACAAGCCATCCAACCCAGTTAGCTGATTATTTTGTTTAGTTAGTGCTCAGAAGAGCAAGGCTTTTGTTTGATATATTTTGTTACCTTTATACCTTACTGTGCATTTATTTTGGAACCTCAATAAAAGAGCAAGTCAGTTTACCTCATCCAGCGTGTGAAGTGTCTCTAAAGCCTGAAAAGACTGTGTGTAACACCCCAATCCCAGGACAAAGTACCAAGGGAAAGGAGTACTTTTGTCACTATATATATATATATATATATATATATATATATATATATATATATATATATATATATATATATATATATATATATATATATATATATATAATAAACTTTTAAAGTAGGTTACATCTGATTGAAAATAAACCATTTTATTTTCATGCAGACTGTCAGTCACAGCTATGGGAGGTGTAGCTAGAGCTGCATATACATAAACAAAAGTGATTTAACTCCTAAATGGCAGTGAATTGAGCAGGGAAAGTTCAGAGACATTATCTATAGCCTAAAACCGCTTCCTTAAGCTAAAGTGTTTTGGTTACTATTGTGATTCTTTAATTAAATCACATTTTTTTAAATTATGTTTACGTTTTTTTTTTTTTTGTTTATTTAGAAAATGTCACTTATCTGGCTCGGGAGCAACGTTGGGTCAGACTAGTATTATTTTTCCCAATTGCTACTCCTTCTAGCTTGCCCGCTGCTGCAGTTTCACATAAAACAATCACAGCAGCAGGAAAGTTAAGTTAAGCAGAATTGGTCAAATAAAAGTTGAATGCATCTATATTATAATTTCACAAATTGAGAGCCAAGCAAGGGATCACAATACATCAGCAGAGTCTAAAAAAATACCTCAGCTGTAAATAATGCAAGCGATTATAATAAGTAAAGGAAATTTAAATGGCTCAAACAACAAACCCTCTGACTACCACCAAATATTAGATGCCAAAACAAAAAGGTTAGCACACGTTCTAGGTGATTTTAATGTTTTATTAACCCCTTAAGGACACAACTTCTGGAATAAAAGGGAATCATGACATGTCACACATGTCATGTGTCCTTAAGGGATTAAGGCAGGTAAAGCACTGGTGAGTTTTATGCTTACAACAAAGAGAATTGAAACATAGCATCTTTACCCAGGTTTACTTGACAACCAACTCTGAACACATGTGAATTAGAATGGCCAAGCAAAGGCAACATTTAGCATTCTGAATATTGTGGACTTCATTTTGCCAGCATCATGGCTGTAATGTAGTTAACTTCTGGAGTGGATGGTTGCAATAGGCCCTGGGAAGGAGAATGATCTGCTTACTTGGATCCACTGCTGTTGTTTCACATCCCCTTTGTTTGACTTGGCTTCAAATCCTTTGCCGCCATATTTCTGGTCTTCAGAAATACATTTTAAATGGTTCTTGTATTCCTGTCCCCTGTTTTGAAATGGAAAACAAAAAACTCAGAACAGCGCATAAAGTGTAAATTAGTACAATTGTAGACATACATAAATATATACAAAATAAAAATATGAGGAGAATCCAAGCTCCTATACGCTGAATGCAAGTTGTAGATTAGGTTACAGTTAAAGGGACACTATAGGCACCCAGACCATTGTCAGTTTAACCCTTCAATTAGAATTATTGCAGTTATTGAGAAACTATAATAATTACATTGCAGGGTTAACTCTGTCTTTGCGAGACGACATCCAGAGACAGCAAAAACCCCATAGGAAACCATCGATTCAGGTTTTTTTTTTTAAATAAGGTTGTCCTAATGTGATTCTGGCGCAAGCCCATGATGTCGGTTGAGGAGTGGAGGCGGAGCCTGACCCAGCGCCGAGGAAGATCTATGTTGGATTCAGGTAAGTGAATTAAGAGTTTTTAACCCTTTGTGTGCTGGAGGGTAGGGGTATGCTGGAGGGTAGGGAGTGGGCAGAGGGGATTGGCAACATACTGATTGTTGGAAAGAAGTTCTAATAATTCAGATTTTCTTTAGATTTTTGATTGATAGCACATTTGATAACAATTGCAAATAAATAATTGGGTACAAACCAGAAATCTTTACTACAGTCAATACACGAGAGACATTCACAGTTTCTGCAAATTACAAGGTGTTTCTCCACTTGGCCTTTCTTCAGGGATTCCCCACAAGCATTGCATGTAAAAAACACCATGATGGACGATGTAGAGTTGGTGTCAGAGGGCCAAATTATTCTGAGCTAAAAGAAAAACCATGACAATTAATAGAAGGACCATACCACTAAATTACCAACTCCATTATATTCATTGTTTCTCAGCAAGGACCATGTGTGCCAGAGTAGTAAAAAAAAAATTAAAATAAAACAGGTAGCATGTCTGCAATTTGAATCTGGAACCCCCTTCTGGGTGAGATTAAGTTGATGTGCATTTGGTGGACTTTCAATAACAAATATTTGCCATGCTGTATTATTATATTACTCACAATGCCAGGCTGTATTATAATAGTACTAGCAGTACCAGGCTATATTATATTATTACTAGCAGTGTCAGGCTGTATTATAATATTACTAGCAGTGTCAGGCTGTATTATAATATTACTAGCAGTGTCAGGCTGTATTATAATATTACTAGCAGTGTCAGGCTGTATTATAATATTACTAGCAGTGTCAGGCTGTATTATATTATTACTAGCAGTGTCAGGCTGTATTATATTATTACTAGCAGTGTCAGGCTGTATTATTATATTACTAGCAGTGCCAGGCTGTATTATTATATTACTAGCAGTGCCAGGCTGTATTATTATATTACTAGCAGTGTCAGGCTGTATTATATTATTACTAGCAGTGTCAGGCTGTATTATAATATCACTAGCAGTGTCAAGCTGTATTATTATATTACTAGCAGGGTCAGGCTGTATTATATTATTACTAGCAGTGTCAGGCTGTATTATTATATTACTAGCAGTGCCATGCTGTATTATTATATTACTAGCAGTGTCAGGCTGTATTATTATATTACTAGCAGTGTCAGGCTGTATTATTATATTACTAGCAGTGTCAGGCTGTATTATATATTACTAGCAGTGTCAGGCTGTATTATATTATTACTAGCAGTGTCAGGCTGTATTATAATATTACTAGCAGTGTCAGGCTGTATTATTATATTACTAGCAGTGCCAGGCTGTATTATTATATTACTAGCAGTGTCAGGCTGTATTATTATATTACTAGCAGTAGCAGTGTCAGGCTGTATTATAATATTACTAGCAGTGTATTATTATATTACTAGCAGTGTCAGGCTGTATTATAATATTACTAGCAGTGCCAGGCTGTATTATAATATCACTAGCAGTGCCAGGCTGTATTATTATATCACTAGCAGTGCCAGGCTGTATTATTATATCACTAGCAGTGCCAGGCTGTATTATAATATTACTAGCAGTGCCAGGCTGTATTATTATATTACTAGCAGTGCCATGCTGTATTATTATATTACTAGCAGTGTCAGGCTGTATTATTATATTACTAGCAGTGTCAGGCTGTATTATTATATTACTAGCAGTGTCAGGCTGTATTATTATATTACTAGCAGTGTCAGGCTGTATTATAATATTACTAGCAGTGTCAAGCTGTATTATAATATTACTAGCAGTGTCAGGCTGTATTATAATATTACTAGCAGTGCCAGGCTGTATTATATTACTAGCAGTGCCAGGCTGTATTATTATATCACTAGCAGTGTCAGGCTGTATTATAATATTACTAGCAGTGCCAGGCTGTATTATTATATTACTAGCAGTGTCAGGCTGTATTATAATATTACTAGCAGTGCCAGGCTGTATTATAATATCACTAGCAGTGCCAGGCTGTATTATAATATCACTAGCAGTGCCAGGCTGTATTATAATATCACTAGCAGTGCCAGGCTGTATTATAATATTACTAGCAGTGCCAGGCTGTATTATTATATTACTAGCAGTGCCAGGCTGTATTATAATATTACTAGCAGTGCCAGGCTGTATTATTATATTACTAGCAGTGCCAGGCTGTATTATTATATTACTAGCAGTGCCAGGCTGTATTATAATATTACTAGCAGTGTCAGGCTGTATTATATCACTAGCAGTGCCAGGCTGTATTATAATATTACTAGCAGTGCCAGGCTGTATTATTATATTACTAGCAGTGCCAGGCTGTATTATTATATTACTAGCAGTGTCAGGCTGTATTATAATATTACTAGCAGTGCCAGGCTGTATTATAATATCACTAGCAGTGCCAGGCTGTATTATAATATTACTAGCAGTGCCAGGCTGGTTTATTAATCACTCTCCCAGCAGTACATGCAGCGCCCATTGCTATGTGAACACTCACCCAGGATCCCACGTGTTCCTCCTTACACCGGGTACTAATTACTCTCCCACGTCACTTCCGTTCCCGCCTCCTTAACTCTTACCAGACTTTCCCCTATCAGCCAGCCAGACCGGAAACACGTCACTGGCGAGCGGAGCGATCTATGTTTATGCTTAGTATCTCCAGCCAGAAGGTGAGATTCCCCCAATAAGGTGACACAGAGCGCCGCCCGTGCATGTTATCCCTTCACTGCCCTGTGTGCGGCTCCTCCAGCGCCCCCCAGAGGACACAGCCGGCCATGGCATGGGGTAACAAAGCCGGGATAGCTCGCTGTGTGTGCTGGCATTGTACCTGTACTGTACTGTACTGTGTGTGTGTACTGTATGATAGGACACAGAGAGCATAGAGAGAGAGAGCTCATAGCACCCAGAGCTGAACTACTAATACCTGACACAGAGCCACATCACACAGCTGGCTGTCAGATATATTATTATTATTATTATTATTATTGTTACATGGCTGTCATATTTATTATTTATTACATGGATGTCATATATTATTATTACATGGCTGTCATATATTATTATTACATGGCTGTCATATCTGTTATTACATGGCTGTCATATTTATTATTTATTACATGGCTGTCATATATTATTATTACATGGCTGTCATATTCTGTTATTACATGGCTGTCATATTTATTTTTACATGGCTGTCATATTTACTATTACACGGCAGTCATAACTATTATTATTACATGGCTCATATTATTACATGACAGTCATATATATTTTTACTTGGCGGTCATATTTAGTATATTATTATTATTACATGGCTGTCATCTCCGTTATTACATGGCTGTCATATCTACAATTATTATTACATGGCTGTCATTTTTATTATTATTACATGCCTGTCATATCTGTTATTACATGGCTGTCATATTTATTATTATTATTATTATTACATGGCTGTCATATATATTATTATTATTACATAGCCGTCTTATCTGTTATTACATGGTTGTCATATACAGTTTATTATTATTATTACTACGTGGCTGTCATTATTATTATTATTATTATTATTATTATTATTACATGGCAGTCATCATTATTATTATTATTATTATTATTACATGGCAGTCATCATTATTATTATTATTATTATTATTATTATTATTATTACATGGCTGTCATATTTATTATTTATTACACGGCAGTCATATATATTATTATTATTACATGGCTGTCATATTTATTATTATTACATGGCAGTCATCTTTATTATTATTACATGGCAGTCATATATATTATTTATTACATGGCTGTCGTATTTATTATTATTATTATTATTATTACATGGCTGTCATATGTAGTATTATTACATGGCAGTCATATTTATTATTATTATTACATGGCAATCATATTTTTTTTTACATGACTGTCATATTTATTATTATTTTTTTATTATTACATGGCTGTCATATATTATTATTATTATTATTACATGGCTGTCATATTTATTATTTATTACATGGCTCTCATATTTTTTATTTATTACATGGCTGTCATATTATTACATGGCTGTCATATCTATTATTATTACATGGCTGTCATATCTTATTATTATTATTATTATTATTATTACATGGCTGTCATATTTATTAATAGTATTACTACATGGCTGTCATAGCTGTTGTTGTTTTTTTTATTACATGGCTGTGATATCTATTATTATTTTTATTACATGGCTGATATGCTAGAGCTGCCTTAGAGGTATATCTCAGTTACCAGGTTTCATCCAGCTAGGAGAGATATTAAGAAAGCGATATATCCCAGGTACCAGGTTTCATCCAGCTAGGAGAGATATTTAGAAAGAGGTATATCCTGGATACTGGGGTTGCGGTTGTATATGAGTGATTGAAATTCAGAGGCATGTGCCAGGTATGTGGTTACAGGTTGCTAGGAGAGGTCTGAATAGAGGTATAAAAGCCAGGTACCAGATTGTGGCCGGTTAGGAGTGAAATGAATATAAAGAGTACATCCAGGGTACACTTTACAGTCGTATAGGTGGCATATGAATAGAGAGGTATATCCCAGGTAATGGGTTATAGCCATGGAGAGATAAATTGAAGGTATCAGGTTACAGTTGTTTAGGAGAGATATATGAATAGAGTTTATAAATACCAGGCAACGGATACAACTGGTTTAGAGCGATGTAAAAGGACAGGTGTCTCCTGAGTACCAGGTTACAACCAGCTAAAGATCTGAATAAAGTGATAAATCCAAGGTGGCCGGTAACAGCTCTGTATAGATGTATAGAACGGTATGGCTTAGGTATATCCCGGGTACTGGGTTACAGCCAGTTAGAGATTTGAATAGAGAGATAAATACCAGGTTACAGCTGGCTGGTGCAATCTCAAAAAAATGGTATGTCCTGGGTACTGGCTGACAGCCAGTTTGGAATTCTAATTTAAGGTCAAAATACCTAAACTGGAAAAATTCTCCAAGTCAGCGGTGCTTCCAGTTTTGGTTACTTTGGCCCTAAACTTGAAATTCAACTTAAATTTCCCAACGGTTCTCACGATAGTTAATAATCCTGCCAGTAATCATTTAATTTTATCTCCCTAGTAAGGAAGACAAATGGGTATTTGAGCCTTTGCCTGACCAGCTAGGATTTACCGCTCTGTTCAGATATCTCATAACTGGCTGCAATCTGGTACACAGGATATACCACTTTATTTAGACTCTCTAATCTGGCTGTAGCAAGACATCCAATGTATATACCTGTCTATGGAGATACGGTACTCAGATGTCTCCAAACTGTCTATAACCCGGTATCCAAGATATACCTCTTTGTATCTCTCCAAACTGTCTATAACCCGGTATCTAAGATATACCTCTTTGTATCTCTCCAAACTGTCTGTATCCAAGCATCCAAAATGTACATCTGTATTTATACTTCTCCAAATTGACTGTAACCCTGTATCCAAAATATACCTCTCTATTAAGATCTCTCCAAACTGGCTATAACCTGGTACTCAGGGACTATCAGAGCAGGATTAACCTTAAGGCGGCCACTTTGGGGTTAGACAGGGGCCCTGTTATGAATTTGATTGGCTACATTTACCATCCCTATGTGAATAATGAAAGGGGTCCAAACTGGAAATCTACCTAGGACCCTGTGGGCAATATGTGGTAAAATGCAAAATAAATTGTTACTCCAACCATAAAACAGTGTTTAAGAAAATTCTGTCAGATTAACTTTTCAAATACAGATCCCCCCCTGAAAAAAAAGAAAACGATAATGATGCTCCTTCCCAGAGCCGAGGCCAAGATTCCTCTGCTGATGTCACTACCCCTTGTTGGTCGTCATGGAGCAGAGAGGATGCATACTGGTGTCAGATGCCAATTTTTGCACAGAATTAACATTATCCTCCCTGAACTCTTATTCCAGGTTGGCTAATAACACTGCCAGAGGTAGAGCAGCAGCAGATGGGTTAATTTCTGTATGTGCAGTATTTCATAAATAAATGCTGCACATACAGTCTCCAGGCACCATGACCACTTTAAATCATGGAAGTGGTTATGGTGCTTGAAGTAACCCATTAAGCAGCCTATGTTATCTCGTTGCACAATAAGCTCTTGTCCATGTGCCGCAGTACACTATTGACACAGCACTGGCCAGGAGATAAAGAGAGCGGAGGAGCAAAAATGGCTGAACTAAAAGCACACTCGTAAAGCAGCTTTAACACGCAGAACAGATGCGCGTTTTTTTCCGTGCAGAGTCAGAGGGCAAGGAATATCTTTTAGTCTACAGACAGCCAACTTTTCCAGATAATATTATTTTCTGTCTTTTTGTAAATGTATTTTTCGTTTCCTTCTGTACCTTTTCATTTGTTCTGCTTAGCTGTAATATTATAGCTCTTTAATAACAGTATTTTTCTCTTTGGTTTTAATCATATAGGACTTTCCAACTTATTAGTGAACAGTAGGTTTTTATATTCATGAGAAACAGGCTCCAGATTTTTATTTGTTAATATTTCATTATGAGTTTCGGTTTGACCTGTAATCACTAAAAGCCAGTGTATGTTCATCTTTCATTCAGTAGAGGCAGCTAAATAAGATGTCTGTGTTCCTATATGGCATGTATAACTTGACATTATTAGACCTAGTACTTTTTAAGGCTGTAACTTAAACAGACGCCAAATTGACGTAAGTACTACGTTATATGCAAGTATAACTCATTTTCAAGTATGAAGAATTAAAACTAAATTTGTTCTGATTTTTGAAACTGCTGATAAACCTAGATTTATTTTTTCTTCATTAATCTACATTGACTGTCATAAGCCATATATTCAAAGAAGAAAGTCTGTTATAAGCCTGTCAAAATGTGGTATGTTGTGTCTTTAATTTAAAAAGCAGGTTTTATATCAGAACTGAAGGCCCCCACATATTAAAGGAACACTATAGTCACCTAAATTACTTTAGCTAAATAAGGCAGTTTTAGTGTATAGATCATTCCCCTGTAGTGATGTCCCGAACGGTTCGCCGAACAGTTCGCCACGGACGGCGAACATATGCGCTGTTCGGTCCGCCCCCTATTTCATCATTGAGTAAACTTTGACCCTGTTCCTCACAGTCAGCAGACACATTCCAGCCAATCAGCAGCAGACCCTCCCTCCCAGACCCTTCCACCTCCTGGGCAGCATCCATTTTGCATTCATTGTGAAGCTGCATTCTTAATGAGCTGTCCAGGAGGTGGGAGGATCTGGGAGGGAGGGTCTGCTGCTGATTGGCTGGAATGTGTCTGCTGACTGTGAGGAACATGGTCAAAGTTTATGTTTATGTTCGCTGTCCGGGGCGAACCATTCGGCGAACCATTCGGGACATCACTATTTCCCTGCAATTTCACTGCTCAATTCACTGTCATTTAGGAGTTAAATCACTTTGGTTCTGTTTATGCAGCCCTAGCCACACCTCCCCTGGCTATGATTGACAGAGCCTGCATGAAAAAAAAACTGGTTTCACTTTCAAACAGATGTAATTTACCTTAAATAATTGTATCTCAATCTCTAAATTGAACTTTAATCACATACAGGAGGCTCTTGCAGGGTCTAGCAAGCTATTAACATAGCAGGGGATAAGAAAATCTTAATTAAATAGAACTTGCAATAAAGAAAGCCTAAATAGGGCTCTCTTTACAGGAAGTGTTTATGGAAGGCTGTGCAAGTCACATGCAGGGAGGTGTGACTAGGGTTCATAAACAAAGGGATTTAACTCCTAAATGGCAGAGGATTGAGCAGTGAGGCTGCAGGGGCATGTTCTATACGCCAAAACTGCTTCATTAAGCTAAAGTTGTTCAGGTGACTATAGTGTCCCTTTTAATATATTTTGAAACTTAGACAGCCCATAGATATTAGAAACTCAATTCTATAAATTATGGGCAGCAACATACATATAGAGAGCGATTTTATAACCTGAAATACTAAAATACTGTATGTGCGCTCCAAAAATATTCTGTATTTATTTTTATTTTGTGGAGCGCACATACATTGTGCATGGTGAAATGAAACTGCATTTTTTTTTTTTTTTAATCTAGGCAAATCCTTTTACCAATCTTCACATTCCCTTTTTTTCACATTTAATCCACTTTTATTGATTGCATACCTACAATATATGGATAGAGAATTCATAACTTGCATTTTGCATAGGAGCTGTCCAGATTGTCTTGTTAATGTGTTTTGTGGTTGTTGTTTTTTTAGGATAGAATGTTGATCAAAGATGGATCGTGCAGCTAGCCACAGCTGCCACCTTCTACAGCAACTTCATGAACAGCGCATCCAGGGATTGCTGTGCGACTGCATGCTGGTGGTGAACGGTGTTTGCTTTAAAGCTCACAAAAATGTACTGGCTGCTTTCAGCCAGTATTTCAGGTACGATACTTTTTTCTGGTTTTGTGTAAGTAATGGTGGGAAAATACAAATGGGAATGATATAATCCAGCAATGGAAACTCCTCAAATTCTTGTGTTTTATGTGTTTGATAAATGACCCCTTCCTGTTGGATAACATAGGGTTAAAACCAGTTATCACTAACTGGGTTTACTATGTACCAATTGGGCTTTAGAGCAAATACTCCATAGTATTCTTAGCAAATTTCAGAGAAATCTTATCCAATAAATGTAGGTATATATGTTAATTGGTAGCATCCGGATTTTGGTAAAAACAATCATCTATACATTGTTTTGGTCACTTTTTAAAATTCTTCTGCAGTTCTTTATAATAAAAAATAAATTCCTACCCTACCTTTGGCACAAAGCAAAATCAGAGAACAGTTTTCTATTTCATGATTTGTGACAAACAATATCCAATCACTAACATGATGCTCACATTGCAAGAGAAGACATTTCAGGGCAACTTTAATTTTATCTCTCCTACCCCTTCCCTTACTCTTCTGATTTCGGTGTATACCTTTTTGCTGTTTTAGATTTGCACATCTGGCAAGCAAAGTAAAATTAGATAGCCACATTAGTTTGGTAGAACACCTTGGATAATTAAAGTTTAGTGCCTAGGTCATGATCTTGCACACACTCTCATAAATTGGGCATATCTTGGTCAACACAATCCGCTATTAATATGTTAGATTGCACACTACGTGTTTTTAAGAATTAATGAGTTTATATTTCATTGTTTCAACAGATCATTATTCCAGAACACTTCCAGCCAGAAAAACGATGTCTTTCATTTAGACATTAAAAATATTGGTGGGATAGGTCAAATTTTGGACTTTATGTATACATCTCACCTAGACTTGAATAATGATAATGTGCAAGCCATATTGGATGTTGCTCAATGCCTGCAAGTGCAGAATGTCCTCAACATGTGTTACAGTTTCTTGAAACTAACTTCTGTTGTAGAGCAGGTGACGTCCACACCGTTTAGCAATTCTTCACCTCTTCAGAGTACTTTCCCAACCTATACAAATTCCATGTCAAATGAGCAACTCGGTCCTCCATTATTACAGCCTACAGGACAGGATGAAGATCCTGCCCGGGTACCTCAACCTCATAAGGTTCCAGATGAGATGGCAAAACCAACCTCTGTTCCTTTAAATGATAAAGAAACTCCTATAAAACAACTAAATCAACCTTACAAATTGAGAGACTTTTATAGTAAACAGTTTTACAGGGAAAATGCTGATAAAGTAGCAGAACAACAAACATCTGTTAGCACAGTTACAGAAAATAACCAAATTGAAACCCAGTCCTGGACTTTGAATAGTTCTGCTCCCATATTGGCACCATCGGATTCTCTACCCCTGGAACCACTGCCTGCGTTCTCGCACACGTTTGTCTCAACACAGGAGCCAGAGAGATCAACATTACAGTTCCCAATTGAAATGCGTCTGAAGAAAGCCATCCATCTGAAAAAGTTAAACTTTCTTAGATCTCAGAAGCCAGTCGAAGAGTCTGCTGAGCCCGTTGCCAACTTGCAAAATATAGTTGAAGACACAATGTTTACCCATGAAAAAGAGTCTGAGGAACGCTGCAGCGTAGCTGGTGAAATGTTTGCAAATCTGGAGGGACACGTCGAAGAGAGGTCAGAGAGTCCTTCGACTGTAGAAGAGCAAGATCTATCAAATAAACACTGTGCTTGTGATATGTGCGGGAAGAGTTTTAAACATCCAAGTAATCTGGAACTACATAAACGTTCTCATACAGGTACAGTGAGGTAACAGTTTATGTTTAGATCACCTACTTATTAAATGCATATAATTCAGGGAAGTTGTGATTTATATCACATAATATGCTGTAGATTAAAAAAAATATATTGGGTTGATGATGAAAGGGATATATATATATATATATATATATAAAAAAGCACCGTTAGGGGCTGAGCTTTAGGGGGTTCCTTTTTGAATTGATCTCTGTCCATATGAGGCAAGGCACATTTTCTTTAACACCAACTGGGTTATTTACTAAAATTACAATTGTCAGGAATTCAAAGTGAGTTTCAGATTTAAGGTTAAATAGCTGAACTGGAGAAAAAAAGTCTCAAAATCAGGTATGCTTCTAGTTCAGCTATTTTGGTGTAATATATGACTATTCTAACAATTCTTACTTTGCTGACTAATTTTGTAAGATTGAAACCAACGAGCTGGTTATTCATGCTTGAGAATATAGCATGGACTTCAGGTCATGTTCTTCAACTACAGGCAAACATCCTGGCTATTAGGCTACTTATCACTGATGCTGGTCATGCAACGTGTTAACAGTAATACCTCTGCATTTAGCTTGGGACATCCTGTATACAATAGCCAGGGTACTTGGAGAATAAACACAACTGTAAGTATTGCTCTATATCTATAAAATATATTTAAATCTAAAAAACAGGAGCAACCGATCCCTACATTTTTTATGTTGCACCCTTATGCTACAATTGTTTAAATTATAATTTTATTTTTTTCAAAACAATCTACACTCTACTACATAGGGACAAATAAAAAAAAAAAATTCTAAAACCATTGCAAATATATTAAACATTTAAAAAACGGAAATATCACATTGACATAAATATTCAGATCCTTAACTCAGCACTTGGTTGAAGCACCTTTGGCAGTGATTGTACCCTCAAGTCATTTTGGGTATGATGGAACAAGCTTTGCACACCTGGATTTGGGTCGTTTCTGCCATTTGCCTCTGCAGGTAGGTTGGATAAAGCCTGGTTTTCATTAAGGCTATATTTTTATTTAGCTGTGTTCAGCGATCCCTGAACCCTTACCAGTCTTCCAGTTCCTGCTGCTGGAAAAACACCCCCAATGCATGGTGCTACCACCATCATGCTTAATCATTCATTTGGTATTGCGCAGGTAAGAACTGGTGCCTGGTTTCTTCCAGACATGACTCTGTGAATTGAGGCCCAGCAATTAATTCTTGGTTTTATCAGACCAGAGAACAGTGTCTGAGTCTTAAGAGTTTAGGTGCTTGTTTTCAAATGTCAAGCTGGATTTCTTATGTCTTGGTCTACTGCAACTTTCTCCCCACCTCCACACATAATCTATTTAGTTCATTCAGGTTTTTAGCATCTCTTACCAAAAGCCCTTCTCCCTTATTTGCCCAGTTTAGCCAGGCAGCCTGCTCATGGAAGAGTCCTGGTTGTTCTTAGCTGCTTCCAGTTAAGCGTTATACACCCTGTTTCAAATTATTATGCAAATTATATTTTTCTCATTTACCTAAATAATTGATGTAAATAACAGTCAGCATAATTCTCATGTTATCAACTATTAAGAGTACAATTCAAATTTTATTGAACAAACTTCCAAATGATAACAGTATTTTTTTTTTAAACATAAACTTACAATGCACTGTTCCACGTTATTATGCACAGTAAGTTTCAAAACACTTTATAGGTTGTAAAGAACTGAAAATTGTCATTTGTTGTGTTTGCAGCATATTTACTGAAATCAAAAGCTATTTCAATCAAACTTAAAACAACATTTGAACTTTTTAAACATTTTAACAGGTCACGTTACATTTTAACATAGGACCCCTTATTTGATAGCAGCTTCACAAGTCTTGCATCCATTGAACTTGTGAGTTTTTGTACAGTTTCTGCTTGAATTTGTTTGCAAGATGTCAGAATAGCCTCGCAGAGCTGCTGTTTGGATGTAAACTGCCTCCCACCCTCATAGATCATTTGCTTGAGGATTCTCCAAAGGTTCTCAATAGGATTGAGGTCAGGGGAGGATGGAGGCCACATGACTTTCTCTCCTTTTATCCCCATAGCAGCCATTGATGCAGAGGTATTCTTTGCAGCATGAAGATGATTTTATTACGGAAAGCATAGTTCTTCCTTCTGTACCAGAGAAGAAAGTGGTCAGTCAGAAACTCAACATGCTTTGCAGAGGCCATCTTTACACCTTCGGGGACCCTAAGAGACCAGCTCTCTTCCCATGATTCCATTTCCATGATTCCGGCCCAAAACATAACTCCACCACCGCCTTGCTGACGTGACAGCCTTGTTGGAACAGGGTGGCCGTCCACCAACCATCCACTACTCCATCCATCTGGACCATCCAGGGTTGTATGGCACTCATCAGTGAACAGGACTGTTTGAAAATTAGTCTTCATGTATTTTTCTGCCCAATGCAGCTGTTTCTGCTTGTGAGCATTGGTTAGTGGTGGCCACATAGAAGTTTTATGCACAGTTGCAAGACTCTGGAGGACTCTACACCTTGATGTCCATGAGACTCCAGAGGTACCAGCAGCTTTAAATATCGGTTTGCTGCTATGTAATGATATTTTAGCAGCTGCTCTCTTGATCCGATGCATGGATCTGGCAGAAATCTTCCTCAATGTGCCTTTATCTGCACGAACCCGTCTGTGCTCTGAATCAGCCACAAATCTCTTAATAGTGCGATGATCAGGCTTAGGTTTTTGTGAAATATCTAATGTTTTCATACCTCGTCCAAGGCATTGAACTATTTCACTCTTTTTGGCAGCAGAGAGATCCTTTTTCTTACCCATATTGCATGAAAATGGTGCTCTGCTTATTAATGCGGAACACCCTCCTTTAGTAGTTTTTCCTTAAATTGGACTCACCTGGCAATCTAATTATCACAGGTATCCGAGATTGTTTTCTATGATCAAAAGAGCCCTGAGACACAATGCCATCCATGAGTTAAACTGAAAAACAAAATATTTAATCTTTGTGACACTTAAATAGAATTTGCATAATAATTTGGAACTGGGTGTAGAGGCCACTGTAGTCTTGGAAACTTTCAATGCAGCCAGAATGTTTTTGTAGCCTTCCTAAGCCTTGACATAATCCTGAGGTCTCCAGGCAGTTCCTGTGACCTCATGGCTTGGTTTTTTCTCTGATACACATTTACAGCCGTGAGACCTTATATAAACAGCTGTGTGCCTTTCCATAGTATGTTCAGTCAAATGAGTTTGCAACAGGTGAACTCCAGTCAGTGTATAGAAACATTCAAAGATGATCCAGAGAAATATCAATGTGACATTTCAGTTTTTGGGTTTTTTTTAATTTCAAAAATCAGTTTTTTGCTTTGTCACTGTGGGGTATTAAGTATAGGTTGATGTGGGAAAAAAAAAATAATTTAAACAATTGTAGCATAAGGTTCCAGCATAAAGAAAATTGAAAAATTAAAGAGTCTTTAATAGTTTCTGAACGCAGTGTGTGCGTATGTGTATATAGTTATCTATACAAATATACAAATTGTATACGAAGAAGCCGCATGCCAGCCACAAGATGTTGAGCACCTTCTGTGCACGTCTAGTGATTTTTTTATTTTTTTTCATTGATTGCCAAATGACATTCTCACTCAGAAGCTGTGAAAATGATTGTTGGAGGACCGTTAGATGGGGTCAGTGTGTGCTTTTTATCTTCTTTGATATATTTATTGTAAGTGAATGCTCATGTTTTGCCACTATATCCCTACATTTTGCATTCAGTTTAGTAACTGTTACATATTTTGTTGCAGGTGAGAAACCCTTTGAATGCAGTGTTTGTGGCAAACACTTTTCACAGGTAGGTCCATTTGTGTAGTCATTTTTAATATGTAATTATTACTTTATTATGTTTTACACCACGCTTTATACCATGTACACTGAAATGATTCAGCTGGATAATCATTTTGGTTGAGAGCGGCATTTTGCCGCACATGCGCAGTAGCCTCCCAATGTTGGTCTTGATGATCTCCGCCAAGGTGGCAGGGACGGCAGTGCAGAAACGAGCAGAGAGAGGGGGAGGGATTTTGTACTATAGCAGTCACTGTCCTCAGCATTACATACGTAGTACACTACTGAATAGCTATTGATTGGCACAATCCATAAAATTCTGTAAAATCCGACATCCGAAACGCATAATAAAGTCTTTGTTACCTATTTGTGACTCCTGTTTGATTTTGTACCGATCAGTTTGATCAGAGAAGTGGTGTTGGATGGGGGGGGAGTACAACGACGACTAACTAGTTAGAAGGGCACTACAGTGTTAGGAATACATGTTTGTATTGCGAATGCCTTAGTGTTCCTTCAAGTGCTCCCGGTGACTAGTGATTAAGCTCCACTGTTCTATATAAAATGGACACACAAAAAAAGTGTGTGCTTATTTACACATACATATATACATGTTCTATGGAACTATTGATTCTAAGGTTTAATTGCCATTTACATTGTACTTGAAAATATTATCCACAAATTTTGGTTGATTGAGGGGTGAGATGTCTGTTTTTTGTTTTGTTTTTGAAACTTGACTTTATACAATATTTTGTAGCTTTGTCAACTTCCTGTTTAGTGAATAAGGCCACGCATGTATACCGAATACGGGATGGCAGCATTATTTTCCCTAAGGTTATTTAATTAATCGTGTAAAATAAGTAAAGTTCGACAGTGACTTGTAGTGCTGATGGGCACTGGCAGTGAAGTGGAGCCGTCAATCACAGTTTTATTTCCTGCAGAACACTGACAGATTTAGACAGTTCTACTTTTTAACCAACACACTAGCAATCCTTCCTGAACAAACCAGCTGCAGTGCTTCTTACTCTGTTGGGCTTCTTCATGAAGCTAAATATCTGACTGCCAATCCCAGGACAGTTGAGGGAAAGGGTCTATGTCTGCAATAAAATGTAGGCTCTACAGTTTTGTGGCATATGTTTATGCCACTCATACTGCTAAAATAAAAGTGTCCCTCTTTGCACATTTGAAATGGTGGGAGGTATGCCAGCAGCCCCCATTAAACTCAGTTGTGTACTGCAAATGCTTGTTTGATGTCTGCTTATGCACAGCACATTGTTAGTTAATTTCTTTGGGGAAAATTGGATTTGATGCAGTCATTTCCTGCTTTTTTTTGCAGCACCAAAGCCTGGTGGAAACTTGGAGAATAATGTTCATAATGTATTTTTTTTTATTTTACTTAAAGGAGCTCTATAGCCACCCAGATCAATTCAGCTGAATGAAGTGGTCTGGGTGCGGTGGTTCTTTCAGTTTTAACACAGCAATGTAAAACATTGCAGTTCTGGGAAAACTGCAATGTGTACAATCTGTTACTGGATGCTGTCTTCCTGAAACTCAGTCTGGGAATCAAAGACTGCTCATAACAGCATTTGATTGGAGGGAAAGCAGAGATCTTTAACTTAAATGCTGACATCAGCGGAGGTGGAGCCGGCATTTGCAGCAGAAGGGTCCCAGCACTGGAAATTAGTTAAATAATCTTTATTTAATTTTAATTTTTACACAGCAAAAGGGAACCTAAATTCCAGAAATTATAATTTGGAACTATAGGTTCCCTTTAATGTTCAAACATATAATGGATATATAATATACCCAAAAAAAAGGTCAGATTCAGGATAAAGCAAATAAACACAGACATTACTCGCCCTCAATTATCTGTAAAAATAAGGATAACCTACCTCAAATCAAACAGCAGGATAGTCTCTAGCTGTAGCTTCACTCCCCCCACTGTGAGATCATAACTATTAATAATCTACTCGCCATTCCAAGGCTCCTCAAAAGCCAGCATTAGAAGGCAACGTTCACGCACTGCAATCGCCGCATGGTGCCACTTCAGCAAGCTGCAGAACTTTAGGGGTTTGGAGTGTTCCTGAAGTGGGAATGTGTTACAATTGCAGAATAGAATTTAATGGAATGCATGCAATGTGTTTCCAGCAGGGGGTGCTAATCACATTCAAAACATTCTCCATTGCAGACATAGGCAGGCTTGCCACTACCTCTGTGAAATGTTGATCTCTCCTCTTTTAGGCTGGCAATCTTCAAACTCATTTACGGAGGCACTCTGGTGAAAAGCCTTATATCTGTGAGATATGCGGCAAAAGGTATGAAGCAAAGCTTTTTTTTATTTCTGGATCCAGTAGGCATGAAAAAATGAATATACTTACTGGGAACAACACAATGTTTTCTTAAATTGTTTTCAGACATTTGTATCAGTCATATTGATTGTTTGCATTAACTTTTTATTGCAGGTTTGCAAATACATTTAAAGGAACAAGGAGTCAGTGTCTCCTTGCAGAGTGTGGCGACAATAAAAATCAGTCCCGCAATCTTTTCAGGATCAATCCCAGGTGTTACTTTTAGGGGCTGTCAGAGTGAGAGTCACTGAGTTAGCATTGAGCAGCAGTGTACACTCTGCCTAATTTTACACTGCAGAGGCTGCAGGGACAGTCATTAAGCTGTAGTGGTTCTGATGTCTATAGAGTCACTTTAACAGTATACATTAGTTACATTGGAATAAATTGTTTCCCCGAAGCTCAATACATGAACAATTGTTAACTTCAGAGAGTGTTTCATATTAAACTAAGTTTGGCAAATCTATATGTAAGATATAATGCAGCGGAGTGTTGATAACACATTTCAGTATTGTTTGAAGCAATCGTACTGTCTCTTAAAGGGATACTATAGTGTTATGAATACAAACCAGTATTTCTAACACTAAAACTCCCCTTTCTCGCAGCCCCACCCGGCCAATAAATGGTTAAACCCTCCTCCTTCTCTGAGTCATCCGACAGGGGGGCCTATTGCTCATGAGCGGCCCTCTCCATAGGAATGCATTGAATCAATGCAGAGTGTGAGGATGTCCAGTGTCAACTCGGCAACCAAAAGTCGCCTAGCAAGCAGGAAGCGCCTCTAGTGGCTGTCTGGTAGACAGTCACTAGCGGCTGACTTAGTGCTGAATTGTGAATTGTGTTTTACTTTGAAGGGCTAAGGACAATAGGGACCCTGTGCCCAGACCACTTCAATGAGCTGAAGTGGTCAGGGTGCCTATTGTGTCTCTTTAGTCCTTTGGTGCATGGCTTTTTTACAGTTAGAATTATATTCTATCATTTTTAATTGGCTAATAAGGTAAGAGCGGATAAAGAGGAGTCATGAAAGGAAGGATGAGAAAGGATTAAAAGATCACTATAGTGTCAAACCCGTTTTCTTGACACTATAGTGCCCTCAGGGTCCCCCTCCCTTGGCGCTGAAGGGGTTAAAACCCATTCAGCAGCTTACTTTAATCCAGCGCCGTGCTCCCTCGGTGCTGGTGACCTCTCCTCCCCTGCCAATGCCAGTTCCTGAGTGAAGCATTTTTCAATGCTTTCCTATGGATGTTCTGCACGCTGGATGCGAATTTCGCATCCAGCGTCGCAGATGCGCCTCTAGCAGCTGTCAGGAAGACAGCCACTAGAGGCTGGATTAACCCTGCTATGCAAACATAGCAGTTTCTCTGAAACTGCTATGTTTACATCTGAAGGGTTAAAACCTGAGGGACCTGGCACCCAGACCACTTCATTGAGCTGAAGTGTTCTGGGTGACTATAGTGTCCCTTTAACCCCTTAAGGACACATGACATGTCATGATTCCCTTTTATTTCAGAAGTTTGGTCCTTAAGGGGTTAAAGTGAGTAGCGAGTAGGTACATATACTGAATAACCTTATAGTTCTAGGGGTTTGATACTGGGACTGCCTCAGTCATGTGGTGTAAATTGTGACAACTGGCAAAAAATATTCATTTTATATTTAATGAAGCAAAGATTTGTTCAAATAATATATATATATTTTATATATATATATATATATATATAATATTTTTTTATTTTTTATTTTTTTTTGACTATAGTTAAGGTTGGTCAGGTAACAGCTGAATCTGGCTCCTTAACCAGACAAAAAAGCAAAATGTTTTGTAAAAAATAATTGTTTCATTGAATGTCATAAACTTTTAAACCATGAGAAGTGAAAATGTTGTCCTTTTAGCTGTACCTGTTGTTTTGTATGTGTGTATGTTCATGCATGTTTTGTTACTGTGTATGTGTGTTCTATAATGTCTATGGTTTCCAAATTTTGTTGTGTGTTACTAATGAGCCATTCATCTAGCTGTTAGGATATATCCACAATTATGTGAGCTTCTCTTGAATTTGTACATCAAGAAAGGCTGTTTTTTTTTTTTGCATTTAGTAGTATCACAAATGGGTCTGGACACACGTGCCTTTGATGTCCATTAACTAAGGAATTCTGGAAAAGACTTATAGCAAATTGTACTTGCTGCCTTCTTGTTGAAGGTTTCTGTGATAGCTTTTTTTGCCTAGAAATATTTTTTTGTCTACCTTTCAGATTTGCAGTCTCGGGTGATGTTCAACGCCATATCGTTATTCATACTGGAGAGAAGCCTCATTTGTGTGATATCTGTGGCAGAGGTAACTTAACCGTACAAGAATTTAATTGAAATGGAGTAAAATTTTTAAAAACATTGTTTCCTCCTCAGTTTCTATAGCAGCACTATCACACATTTCAGCTGCTGTTTGGCTACAAGTTCTATAATTATCTGTAAAAGAATTGAAGACATGATGTCTAATGGCTGCTATGATCCAAATAAGGAACTGTAGTGATCCTCTTATACTTGGAATACACCAACAGATCCACGCTGTGGCACCATTAACCAGTTCGTTCCTTGTTTATATTGGCAGGTTTTAGTAATGTTAGTAACCTGAAGGAGCATGAAAAGACTCATGCAGCAGATATGACATACACATGTGATGAGTGCGGGAAATCCTTTAACATGCAGCGTAAACTGATAAAGCACAGAATCAGGCACACAGGGGAGAGACCTTACAGCTGTTTAACATGTGGTAAGAGCATTTTTTTTTTTCTGGATTTTTGGGGGTTTGTTTTTCTGGATTTTTATTTCCAAAACTTATTTTTCAGGGTCGCAGGAAAGTTTGGTCTAGAAGGGATTGCAGACATTACCATTGTCTGGATTTACTAATGTATTAAGTGTAACGTATTGTATTCTAGGTAAAAAAGAAATGCAGTTTGTCAAGGTAATGCTATAGTGTGATATCTGTCCTTCATCGGTGACATGTTGTTGCTAAGCAACAGAAAGTACAATGTATACTTCTTTAAATCAAACCATCAGATGTGCCAGGTGAATAATTAACACATTAAAGGAACACTATCATTAAATAAAATCTATATAGATGTGTTCCTTTGATGTTTAGATACCCCTGCTTTTTTGTTTATTTTTTTGTTTATTTTTTAAATAGTGGTTCTGGTGTTCGAAGTGTCTCTTTTTAAAGGAAAAATATAGCTTAAAAATGGTTTCTGTTCAGTGAAGCAAATATCTCCCTTTTCAACATTGCTGGGTCGTCTTCTGCAGTGTTTCTCAACCCTTTACAGAAAAGTACCCCTGCTTCGAGAAAGTAATTTGTATTGATTTCAATTCCAAATGAAACATGTAGACACTGATATTTAAGTTAAACCGATATTGGTGAACAAGCTTGACTAAAGGTAGCAAAGAATATTTTTTTGTTGTTGTTGTTGTTGCAATTTTCAAGGTACACCGTACATAGAATACATATTACACAATGCATAGGAAGCCATGTACGCAGACTTGCTGGTTACATGAGTAGTTACAGTGCATTTAACATACAAAAACAGTTGTAATTTGATAGATATTCTAGACATCTTTCTATCTGGTGCGCCATTGGCCACGGCCTACTATTGGTGTGTACGCAAAGAATATTTTTAAAATAAATATGACACAATGTGAATATTTTCTGTCAGGAGACCCTGACACACTCATTTGCACACAGAGGACACTGACAGGCACACTTACTGACAAACACACATTCACTGACACTGATTTGATACTCACTGACACAAATTCTCACTGATTTCACTCATTTACTGACCGTCACATACACAGCCTTTCACACACACTCACAATTTTTTTGTTTGTTTGTTATTTATATTTAAGTCCACTCAGCCTCCCTACCTTTGGGAGAGCTGGAGTGGATCCTGTCCCTGGGGTCCACTGTGGGGCTTGTGTAATCTCTGTGCTCTTCCAGCATTGCTCTCGTGGGCGTGATTTAGTGGGACTAGAGTGATGTCATAACCTGGCTCCTGGCATCACCATAGAGTGTGAGAGAGCAGTGTTGGAAGATCATAAAGAATACAGCGCCCTCGCTGCCTCCGCCTTCATTCTCCCTCAGCCAGCCCTAAAGTGGCCAGCCTCTGGGCGCGTACCCCCTGAGGTACATGAACCACAGGTTGATATACTAGGCTTTACTGTACAAAGGGGTAGAGCCACTCTATTGCATTCCTTCAGAAGCACAGTATATTAAGATGGAAATCATAGCTTAAGTCAAAACTATTAAAACTATGTTTTGAGTCATACTTTTACAAAGATGCTAAAAAATAGTTTGAGCTAACTGATCCTTTACACACAGAGCATAAAATAAGTGTGTGTGTGTGTATATGTATATATATATATATTTTTAATAAAAAAAAAAAATAGGATACAACACAAGTGTGGAAAAGGTGGCACTCAAAATTAAATGTGTTTGTATAGCTGCTGTGTACACTCTGTGGGTACTCCCACTACACAGAAGTAATCACCAAAGAACAAAAACTATCAGTCTGGATAGGTGTTTCTACCCTTCAGGCTGTTAGTTTAGAGTGCAGCGCTTGTGGTATAGCGTTAGGTGAATATCCCTCGATTAGCGTGTATAAAATCCGCTTACCCTTAATATGTGGCACTTTTATATGAGTACATAGAAAAATGCTTACCTTGGAAAGAGCCTTTTGAAAACTGGCTCTAAGTGTATGAAGCCTAGTGTCAATTTCTGGGGTGACACTTTCCCCTATCCTGCCCTATGATTCCGGTTAGGGGAAAGTGTCGCCCCAGAAATTGACACTAGGCTTCATACACTTAGAGCCAGTTTTCAAAAGGCTCTTTACAAGGTGAGCATTTTTATGCATTATTCCTGTTCTCAGTGACCATTGGATATACTGCACTTAGAGTATCACTTTTCTTTCTCTGTATCTATTAACCATATATGACGTGGGGAGAAATAAACCTATCATTCAACTACAAGAAGGTTATGTGATCTACCTTAAAGACACAGATACCTGGAAGTTTAGAGCCTTAGATCTCCAAAAGGCTCTAAAATATGTGAGTTTATCTGTATTTATAACTCACAAATTAAGTGGTCTATCAGTTCACTTCAATACATTTGTACTTTGTTAAATTTTTTTACAATCTGTTACATTTTTCCTTTAACTTTTTGTCAATGGTAGGTAAAAAATTTGGCGGCTCTGGAGATTTACGCAGGCACGTCCGAACACATACAGGGGAAAAGCCTTACACTTGTGACATTTGCAACAAAAGCTTCACTCGCTCTGCTGTTCTTAGAAGACATAGGAACATGTATTGTCGGGCTGGAGAAAATGGTCAGAATACGCCAGAGGTTTTCCCTACCACATCTTCCGACATGGAAAAATCTCACAATGCAGATACATTGACTCAGGAAATGACTGTGCCTTTTGTAACTGGTAACGCAGTGGAAAGAGCGGAGTACGAAGGAAATTCAACAAATTCGTTTTGCAAATTGCAAACCAGCATTCAACAACAAGAATTAGTTGGGCAAGAAAAACTGTCCGTAGAACGCGTGAGACATACCAAGCCTCATTCACCTGATACAGCTCACGGCTATACTTTCACTGAAGTAGAAGTAGCTGTCACAGATGAAACGTTACACTCGGATATATCTATGATTCGATCCTCGTTAGTAACTTTAGAGAATAACTGCACCGAGCCCTTAGGTAACCGGATATCTTCCAATGCGCACCGGAATTCCGATGGTCCTTTCTTTTCAAGTATGACATTGTGGGGTTTGGCTATGAGAACCTTGCAAAATGAAACAGACATGGAGCAGTAAATATTCTTATTTTTTTTGTTTTCTTATTAAATTTTGAAAATGCACTCTTTTTTCGTAAAGTACAAATTAACATTCTTTTGATTTTTATGTAAAATTTCAATATTTTAAACTTGTGCAAAATACATTATTTTTGTAAGTTATGAATAAAACCAACATGTAACATTTCTCAGTTCATCCAAATTGCAGAAATGATCATGTCTTAAAATAGGAATTTTTGCAAATCACCTTTTTTATTTATTTATTTTTAACCTAAAATTGTGCCATTCATTTTTCACTTTCCTACAATTTACTGGATAATGTATGGAAATATGCACAGAGGATGAACATGGTGATTTTTTAGATATAAGTGAGTCCAGTAGATGAAAACTGGTGATGGGAATGTTGTAGTAGCTAAAACAGGACATGGCAGAGCAGATTGAGGTTCTGGAATGAGTATGAGTGGTGAATTGAATTACATAGAGAACTCCTGCTCAGTGGTACGTCTAGGTTTTCTTCTGCCTGATGCCGTGTATAAACATAGAATGTGATGGCAGATAAGAACCATTCAGCCCATCTAGTCTGCCCATTTTTCTAAATACTTTCATTAGTCCCTGGCCTTATCTTATAGTTAGGATAGCCTTATGCCTATCCTACGCATGCTTAAACTCCTTTACTATGTTAATCTCTACCACTTCAGCTGGAAGACTATCCCATGCATCTACTACCCTCTCAGTAAAGTAATACTTCCTGATATTATTTTTTTAAACCTTTGCCCCTCTAATTTAAGACTATGTCCTCTTTTTGTGGTAGTTTTTCTTCTCTTAAATATAGTCTCCTTCTTTATATGTGTTGATTCCCTTTAAAAACAAAATGTGACATCCACCTGCAGCTAAACATGTATTAAAATTACTCCAATGCAGACTTATGTTTAAGCTGCAGCAGGGTCAACTGTGTTTACACAGCATCAAGGGTTCTACAGGAGATCACTTTAACAGGCAAAAGCTAACATTTGCTGCTTGCTCAGTTTAAAAAAGAAGGGATGATCACTTTGAGAATGGGCAAAAGCTTAGAGAGACTCAATATCTTGCCCTGCGGTACATCCCCGCTCAGGACTCAAAATAGTTTTTGCCATTACAGAGAGAACATATCTGAAGCATATCAGACTGGTCCCATCCGTACGAGCAGTCAGGATCCAAAATGCCAGCAAGTTTTCTTTGCACGAGAGATACAGAAACCCCAGATCGTTCCGGCCTTCTTTTGGGCCTAGTCAATGAGGTGTAGCTGATACCCCTCTAGGCACAGTGAGCACGGGGTCCACGTCTGGATTACCCTTTTAAGTTGGGGCGAGCCAAGTTAATGCAAAAAAGAAAGGATGAGAACTTGGAGAACGGGCTTAGAGAGACTCCGCTTGCTCAGTGTAGTTTTGCATCACAGAGTCATTTCTCACAGTGAGGAGGTGAGGGTTAAGTCTGGACCCTCCACAACAATCTAGACATGCTGTAATGTAGAGATGCTGGCTCATTGGTATGTGGAGTACGTTAAAAGGAACAGAAGATGGAAATATGTCTGTGGAAAGTGGAAATGGCAGGGATTTAAACTACACACTGTAACGTGCTGAGTCTATGCCGAGTTGGTGTACAGGTAAGGGGGGAACAGGAATAGGCAGAAAATATGCCTATAAAGTGCTCAGCTACAGTTCGAGGCAGCAATACAGATACATGTTACAATATAAA
Organism: Pelobates cultripes; assembly: GCA_933207985.1. NCBI lineage: Eukaryota > Metazoa > Chordata > Amphibia > Anura > Pelobatidae > Pelobates > Pelobates cultripes. The sequence continues at coordinate 49,585,067 of OW240917.1, read as the reverse complement.
TCACAGTTAATGTATATGAGCGCTTATTAAAGTGCATGTGTTATATCGCTTGACTGCGAAAAAAATTAATCTCTTAGCTGCTACCACACTGTAATGTGCAATTCTCCAAATATTCCATCAAAGACAGAATTCTTTGTACCAGATTTAGTGAAGCGCTTAAATATGTGCATAAAACCTAATAGTACACCTTGTGAAAACAAGGAATATATATATATATACACCATATTTTTACATATCCTTGAACATCCAATGTTGTGTATACATATTCCAGAGCTATAACCTAGCTCTGGGAGTTATTTGCCTGTAGGTCCGTTTTAGACGACCTGCCCCTTTTGCTTCATGGAGAGTAGTTTAGGAGTTTTCTTGTGTATCAGCAGTAGTATGCAGTATCTCAAGGAAAGAGATGTGTGTGTGTATATATAGTATGATACCGTTTGTAACAAATATTTTCATATAAATAGGTAAACTATTCACAAGCCTGGAGCCTAGTAATTGGCTCAGTTGAACAGCAGAGTAAGGTTAGGGACAATACCACCCTTAGTTGTAGAATGCAGGAACATTGATGGTAAACAAAAATATAAAATAAATAAAGGTATAAACTTTAAAAAGTATACTTTATTAGAACTTAAATTAAAATATTAAATAATAATATAAATAGTTCCAGAGACGCATTTCGCTGGAATGGCTTCTTCAATCAGGGCAAGGTTAACCCTCAGAATGGTACTCAGGAGACCAAAAGCAACAGCCCAGAATGGCCTAATCATGCTGTACCACCATCAAACATGCAAGTAGGAACCGACCTTATTACAGCCCCGGGAAAACCTAAAATGACCAGAGAACAAATCTAATTTTAAACACACTACATTGTTTCTTATCGTACCTCCCAAGTTACTCTCTTCTTCTGCTTTAACATTAGTTGTGTCTGATCTTAGCACTTAACAGTTAAGAGAAAGGTATGACAAAGGACAATAGAGAACAAATTATGGATATAATCTTTGAAAACAAAAATGTATGGTGAGTGGAGCAATTTTACCATATATGAGACAGAAGAAAAAAAGTATATATACAAACTGTTTTCGATGTTTAGTATAACTTCCAGCAATAATGATGTATATGCAAGGAAAAAGAGAAAACAATAATAGTGCAGATTGTATGAAAAATATATAAGCATATATATTGATAGTGGTTCACAAGTTGTGAAGTATCACTTTAAAAAAAATGTTATGGTAGAACTCCAATATGGAAAAAACTGACATAAATTTATTATCTGCCACATGCAGAGAAAATAGTACATATATACATAAAATATAATAAAAGGAAAAAAGATAGGGTGACAAGCCCCTTACTAGATTAGTTGGTGAGTGTGACACATATATGGCAACTCACTATAAGAGCTTATATATTGGGGTGGCAGGTGGTTCTGGTGGATGAAAACATATGAGGAGAATTTTTTGCAGCCGAACAGAGAGAACGCCGGACTAAGCAGCCTGCCACCCCAATATATAAGCTCTTATAGTGAGTTGACATATATGTGTCACACTCACCAACTAATCTAGTAAGGGGCTTGTCACCCTATCTTTTTTCCTTTTATTATATTTTATGTATATATGTACTATTTTCTCTGCATGTGGCAGATAATAAATTTCTGTCAGTTTTTTCCATATTGGAGTTCTACCATAACATTTTTTAAAGTGATACTCCACAACCTGTGAATCACTATCATTTTATATGCTTATATATTTTTCATACAATCTGCACTATTATTGTTTTCTCTTTTTCCTTGCATATACATCATTAATGCTGGAAGTTATACTAAACATCAAAAACAGTTTGTATATATACTTTTTTTCTTCTGTCTCATATATGGTAAAATTGCTCCACTCACTAGCACATATTATTATTTTCTCTTTTTGGTGGAGTTTGGGATTACACCAGAGTGTGAAGCAATTTTGGTAAATTTAGCACCCAGGTTTTATTTGTTCAAAAATGTCTGGTGATTTGTCAGGAGTCCTGGGTTATTCATTTTTTTTATTTATTTTTTTATATTTTATTTCGATTTGATGAGGTTTTTAAGGGTTTCAAGTTCCCATACAAGTAAAAAAAAATCAAAAAAATATATTTGTAATACAGATGAGTGAAGGCTAAACTTGATGGTTTTGAGGTTTTTCGAGTCTTTATTAAATTTTAACTTTATATCACTTGCTGAATGCTTTGGAAGGAAAGAGTGTCGTAATCACCATCATCTCATCAAAATATTGTGGGTTTTTGTGTCTTGTGATTACTACAATTTACTGTAATGCACAAATATGTACACTTACCCACTTTAATATTTAGAACCTATTTGAATAAATTTTTTGTTAATTTGTCCGCAGTTGCAGAATTACTTGGCAATCAGTTGGAAGCAAGTAATTCCCTTTCTGGGTCAGTGATTGACCCCTATCTTGTAAGAGACCACAAACTGTACCTGAAAAACACTACTAACCTGTGCCTATACCCTTCATATCCCTGTGAGCTCTTTTTAAATCTTTTCTTTTTACCTATTCTCTTTATCCAGTAGAACTGTTAGCTCACCATATTACAATTTCCTTGGAGCAGCATTTCGTGATGATGAGGGAGGGTGAAGATATGTTTAAAAAAAAAATAAAAATAGAAAAATATTTTTTTTTAACATTTTATATACACACTAGACCTCCTGCACTTACACATACACTCTATACCCCCTATAGAGAAACAATACACCCCATGCACATTCACACAAACACACTGCACACTCTCTTTACCCCCTATTTACACACTATATCCCTTGCTCTTACACATACACTCTATGAGACTTACAGAAAAGAAAGATCTAAAGCCAGTGCATACCTCCTGGGTGGGGGAAAACCCCTGTAGTTAACAATAGACAAACAAGAAACAAAGTGGAGGATGCAACACTTGGTTCTGAAAATGGAATACTGAGAGAGTGAAACGTCACCTATGATAAGACTTAACTTTTAATAAATAATAGTAGTAAAAAAGTCCAAACCGGGCTCGTGCAAGAACTAACCACAAAACCAGGACAACTAGTCCTATAGACAAAAATAAAGAAAAAAAACAAAACATCTTATAAAAACAGCTGAAGCTGTCCCACTAATAACAATGGTGTAATTGGCACAACAGAGGAATTCTTATTAGAGTACTCTGTAGTAATTACTATACTGGGGCCAATAACCTGTGACTGTAATCGTCTGAGATTGCATTACCACCAGTACAGTGGTTCCTAATGAATCTTAATAAATCATTATTTAGTAGACATACACAGGATTAGATGTAGAATTGCTAACGAGCACACTGTGCAAAAGTTTGGTATGATAGTATCAATGGCTGAAAAGGCTACATATAAATGTTGTAACAGTAACAAAAAATGTGTTACAGTATTAAGAAATGTTGCTAAATCTACTGGTTTGTATGGAGACAAGGTTTATCAGCTGTTTTTATAAGATGTTTTGTTTTTTTTCATTATTTTTGTCTATAGTACTATTTGTCCTGGTTTTGTGGTTGGTTTTTGGGCGAGCCCTGTTTGGACTGTTTTACTTCTATTATTTATTAAAAGTTAAGTCTTATCATAGGTGACATTTCACCCTCTCAGTATTCCATTTTCAGTACCAAGTGTTTCATCCTCCACTTTGTTTCTTGTCTGTCTACACATACACACTACACACACTCTATATCCCTTTATACACACACTACACCCATATACTTACACACACATACACTCTATAACCCCTATAAGCATACACTGCACATACACACTAACATACTCTACACCAGTGATGGCGAACCTTTTTGAGCCTGAGTGCCCAAACCGCAATACATGCCAAAATTTTTTTCCTCAAAGTGCCAACACCACAATTAAACCTGAATACTGAGGTTTAAGTTTAGAAAAAACAACTCGTACAGTTGTCCAAACTAGTTAACATCTTTTGTTTTAAAAGAATACAACAGAGAGTTCAGTGATACAAATTTTAAATACCGTATATACTCGTGTATAAGTCGATCTCATGTATAAGTCGAGTGTAGTTTTGTGACCAACAATTGTGAAATATGCTATGCCTCGTGGATAAGTCGAGGGTAAAACTTGGGGCTATGAAATTCTGTGATTTTTATAATTATATACACACACACACTCATACAAACACACACTCTGCATTATGGAGCAGGGCCCTCAACCCCCTCTGTTCCTGTACGTCAGTGGTCTGATCTCAATTATGTGTCTGTTAGTCCACCCATTGTACAGCGCTAGGGAATTTGTTGGCGCTATCTAAATTATAAAATAATAATAATATATACACACACACTCATACAAACACACACTCTGCATTATATACACACACTCTGTGTATATAATGCAGAGTGTGTGTTTGTGTAGTGTGTGTGAACTGGGTGGGGGGAGGGCATTTTTATTATTTTAATTTTTTATTTATTTTAATATTATTTTTTTTTTATTATTTTAATTTTTTTTGTCCCCCCCTCCCTGCTTGTTAACTGGTCAGGGAGGGGGGCTATCTTAATCCCTGGTGGTCCAGTGGCATGGGCTGTGAAGTGGGGGGGCCGGCAGAGAGCTGTAACTTACCTTTCCTGCAGCTCCTGTCAGCTCCCTTCTCCTCCGTTCCGGTCAGCTCCACTGGTTGCCGCGCGGATCGTTGCCATGGCTCTGACGGCCGCGTCGAGTATAAGTCGAGTGGGCGTCGAGTATAAGTCGAGTGGGGGTTTTTAAGCACAAAAAATGTGCTGAAAAACTAGACTTATACTCGAGTATAATGTAAACACAATGGATGGAGCAATTCAAAACATTCTTCTTCTCAATATAATGCTGCAGAAACAGAAAAGTGCATACAATAGTGCAGACAATTTACAATAAGTGTAAAAACAATATGTGCAAGGAAACACTCACAAAATCAGAGCCAATTAAAAACCTGGCTCTGGTGTAGATGGCTTCAGGATCTATTCCAGGGTGATCCTAGCCCTTCTGTGGCTGATGGTGCTGTTTCCAATGAATAGAGAAGGATCCAAAGGATGGGATAAATGAACAAATTTATTGAAAAAAATATATAAATAAAACATAAAAACCAGAAAGGATAAAATAATAAATGAGCCAATACGCGTTTCGCCTATTGTGGCTTCCTCAGTCAGCTCTCTCAACCACTGTCCAGACAGTATTCTTATATATATCTTTAGTCCATTAAAATTTGCGGCTAATTTCCTTTTGGAACGCAAACATGCGTTCCACATCTTCATTACCATATTTCCAACCTCGTGGGCGCGGTAACTTCACTTCCGGGTTTCGTTCTAAATGGGGCATGTGTTTCCGGCCACATGAATGTGATGCCGTCACTTCCGGGTTTCGTTCTGGGTGGGACGCAGAATGCGTTCCACTTCAAATATTTCCTGTCTCTACACGTTCTCATGTGTAAATGGAACGCGGAATATGCGTTTCAAACCTCCTCTTCGTCCCATAGTAGTGTCCCACAGGGATGGAAATTCAAATGTTTCTGCATATCCTCATGTATACATGGAACGCAGAATATGCGTTCCACGCCTCCTCTTCATCCCATAATAGTGTCCCACAGGGATGGAAATTAAAACATAATGATCAATTTTTATATCAAACACAGTTATGTGAGATCACTTTTTTTCAAAGTAATAACATATCAAATATTTTGACTACAAAGCAAAAATTATATTACCAATATCCTTTATATATCATATATTCAATGTGTATTTTTAATCCCAGTATTTAAAGTGATAGTGCTGATTATATCAAACAAGTGGATTTCTTCATTCCATATAAAGTGACCATGCATGTGTTATTATAGTGCATACACAGATAAGGGAATAAATTTATATCATAAAAGAAAAAGGAATATAATCAGATAATTGGGGTTTTATTCATTTCAATAGTATACAGGGAGTGCAGAATTATTAGGCAAGTTGTATTTTTGAGGATTAATTTATTATTGAACAACAACCATGTTCTCAATGAACCCAAAAAACTCATTAATATCAAAGCTGAATATTTTTGGAAGTAGTTTTTAGTTTGTTTTTAGTTATAGCTATGTTAGGGGGATATCTGTGTGTGCAGGTGACTATTACTGTGCATAATTATTAGGCAACTTAACAAAAAACAAATATATACCCATTTCAATTATTTATTATTACCAGTGAAACCAATATAACATCTCAACATTCACAAATATACATTTCTGACATTCAAAAACAAAACAAAAACAAATCAGTGACCAATATAGCCACCTTTCTTTGCAAGGACACTCAAAAGCCTGCCATCCATGGATTCTGTCAGTGTTTTGATCTGTTCACCATCAACATTGCGTGCAGCAGCAACCACAGCCTCCCAGACACTGTTCAGAGAGGTGTACTGTTTTCCCTCCTTGTAAATCTCACATTTGATGATGGACCACAGGTTCTCAATGGGGTTCAGATCAGGTGAACAAGGAGCCCATGTCATTAGATTTTCTTCTTTTATACCCTTTCTTGCCAGCCACGCTGTGGAGTACTTGGACGCGTGTGATGGAGCATTGTCCTGCATGAAAATCATGTTTTTCTTGAAGGATGCAGACTTCTTCCTGTACCACTGCTTGAAGAAGGTGTCTTCCAGGAACTGGCAGTAGGACTGGGAGTTGAGCTTGACTCCATCCTCAACCCGAAAAGGCCCCACAAGCTCATCTTTGATGATACCAGCCCAAACCAGTACTCCACCTCCACCTTGCTGGCGTCTGAGTCGGACTGGAGCTCTCTGCCCTTTACCAATCCAGCCACGGGCCCATCCATCTGGCCCATCAAGACTCACTCTCATTTCATCAGTCCATAAAACCTTAGAAAAATCAGTCTTGAGATATTTCTTGGCCCAGTCTTGACGTTTCAGCTTGTGTGTCTTGTTCAGTGGTGGTCGTCTTTCAGCCTTTCTTACCTTGGCCATGTCTCTGAGTATTGCACACCTTGTGCTTTTGGGCACTCCAGTGATGTTGCAGCTCTGAAATATGGCCAAACTGGTGGCAAGTGGCATCGTGGCAGCTGCACGCTTGACTTTTCTCAGTTCATGGGCAGTTATTTTGCGCCTTGGTTTTTCCACACGCTTCTTGCGACCCTGTTGACTATTTTGAATGAAACGCTTGATTGTTCGATGATCACGCTTCAGAAGCTTTGCAATTTTAAGAGTGCTGCATCCCTCTGCAAGATATCTCACTATTTTTGACTTTTCTGAGCCTGTCAAGTCCTTCTTTTGACCCATTTTGTCAAAGGAAAGGAAGTTGCCTAATAATTATGCACACCTGATATAGGGTGTTGATGTCATTAGACCACACCCCTTCTCATTACAGAGATGCACATCACCTAATATGCTTAATTGGTAGTAGGCTTTCGAGCCTATACAGCTTGGAGTAAGACAACATGCATAAAGAGGATGATGTGGTCAAAATACTCATTTGCCTAATAATTCTGCACTCCCTGTATAGCTTCATGTTATTGGTCTTCACAATTAATTATAATAATTCAAATTCTAATTTAAAAGGTATCAATTAGAATAAATAAAATATTAATAAATAATTATAGGATAGTTAAAATAGTTGAAACAAAAAAAAAAGAATAATATAAATATTAATATCTTTTATATTTTTATCATATTGAATTTATAAAAAATGACATAGCTCAAAATCTTGATTGAGCCCATATGGAATCAATGTTTTAAAATTATAGATGCATTTAATCTCTTCTTCCCCTATTTTTCTGTTAAAATCTCCCCCTCTCCAATCTCTATGTACCGCTTTAATTGCACAAAAAAACATATTTTTTGGATCTTTATTATGGTGGATTTTAAAATGGTTTGAAACACTATGTGTTTCTAATCCTTTTTTTATATTCCTAATATGTTCCTCAATCCTTATATGTACATTTCTAATAGTTCTTCCCACATATATGAGATTGCAGGGACATTTCAAAATATAAATAACATTTTTAGAGAAACATGTTAATTGATTTCTTATTGTGAATATTTTGTCTTTCTGATATTGAAAGGAGGTAGTATGTCTTTTCTTTTGGTTCGTTTCCCTACATGCTAGACAGCAACTGCATCCATAGAAGCCATTATTTTTATTTAAAAAGTGTTCAGTTTGTTTAATGGTAAAACTGCTTTTAACAACTCTTTGCTTTAAATTTTTACACCCTCTATACACTACCATTGGTTTGGAAGGCAGGATCTGTTTTAAAATTGGATCTTCCTGTAAAATAGGCCAATATTTATGGATAATTTTCTTTATCTTTATATTGTTGCCACTATAATTACATATAAAAGGAATTTTTAATTCACTGTTATTTCTCAAATTATTTTTCTGGTATAGGGGATACCACACGGGTGTTTGAGCTATTGGAGTCACTTACTGTGCCGTCTGTATTTGTTGTGTATACTGTTGGGAGTATTTCTTCATTTGTAAGGCCACTCCTTATCCCCTGGCATAGGATTAAAGTGACTAATTATGGCAGTAACAGAAAATAGAAATTATCTGACTGCCAACATAGATTCAGTTTTTGGTAATAATGAAATAACACCGAAAGAAATATATGAAGATAACAATATGTGCAGTAAAAATTTAGAACGAGCCTTGATAAAGGAAATGAAAGCCAAATGGGAGATTGCTACTCTTAAGAAATACGTTAGAGAGAAAATAACACCAAGAGGCTTAAGGTTCCATAAAGATCCAGCATTCGATAGAGAAGATCCATATTTTATAGATGGATGGAATAAAATGCTAGACGGGTTCTCGTTTAGTGCGATGGGGTACATTGTATCCAGACGAGAAGAACACCTACAAAGCATTGATATGGATATTAAAAAATGGAAGGATAAATTAAGTAATACCACTAGTCCAGAAATTTTTAACTCAACAATCATAGAAATTACTAAAAAAGTAGAAAAGGTAGAAAAAGATGTTATAGAGATCAAAAAGAAGAAATATCTAGGATGTAAATGACTACAAATTAGGAAATGTAAGAAATCCTAATAAAAAGAATGAGACTCAAAGGCCGCATTTTCTTCAACATATTAATAGGGAAACAAGATTAAGAAAAAATTCTTATGAACAGCGAAAAACTATTAGAAACAGAAGTTACGAAAAACCAATAGAAACTAATAAACCTAGAACTATGAGAGAAAGGCCCAAAGGAAATAATCTGAATTATAATAGAACGTATAGTGAGGTAGTGAAATATCCAAGAGTTGATTACCAACATAGAGAATATAGACAACCATTCAGAGTGGAAAAAAGGAACTTTCAATTTAATAACCCTAATGAAATACCCCTTACGAACAGATTTAATGGATTAGAAAATCAAGATCAGGATACTTTTTTTCGGCAAGATCCATTCCAACACCATCGCAAACGATCCCAACAGTTAGGGGAGACCCTAGGGAAACGTTTAAGATTATCAGAAGAAGGGGAAATAGGAGAAGAAGAGGAAGAAGTAATACGGGGCAGAGAAAAGAGGGGCAGAAATTGAATATAGAAGGGATTTTCAATTTAACAGGGTCTCCACTTAAAGAGGAACAAATCAATATTTTAACAAAGGGTTTAAAATTTGCTCCCACCTCAGATTTTAATGAATTTGATTTTTTTATTGATATTCAAAAATTTATTAGACAATTATCCTTAAAGAAGTTTTTTTTATAATAAACCATCTAATTATGTCATTGAAAAAGAATCAGAATATATACACACAGAACTCAAACCTAAATCTCAATTTTTTCCCAAGTTTTTAATCTCAGATGAAATGAAAACATTTGAAAAGATGATAATGAGAGATGCACAGAAAATTAAAAGATTGAATATCAAAAGAATATGACTATACGAGAATTTAAAGCTATTGATAATTTAAGGAATTATGAAAGTGTCATCATTAAACCTGCGGATAAAGGAGGAGGAGTTGTAATTCTAAATACAGAAAGCTATGTTACAGAAGCAGAAAGAATCCTATTAGATACTAATACATATAAGAAGATAAATAATAATCCAAGTCAGAATATACAAGAAAAATTTAAAAATTATATTATCAAAGGTACCACATTAGGAATTCTAACTGAGGAAGAGAAAAAATATCTATCTATAGCACACCCAAAAACACCTGTTTTTTGTTATTTACCTAAAGTTCACAAAAATAAAGAAAACCCTCCAGGGAGACCGATTATCTCAGGGATAGACTCCATTTCCTCAAGGGTTTCGGAGTATATAGATAGATTGTTACAACCGATCGTTATAAAGAATCCGTCTTATTTAAAATACACTATCCATATGCTCCAGACACTAGAGGAAATGGAATGGCAAGATAATTACCTGTTAGTAACCTGTGATGTTAGCTCTCTTTATAGCATAATACCGCACCATTTGGGGATAGAGGCAATTAATTTTTTTTTAAATAAATCTGATTTTAAAGAGACACAAATAGATTTTATAGTGGAAGGCATTTTATTAATTTTAACCAATAATTATTTTTGGTTTAAAGATTCTTTTTTTCTACAAATTACTGGAACGGCGATGGGCACCAAGTTCGCGCCAAGTTATGCAAATTTGTTCATGGCATACTGGGAGGAAACAGTGATTGCACATAATGCACAATTCGCGAGCTTGGTGTCCTACCGCTGTTATATCGATGACATTTTTTTTATTTGGAAAGATGGTGAGATACAGCTTAATAAGTTTTTAGAGGATTTAAATCATAACGAGTGGGGAATTATTTTAACATCCACATATAGTAATAATCATATTGATTTTTTATATTTAGAAATTTTTATAGTAGAATCAAAATTACATACAAGGAACCATTTTAAAGAAGTAGATGCGAACAGTTATATTGAAAAGACAAGTTGTCATTATACCCCTTGGTTAGACAACGCCCCTAAGAGTCAATTTTTAAGAATAAGACGTAACTGCACCCAAGACAGCGATTATATAATACAAGCAAAAAGAATTAAAGAACAATTTATAGAAAAGGGATATAATCCCATAGATTTAACTACCTGCATGGAAGATGTGAAATTAACAAAGAGAAAAGAACTTATTAAATATAAAGGGAATGCATCTAAAAAGAAAAATAATTTGAGAAATAACAGTGAATTAAAAATTCCTTTTATATGTAATTATAGTGGGAACAATATAAAGATAAAGAAAATTATCCATAAATATTGGCCTATTTTACAGGAAGATCCAATTTTAAAACAGATCCTGCCTTCCAAACCAATGGTAGTGTATAGAGGATGTAAAAATTTAAAGCAAAGAGTTGTTAAAAGCAGTTTTACCATTAAACAAACTGAACACTTTTTAAATAAAAATAAGGGCTTCTATGGATGCGGTTGCTGTCTAGCATGTAGGGAAATGAACCAAAAGAAAAGACATACTACCCCTCAGGGGAGGGCTGGCAGCCTTAGGCCTGGGGGGCAAAACCAGTCAAGAGGCCCATTGCACCACCAAATCAGTGCAATGGTGCCCACCTTTTCCTGGATTTATAACGGATATTGATGTTATGCTAATCAGTAGCTCTTTGCCATACCCTCTCCTTCACGGCTCTGACTTTCAATGTTGTCAGAGCGCAGGCTGAGAATCTCTGAGCCTGTGCTCTGACTCACTAACTGAGCGTCGGAACCATGAGGGAGAGGCTATAATCTGACTGCACCTACTGCTGGTGCGCACCAGTGGACCACCAGCGAATCGTTTAAATTGAATAGGCTGGTGTCCCCAACTTGTGAGCTGTGTTGTCCGCCGGGCGCCTCTGTTGTGATGGCACCCTGCGTGACCGCACAGCGTGCACACCCCAATGGCTGGCCCTGCTGACACACACTGATGTTACTACTTAGAAATCCCTCAATATTAATACAGACAGCAGAGTAAACACCAATAAACTGTGGAAACAGATCTGATCCCACCCAAATTTATAAAGATTTGCTTACTGGATTTGTTGTAAGATTAAATCATGCCTCCTCCCCTCTCTCTCCCATGCGCTGCTCTGTAAGCTGGGAGGAAGTGAAGAGTAATCACAATCTCTCAGCACAGTGGCACCTGTGGCTGCATGGGGAACAGCTGTATTTGCCGCCCCCCATGTGACATCACAATGCCCCACCTATATGAGCTGCCATACGAACTAACGCCAGTGCTGCTCACAGTGTGTGTTTACATTAAAAAGCCTGCAGGGACCGGCTATAGATACCAGAACCACTTCATTAAGCTCCAGTCGTTCTGGGGACTATAGTGTCCCTTTAATGTAATGAAAATTATAGATTAGTGTCACTAATAATATACTAGATTGCCTACTTACAACCAAATGAGGATGATGATGGGCTGCAGTTTGGCTCCACTGGTCTGGTGTAGAACAGGATCTCTGGAGGCTGTTTGCAACTGTGGTCACAAAATTCAATGTTCTGGGAGAATTGGAAGCAGCTCCATTTTTGGGAGGGCCCCTTATACAGCTCAAGGTCTGGGCCCCAGGGCCTGACGGTGAGTATGCCCACAAGGCCCACTCATAAGTCCACTTATATGTTCCACCCACCCATGAGTTCGCTCACAGGGAGTGGAGTGTGTAGGGGATGTGTTATGTGTTATTGTAGAGCAGGGGTTCTCAACGTTAGTCCTCAGGACCCCCTACCAGTCCAGGGTTTAGGGATTACCTGGGTGTGTCTAAGGTGTTTTTTTCCCTTTTTCTAAACACCTGAGACACACCCAGGTAATCCCCAAATCCTGGACTGGTAGCGGGTCCTGAGGACTGGGTTGAGAACCCCTGTTGTAGAGGATCTAATATGTGTGCTTATGGTATGTAGTGTATAGGGATACCAGTTTGTGCAGGTGATGCAGTGTGTTTGTGTGTAGTGGAAGCAGTGTGTATTTGTGTATAAGGGATGTATTGTGTGTTTCTGGTTGTGTGTAAGGGATGCATTGTGTGAATCTGTGTTTGTATGCATAAGGGATGCAAGGTGTGTGTCTGTAAGTGTGTGCATTGAGTGTGTGTTAGTGATGCATTGTGTTTCTGTGTGTATGTAAGAAAAGCAGTGTGTGTGTAAGTATTTGCATTATGTGTTTCTGTGTATGTGTGCAAAGGATGCATTGTCTTTGTGTGTAAGTGTTGCATTGTTTGTGTGTAATGGATGCATTGTGCGTTTCTCTGTGTGTAAGGGAAGCATGTTGTGTTTCTGTGTGTGTAGGGATGCATTGTGTGTGTGTATGTGCGTAGTGTCCTCTCCCCCCTGTGTCCTCCTCACCTCCCTCTCCCTGTGTTCTCCTCACCACCCACCCTCCCTGTGTTCTCCTCACCACCCACCCTCCCTGTGTTCTTCTCAGTCCCCCTTCTCCTCATCTCCCCTTCTCCTCACTCTTACTCTCCCCCTCCCCCTTGTGTTCTTCTTACTCCACCCTTGTTCTTCTTACCCCCCGTTTTTCATACCCCCCTTCTTCTTCTTACTCCCCCTCCTCCACCTTCTGTTACTCCCCCCTCCTTCACTTACTCCCTCCCTTCACTTACTCCCCCCATCTTCACTTACTCCCCCCTCTTTCACTTTCTCCCCCCCATCTTCACTTACTCCCCCCTCCTTCATTTACACCCCCACATCTTCACTTACTCCCATCACTTACACCCCCAATGTCGCCCACTCCCCCATCTTCATACTCCCCCCATCTTCACTTGCCCCCATCCTTCATTTTCACCCCCATCCTTCATTTTACGCCCTCCTTCATTAACACCCCCATCTTCCTTACTCCCCATCTTCCACTTACTCCCCCATCTTCCTTACACCCCATCCTTCATTTACACCCCATCCTTCATTTACACCGCCCTCCTTCATTACTTACCCCATCTTCCTTACTCCCCATCTTCCTTACTCCCCATCTTCCTTACACCCCCTCCTGCATTAACACCCCATCTTCACTTGCTCCCCATCTTCGCGCCTCCCCATCGCCTCTTCCCCTTCCGCCTCCCCCCTCTTCACTTACTACCTCTTCACTTACTCCCCCCTCCTTCATTTACACCCCCTCCTTCATTTTATACCCCCTATCTTCATTCTCCCCTTCGTGTGCATCCCATCTTTGCCTCCCCCCTCCACTTACTCCCTCCCTTCCTTGCTTCCTCCCCTCCCCTTCACTTGGCTTCTCCCCTCCCCCCTCCAGCAGCTCCCCCCCCTCCCCTTCACTTGCTTCTCCTCCTCCCCTCCCCTCCTTCTCCCCCTCCCCTCCATGCTTCTCCCCCCCTCCCCCCTCACTTACTTCCTCCTCCTCACTTCTCCCCTCCTCCACTTGCTTCTCCCCCCACTCCCCCCCTCCCCCTCCACTTACTTCTCCCCCCTCCACTTGCTTTCCCCTCCACTTACTTCTCCCACCTCTCCCTTGCCCTCCCCTGTAGCGTGGCCGAGCTGCTTGCTGGTCCGCGGTGCCGGCCGGACTGATAGGAAAGTGCACACTCAGCGTGCGCCTTCCTATCAGTCCGGCCGGGCACCGCGGACCAGCTCGGCCACGCTACAGGGGAGGGGAGGAGCAGGAGCAGCCGCAGCCACAGCCGCCTGAGGCTCTTAACAGAGTGCTCAGGCGGCTGCAGCATTTAAAGGGCCGGCCCTTCAGTGGCCGGTCCCAACAGATTTTAGGGCGGCCTGGGGGGCAATTGCCTCCCTGCCCCCCGGCCCAGCCCGCCCCTGCCCTTTACTTACCTTATCCCAGTGCCGAGCGTGAGGACGTCCAGCGTTAGATACTGGAGCAAAGGTCAGTTTCGATC
>OW240917.1:49555383-49570177 GCA_933207985.1 Pelobates cultripes | reverse complement strand
AACTTCACTTCCGGGTTTCGTTCTAAATGGGGCATGTGTTTCCGGCCACATGAATGTGATGCCGTCACTTCCGGGTTTCGTTCTGGGTGGGACGCAGAATGCGTTCCACTTCAAATATTTCCTGTCTCTACACGTTCTCATGTGTAAATGGAACGCGGAATATGCGTTTCAAACCTCCTCTTCGTCCCATAGTAGTGTCCCACAGGGATGGAAATTCAAACGTTTCTGCATATCCTCATGTATACATGGAACGCAGAATATGCATTCCACGCCTCCTCTTCATCCCATAATAGTGTCCCACAGGGATGGAAATTAAAACATAATGATCAATTTTTATATCAAACACAGTTATGTGAGATCACTTTTTTTCAAAGTAATAACATATCAAATATTTTGACTACAAAGCAAAAATTATATTACCAATATCCTTTATATATCATATATTCAATGTGTATTTTTAATCCCAGTATTTAAAGTGATAGTGCTGATTATATCAAACAAGTGGATTTCTTCATTCCATATAAAGTGACCATGCATGTGTTATTATAGTGCATACACAGATAAGGGAATAAATTTATATCTTAAAAGAAAAAGGAATATAATCAGATAATTGGGGTTTTATTCATTTCAATAGTATACAGGGAGTGCAGAATTATTAGGCAAGTTGTATTTTTGAGGATTAATTTTATTATTGAACAACAACCATGTTCTCAATGAACCCAAAAAACTCATTAATATCAAAGTTGAATATTTTTGGAAGTAGTTTTTAGTTTGTTTTTAGTTATAGCTATGTTAGGGGATATCTGTGTGTGCAGGTGACTATTACTGTGCATAATTATTAGGCAACTTAACAAAAAACAAATATATACCCATTCCAATTATTTATTATTACCAGTGAAACCAATATAACATCTCAACATTCACAAATATACATTTCTGACATTCAAAAACAAAACAAAAACAAATCAGTGACCAATATAGCCACCTTTCTTTGCAAGGACACTCAAAAAGCCTGCCATCCATGGATTCTGTCAGTGTTTTGATCTGTTCACCATCAACATTGCGTGCAGCAGCAACCACAGCCTCCCAGACACTGTTCAGAGAGGTGTACTGTTTTCCCTCCTTGTAAATCTCACATTTGATGATGGACCACAGGTTCTCAATGGGGTTTAGATCAGGTGAACAAGGAGCCCATGTCATTAGATTTTCTTCTTTTATACCCTTTCTTGCCAGCCACGATGTGGAGTACTTGGACGCGTGTGATGGAGCATTGTCCTGCATGAAAATCATGTTTTTCTTGAAGGATGCAGACTTCTTCCTGTACCACTGCTTGAAGAAGGTGTCTTCCAGGAACTGGCAGTAGGACAGGGAGTTGAGCTTGACTCCATCCTCAACCCAAAAAGGCCCCACAAGCTCATCTTTGATGATACCAGCCCAAACCAGTACTCCACCTCCACCTTGCTGGCGTCTGAGTCGGACTGGAGCTCTCTGCCCTTTACCAATCCAGCCACGGGCCCATCCATCTGGCCCATCAAGACTCACTCTCATTTCATCAGTCCATAAAACCTTAGAAAATCAGTCTTGAGATATTTCTTGGCCCAGTCTTGACGTTTCAGCTTGTGTGTCTTGTTCAGTGGTGGTCGTCTTTCAGCCTTTCTTACCTTGGCCATGTCTCTGAGTATTGCACACCTTGTGCTTTTGGGCACTCAGTGATGTTGCAGCTCTGAAATATGGCCAAACTGGTGGCAAGTGGCATCGTGGCAGCTGCACGCTTGACTTTTCTCAGTTCATGGGCAGTTATTTTGCGCCTTGGTTTTTCCACACGCTTCTTGCGACCCTGTTGACTATTTGAATGAAACGCTTGATTGTTCGATGATCACGCTTCAGAAGCTTTGCAATTTTAAGAGTGCTGCATCCCTCTGCAATATATCTCACTATTTTTGACTTTTCTGAGCCTGTCAAGTCCTTCTTTTGACCCATTTTGCCAAAGGAAAGGAAGTTGCCTAATAATTATGCACACCTGATATAGGGTGTTGATGTCATTAGACCACACCCCCTTCTCATTACAGAGATGCACATCACCTAATATGCTTAATTGGTAGTAGGCTTTCGAGCCTATACAGCTTGGAGTAAGACAACATGCATAAAGAGGATGATGTGGTCAAAATACTCATTTGCCTAATAATTCTGCACTCCCTGTATAGCTTCATGTTATTGGTCTTCACAATTAATTATAATAATTCAAATTCTAATTTAAAAGGTATCAATTAGAATAAATAAAATATTAATAAATAATTATAGGATAGTTAAAATAGTTGAAACAAAAAAAAAAGAATAATATAAATATTAATATCTTTTATATTTTTATCATATTGAATTTATAAAAAATGACATAGCTCAAAATCTTGATTGAGCCCATATGGAATCAATGTTTTAAAATTATAGATGCATTTCATCTCTTCTTCCCCTATTTTTCTGTTAAAATCTCCCCCTCTCCAATTTCTATGTACCGCTTTAATTGCACAAAAAAACATATTTTTTGGATCTTTATTATGGTGGATTTTAAAATGGTTTGAAACACTATGTGTTTCTAATCCTTTTTTTATATTCCTAATATGTTCCTCAATCCTTATATGTACATTTCTAATAGTTCTTCCCACATATATGAGATTGCAGGGACATTTCAAAATATAAATAACATTTTTAGAGAAACATGTTAATTGATTTCTTATTGTGAATATTTTGTCTTTCTGATATTGAAAGGAGGTAGTATGTCTTTTCTTTTGGTTCGTTTCCCTACATGCTAGACAGCAACTGCATCCATAGAAGCCCTTATTTTTATTTAAAAAGTGTTCAGTTTGTTTAATGGTAAAACTGCTTTTAACAACTCTTTGCTTTAAATTTTTACACCCTCTATACACTACCATTGGTTTGGAAGGCAGGATCTGTTTTAAAATTGGATCTTCCTGTAAAATAGGCCAATATTTATGGATAATTTTCTTTATCTTTATATTGTTGCCAATATAATTACATATAAAAGGAATTTTTAATTCACTGTTATTTCTCAAATTATTTTTCTGGTATAGGGGATACCACACGGGTGTTTGAGCTATTGGAGTCACTTACTGTGCCGTCTGTATTTGTTGTGTATACTGTTGGGAGTATTTCTTCATTTGTAAGGCCACTCCTTATCCCCTGGCATAGGATTAAAGTGACTAATTATGGCAGTAACAGAAAATAGAAATTATCTGACTGCCAACATAGATTCAGTTTTTGGTAATAATGAAATAACACCGAAAGAAATATATGAAGATAACAATATGTGCAGTAAAAATTTAGAACGAGCCTTGATAAAGGAAATGAAAGCCAAATGGGAGATTGCTACTCTTAAGAAATACGTTAGAGAGAAAATAACACCAAGAGGCTTAAGGTTCCATAAAGATCCAGCATTCGATAGAGAAGATCCATATTTTATAGATGGATGGAATAAAATGCTAGACGGGTTCTCGTTTAGTGCGATGGGGTACATTGTATCCAGACGAGAAGAACACCTACAAAGCATTGATATGGATATTAAAAAATGGAAGGATAAATTAAGTAATACCACTAGTCCAGAAATTTTTAACTCAACAATCATAGAAATTACTAAAAAAGTAGAAAAGGTAGAAAAAGATGTTATAGAGATCAAAAAGAAGAAATATCTAGGATGTAAATGACTACAAATTAGGAAATGTAAGAAATCCTAATAAAAAGAATGAGACTCAAAGGCCGCATTTTCTTCAACATATTAATAGGGAAACAAGATTAAGAAAAAATTCTTATGAACAGCGAAAAACTATTAGAAACAGAAGTTACGAAAAACCAATAGAAACTAATAAACCTAGAACTATGAGAGAAAGGCCCAAAGGAAATAATCTGAATTATAATAGAACGTATAGTGAGGTAGTGAAATATCCAAGAGTTGATTACCAACATAGAGAATATAGACAACCATTCAGAGTGGAAAAAAGGAACTTTCAATTTAATAACCCTAATGAAATACCCCTTACGAACAGATTTAATGGATTAGAAAATCAAGATCAGGATACTTTTTTTCGGCAAGATCCATTCCAACACCATCGCAAACGATCCCAACAGTTAGGGGAGACCCTAGGGAAACGTTTAAGATTATCAGAAGAAGGGGAAATAGGAGAAGAAGAGGAAGAAGTAATATGGGGCAGAGAAAAGAGGGGCAGAAATTGAATATAGAAGGGATTTTCAATTTAACAGGGTCTCCACTTAAAGAGGAACAAATCAATATTTTAACAAAGGGTTTAAAATTTGCTCCCACCTCAGATTTTAATGAATTTGATTTTTTTATTGATATTCAAAAATTTATTAGACAATTATCCTTAAAGAAGTTTTTTTTATAATAAACCATCTAATTATGTCATTGAAAAAGAATCAGAATATATACACACAGAACTCAAACCTAAATCTCAATTTTTTCCCAAGTTTTTAATCTCAGATGAAATGAAAACATTTGAAAAGATGATAATGAGAGATGCACAGAAAATTAAAAGATTGAATAAATATCAAAAGAATATGACTATACGAGAATTTAAAGCTATTGATAATTTAAGGAATTATGAAAGTGTCATCATTAAACCTGCGGATAAAGGAGGAGGAGTTGTAATTCTAAATACAGAAAGCTATGTTACAGAAGCAGAAAGAATCCTATTAGATACTAATACATATAAGAAGATAAATAATAATCCAAGTCAGAATATACAAGAAAAATTAAAAAATTATATTATCAAAGGTACCACATTAGGAATTCTAACTGAGGAAGAGAAAAAATATCTATCTATAGCACACCCAAAAACACCTGTTTTTTGTTATTTACCTAAAGTTCACAAAAATAAAGAAAACCCTCCAGGGAGACCGATTATCTCAGGGATAGACTCCATTTCCTCAAGGGTTTCGGAGTATATAGATAGATTGTTACAACCGATCGTTATAAAGAATCCGTCTTATTTAAAAGACACTATCCATATGCTCCAGACACTAGAGGAAATGGAATGGCAAGATAATTACCTGTTAGTAACCTGTGATGTTAGCTCTCTTTATAGCATAATACCGCACCATTTGGGGATAGAGGCAATTAAATTTTTTTTTAAATAAATCTGATTTTAAAGAGACACAAATAGATTTTATAGTGGAAGGCATTTTATTAATTTTAACCAATAATTATTTTTGGTTTAAAGATTCTTTTTTTCTACAAATTACTGGGACGGCGATGGGCACCAAGTTCGCGCCAAGTTATGCAAATTTGTTCATGGCATACTGGGAGGAAACAGTGATTGCACATAATGCACAATTCGCGAGCTTGGTGTCCTACCGCCGTTATATCGATGACATTTTTTTTATTTGGAAAGATGGTGAGATACAGCTTAATAAGTTTTTAGAGGATTTAAATCATAACGAGTGGGGAATTATTTTAACATCCACATATAGTAATAATCATATTGATTTTTTATATTTAGAAATTTTTATAGTAGAATCAAAATTACATACAAGGAACCATTTTAAAGAAGTAGATGCGAACAGTTATATTGAAAAGACAAGTTGTCATTATACCCCTTGGTTAGACAACGCCCCTAAGAGTCAATTTTTAAGAATAAGACGTAACTGCACCCAAGACAGCGATTATATAATACAAGCAAAAAGAATTAAAGAACAATTTATAGAAAAGGGATATAATCCCATAGATTTAACTACCTGCATGGAAGATGTGAAATTAACAAAGAGAAAAGAACTTATTAAATATAAAGGGAATGCATCTAAAAAGAAAAATAATTTGAGAAATAACAGTGAATTAAAAATTCCTTTTATATGTAATTATAGTGGGAACAATATAAAGATAAAGAAAATTATCCATAAATATTGGCCTATTTTACAGGAAGATCCAATTTTAAAACAGATCCTGCCTTCCAAACCAATGGTAGTGTATAGAGGATGTAAAAATTTAAAGCAAAGAGTTGTTAAAAGCAGTTTTACCATTAAACAAACTGAACACTT
Organism: Pelobates cultripes; assembly: GCA_933207985.1. Lineage (NCBI taxonomy): Eukaryota > Metazoa > Chordata > Amphibia > Anura > Pelobatidae > Pelobates > Pelobates cultripes. The sequence continues at coordinate 49,564,117 of OW240917.1, read as the reverse complement.
TTTAAATAAAAATAAGGGCTTCTATGGATGCGGTTGCTGTCTAGCATGTAGGGAAATGAACCAAAAGAAAAGACATACTACCTCCTTTCAATATCAGAAAGACAAAATATTCACAATAAGAAATCAATTAACATGTTTCTCTAAAAATGTTATTTATATTTTGAAATGTCCCTGCAATCTCATATATGTGGGAAGAACTATTAGAAATGTACATATAAGGATTGAGGAACATATTAGGAATATAAAAAAAGGATTAGAAACACATAGTGTTTCAAACCATTTTAAAATCCACCATAATAAAGATCCAAAAAATATGTTTTTTTGTGCAATTAAATCGGTACATAGAGATTGGAGAGGGGGAGATTTTAACAGAAAAATAGGGGAAGAAGAGATGAAATGCATCTATAATTTTAAAACATTGATTCCATATGGGCTCAATCAAGATTTTGAGCTATGTCATTTTTTATAAATTCAATATGATAAAAATATAAAAGATATTAATATTTATATTATTCTTTTTTTTTAGTTTCAACTATTTTAACTATCCTATAATTATTTATTAATATTTTATTTATTCTAATTGATACCTTTTAAATTAGAATTTGAATTATTATAATTAATTGTGAAGACCAATAACATGAAGCTATATACTATTGAAATGAATAAAACCCCAATTATCTGATTATATTCCTTTTTCTTTTAAGATATAAATTTATTCCCTTATCTGTGTATGCACTATAATAACACATGCATGGTCACTTTATATGGAATGAAGAAATCCACTTGTTTGATATAATCAGCACTATCACTTTAAATACTGGGATTAAAAATACACATTGAATATATGATATATAAAGGATATTGGTAATATAATTTTTGCTTTGTAGTCAAAATATTTGATATGTTATTACTTTGAAAAAAAGTGATCTCACATAACTGTGTTTGATATAAAAATTGATCATTATGTTTTAATTTCCATCCCTGTGGGACACTATTATGGGATGAAGAGGAGGCATGGAACGCATATTCTGCGTTCCATGTATACATGAGGATATGCAGAAACGTTTGAATTTCCATCCCTGTGGGACACTACTATGGGACAAAGAGGAGGTTTGAAACGCATATTCCGCGTTCCATTTACACATGAGAACGTGTAGAGACAGGAAATATTTGAAGTGGAACGCATTCTGCGTCCCACCCAGAACGAAACCCGAAAGTGACGGCATCACATTCATGTGGCCGGAAACACATGCCCCATTTAGAACGAAACCCGGAAGTGACGTTACCGCGCCCACGAGGTTGGAAATATGGTAATGAAGATGTAGAACGCATGTCTGCGTTCCAAAAGGAAATTAGCCGCGAATTTTAATGGACTAAAGATATATATAAGAATACTGTCTGGACAGTGGTTGAGAGAGCTGACTGAGGAAGCCACAATAGGCGAAACGCGTATTGGCTCATTTATTATTTTATCCTTTCTGGTTTTTATGTTTTATTTATATATTTTTTTCAATAAATTTGTTCATTTATCCCATCCTTTGGATCCTTCTCTATTCATTGGAAACAGCACCATCAGCCACAGAAGGGCTAGGATCACCCTGGAATAGATCCTGAAGCCATCTACACCAGAGCCAGGTTTTTAATTGGCTCTGATTTTGTGAGTGTTTCCTTGCACATATTGTTTTTACACTTATTGTAACTTGTCTGCACTATTGTATGCACTTTTCTGTTTCTGCAGCATTATATTGAGAAGAAGAATGTTTTGAATTGCTCCATCCATTGTGTTTACATTGTATGTATTTTGTTTGGTATAGGGGATACCACACGGGTGTTTGAGCTATTGGAGTCACTTACTGTGCCGTCTGTATTTGTTGTTTATACTCGAGTATATACTGTAATACTATAAATAGATAAAATTAAGCTTATATTTATTAGTATCTCCAACAAATGCAATGCATACACACAGACTGCTGAACACATTCACACACCGACTGCTTAATACATACACACACAATCACAGACAGATTGCTAAATACACACACAGTCCGCTTAAAGGACCACTATAGTGCCAGGAAAACATACTCGTTTTCCTGGCACTATAGTGCCCTGACGGTGCCCCCACCCTCAGGGTTCCCCTCCCGCCAGGCTCTTTCTCCAGCGCCGGGTGGAGACCTCTCGGCCTCCTCTCCTCCTCTTTGGCTGAATGTGCATGTGCATTCACAATGCTTTCCTATGGACGCTGTCGTCTTCTCACTGTGAAAATCACAGTGAGAAGCGTGGAAGCCCTCTAGCGGCTGTCAATGAGACAGCCACTAGAGGCTGGATTAACCCTAATATAAACAACTGCTATGTTTATAGAAAAAAGGGTTAATCCTAGCTGTACCTGGCACCCAGACCACTTCATTAAGCTGAAGTGGTCTAGGTGCCTATAGTGGTCCTTTAATACACACACAAACATACACACAGTCCGCTGAATACACACACACTGCTGAATACAAACACTGCTGAATACATACACACAGACTGCTGAACACATTCACACACAGACTGCTTAATACATACACACACCAACACACAGACTGCTAAATACACACAGTCCGCTAAATACACACACACAAACATACACACAGTCTGCTGAATACACACACACTGCTGAGTACATACACTGCTGAATACATAAGCACACAGTCTGCTGAGTACACACGCAGTCTGCTGAATACACACGCAGTCAGCTGAATACATAAAGACTGCTGAATACACACACACAGATATACTGCATTGAGGGGTGCAGTGTACGTGTTTGTGGGTAAGGGTGTGGAGAGCTGTGTGTGTGTGTGTGAGAGGGGTGCTGTGGGGGTAGGGGTGCTGTTTGTGTGTGGGGTAGGGGTGCTGTGTGTGTGTGTGTGGGGGGTAGGGGTGCTGTGTGTGTGGGGGTAGGGGGGAAAAAAAGCATATTGAATCAGTATTCCCCCCCTCCCTTCTTCTTACCTTTGGTGAAGGGGAGGGGGGGAAACGGCCATCCCTGGTGATCCGGTGGTGGTAAGTATGTAGGACAGGTCCTGCAGCTCTCCTGTACTCCCGCGCGATGCTGAGTGGAACGTTGCCATGGTAACGCGCTGCAACGCTCCACACATCTCACGGGAGGTCTGGCAGGAGAGCTGCTTCCTAGATGCCCCCCTGCTTCCGGTCCTGCCGACAAGAAAGCAGAGTAGGCGCCTGCTATTTTGGGCAGGCAGGTGCCTACTCTGCATTGATGGCCAACCTATGGCAGCGTGCCCACAGAGAGGGCCCAGCGTGCCACAAAAAGACCTCTTTACACACTACAACACAAACCGTTTCTTTTTATTCCACTTGAAATAGCCTCAATAGGGCAAAATGCGTTGTGTTCTTATAAAATTCTGTTAATTAAAGTATTTATTTTGATTACCTCAGCATTAGGAAAAGTTAACATTTAGTAATTATAAAAAAACCAGAGTGAGGAAGACAGACAGATCTATAAGATTAGGCAGAAAGAGGCTAAGCAAGTTATATGAGCCTCCAAAGAACACACAGAAGAGAAAATAGCACAGTCAGTAAAAAAGAGGGATAAAACATTTTTTAGATACATAAATGAGAAAAGGAAAGTAAAACAAGGATTAGTTAGATTAAAAACAAAAGAAGGAAGGTATGTAGAATGAATATGTTTGCTCAGTATTTACAGATGAAAATGAAGGTAAGGGGCCTCAGTTAGTAAAAGGGACAAATGAGTAATTTGTTACATGTTCAGAGGAAGAGGTTCTATTTCAACTGTCAAAAGTAAAGACAAATAAGTCAATGGGACCTGATGGAATACACCCAAAGCTATTAAAAGAGCTTAGTGGTGTACTAGCAAAACCATTAACAGATTTATTTAACCAATCATTGTTAACAGGAGTAGTCCCAGAAGATTGGAAGTTAGCGAATGTTGTGCCCATTTACAAGAAAGGTAATAGGGAGGAGTCGGGCAACTATAGGCCAGTAAGCCTTACTTCAGTAATGGGGAAAGTGATGGGATAGGAAACCGTGTTAAAGGATAGGATTGTTGAACATCTAAAATCACATGGATTTCAAGATTAGAGACAACATTGGTTTACTTCAGGGAGATCATGCCAAACTAATCTTATTGTTTTTTTTGATTGGGTAACTAAAATAATAGATCAGGGTGGTGCAGTAGACATTGCTTACCTACATTTCAGTAAGGCTTTTGACACTGTTACACATAGAAGGCTTATCAATAAACTGCAATCTTTAAGTTTGGATTCCAATATTGTTGAATGGGTTAGGGAGTGGCTAAATGACAGGCAACAGAGGGTTGTTGTCAATGTAGTAGTATATTTGAAGCAAGGTCTAGTTACCAGTCGGATACCTCAGGGATCTTTACTTGGACCCATTCTCTTTAATATTTTTATTAGTGATATTGCAGAAGGTCTTGATGGTAAGGTATGTCTTTTTGCCGATGATACTAAGATATGTAACGGGGTTGATGTTCCAGCAGAGATAAGCCAAATCCCAAATGATTTAGGTAAACTAGAAAAATGGTCAGAGCTGTGACAACTGACATTCAATGTGGATAAGTGCAAGATAATGCACCTTGGACGTAAAAACCCAAGGGCAGAGTATAGGATATTTGATACCCTACTAACCTCAACATCTGAGAAAAGAAATTTAGGAGTAATTATTTCAGATGACTTAAAGGTAGTAAGACAATGTAATAGAGCAGCTGGAAATGCAAGCAGAATGCTTGGTTGTACAGGGAGAGGTATTATAGGTAGAAAGAGAGAAATGCTCATGCCATTGTACAGAACACTGGTGAGACCTCACTTGGAGTACTGTATGCAGTACTGGAGCTGGTTCATGGATTGCAGGATAAAACTTACCAGGAAAGGTTAAAGGAGCTTAACATGTATAGCTTGGAGGAAAGACGAGACAGGGGGGATATGATAGAAACATTTAAATACATAAAGGGAATCAACACAGTAAAGGAGGAGACTATATTTAAAAGAAGAACAACTACCACAACAAGAGGACATAGTCTTAAATTTGAGGGGCAAACGTTTAAAAATAATATCAGGAAGTATTACTTAACTGAGAGGGTAGTGGATGCATGGAATAGCCTTCCAGCTGTAGTGGTAGAGGTTAACACAGTGAGGGAGTTTAAGCATGCATAGGATAGTTATAAGGCTATCCTAGACTTAAGATAAAGCCAGGTACTAATTAAACATATTTCTAAATATTGGGCAGACTAGATGGGCCAAATGGTTATTTGCCATCACATTCTATGTTTCTAGTTTCTATATACTGGTTTGTCTTCATACTTTTATTATTTTTCTATTTTATACCTGGCTAAGTTTTTATCATCTGAAGCATCAGATCTATCAGCAAAAGAAGATGGGGATTGTTACACCCACACCTGCCACATAGAGCGGTTTGTCTGCTCTTTGTATTGTAAGTATATTTCCTATTACTACTTTTACTTACTTGTTTGGAGATCACTATGGGCTTTATCTTTTTGTATTGCATATGATCTACACTACAACCACCACCAGAGGGATATCCTGCAAGTGAGGAGTTTTATACCACTACATGCTGTTTTACCTAGAGCTGGTCATAGCTCTCTGATATGTGAGTTGGAATTTCTAAACCTCAGTGTTGTCAGTAGCCTATTTTACCTGCCATATTGCACCATTGGTTCCTTCTGTCTTTTGCTGTCTCCCATATGCTGTTGCTGATTTGAGCTACATCAAAGACTTCACATGTACATTTGAAGACAAATTGGGACTTAAGCACTTCTTTTACTTTCAGTATTTTTTTAAATTGGATTTTTTACTGTCTAGTTAACTTTTTTGACCTGTTTTACCATCTGGCGCACCCTGTACTTTTTTGTTCTGTCTTCTCAGTTTTTAGAAGGGTTTGAGGGTTACCCTTACCTTCAGGAGTGCTGCCCCACTATACATGATCAGTTGTGTAGCGCTGTTCCATTCCCCTTACTTTGCCTCTACATACATGCAATCCCACAAACAACCTCCAAACACATACAATACTACAGGGAACATCCCCACACATGCTCAACACACTTTAACAGCCCCCTTCCACTTTTGTTCTCTGGTATCTCACTATTAGGCCAAATGGTTCTTATCTGCTGTCACATTCTATTTTTCTATCACACTAACATACTCTTTAGGGAGAGGGAGGGATTGTCATTGGTGATGATATAACCAGACCCTTTCTGGCCCTGCCCTTGCCTCTCCTAGTGGACTGCTCTGTTTTTAACTGCCTAGGCTGAATTTTTGTCCCAGTCCGGCCCTGGTATAGATTTTTTGGTTTGGGTAACTAAAATAATAGATTGGGTGGTGCAGTAGACATTGCTTACCTAGATTTCAGTAAGGTAGACAGCCACTAGAAGAGGAGTTAACCCTTTTTATTAAAAACTGCAATAATTACATGCTCAGGGTTAAGAGTAGTGATGTCGCGAACACGAAATTTTCGGTTTGCGAATGGCGAACGCGAACTTCCGCAAATGTTCGCGAACCGGCGAACCGGGCGAACCGCCATAGACTTCAATGGGCAGGCGAATTTTAAAACACACAGGGACTCTTTCTGGCCACAATAGTGATGGAAAAGTTGTTTCAAGGGGATTAACACCTGGACTGTGGCATGCCGGAGGGGGATCCATGGCAAAACTCCCATGGAAAATTACACCGTTGATACAGAGTCTGGTTTTAATCCATAAAGGGCAGAAATCACCTAACATTCCTAAATCACAATCAATATGGATTGACACCTGACATATGACATATTGACACCTTGACATATGGATTGACACCTGTCCTCAGAGCCCCTGATGCACACGGACACAGAGCAGAATAGAGACTGGTCCCCTACATAGGGTCACTTGGCAGATATGGATTGACACCTGTCCTAAGGATCCCTGATACACACTGACACAGAGCAGAATAGGGACTGTTCCCCCTACATAGGGTCACTTGGCAGATATGGATTGACACCTGTCCTCAGAGACCATGATACACACTGACACAGAGCAGAATAGAGACTGTTCCCCCTACATAGGGTCACTTGGCAGATATGGATTGACACCTGTCCTCAGAGACCTGATACACACTGACACAGAGCAGAATAGGGACTATTCCCCCTACATCGGGTCACTTGGCAGATATGGATTGACACCTGTCCTAAGGATCCCTGATACACACTGACACAGAGCAGAATAGGGACTGTTCCTCCTACATAGGGTCACTTGGCAGATATGGATTGACACCTGTCCTCAGAGATCCATGATACACACTGACACAGAGCAGAATAGAGACTGTTCCCCCTACATAGGGTCACTTGGCAGATATGGATTGACACCTGTCCTCAGAGACCATGATACACACTGACAGAGAGCAGAATAGAGACTGTTCCCCCTACATAGGGTCACTTGGCAGATATGGATTGACACCTGTCCACAAGGACAAGCTGCAGGCTTCCTGGCAGGGCCCATACAAGGTGGTAGAGCAGGTTTGTGATACCACCTTTGTGATCAGTCTTACGGTCCTGAGCCACGGGAGAATAGCGCATGCTCCATGTGGAACTTCCCACTAGCAGGGCCCATACAAGGTGGTAGAGCAGTTTTGTGATACCACCTTTGTGATCGGTGCGGTCACAGGCACGGGAGGCAAGCGCATGCTCCATGTGAACAACCTCAGACGCCTATCCTATGCCCCGGATAGACAAGCTCCTAGACAAAATGGCCAGAGGCCAGTACCTCACCACAATAGATCTGTGCAAGGGGTACTGGCAAATTCCATTAGCCGAGGGCGCCATCCACAAGTCGGCATTTGTCACCTCGTTTGGCCTGTATCAGTTTAAGGTCATGCCATTCGGGATGAAGAATGCCCCGGCTAACTTTCAGAGGATGGTAGATCGGCTACTGGATGGGTTTCAGGAGTATGCCTGCGCCTACTTGGATGATATAGCCATTTTAGCTGCTCCTGGCCAGAACACCTGACCCACATAGGAGCCGTACTAGACCGGATTAGGGAGGCCGGACTGACCCTAAAGCCCAGTAAGTGCCATATAGGAACGCGTAAAAACCTCCCCAAGATAGTAGTATGGGCCCCAGAGCGTGAACAGGCCTTCCAACAGCTCAAGACGGCGCTCATTAAATCACCTGTACTTTCTGCTCCAACTAAACGCTTTCTCGTCCATACAGACGCTTCTATGTTTGGATTGGGGAGCACTGAGCCAAGTCGGAGCAGATGAGTATGGCAACCCGGCTTCTATCTAAGCCACAAACTTCTTGCCCAGGGAAGTGATACACCTACTGAAAAGGGAGTGCATGGCGGTGGTGTGGGCCCTCAAAGCTGCAACCTACTTGTATGGACAACCGTTTACCTTACTCACAGATCACAACAAATTTGGGGCACTGCGCGTGCAATCTAATGTGCCACCAGATAGGAGTGGTGTGTTTAGTACTATTGTTATCAGTTTAATCACTGTTAAGTCCCCTATCCGTTGATGTGGAGCAAGACGCAGCAGCAGAAGAGGACTCAGCCGAGGAGGTTATGGAAGAGGATGGAGTAGGAGGAGTAGAGGAGGTGTCAGCAGGACTGCCTGCAAGTCGTGGCGGTGTCACCAACTCCTCTGCAGAGCCATGCATTCCATGCTTGGCAGCAGTCAGCAGGTTTACCCAACGCGCAGTGTAGGTGATATACCT
>OW240917.1:49443883-49552602 GCA_933207985.1 Pelobates cultripes | reverse complement strand
TATAACAGTGAAAAAAGTTTTTTGTTTTTAAATGCAAGCTATTGTGACACCAGTGAGTGGTGGCACTTTTTGGTTTTTAAATGCAAGCTATTGTGACACTAGTGAGTGGTGGCACTGGGCACCGTATCCACTGTGAGCTTAACACACCCGCTTTAAGGACACTGACTGCTATTCAATTTATAACAGTGAAAAAAGTTTTTTGTTTTTAAATGCAAGCTATTATGACACCAGTGAGTGGTGGCACTGGGCACCGTATCCACTGTTCGCGTAACACACCCGCTTTAAGGACACTGACTGCTATTCAATCTATAACAGTGAAAAAAGTTTTTTGTTTTTAAATTCAAGCTATTGTGACACCAAATATGAGTGGTGGCACTGGGCACCGTATCCACTGTTAGCGTAACTCACCCGCTTTAAGGACACTGACTGCTATTCAATCTATAAGAGTGAAAAAAGTTTTTTGTTTTTAAATGCAAGCTATTGTGACACCAGATGAGTGGTGGCACTGGGCACTATCCACTGTGAGCTTAACACACCCGCTTTAAGGACACTGACTGCTATTCAATCTATAACAGTGAAAAAAGTTTTTGTTTTTAAATGCAAGCTATTATGACACCAGTGAGTGGTGGCACTGGGCACCGTATCCACTGTTAGCGTAACACACCCGCTTTAAGGACACTGACTGCTATTCAATCTATAACAGTGAAAAAAGTTTTTTGTTTTTAAATGCAAGCTATTGTGACACCAGTGAGTGGTGGCACTGGGCACCGTATCCACTGTTAGCGTAACACACCCGCTTTAAGGACACTGACTGCTATTCAATCTATAACAGTGAAAAAAGTTTTTTGTTTTTAAATGCAAGCTATTGTGACACCAGTGAGTGGTGGCACTGGGCACCGTATCCACTGTTAGCGTAACACACCCGCTTTAAGGACACTGACTGCTATTCAATCTATAACAGTGAAAAAAGTTTTTTGTTTTTAAATCCAAGCTAGTGACACAGTGAGTGGTGGCACTGGGCACCGTATCCACTGTAGCTTAACACACCCGCTTTAAGGACACTGACTGCTATTCAATCTATAACAGTGAAAAAAGTTTTTTGTTTTTAAATCCAAGCTATTGTGACACCAGATCTAAGTGGTGGCACTGGTCACCGTATCCACTGTTAGCTTAACACACCCGCTTTAAGGACACTGACTGCTATTCAATCTATAACAGTGAAAAAAGTTTTTTGTTTTTAAATGAAAGCTATTGTGACACCAGTGAGTGGTGGCACTGGGCACCGTATCCACTGTTAGCGTAACACACCCGCTTTAAGGACACTGACTGCTATTCAATCTATAACAGTGAAAAAAGTTTTTTGTTTTAAATGCAAGCTATTGTGACACCAGTGAGTGGTGGCACTGGGCACCGTATCCACTGTTAGCGTAACACACCCGCTTTAAGGACACTGACTGCTATTCAATCTATAACAGTGAAAAAAGTTTTTTGTTTTTAAATGCAAGCTATTGTGACACCAGATATAAGTGGTGGCACTGACTGGGGAAATGGGCACAGTATCCACTGTGAGCCTGACACAGAAGCTGGCAGCAGTGGCAGACAACTAACTGCAATTACATTACACAGAAAAAAAAAAGCATACCCTAACCCTAACCTAGCTATGCCTAACCCTATCTAATCAACAGCAGCTACACTTTCCCTCCTCTCACTAAGCATGCAGCTTGAGAATGAATGTAAAATGGATGCCTTCCAGTAGGTGGGAGGGTCTGCTAGGGAGGGTGTGCTGCTAATTGGCTGGAATGTGTCTGCTGACTGTGAGGTACAGGGTCAAAGTTTACTCAATGATGACGAATAGGGGGCGGATCGAACAGCGCATGCGTTCGCCATCCGCGGCGGACGCGAACACGCTATGTTTGCCGGGAACCGTTCGCCAGCGAACCGTTCGGCACATCACTAGTTAAGAGTGATGGGATACTGCACTTAGACCACTTCAATCAGCTGAAGTGGTCTAGGTGCCTACAGTGTCCCTTTAATGCATTAGCAATTAGCTGAAGTGGTCTAGGTGCCTACAGTGTCCCTTTAATGCATATGCAGTTAGTTCAGTGAAATATATTTTCTGTGAATTATAAATGTTAAAGGATCACTATAGTGTCAGGAAAACAAAGCGGTTTTCCTGACACTATAGTGCCCTGAGGATGTCCCCACCCTCAGGGTCCCCCTCCTGTGGTGCTGAAGGGATTAAAACCCCTTCAGCAGCTTACCTTATTCCAGTACCAGGCTCCCTCGGCGCTGGTGACCTCTCCTCCCCCGCCGACGTCAGCGGAGCTGAATGAGCATGCACGGTAAGTGCCGCGTGCGCTTTCAAGTGCCGGGTGCGCTTTCAAGCTGTCAATAGGAAAGCATTTCTCAATGCTTTCCTATGGACGCTCTGCACGATTGAGGCATAGTATGCCTCCAGCGTCGCAAATGCGCCTCTAGTGGCTGTCCAGAAGACAGCCACTAGAGGCTGGCTTAGCCCCAAATGTAAACATAGCAGTTTCTCTGAAACTGCAATGTTTGCATCTGAAGGGTTAAAACCTGACGGACCTGGCACCCAGATCACTTCACTGAGCTGAAGTGGTCTGGGTGACTATAGTGTCCCTTTAATAATGCACTAGTGTCCTTTTTTTTTTTTTACACATGACAATTTATTCTTCCCATAATGAAATCTCATGATGTTTTTTCCTCCAAGGTGGCATTTGCTCATATTGCTTTTAAGAAAGTAAAATAAAGATCCCATGATTTAAGCCTACTGTAAAGGCTTTCAGTTTAAAAACAAACAAAAACTGTTATTTCTGGATAATCTGTTTGATTTCAATATCCTTATTCACACCCAAAGCATTTCTGTGCTGTTTGATGCTATTCACTGTTCAGCAATTAAATCATAACTTTCAGGTTATTCTCATCATTCTCAATCAGATTTCATGAACCTATGTGGATGATGGGATTTGTAGTTCGCATAAGAAAGTAACAATGATAAGCTAACCCTGCTGTATAAAACGAAAACGAAAACTAATCCTGTTTAAAACCTGCAGTATTGTTCAATTTCCAAGTGAGGCCAATTTGAATCCCTTTAAGCATCACATTCCCTTGAATTACTTCTCCTGAACTATACTTTAAGACTAGGAAGTGTGTTTGAACGCTTGTTCTCTAATTAAGCTAAATCCCTTAAAATGTCATTTCCTACCCTATTGCAGCATTCAAAATCCTTTACGACTTAGTAAATGATATAATACAATGTGAAGCATACCTTGGTGAGACTTTAACTTAGGAACAATGACGAGAGTTTTGCTGTTTGCAAATTTATATTTAAAATTCATTTTAGAACGTTAATATTCTAAAGGTGTCACTCACCTACAAGATTAAACCAAGGTTCTTTTTTCATTTCTGCTCATCTCCTTGATAGTGGAATGATGGTGGAATGATGATAGTGGAATGATGGTGGGCACAAATGTATACATTACAGATGATAATGCCTGGATGAAAGCCAAAAATAATTACCTATGGAAATCTTTAAAAACTATAAAGTCCGCTATCAGCTACCTTGAAGACTAGGCTCAAGGTATTCAATAGTGGACTTTACCTCTGAAATGTCCTACACTAGCTTTAGCTTTGCCGGTGCCAAGCCCTGTGCCAGCTTTCCAAATATTTTTGCAAAGGTAGAGAGGATATGCACACACTATCCGGGGAGTACTCCCATTGGGGTGCTCCAGATAGGCAGGGCCACAAACCCAGGAAAGATGAAATAGAAAAATGTAGATCAGAGCACACCTGGTGGCTTCTTCAGTAGGCAGCTTTTATCTAAAGTGCAGAGCAAAAACAACATTTCAGCTCCTTAGGGCCTTTGACAAGTCTAACCTTACCTGGATAGACTGAAAGGCTCTATTTACTAAGGAGCCGAAACGTTTTTGTTCTGAACTTTATAATAAAGCTGCCTACTGAAGAAGCCACCAGATAATGCCCTGAACTACATTGTTCTATTGAAGCTTTCCAAATAGTAGCAGAGTACATCAGTGATGAAGGCTCCTGGCAAATTAAGCCTGCAGAAAATAAAGAGGGACATAGTGTCACTGAAGTGAGAGAGGTGACTTAAGTGTGTTATGGGGCTATTGGTAGGCTGAGGGCCAGACACCAAGCAAATAGCTGAATTTGCTTTTGTGACCAGCCAAATGAATTTTAAAAAGTCAAATTGTGACAACTGAAGAGTATTGCTGCTGTTTGGTTGCCTTTCGAGATGTGTATCTTTCCCAGCATGTAGTTACCATGTCAAGTAACCCAGCCTGAGGTCTAGACTAATGAACCCTATTAGTTTTGGCTGCTTCATTAAACAACAAGGCAAGCTTCGCTCACAGATCTATGTGTACGGGATACTATGTGAAGATCATGAGTTAAAATGGATGAGCCAATTAACTTCATATGCTTCATTAAAAGTCCATAAAAACTGAGTGTGTTGTTAATCATTTGTATAGAGTTTATTATAATTTGTAGAGACTAAATGTGGTATTTGAGGGAAATATACAGCTTTCCTTTAGTTTTCAACAATGTTGGAACCTAAGGCTGACTGCCATCTATTTATGCAATTCAGGTCTATCTGGTGCCTCTTGGGTTGAACACTGATTCTAACCGTAAAGAGCGCATTAAAGGACCACTATAGGCACCCAGACCACTTCAGCTTAATGAAGTGGTCTGGGTGCTAGGTCCAGATAGGATTAACCCTTTTTTTATAAACATAGCTATGTTTACACTGAGGGTTAATCCAGCCTCTAAAGCCTCTAGTGGCTGTCTCATTGACAGCCGCTAGAGGCGCTTGCGTGCTTCTCACTGTGAAAATCACAGTGAGAAGACGCCAGCGTCCATAGGAAAGCATTATGAATGCTTTCCTATGAGACTGGCTGAATGTGCGCGGGGCTCCTGCCGCGCATGCGCATTCAGCCGATGACGTCGCTAGGAAGAAGGAGAGGAGGAGGAAAGCTCCCCGCCCGGTGCTGGAGAAAGGTAAGTGTTTAACCCCTTCCTCTCCCCAGAGCCCGGCGGGAGGGGGACCCTGAGGGTGGGGGCACCCTCAGGGCACTATAGTGCCAGGAAAACAAGTATGTTTTCCTGGCACTATAGTGGTCCTTTAAGCTCAGTCACACACACAAACCCATTTTTGTTGCACTGCGCCCATGCCGTCAGGAAGATGGGGGTAAAGTTGTAGCAATGGTCTATAATGGTTAATAACTAAACTGTAAACTGTCAGGATTTCAAAGTGAATTTAGCATATTTGGGGCTAAAACCGCAAAATGTTTACATTTTATCAATTTTCAGGTGTTAAATGAATTGTTAAACCCATCAAAACACATTGAGAGTTGTTTCTATATCTGCTAATCATATGGAAAATCTCATAAAAACTGATATAGGTGGTGCCTATCATAGTTCCTTCTCGGTTGAAACTCGAAGGTTTCCCCTAAATGCTGGAGAAGTTGCAATTCAGAGGGAACAGCTGCCCACATTTAGTGCCAGTATAATATCATTGTTAAATTTCCTGTAAATAAATTCAAAATATGGGAAGGGCAGTTGCTCCCACAAATTGAATAGTTTAAGATTCTTCCTCCTGGGATTTCTACTCCAAACATGATAACCTTTAAAGTGTACCTGTTGTGAAAAAAATTACTTGTCTGAAATCGCTCCCATATGCATTGAATACACCATATATCACAAAGATTCATATTCAACGTAAAATATATCGATTTATTCACCTTTCCTCCATTCTAGCATTGCTTCGTGGGTGTTATTCTTTGGGTAACACCCACCTCTGCATCTCCACGCAGGGCAAAACTCCTCAATGATGTCAGCATGATGACTTCATAACTTGCTTGCCGGCTAAGGAGTTTCCATAGCAACCACAGCACATGCACTGTAGTTGCTATGGGTGTAGAGCAATGGGACCTCCTGTAAGAGGTATTTCCTTCTCTCCCTTGTCAGTCAGTGCCTTAGCACACCAAGGCATTTACTGACAACTGGCATAAAAACTTTATTTTTTAAAATATGGATTTCTCTTAATCTACACATGTGCGGCATGCCTACTAAATAGTGAGCAGCCAGTGGCCTATTAAAATAATTAACGGGGGCCCCTAAGTTTCATTAGGGGGAAAGACCTATTGTCCCCCTCAGCCCCCACCCATTAGGGGCGGGTGGGGGCCGTAAATGACAATAGGTGGGCAGGACCTAGTGTTGTTGTCCCCAGCCCCCAATCATGAGCGGTGCATGGGGGCCCTAAATGGCCATAGAAGACCTATTGCCCCACCCCCACCCATGAGCAGAGAGTGGGGCTCTAATTGACAAAAAGGGGGGGGAACCTATTGTTCCCTGCCCCGTCCACAACCCATGGACGACTTGTGGGGGCCCTAAATGACAATAGGGAGGAACAGGGCCGCCATCAGAAATTTTGGGGCCCCTGACAAAGCACAAGGTCTAGGCCCCCCTCCCCTTCCCTCTCCCCCCGGGCCCGCCCTCGCCCTACCTAGTCCGCTGACAATGATGCAGGACTGAATGTGGTGTGTATAGTGGAAGTGAATTAGAATGTGTGTAATGGATGTAGTGTTTGTGTGTATTAGATACTGTTTGTGCAGTGAATGCAGAGTGAGTGTTTGTGTAGTGGATGTAGTGTGTGTGCAGTGATGTAGTGTGTGTTTGTGTCATGGATGTAGTGTTTGTGTGTACTAGATTAAATGTGTTTAGTGGATGCAGTGTCTGTAGTGGATGTAGCATGTGTATTAGATGCAGTGTCTGTGTATAGTGAATGCAGAGTGTTTCAATTTGTGGTGGATGTAGTGTGTGTACTGTGAATACAGGATGTTTGTGTAGTGGATGCTGTGTGTACAGTTAATGCAGAGTTTGTGTTATTGTAGTGAATGCAGAGAGTGTGTTAATGTGTAGTGAATGCAGAGTGTGTGCTAGTGCAGTCAGTGCAGAGTGTGTTAGTGTGTAATGAATGCAGAGTGTGTGTTAGTGTGTAGTGAAGGCAGAGTGTGTGTTGTATTAGTGTATGCAGTGTGTGTGTTGTGTTAGTGTATGCAGTGTGTGTGTAAATGTGCAATCTAGGGGGAGGAAGGGGCATTTTCACATTAATTTCACATACATTTCCTATTAAATTAACCCCTTAACCCCTTAAGGACCAAACTTCTGGGATAAAAGGGAATCATGACATGTCACACATGTCATGTGTCCTTAAGGGGTTAAGGACCAAACTTCTGGAATAAAAGGGAATCGTGACATGTCACACATGTCATGTGTCCTTAAGGGGTTAATTAACTGTTTCTCCCCCCTGCCTGCTTCTTACCTGTGTCCAGGGAGGTGGGAGATTCCATCCCTGGTGGTCCGGTGGCATGGGGGGCCCCCCGGCTCCCTGTTACCGCAGAGGGGGCCCAGCACACAGCTTCTTCTCTTCTAATAATTCTTGCGAGACCCGCAGAGCGTTGCCATGGCAACGCTCAGAAGGTCGCGGGTATCGCGAGAGTTATTAGAAGAGAAGAGAAGAAGCTGTGTGCTGGGTCCCCTCTGCGGTAACAGGGAGCCGGGGGCCCGCGGCTGCACACATAGCGATATTCGCTATCTATATGTGCAGAGAGGGAAAGTGGGACCCGGGACTGCCAGAGCAGGCGGCCCTGGGGAGGAAGGACCTATTGACCCCCCCTCCCAGCCCCCACCCATGGACGATGGTTGGGGATAAATGTAAAAATACCCCACCCCCCCAGGTGACTAGAAAAATAAATAAAATGACCATTGATTACAAACAGCAATGCTGACATTTATCAGTGACCAAGGACAGAATTATTGTACTACAACCACTACAGTAAGGTGTCATGGTGTTGATGTTTTTTATTTAGAATACGCTATGCTAGCAACACTTGTCCCTCTAAGAAGATTAGCAATCACCTCCAATGTTGTCAAGAACTGACAACATCTAAGTTTCAGGAGCTGTAGGTGATGTATATGAATTATGAAGAACAAGCACTTTGTATGACTCTTACGGATAAGCTAGGCTCTAAGAGACTCTCGAAGATATTGTTACTGAATGTTCCCCATTTTGATACAGAGACAAATGTGGGTTTAGATTCCTACATTGTTCACTAGGAACACTGAACAACTTGATTTATTAAGGAAGCTAAGAGAAGATACCCTCTCCTACATCTGGCATTTGTCCTAAAGCTGCACATGCCAGTCTTTCATTATTGAGAACATTATATCCCAACAGAAACTCTACTAATTCAGAAGGAGACCATATGGTGACTACCAGGCATGACACCAGGAGTATTTAGAGGTAGAAGAAGACTTTCTTATGCTCAATCTATTTAGTGTCTCTCTGCAATGAAACATCATTCTATTAGCAGTGCTAATGTCCTATTTCTAATCTATTCCTTCACATAAATTATTGTAAATGGTAGCTTCAACTCATAAATACTTTGGGTAATTTAAATTATTACAGCAAAGGCGGATAATTACAATAATAATGAAAAGCTATATAAAAATGCAAATCTACCTTTTGAATAAAATAGTGTATCGCATTAGACATATTTGCATTATGTAAATTGGACCATGAAAAATGACTCCAATCAGGTGATTCTGCTTAGATGTCGGAATGCTAATCCAGGCAGAGCTCTAATGGTTAGAATAAATTAATACAAGCCATTACCATGGCTTTATTTGTAAATTGTCATTATGGAACTCCAGCATAAATAACAAGAGGTCATCAGAGCTGCCTTTGGGGGCTCACACCTGAAAAGTTAATTTTAATAATGACTGAACAAGGAGAAGACATCACTTCAGGTTGTTAACCATTTAACCTATTGGCTGGCAGATAGCGCAATGGTGCGTAGAAGTTAACTAATGTAGCAAGATTCTCTAACGGAATGTTTCAGTAGACTCGGAACTGTAGTGAATTAAAATGTGAATGGCAAAATTAATGCAAAGAAAAAATGTGGAAACATTTTCTATCTCAACTTTTAAACCCTGAATTTTGCAATTGTTGGTTTCAATTTGCTATAATAAGTTAATAAACTTCCATGTAATTTGTTGAAGAGTGCAATTTCTTGCCTAAAGATCCATCTTATTTAACAAGTTTATACTATACCATAACAAGGAATACCATACTTTGTGTTTTTTTTTTAATTTGTTACCTGTACTCACCATATAGGTTACTGGCCTATTGAAAATAGGGAGTATAACAGTACTTGGGTGCAGAATTGTTTATTATATGCTAAATGATAAACAATTGGAAAGAATAGTCATTTAGATTCCACTTTGACTACACCGATTTTAGAGTATAACCTCAGCATTGCCCTTTATGAATGAACCACAATTTTTAATACTCTTAAACAAGCACTATAGGGTCAGGAACACAAATATGTATTCCTGAACCTATAGTGTTAAAACCACTATCTAGTCCCCTTGGCCCCCTTTGCCTCCCTAAAGAGAGTAAAATCTTACTTGTATTCAAGTCTAAAGCTGCTGCCTCTGCCTGTGAACGTCCTCTGACCTCTGACATCATCAGAAGTGGTGGCCTGATCCAATAACAATGCTTCCCCATAGGATTGGCTGAGACTGACCAGGAGGCAGATCAGGGGCAAAGCCAGCACAATTCAAACACAGCCCTGGCCAGTCAGCATCTCCTCATAGAGATGAATTGAATCAATGAATCTCTATGAGGAAAGTTCAGTGTCTGCATGCAAAGGGAGGAGATAATGAATGTTTGAATGCATTTTAGGCAGCCATGACCAAGGAAGGATCTCTAACAGCCATCTGAGGAGTGGCCAGTGAAATTATCACTAGGCTGTAATGTAAACAATGCATTTTCTCTGAAAAGACAGTGTTTACAGCAAAAAACCTTAAGGGAATGATTCTACTCACCAGAACAAATTTAATAAGCTGTAGTTGTTCTGGTGACTATAGTGTCCCTTTATATTCACTGATATTGTAATGGGTTTTATTTTATTAAATTACTGATTTTCCAATGGTTAGATATATTTTCACACCACACAAACCATAAATTAATAAAAACGTGCATCTTGATGTTGGAGCCTTCCATTCAATAAGGCATTCAAAAGAATGCCCGCAGACTACTCCCTGCTACCCCCTTTAGTAAAAAAACATTACTGTTCACTATTAGCAAACTCTCCGGTCCACTGCACCCCTACTGAGGTTATGATCTCACTAGTTGCTATGTTTAATACTCTTGCCCTCCTGGTAGCTGATATATACAACTATGGGAGGTATGAACTCAGGAGAGGTTGTGGACAGCCAGGCTACAGGGAAATGCAAATAATGTTACCTGCAACAATCAAAATACGAAATCCTCACCAGAAAGGGTCATGGCTGCCTGAAAAATCTGACTGACAGCCTTCCTGGCAGGCCCCACTCAGAGACCTCTATGCATGGTCCTTGTGCCCTGAAACCATTTAGCGCAGAGTGAGTGAAACTAATGATGCGTTTACTTTGCGCTTGCTGGGGACAGTCCTCTGGTGTCCCTAATGCAGAGTGGTCCTGCTGGATTGTTGAGGAGGTATGCAATGCATGGGAAGGTATGCAATGGTTTGCGGAATGAGATGAGAAAGACTCTACTTTATACAGATTTAATTGTCGGGTTTTTTTTAAATCTCCATTTGCTGGTGGAGATTTGTTATAACAAATGGGTCACTTTTAGGAAGATGTCAGTGAGCATGTAGGTGTCAGGAATAGCTGATGCCCAACACACATAACTTAGATATAAAGAAAATTCTTAAGACGTATTACTGGGCCTGAGAATGGCCGGATTTAACGGATAACGGAAAAAAACAGAAAGACAGGATAAAGACAAGATGTAGAAATAACGTAAACAATGAACAAGCCACGAGTCAAGGAATTGAGAATTCAGAATAGTCAGGAGCCAAGCCAAAGGTCAAAGAATGCAGAGATTAAATAGTCAAATGGGAAGCCAAGGTCAAAAACACTAGAATCGATACAAGGAATGCACTCTCAGATAACCACAATGGAAACACGACAGGGCACAGAGGAATGGACAAAACAGGTTTAAATAGTCTAAGGCACTCCCTGATTGGCTGCAGGGAAGCATGTGTTCATGGGCGTGTGTGTGACACACCCACAGATCAATCATGATATGGCACTTTAAGGTTAACTGAAAAACCCTTAAGTCTAACAAAGCTGCAGCGGCCGGCATCTCTAATATTTACAGACTTGGCCTCTGTGAGAGGAGGAGGAGCCATCACCAGGGGTGAGTGATGGGCGGCATTCCCATAATCACGCGGGAATGCCGTCCGACCGAGATGTGCCCGCCGTTCCAGACCGCTCCCTGGTAAGAGCGGACCTGGTGGGCGGCATTCCCCTTAGCGTTTGGGAATTCCGCCGCAACGATGCGGCGTGACACTAGGTATATGTTGTGTGTTTGCATTCCAGAAAATGGCTATACTGACAATGCGTAGTCTGCTCACAGTCCAGTAAATGTTCTAAATCCTGATTCCATGTCCATAGTTCTGGTCCTAACTCATAACAAGATACGTGGCATTATTTTTACACCTGTGTTAAAAAGAATATAAATAGTCCTTTCTTTAGAAATAGAGAGAGAGAAATAAATTAAGTTCTGGACACATCTCTGCTTGCCTGTATCAGCACCAGTATATATACCAATATATATACCAGAAGCATGAATGTATATCAACATTGCGACTTATTATTTTATCATATATGTGACATTGAATTACTGGTGCTGATATCCTTGGGCAAGTTACCAGGTTACTTCAGAGTGAAAGCTAACATTACATCTGGACATTGTTCTCCAATGTAAACTACAGAATCTTCACAGTACCAACAGTACAATCAAGCGATAGAATAATCATTTAAACAGGGTACAAGATTGTTGACCACTCACTCTGCCTCACCCCCAAAACACTGCCCCTAACAATGAATTTCCGCTATGTGAATTGTTAATTTAAATGACATATGCACTTTATATATATAACCATCACTTGGTTGGTCTTTGATTTTATTGCTCTTTGATATTCTTTAATATTCTTTGAAATGTGCTCTAGGGGTTTGATGTAATACCATATAGCAAACACATTTTCGTACAGGACGTATAAAGATTTTGATGTTGTTATCATCTTTGTACCGGGCAAAAGGCTGGCCTTATGTTTTGAGAGTTTTTGACAGCCAGCTCATAAAGAAGAAGCTGGAGAGTTGGAATAAGGAGAGCCATAAGTTGAAGCGGATACTTAACTAATGGCTTAAAGTAGTGCCAGCAGGTAGCTCTCCGTCCATACTGTTGACATTTTGTAGTAGGTTAAAAGCCGCTACTTGTTAATAGTAGCAGCTGGTTGGTAAAAAGAAGCAGCAACATTGGAAACGAGCCTCAAGATTCTATTGTTTTAATTGAAAAAAAAAAATGATGACAGTTTCCCAATCAGATTTTTTGATACATTTTAAATATCCAGAATAAAGTCACAAAACAAAAATAAAGCGGGACTGGAGTCCAAAACCAAGGACATCTGGCAAGTATAGATAAGCATTCAAAATAAAGCAACTTTTGGAGTGAAGGCGCGAGGTACTCAACCCAAAATGTATCTGGTCTGAAATCCAAATGTTAAGGAAAAAAGGGCCAGTCACACAGCACCAAGGAGAGCATCATCTTTTAAACCTCCAAAACAAAGAGCACGTAGGCCAGAAAGATAATCAGGGTTATTTACTAAAGTGAGAATTCAAAGTGTATTTTAAATTTTACAGCCAAAGTATTTGAGTTTGAAGCATAGCTATGGCTATTTTTACCTTAAACTTGAAATTCACTTTAAAGGGATACTATAGACACCAGAGCGACTACACCTTAATGTAGTGGTTCTGGTGTTTATAGCCTGTTACTGCAAGTTTTAAATGTAAACACTGCCTTTTCAAAGAAAAGGCAGTGTTTACATTGTTGGCCTGTTACACCTCTAGTGGCAGTCACTCAGACAGCCACTGGAGGTGCTTCCTGTATCAGTAATTCACAGTGTGAAGCACTGGTGTTCAGCATCTCCACGTTCTGCATGGAGGCGCTGAAAGTTCCTCATAGAGATGCATTGACTGAAGGAATCTCTGTGAGGAGGTACTGATTGGCGCAGCACGGTTTTTAGTCCCCAATGCCTATGGGAAACGATTGCATTGGCTGAGATCAAGACTGATGATCTCAGCCATGGAGGGGGAGCCAGCTGCTGTGGGACTGTTGCAGCATGGGAGAAAAGGGGAGTAAAATCACCTTTTCAAAGACATGCACGGTGGCAGGGAATCCAAATAGTTAGTTTAACACTAATACGTTTGTATTCTGGCCACTATAGTGTTCCTTTAAATTCACACTTTAGGGCATGGGTCGTCAACCTGGTCCCTATCGCCCACTAGTGGGCGTTTCAGGATTCCAGGTGGGCGGTAGGGATTTTCTAATTTTGAGAGACCGGACGGGCAGGTGCGAGCCAGCGGTACCCTTGCGACGTGGGCCGGGGCCGCGGCCGCATATGGAGGGTTCCATTGGGTGGCCCATGCTGTCAGGGCCACCCGATGGATGTGGATTGTAAGCGCTGGTGGTTCCCTTATTTACCACTATAATGTCTTAAAGCATAGAACTTAGTAGGGCTAACCATACAGATATCTTAGCCATAATTTTATATAGTTAGTAAGAGATCCTCTATTTAGCATATATAAATAATTGAGAATACAATATAAAATAAGGATTGTCTTGGAAGCAAGATTGTCTTTTGGATATTTATTATATAAAAATATAAAATCCATTATAGCAGAGTTTATAAGATTAAATTACATGCTTGCAAATATCATTAATAGGTTAACATACCCTTCTGAATATGTCATCATGTCAGCCTCTCTGTCATTTTAAGATGGTGCAGCGTCTGTCTCCAAGTCTCTCCTCCATTTCTTAACATTTAAAAGTACACCTATTTATACCTTAGGTGTCTCCATTTTAGGTTACTGTAGTTCAAATATAAAAAAGTAACACTTCTTTTACTTTATTCAATTTAGGACCTCCCTTAACTTGGCAAACATACAAGGCCATAACTAAAGTGTGTATACGTCATGGAAATTTTCCTGACTTAGTTCAAGATGGCATCTTAAAGTCTGAATAGGTTATCTGTTGTTTATACTAAGTCGTAAGTGTACAGTCGTGGGAGATTCCCGGATTTGGGGAAGTTCCATTAACTTGGGGTTACCACAGTATATTGTGTACTGCAAGTGTCGTAGTATAGCCTTGAAGCTTGTTTATGCATTATTGTTATTGTAATTCGTCTGGGACAAAATGGCGCAAACATATTATGTACTGAGGTTATTGCTTAAAGAAACAGTTATGAAAAACAATATGTTCCATTTCTAACACCTTGTCAGTTTGCAATATCTCTTAAAGACAAAGTACACAGTTTAAGAAATACAACATTTCATTCTAAAACTTGTAATATTTGCATTTGCCCGTAACAGGGGCCCGGTCAGTGCTGGGTGCTTTAACAGCGTGACTGGGCCCCCTGTGATTACATCACCGAGCTGGGAGGAAGTGACTGCATGTCACTCCTCCCAGCTAACACTGAGAGCCGCGCGGGAGAAAGACCAGGGAGTCAGAGTGGGAACCACCTGAGCCACCACTGGACCCCAGGGAAAGTCACCCTCCTGCACCAGGAAACAGGAGGGTGACTAAAATATTTTGTGTGTGTTTGTGTATGTGTCTTTGTATGTCTTGTGGGTGTGTGTGTGTGTGTGTCTGTCTGTATGTATGTGTCTGTCTGTGTCTGTCTGTATGTGTGTATGTGTGTCTTATGTATGTGTCTTTGTATCTATGTATGTATGTATGTGCGTGTGTCTTTGTATGTGTCTTTGTATGTATGTGTGTGTCTTTGTATGTGTCTTTGTGTGTATGTGTGTCTTGTCTTTGTATGGATGTGTTGTGTGTGTATGTGTCTTTGTATGTATGTGTGTCGTATGTATGTGTGTCTTGTGTCTGTCTGTGTGTATGTCGCTTTGTATGTATGTCTAATGTGTGTATGCATGTCTGTGTGTGTCTGTTTGTATGTATGTGTCTTGTGTGTGTATGTCTGTATGTGTGCCTGTCTGTGTGTCTGTATGTATATGTGTGCCTGTCTGTCTGTATGTATGTGTGTGTGTGTGTCTGTATGTATGTATGTGTGCCTGTCTGTTATAGTGGGCTATAGTAAGTAATAGTAAGTGGGATACCTAGCTCAGCCTTCCTACTGGGCATTGCTATAAGGAAGGTTAAAAAAAAAATTTAAAAAGGGGGGGAAAAAAAGGTGGGGAGGGGAATTGAGGAGGGTGAGGAGGGGAGCTGGCGCAAACAGAGAAGTCGTCTGAATATCACCAAAAGAGGAGACCTTCGTTTGTTCCTTATGAAAATCGAACCAGATATCAAATATTTAGTCTTGCAGCATCAACCTCAAGGATCTCATTAATCACTAGTTAAGGTAATTTCAATTTACTTTATTGTTTTCTCATTAAACTTTATAAAGTTAAAAACATTATAAACATGCATTAAGTAGAAATAAAAAGATAAATGTACGTACATTTATTTTTTTTAAAACACCCTCCTTTCTAAAAAATATTCTGGGCGGTAAGGACATTTTTTCAACCAAAAAGATGCATTAGTGGGCGGTCGGTAGGAAAAGGTTGACTACCACTGCTTTAGGGAATAACTCTGCATGGGTTTAATTAAAAAAAAGACATTAGACATTTTAGGCACAAATAGTTATACTTGAAAAATTCTTCTAATTTGAAAATGTTTACCTTGTCTATTTTGGACATATATTTAAAATAATTTTTTCACTTCTTCAAAACTCCATGTTTGGTAAATCTTCAACATTAACAGTTTATCCCATAAACATTCTGAAGTCTGCATTTATATGGCTTGTGCCATAGGCATTGTTGCTGTGAGAATTCGGGGCTGAAATCACAGATGTGCTTTCATTGGGATTTTGGAGAGCATCAGCGGAATGTTATTGATCACTGTACCATAGATAATTGATGAATCCTGATGCAATGGCCCAAAACAGGACAGAAATGGCATGCTAACCATGGAAATGTATGATGTTGTGGTCTTAACACCACGTCCATAGTCTTGTACCAAGAATGTACCTGATAGCTACCTAGCATTGCACACATTCCACACAATTCAGATGTTCTACATTTAATATGTGACTGCTAATATTTAAAATAGGCATACCTAGTGAAGGACCGTACATGTTTTACTTGCAGTTAGAAACCCTTAATATTCATGTTGCCATAATTTATGCATTTTAATCATGCCCCAACCACTACCACAAATCACTAAATGCATGGATTTTGTTAAACTAATGCTTGTAAACCAACTGTGAAGTTAGTTAGGGACATATGAGAAGTATCAGATACTGATCAAGCTCGTAATATTCTGATGTGTACAAAGAAAAGACAAGCAATTAAAGCAGACAAGAGATTTCCTTTGCTCAAAGCAACAAGGCAAACACTGAAATTAGCACTTACATTTAAACTAATTTATCATACTGGCTATTCAGATATTGGGGGAAATTAAGTAAATGGAGCGACACTATGCCCTTGCCGTGGTTATATCAGTCATTAGGAGTTTCTAATTATACTATTACGAGTAAACACTTAAATCATACACAATTCATTCCATAGTTGAGCTATAATAGCCACGGTGTAATTACTTAATTCTCCAGCCTACCATTGAAGCAATGGGCATTATATTTTTACCACTTACTGAGTTGATAGAAATATGTACCTTACCCACGCCGACCGATACAGCTCCAGATGGCAAATGTCAGAGAATTCAGAGGATGAAAGATAGCATCAACCATTTTGGGTAATTGTTGTATGGCTGAAAGATTAAGTAAAAGCAGAGCTGCATTGCTAATTAGGAAATAATGAACAGAATGTTATAGGGAATTCATCATTAGTTTAGAGTCATACTTAACTATGTATGTAGCGGGGTGCGAGGCGCTCCACAAACAATTACACGTCACACTGTGAAACTGGATTACAATATTAGTGTGGGATTCCTTACGGTCTCTTCAGCAAATATTAGAAGTATAATTTTGGAGAAATAATCTAGGTATACATTAATGTGAATATACAACCGTAGCAGTACTACAAAATATTTAAATTACAATCTTTGATATCAGAAATAAAACAAAAAATTGGAAACATCACTATATGGAGAGAGATCTAAAGAGGGTGTGGCGAAACCAGCCTCGCCACTGGGCATTGGAGAAGACTGATTGCCAGCCTCCTGCCATGCAACTATGGCCCCTGAGATGTATTGCCCTTTAAGAAACTTATTTGAGCTTATTGCATTTTGAAACATTTTTTCTGCCCCTTTGAATACATGGAAAGGTGTGCCCCTCCCCCGTTTCCTGTTCAGCAGGGCGTTGTCCCAGGGACACTGCCAGACCAGTTGGAACTTGCTGTTTTGCCCCTCCTCTGTCTCTCATCAGCCCTTGCTATGGTTTAACCCCATGGCGATTTGACTGTGTTTGTGGGATCTGAGCGCTGTTAGGATATAGTGAGCGCTCAGATCCAAGCTATCTGGGGATAGGTTGAATGTGGGGGTTCTGTTCAATATAATGGGAATTATGTATTTTTGTGTATTTTGGCTGCTGTTGTATGTGGAGATATTTTCTGTACCTGGAGATAGTTGGCTTACCACACCCAGTTAAGCCAATTATCTCCAGTATAGAGGAGAAGATTGACCTGTGGAACTGGTTTTGGGCAGAAAAGCCATGCTTGCAGTCATTCAAAAAGGACGTCCATCTAACTTTTGACCTACTGGACGGAGTTTTATGATTTTTGAGTATATTTATATTTGAAGGACACTTTTATTAATATTGCATGCATACTTTTAAAGTTATAAGAATTGTGTAAAAACTGTATATTTTCTGCCTGTGCTAATTAAGTTAGTCTATTGTCTTGAGATAATTGTATCACAGGCAGAGGGGAGGATTTCTGCTGGGAGTGGTTTACTTTATTGTATGTGCTGTAATGTTTTTATTGGTTGTTCAGAAAAACCCTGTGGGCAGTCCTGTATATTTAAGACCTCCATAAAAGAAGGCCCTTTGGTGCCAAGTAAAAGAGTTCTACTTCACCCTCAATTTGGAGTGCCGTCTCTTATTGGGGGAATCTGCTACAAGGGATTGCTATGCTTGTCATACTCCCTTGCTAAATCACTACTAAGCTCTTGTAAGAGCTTGTTCCTGCCTTGCTCTCTGGAGGAGTCTACAGTGGTTATGGTGTCTGCTTCAGTGCTTGGAGTCCTCAGGAAGCGCTAGGAGCATCCTTCAACGGAGGTACACAGTCGGGGTGCCAGGTGTTCCGTTACAGAGGGTATAGACCAAAATAGTAAGGGGTATCCCTTGATGAACGCTCAAAGGCCGAAACATTGGGACAATGCCAATCTGTTACACACTCAAGGTAAAACTATATTATAGGACCAGGTGCATATGGTATGAGATTGCTTGTTTACTTGTATGTATTTAATTCTATTCATTGACTTTATGGATTTTGTAAATCTAAAGGCACCCAGACTACTTCATCTTAATGAAGTGGTCATGGTGCAGTGATCTTTTAGTTTTAATCCTTGCAATATAAAGCATGGTACTTTAGTAGATATGGCAATACTTACATTGCTGGGTTAAATACACCTCTAGTGGTGATCTTTTGCTGTGAGAACCTAGCCAAATTCAGTTCTCACCGCTTACTTCCATTTGATTGGAGGAGCACAGCCCTGGCCACACATATGCTTTTTGTCCCCAATGCTCCTCAATGTAGAGCATTGAATTGGATGAAAGAGAAGAATCTACATAGCGTTACGGCAGGCAGATTGAGTGGCTGCAGGGACTGAATCATTACACTAGAAAAAAGGTGAAATTGAGGGGGGCACCTTAAACTAAAGGAAGAAGAGAACACCCTTATTCCTAATGCTTTAGTGTTCCTTTAAACAACTGAATTTGACAACGGAAAAAAAAGTCTACAATTTGATAATTTACTCAACTTTCACAACTGAGTTCTGCAAAAATTGTACAAATTGTACTTGTATCCAGAAATTATTAAGGTTATACTACTGATGGCTTGCCATTGGCACTCCAGATTAGGTGCTAGAGGTGTGTGCGTTCAATAAGCACAAGCACCATTCAGTCACAAAATCTCCTGCGCAGGGGGAAAAACAACTATCATGATTTTGGTGGGACAGTCCGTATTTCAGGGTCCCATCTTGCCCTTTGGACTTTGTCCCCTGGTGGCCTCAGGTTGCATAGTGCTACTGCATCATTAGATGTGTTCACCCTATGCTCAGGGCACTAGGACCATATGTTCAAATGTGAGAAAGGCATCATTTATAAATGAAAATAAACCAGAGTTTGCATATAAAAAAAACAATGTTAAATTGAAAACCATGTAAGGTGGAATTCTTTATAAACATTCTTTTTTTTTTTTTTAAATCAATAAAAATGAGTCACTTTTAAAATTGTATCTTGCAAAAGACTTGCCAAAGCAGTAATCTAGACTTTAAACACAGCACACATCCCTGTATTATTGTACACCTTTCAGATATATAAGTTGTTATATAATGGGTTTAGTTAAGTATAAAGGAAATTGCTATTAATTCTTGCTGAGCTCCCTTCACCTTGTGCTCCATGACACAGACATTTGTTAAATCTTCCCAGCAGACACGAATATAAATTAAGCATCTATCATACTCTGATTTGCAACCAATTTAGGAAGTTAGGTAGTTTATTTGAATCTGCATCATCACAAATGATTTATAGGCTAGTTCTCAGGGAATGAAGAGCGTTGCCTTGGGGTAACCTCTTGCACATGTGATGAATATATATCAAGACAGATCAACACCTGTTATTCAGATACAACTCCCACGATGCACAGGCATCAGATAAATGGATCCACATGGGTATTCATGCCTTCACAGGGGTGGTTTATGGAAGCACAGCACTTTCCTCTAACTCAAAAATCCGAGAAGTTTATTTATGGGACAAACATGTGGTTGAATACCTCTGTGTCAGCCATTGTGTTGTAAACTTGTACAATGGAAATGTTTTGTTTGGGTAGTCCGATGGTGGAACTTAGCTTGCAAATTATTTGGGGAAACCAGTACCAGATTAAGATTACCAGGGCCTGAGGCAGGATGACAGATTGTGCCCCACTAGATCCCTGGCTTTTATTCTGTGAATGGGGACCATTGAGTGTTGTGTGTGGTGGATTGAAGGATGTTGTGCGTGGTTGAGTGTTGTGTGTGTAGTGGAGGAGGCTGAGAGCTGTATATGGCGATTGGATGATGTGCCTGTGTGTGCTGGTTGAGTTTTGTGTGTGTGGTGGCGGAATTGTATGCACGTGTATGGATTCTGAGTGCAGGGCCGGCGCTACCTGTAAGGCGGACTAGGCAGCCGCCTAGGGCGCCCCTTGGGAAGGGGCGCCGCCAGGAGCGCCGGCCCCCCTAATCCTGCAGCCGCCCGAGCGCTCTGTATTGAGCCTTAGGCGGCTGCAGCTTTTCCCGGGCGGTGCGTCCATGGCGAACGCACCGCCCGAAGCTGAGCTGGCAGGAGGAAGCTGGCTCCCTCCTGTCGCTCCCTCTATAGCGTGGCGAAACCCAGCAGCCCTTAGCAGCTGAGAGGCTGAGAGCAGCTGTCTCTCCTGTACCAGCGGACACTGAAGTACACACACTGTAGTATGCACTTCCTGTCCAGCAGTACGAACAACCTCACCCAGCTATTTCCTTCCCTGAGGGAGGAGAAAAGAGGAGAAAAGAGAGGGAGGAGGAGGAGGGAGGGAGGAGGAGAAAGAAAGGGAGGAGGGAGAAAGAAGAAAGAAACAGGGAGGGAGGAAAAGAAAAGAAACAGGGAGGAGGGAGGGAGGGGGAAAGAAAAACAGGGAGGAAGGGGAAGAGAGAAGAAAACCTTAGGGAGGGAGGGGGAGAAAAGCGGCAGGGAGGGGGAGGAGAAAAAAGAAGCCTTGACTGACAGGGGAGGGGGGGAGAAAGAAACTAACAGGGAGGGGGGAGAAAAGAAAACTGACAGGGGAGGGGGGGGGAAGAAACTAACGGGGGGGAGAAACTAACAGGGAGGTGGGGGGAAGAAACTAAGGGGGGAACTAACAGGGAGGGAGGAGACATTGACAGGGAGGGGAATTGACGGGGAGAGAGAAATTGACAGGGAGGGGGGAGTGACAGGGGAGGGAGGGGGAATGAGAGTAACAAGGGAGGGGGGGAGAAGAGAGTGACAAGGGAGGGGGGAGAGATTGACATCCATCACACACACACACACACAATCACACACAATGCACCCCTTACACACAAAGACAATGAACCCCTTGCACACAGAAAAACACACAATGCATTACACACACACACACACACGCAATGCAACCCTTACACACAATGCATCCCTTACACACACAGAAACACACAATGCATTCCTTACACACACTCAATGCACCCCTTAAACACACTCAAAGCACCCCTTACAGACTCACACACTTCATCCCTTACATACACAGAAACACACCTTGCAGCCCTTACACATACAAACACAGATTCACACAATGCATTCCTTACACACAAATCAGGACATCCCCTACACACTCTACCCCCTGTGAACAAACTCATTGGTGGAACATGAAGGTGGACCCTGGGACCCAGACCTTGAGCTGTGTAAAGGGCCCCCAAAAAATGGAGCTGCTTCTCGTTCTCCCAGAACATTGATTTTTGTGACCACAGTTACAAACAGCCTCCAGAGATCCTGTTATACACCAGACCAGTGGAGCCAGACTGCAGCTAGAGCCCATCATCATCCTCATCTGCTTGTAAGTAGGTAATCTAGTATATTATTCGTGGCACTAATCTCTAATTTACCTCACATTAAAGAAACACTATAGTCCCCAGAACCACAGCAGCTTAATGTAGTGGTCCTGGTGTCTATAGCCTGTCCCTGCAGGCCTTTTAATGTAAACACAGCGGCACTGCAGCACTAGCGTTAGTTAACATGGCAGGTCATATGGGTGGGGCATTGTGATGTCACGGGGGGGGGGAGGCGGCAAACTTTACTTTTGCCTAGGGCGGCAAAAATCCTTGCACCGGCCCTGTCTGAGTGTTGTATGTGTGGGGGAAGCTGAGTATTGTGTGTGTTGGGGGAAAAGGTTGAGTGTGTGAAGAAGCCTACACATCTTTCCCTTTACCAAAAGTTAAGCGGGATGAAGGGCAAATGAAAAAAAAATGTAAAAAAAATTAAAATATAATCCATTTTGGCACCTACTTGTAAGTACAACTCCATTCTCACAGGGGTTTTATTCATTCAACTCCAAATTGCAATGAATTGAGAACTAAAATGCAAAATTCAGTTTACATTTGTAATCCTAAAGCAATAGCATTTATTTTAAACACTTACCTTTCATTACATAAAGAATTGGCCTATGCGACTAATGCAAGTCCACCCCATTTTGCCCAGCAGTTATTTTCCTGTTGGTGCTGGGCATAGCCAATCAGATGCGTCTCACAAGGAAGCATTGTGGACAAACCTCCCTAAAAGATTCTCAAAGAGATTACATTTTTTAATGAGATTTAGGGATTTCACACTTTAAGACTTTCTTAGCTCAAGTGCTCTTTTAGACATTCATTGTTATATGTCCAAAATTGTGTCTTGCTATAAAAAAGGTATTAGACTAAAATTCTTGTGAAGCTCAGCAAGCCCCTAGATGAGGTTGACTAGAGTTATATTTCACCCAAGCTGGTTTAAGAAATCTGAATTTTTTTTTGCTTTATCAGTGAGTTAGAAAGCTAAATTCTAAGGAAGCAGGAGCTTTGACACTGTGTGTAAATTAACCAGCCATAGGCAGCCTGCCCACGGTGTTTGGGGTTAGCATGTTGTGTATGAAAAAGTTGTACAAAACTGATATTGACAGCTAGGAAGAGTACCCCCGCTGGGTGATGGGTAGCCCATAGAGGCGGCCAGGGTTGGCCCGTCCATTGGCAGCAGTGGGGCCACAGCTCCAGACGGCAGTTTTACAGGGGCGGCATTTTGCCATCCCTGTACAATGTAAAGTGCCTGCTGTGGAGCCTGCGCTGTCTATCCATATATATGTAGAGATTACCGCTACGTATATATGCAGTTCTTGGCCCCCGCTACCTTGTGCTGTGGAGAGGACACAGTCATCTCCTCTCGTAACATAGCGTGAGCGTTGCCGCGCGGAGCATTGACATAGCAACCCGTGGCAATGCTCACTCGGCTCGAAAGAGATGACAGGAAGATGCAAAAGGGAAACATCAGACTTCTGGGCTCCCTCTCCACAGGACACAGCAAAATGTGCCACTTCACCACCATGGACACTAGTGCCCCCCCTCCCTGCCATTTACCTGTGGTCATACACTTAATGATACATTTAAAAATTTTTTATCATCCCTTACAAGACACTGCATCCACTACATGCACTACACACAGTTACTGCAGCCACTACATGCACTACACACAGACACTGCATCCACTACACACACTACATGCACTACACACAGACACTGCATCCACTACATGCACTACACACAGACACTGCATCCACTACACACACTACATGTACTGCACACAGACACTGCATCCACTACATGCACTACACACAGTTACTGCAGCCACTACACACACTACATGCACTACACACAGTTACTGCATCCACTTCACACACTGACTGTATCCACTCTACACACTACATGCACTACACACAGACATTGAATCCATTACACACACTACATGCACTACACACATACACTGCATCCACTACACACACTATATGCTCTACACACAGATACTCCATCCACTATACAAACTACATGCTTACACTACACTTTATACAATACACAAACACAGACACTGCACACACTACACAGACACTGCACCCACTACACAACATCTACTACAAAGAAACTGCATGCACTAAACTACATCCACACATACACTGCATCCACTACACACACACACACACACACACACACTCTATATCCACTAAACACACACATACAATGCATTCACTATTCACACTGCATACAATACACACACTGCATTTCCTGGATGTGCGTGAGGTTTGGGGGGGTAGGGGTGGGGTCAGCATTTTATCTTTCAACCCAGGCCCCCTGGAGGCTGCCCAACACACAGGGCCAGAATTTAAATTGGTTTTTTTTAAAAAGAAGGGTTGCAGGGATATCGTCTCATCATAAGAATCACTTGAAAAAAATAAGTGGTTATGGTGCTTAGAGAAATAAATAAATGTGGTTAATAGAAATGAATCAGTGCAAAAAAACATAATTTTGGTTAGATGAATGTTAATGCCCCCCCACTCCACCCAACGCACCTATAGCAACACACTCTATAAAGAAATTATCTCAGAAAACTATGAATTCACTGTTTAGTGAATAAATAGTGCAGTTTTTATACTCAGATATTGAAAGCTCTAGAACATTCATAATTCTATTTTCCCAATGAAAATAGAGAAAGCATTCGTACCAGTATAGGACTAAATAATATTCTAAAGTGCACCCACATTATTGCACTGAAAAAGCAGACTGCAGATATATTTATTGGATAGGGCTACATTTAAAATATGAAATCAACTATACAGGCAACTCCTTTTTTTTCCTCTCTAAGGATTCAGCAGGAAAAAGAGGAGAAATAAATACAAAATAAGGTTATGCTACTTAAGACTCTATTTTAAGATAAAAAAATGTCTATTTAAGAATGTTATGATGGATTGTGTTTAATTTTTCCCTTGTAATAAAAGTGCCAGAGGGAAAGCTCACAATGGGATATATGACCTCAATTAACTATCCCTTTTAAATCGACCTGAAAACAAGTCATTTTCTGTATCATTTCTCGTGGTGCAGTCTCCTAAGGTCACAGCCAAGGGACACTATGTAGCACGCTTTGTACCAAAGATCTGGATGGTGTGTCCTGCTCTAGGGAACTATGACCCATCTAAAGATGCATTGGCTGATTAAGTAGACTGTCTGAGCAGAAGAGATCGGCCTTCTCGAAAGAGTGCAAGGGCAATGGCAAGTAGAAAGAAACTAGATGCAAACATGCTTTAAATTTACAGGAGAGATTCGTTTTTTTAGTTTTTCTTTCGAGTTTTATATTGTTTTTGATCCGAGGCATCAGTCCTTAATTCTTCTAATGATTCTTCTCATTGGCCGCTGTGTGCTGCAGCGATATATAGCAATGCATGTTACACCTCTGGATGATAGGGGAGATGTAATTGGTTTGTTCCAGATATTTTTATCGTTTCTCAGAACATGTATTTGTGTTCTACAAGGTTTATCAATTATCCCCTTAACCGCAGCTCACTGCTGCAGAAAACATGTTAGCAATCTCTGTAATGTGGTAAAAGAGATACTTAGAGTAAGGAATACTGAATGCACTTTCAAGAATCTAATGGAATTATTGTTCGCTATATTCAATGTTTATTTATGTACATATTGGCAGAGCGGGTGCAACATGCTACAGGTTTGTTGTATTAATGATGAATTCAGAGAAATACAGAAACCATTTGTCTCATTTGCTATTTGAGGAACTGATACAGGCTTGCGGACTTTAACCTGGTTTACTTCAGTGTACTCAATTCAGCAGCTGCACTCATTCAGATTAGCAGCAACTGTAGCAGAGTCAAGTTTCTAGACAGGTAAATTGACCATTGAATTGTGGGGATATTTATGGGATAATAATAGTAAACAGTTGAGAATTGCCCACTAATTCAATTCTCAGATCCCAAAGAACGTTTATCGTGTTAAGTGAGAAGTATATCATATAAATAATATCACAATGTATAAAAATAGATTTTTATTTATAATGACAAATTAATTAATAATAATATGTAACATGCGTGATAATAATCAATGAATATTCAGTATAAAATGATATGCAATACAAAGAAATGGGTATTACGTGTAGCGGAATGCCAATATTAAATCCACGAATTCCGCTGGTCCAGAAACGAATCCACAGTCAAGCGCTGAAAACACCAAGGCAATATCCCCAACCTCCCAATAACCGGACGAGACACAGTTTTGGGAGTCAACTGAAATCCTTTAATCGGCACGACAATTTATACAAGTCCCCATGCAAGGGGTTTCCTGAGTCCCTCCCCAGGGGCACTCCCAGAGGGGACTACATGGGGGACTTACAGTACAACATATTTCTCCCATCAGGCACTGCTGCACGAGAGGGATCATCCTCCCAGAATGCACCGTTAAGGGGATTATCCCCTCGTGCAGCAGAACCGGCAATTCACACAAAAATCTACAACTTTTACAATACACGGTGGATTTACACGAATGGACGTTCGGTAGATAGCTGGGGTCTGGGCGCATCATTCGTGAGATTGCCGCTCAGATCCCAGCTAAAATAACCGAACGCCGCACAGAAAACATATTTCTTTCCAAACACACGAAAAGAACCGATTACTTTTAGTGAACCTGGTCCTGAAACTCCCGAACGTCCTGGAGGCTCAGCGGTGTTCGTGCCGTCGAATAACTATTGGTAATGCTATGCGTTCGACAACACGGACCCGCTGAAGAACAAGGGATCCAAGATGGCCGACCGCCGCATGGTCGGTAGTCGAACGACGGCCACCCAGGAGAGCCTCTAATTACCGATTGCAACATTGTTGCAATCGGTTAACTAGCGCCACACGCCTCTAAGTGTGTGGGCTATTAGGGGGTATCGCGTTCGCTTCACGAACGGCCCTCCAAAGTGCCGTTCGCGAAACGAACGAGAATCCCCATACAAACCGCCATTGGCATTCGGCGGAACAGGTAATTACAGTCTCCACAGAAATACATCAAGCACGTACATACGAATAAACCGCATATCTCCCCAGACCTGTAGGCAACCCTTAAAGGCAGTCTCTAGTTATTGTCCAAGTGGCTAGGTTTGCCACAATGCTCCCCCAGAACCAAGCCGGCATACACAGTCTGATCCCAACGGATCGGCTTGGGGATGTCCGGAGGAGTGCTCACAGATCATTTCTCAAGGTCTGTTTGTCTGGACAACCCGTCGGCATTACCGTTTTGTTTCCCTGGGCGGTAGTGAATTGTAAAGTCAAAGGGCTGCAGCGCCAAACTCCAGCGCAGCAGCCTGGCATTGTCTCCAGCCACACGGTTTAGCCACACCAACGGGTTGTGATCTGTGAGCAAAGAAAAGGGTTGCCCATAGAGATACGGCTGTAGCTTTTTCAGGGCCCACACCACGGCCAGGCATTCCTTTTCTATGGCGGCGTAGCTCACCTCTCGGGGTAACAGTTTCCGACTCAAGTATGCTACGGGGTGTTCTCCGCCATCGGCTCCGACCTGGCTCAGTACTGCTCCCAATCCAAACATTGAGGCGTCTGTGTGAACAAGAAAACGTTTAGTTGGATCAGGAGCAGCCAGTACAGGGGCATTGGTCAGAGCCGTCTTCAGCTGATTGAATGCCTGTTCACACTCTGGGGCCCAGACGACCTGCCGGGGCAGGTTTTTCTTCGTCAAATCAGTCAGGGGTTTGGCCAGGGCACTGTAGTTGGGTACAAATTTTCTGTAGTACCCTGCGGTACCTAGGAAAGCCAGGACTTGGGTTTTGGTCCTAGGGGTAGGCCACTGGGCTACAGCTTCAATCTTTGCGGGCTCAGGCTTCTGCTGCCCGCTACCAACCCGGTGTCCTAAGTACTGGACCTCTGCCATCCCTATGTGGCATTTGCTGGGTTTCAAGGTAAGCCCTGCCTCTCGGATCCGATCTATTACGCCCCTATGTGTTGTAGGTGCTCCGACCAGGTCTGACTGTATATGGCAATATCGTCCAGATATGCACACGCATAGTCCTGGAACCCGTCCAGTAGCCGATCCACCATCCGCTGGAAGGTCGCGGGGGCGTTCTTCATCCCGAATGGCATGACTCGAAATTGGTACAAGCCAAACGGGGTGACAAACGCCGACTTAGGGATGGCGTCCTCGGCTAGTGGAATTTGCCAGTATCCCTTACACAAATCTATGGTAGTGAGATACTGACCCCTGGCCATCTTATCAAGCAGTTCGTCTATCCGAGGCATCGGGTAGGCGTCCGACACAGTTTTGTCGTTCAACCTCCGGTAGTCCACGCAGAACCGGGTGGTACCATCTTTCTTGGGAACCAGGACTACCGGCGATGCCCAGGGGCTATCTGAGTGCTCAATAACCCCCAACTGCAACATCTCTTCAATTTCTTTTCTCATATGTTCCCGCACGGATTCGGGAATCCGATAGGGAGTCTGTCGCATGGGAAGCTGTCCCGGGGTTTCTACTCGGTGGGTGGCTAGTGGAGTGTACCCAGGTAGGTTAGAAAAGGCGGCGCCCTTGGTTGCTATCAGTTCTTGTACCTGGATACGCTCTTGAGGACTTAGCCGCTCCCCCAGTTGAACCCCCTGGGAGGGTTCCTTCTGCTCCTCCTGCTCTAACAGATCTGGAAGGGGCAGGTTCTCCTGATCTTCGGAGGCGGGCGTGCAAATAGCTGCCACGTCCTCCGTCCGCTCGTGGTAGGGTTTGAGCATGTTCACATGGAGCA
Organism: Pelobates cultripes; assembly: GCA_933207985.1. NCBI lineage: Eukaryota > Metazoa > Chordata > Amphibia > Anura > Pelobatidae > Pelobates > Pelobates cultripes. Next base: position 49,523,953 of record OW240917.1, on the reverse strand, counting down.
TGCGTCTCTTCCCTACTCCGGAGCATGGGCCGATCACATAGGTGGTATCGCATCTCTGCTCTACCACCTGGTATGGGCCCTGCCAGACGGCCTGCAGTTTATCGGTGCGGACAGGTTTAAGGATTAGCACCTTCTGTCCCACTTGAAAACTACGGTCTCTGGCCCCCCTGTCATACCAACGACGCTGTCGTTGTTGGGCGGCCTGGAGGTTGGTGCGCACTGCCTGGGTCAATTCCTCCAGGCGATCCCGGAACGCCAGCACGTAGGGTACAATTGGGGTCCCATCTGTGCTACTCTCCCCCTCCCAATGCTCTCTAATGAGATCCAACGGCCCCCGGACCCTTCTCCCAAACAATAGCTCAAATGGGGAGAAACCTGTGGACTCTTGGGGCACCTCTCTGTATGCAAACAACAGATGGGGAAGGAATCGTTCCCAGTCCTTATGGGTCTCTCCGAATGTCCGGAGCATCTGTTTTAGGGTGCCGTTGAATCTCTCACATAATCCATTGGATTGCGGGTGGTAGGCGGAGTTAATGATCGGCTTAATGCCACATATCCTCCATAACTGCTGAGTAACCTCAGCCGTGAATTGCGTCCCCCTATCGGAGACCATTTCCTGTGGGAACCCTACTCGGGAGAATATTTTCATCAAGGCTTCGGCTACGGTCTCGGCGTGTATATTAGTTAGGGCAATCGCCTCGGGGTACCGGGTGGCGTAATCCACCACGGTCAGGATATATCGTTTCCCAGAAGGGCTGGGTTTTGGTAGTGGCCCTACTATATCCACTGCCACACGACTGAATGGTTCCTCAATGATAGGCAGGGGACACAGTTTTGCCTTGTGGCGGTCCCCCCTCTTGCCTACCCTCTGGCACACATCACAGGAGGTACAATATTGCCTCACGTCTTTAGAAATCCCGGGCCAAAAGAATGCGTGCGTTAAGCGATACCGGGTCCGGGTCATCCCTAGATGGCCGGACAGAGGGATATCATGGGCGATTCTTAGTAACTCCTGCCTATACTTCTGGGGCACTACTAACTGCTTGGTTTGGAGCGTCACCGAGTTGCCTACTGCCCTTTCCGCCACCCGGTATAGTAACTTCTTCTCCCACCTGTACTGTTCTCCCTCCCGCCCCACCTGGTCCGTATCTACCCTATCTCGGTATACCTGCAGTGTGGGGTCTGTCTGCACCTCTACTTCAAACGTGGACGGGGTGTCCCAAGTCATGTCTGTCAAGGGGGGTCATGATTTCTTACCTGAGCCTCAGAGTGTGCGGGGAATGCCGTGGTGCGAGCCTGTTGCCGGGTGGTTACCGGATGCGCCTCTTGTGACGGGGCCTGGGGTAGAAAAGCAGACGTCATCTGGCCCAAGTCATTCCCCAAAACAACATCGGCCGGTAGTTTTTTCATTATGGCCACTTCCACAACCCCCTCCCCAGCACCCCAATTCAAATGCACCTTGGCCGTGGGTAACCGGTACATGGCTCCCCCTGCTACCCGGACTGCCACTGATCCGCCAGTGTGGGCCGTATCTGGAATTAAATGGGGGGCCACTAAGGTTAAGGTGGCTCCCGAGTCCCGCAGCCCCTGCACTTCTTTCCCTCCCACAAACACAACTTGGCGGTGATGCTGCCGGTTGTCCGTGGCTTGCACAGACATTACCTCGTACAGAACCCCCAATGGTTCCTCGGTTGGTATACTTGTCAGCTCCGAATGGTCAGGTTCTGCGTGGTAGAAATGGGCCGCCGCCCTGGGAACGGAATTCTGCCGTACCTGGTTCCACGCCTGCCTGCTACGATTCTGGGTGCACTCCCGGGACATATGCCCCCACTGCCGGCAGGTATGGCATTGTATGTTGGCCCTGCCATTGTAGGGGGCTGGCGGTGGGGGGTTTCCTGGTGGTGGCCTGAATGGGGTAGGATTGGCGGGTGTGGAGCTGGCTGGGTGGTGTTGTATTGGCGGTCTTAGGGGACCCCTGTTGGTGAGCCCATGGTGTCTCCGGGCATCAAAGTGTTCGCCTGCCAATCAGGCGGCTGCTGTGAGGTTGAGAGGTTTTCGGTCCCTTACCCACTCCTGTGCCTCTGGTGACAGACCGTTGAAGAATTGCTCCAGCAAGATGAGTTGGCGCAGTTCCTCCATGGTGGTGGCTTGACTTGCCTGAATCCACCCTTGTGAAGCTTGGTCCAGCTTATGCGCCCATTCTGCGTGGGAATCTCTTTCGGGCTTTTTCAATCCCCGAAATTTCCGTCGGTATGCCTCTGGGGTTATGGCATATCTTTCTAGGATTGCTCTTTTTACTTTAAAGTAGTCTTTGCTGTCCTCTCTGGGCACAGCGCGGTAAGCCTCTGCTGCTCGTCCCGCCAACTTGCCTGCCAGTAAGGGTACCCACATTGCCGGTTCCAGATCGTGCAGGTCGCATAGCCTCTCGAAATCCTGCAGATATCCGTCTATCTCATCCTTCTCCTCGCAGAATGCTTTAAATGCCTGGTACGGTATTTTCTGCTTTGTTGGAGGGCAGAATGAGTTGACGATGGATTCCGCCCTGGATGGTGACCTCTGGGGTTGCTGTGCCATAATGTAGTCCTGGACGTCGGCCATTAGCACGGTTAAGATGTCCAGGGTTACTGGCTGTGGTACAAATTCCAGCCGGGTTCTCAGTTCCCTCTGGTATGGTGTTTCCTCTCTGGCAGGTGGGGGTGGACTGCTGTGTGCCTGGTCGCCCTCCATTAGCTCTGCAATCAGTACTGCCCCTCGATTTGTTGCTAGCGATTTTCCCTCTAGCCTCCAGCAGTTCCTTTAGCATCTGTCTCTTTAACGCAGTGTAATCAGTCCCCATTCACCGATCGCTTTCGTCTGCTTGTTTCATACGAATTGCCTTTCCGTTCGGTTGTTCCTTTCATTCGAATGCGCTGTATTCGGCTGTAGTGTTGGATCCCGTCGCTTGCCACCAATTGTAGCGGAATGCCAATATTAAATCCACGAATTCCGCTGGTCCAGAAACGAATCCACAGTCAAGCGGTGAAAACACCAAGGCAATATCCCCAACCTCACAATAACCGGACGAGACACAGTTTTGGGAGTCAACTGAAATCCTTTTGTAACGGCTACCCTGCTGTAGAGGGGTATCTGCCGTTGAAGATGTCCTTTTCGGTGCAAGCTGCTGTGTAGTAATGGAGTCCTTGTTACCATCCACGGTATTCCAGGGTATAATCCGGCTGTACTGTAAAATGAGGCAGAGTAACGGTACCATAAATCCCCCCCAAGAACGAGACGAGGCTACGTTTTGAAGGGTCAAGTAGAACTACTTTTTAATCACAGGGGATCTCTTTTTATGCAATGGTGCCCTCTGAGAGGCTACACCCACATAATTAGTCACACAGCCAATTACACACATGGCTCAACCCCCACGTCTCCTCCCCTCAGATAACATGTAACATAATTAAAACAGACATAAATTTACCCACATTCTGGATGTACCCCAAAAACAGGGGGTACACCTTTAAGTCCAGCACCGCTTAATAGCTACCACTCAGGGGAATAACATATCCAAATTTCACGTCATTCGGTTGTGGGGTTCGGGAGTTATGGGTCTTTGAAGTTCTGACCGACCGCACAGGATCTTCAGCCGAAAAGAGTTCCACAAGTTTTGGCCTTGCGGTCGGTCCCCGTTCGTGAATAAAAACCCCACGAACCTCTTGCCATCCACAGTAATCCTGCCGTTCGCCTGAATCCCCATGCAGGCTTAAACAAAACTACCGAACGGTCGGTCGTTCGGTAGTTTCAGCACGAACTTACGAGCTCCTGGAGGTTTCAGCGGTGTTCGCCTGTTTGCGTATCCGTTTTTAGTTCCATGCGTTCACAGGCAAACACCGCCGTTCGTGCGTAAGATGGCCGCGAACACGTGTAAAGTCCCGAAATGGCGGCCACCTATTCTGAGACAAAGGGATTCGTCTAAATCATGCGAACGGCTCCACAATCACTGGGAGGTAAAATAGTAATTAACTGTTCCCCTGGGTGGTCTGATGTTCGGTATCTTGGATAGCAATAGTTACACGAACACCAGTCATTCGGTTCTGTTTAACCTCCTCAGCAGCACTGTAGATTAAGTTCAGGCAGAACAATACAGGGTTCTGTTACACCTTTAATCGGCACGATAATTTATACAAGTCCCCATGCAAGGGGTTTCCTGAGTCCCTCCCCAGGGGCACTCCCAGAGGGGACTACATGGGGGACTTACAGTACAACATATTTCTCCCATCAGGCACTGCTGCACGAGAGGGATCATCCTCCCAGAATGCACCGTTAAGGGGATTATCCCCTCGTGCAGCAGAACCGGCAATTCACACAAAAATCTACAACTTTTACAATACACGGTGGATTTACACGAATGGACGTTCGGTAGATAGCTGGGGTCTGGGCGCATCATTCGTGAGATTGCCGCTCAGATCCCAGCTAAAATAACCGAACGCCGCACAGAAAACATATTTCTTTCCAAACACACGAAAAGAACCGATTACTTTTAGTGAACCTGGTCCTGAAACTCCCGAACGTCCTGGAGGCTCAGCGGTGTTCGTGCCGTCGAATAACTATTGGTAATGCTATGCGTTCGACAACACGGACCCGCTGAAGAGCAAGGGATCCAAGATGGCCGACCGCCGCATGGTCAGTAGTCGAACGACGGCCACCCAGGAGAGCCTCTAATTACCGATTGCAACATTGTTGCAATCGGTTAACTAGCGCCACACGCCTCTAAGTGTGTGGGCTATTAGGGGGTATCGCGTTCGCTTCACGAACGGCCCTCCAAAGTGCCGTTCGCGAAACGAACGAGAATCCCCATACAAACCGCCATTGGCATTCGGCGGAACAGGTAATTACAGTCTCCACAGAAATACATCAAGCACGTACATACGAATAAACCGCATATCTCCCCAGACCTGTAGGCAACCCTTAAAGGCACAGTCTCTAGTTATTGTCCAAGTGGCTAGGTTTGCCACATTATGTTTCAATGGCTTAAACAGCATTATCTGTCAAGACTTCTGATGATTTATGACTATGCTTACACAGACTGAAAGTGAAACTTTTCACAGCGAAGAACAGAATTCCTCAGAGTGCAGCATAAGGTCGTAAAGTTTAGCAGACAGAATAACCCTTTCAATGCTGGCTAGATCTCCTAGGTAATTAAGATCTATTCTTATGTAATTTTTAAATAAAATAACATTTAAACCAGTTCATTAGTCATTTCCTGGAACCATCCAATAAGAAAATCTACCATATTTTATGAGCAGAGTTTGTTTTAATTTGTCTAAAAGATATCTATCTAATTTAGAGCAAATCAATACACCTGGATAAAAACAACGGTATGCTAACACGTGATAATATCACATCAATATATAATTATTCTTAGTTCCACCTGCAGAATGGAATGTTTATAACTATATATTCTTTAGTTAACTAAGATTTCTTAATATGGAAATCTGACCGTGCTTTATCCAGTCATATATAATGCTATTAATACATTTTAATTAATTTAATTAATTAAATGAAACCAGTATAATTACCAGTTGAGTAGATATTTCATCCGATTGGTAGTCTCAGGAACTTATTTGGATGTCTCTCTGCATGGAGGTGTTGGTTAGAAAGTCAGTAAATTCTAAGTGTTAGAGTTTTAGGAGTAGAGTGTTAGTCTCAGATGTTGTCCGAGTTGGAATCCCCAAACTTCCAATTCCTCTCTCCTCTTTTTCTTTGCATATCTCTTGCATATCTCTATCTTCCCTTTGTCCTAACTTTTAAAGGGCCAGACTCTCTGTACGTCACCAGTTGATAACCCAATAGAAGCACTAGAGGTGTGGTTATCTTCCAGATCGCAATTTAGTTATTTGATCTATAGAGGGCAGTCTTGTCCCACTAAACATACCTATCCAGGAAAGAGTTAACTTTTCCTTGTGGCTATTTTGACGTCATTTTGCTTATCTCAAATGACCACTATAACTTACGTATCCTTCACAGATCAAAGGGTTTTTTTTAAGTTTTGTCCAGACTATGTGTCTGGCAAATCTGAGTTTTTTCTGATATAGCAGATCATGAACTAAGTTTACCCTTTTCCATACAATGGTACCTTATATATATAGACAGTTAAATATTATTATTTAATCTTCTCTGTCACAATTGTCTGGGTTTAGATTTGATTATATTCTTCTTATCACTTGTTTATACTATGCATTCCTTTTAGCTCTGGCAAAGTGGCTAGTCTTACAGATAGAAATGTTGTGTCTTTTTGTTAACTTGAAAATAACAAAATGGAGTCTGGTCTGTTCAGAGTGACTCAGAATATACACTTTTAGTTTCTATCATAGCACAAGATGTCTGCCGATATAAATACCCTGACAGAATCTCTCCGAACACAGCCTGAAATTTCATTTAGCAAGTCACCAGTATACGCAAGATAGTAAACATGGGTGCTATATGTCTCCGTTACCAATCTCAGTTAAATCTTCTATCACCAGATTGTTATCTATTTTTGACTTGTAAGGATCCTCTCAATGGTTCAGACAGAATAACTCATGGGCTTGCATGAAGTGCTTGACAATGCTGCATGCATGATCAGCTAAAGATGATTTGAGCTAGGGAACAAATTGTATTAAATATTAAATTTGTTATTTTTTATTAAAATATTTTGAACATCTAAGCAATAACCTGTTTCACTACACCTGTGACAGTAGTTATCATCACCTGGGGTTTCATACGGACACTTCATGTAGGACCCTGGACTATTCCTATGTCTACGACACCATGTGCCCATTATAGTTGCAGACTGTGTATAATGTGTTTGTTCATTGTTAATTGTTTTGTGTGTTCTCCTGTCCAGCTGATGCTTGTTACCAACCAGGTAGATTTTGTTATGGAGCCTGTATAGCGCCCTCTATTGGTAGCAACAGCTATATGCACTACCTGAATAGCAAGGCTTGTTAATTTGCATATTGTGGTAGATTTGCACATTGCTAATTCTGCAGGCAGAAAAGATATCTTGTGTTAATTATTGTCTTCCCCACCCCTCATCGCCATTATGTTATTATAAGTTTCTGTATGTTGTCTGATTTGATTTGTTTGTATTTTTATTGAGTTGTCACTATAAGTTCATGTAATCGGCTAGTCCTGAGAAAAAAAAAAGATGCGTATGTTAGTTCCTTTTGGAACTGTGCTTCCTGTGTGGATTTTCAGATATCCAAGTAAGAGAGTCTTCGGACCTGTTGGTTGGCTGCACGATCCACCAGCCTGAGAGCAGGGCCAGTGCAAGAATTTTTGGCTACACAGGCGAAGATGCATTTTGCTACCCATCCCCTCTCCCCCTAAAAAAATGCATCTTCACCTGTGTATCTCATATCCCCCTTTAGTGTGTCTTACACCCCATTGTGTGTCTCTTACTTACCCCAGCCTCTTTGTTTGTCTCTTTCTTTTTTCCAGCCATACAGACAGACACAGAGACATACAGACACCATAAGGGTCTATAGTAGAAGATAAGGACTGCATGTGGGGGGATAGTGGCTGTAGTTGGAGGAATGTGTAGCAGGGAAGTTAAGGACTGTAGGGGGGCAGGGGATATAGAAGGGGGGACAGGGGCTGAGAGGGGGTTGGGACTACCTTATCCCTGGTGGTCAGGGGCTGTAAAGAGGGGCACAGGGACTTTAGAAGGTGGGCAGGGGTTGAGGTGTGGGCAAAGGAGATGTAGAGGGGCAGTCAGGGGCTCTAGAAGTTGGTGACGGGGCAGTAGAGGGGGGAACAGGGGCTCTAGGGGAGGGTAGGCTGTAGAAGGGGGGCAAGAGATGTAGAGGGGGGACACAGGGGCTGTAGAGGGAGGCAGGGGTTGGGTGGGGGGACAGAGGATGTAGAGGGGGACAGGTGATGTAGAGGTTGGCGACAGGTGCAGTAGAGATGGGAGCAGGGGCTGTAGAACGGGGGACACATGGGCTGTAGACAGGGAGGACAGGGACTGTAGAGGAGTGACACAGGGGCTGTAGATGGGGCTGTAGAGGGGACAGGGGCTATAGAGGGAGGCAGAGATTGAGGTGGGGGGACAGGGGATGTAGGGGGGGACAGGGGATGTAGAGGTTGGAAACAGGTGCAGTAGAGAGGGGAACAGTGGCTTAGAAGGGGGCACAGGGGCTGTAGAGGGGTGGACACAGGGGCTGTAGAGGGAGGGAAACAGGGGCTATAGAAAGGAGGCAGGAGCTGTGGTGGGGGCACAGGAGTTGAGAGAGAGCACAGGAGCTAAAGAAGGGGTCAGGGGCTATAGAAAGGAGGGGCAGGGGCTGTAGAGGGGGATACAAGAGCTGTAAAGGGGGATACAGGGGCTTTATTTAGGGAAAGGGGCTGAGAGGTGGCTCAGATCACCTTATCCCTGGTCATCATGGACTATAGAGGGGGGCACAGGGGATGTAGAAGGCGGGCACAGGGGGTGTAGAAAGGAAGTGAGGCTATAGAAAAGGGGGCAGGGGCTGTAGAAAGGGAGGACAGGGGCTGTATAAGCAGGCGCATGGGATCTAAAGGGGGTCAGGTGCTGTGGTAGGGGTTCAGGGGCTGAGAGGGGACACAGGAGAAATAGAAGGGTGAGCAAGGGCTGTAGAAGGGGACAGGGGCTGAGTGGGGTGACTGGGGCTATAGAGAGGGGGTAGGGGCTGTAGAGGGGGGTTAGGGACAGTAAAGGGGGTTAGTGTCAGGGTCCCTTCTGTGGTGACCAGGGATGTCCCCCATGGTACTTACCTCTTACATGAGGAAGTAGGTCCTCTGCAGCTTTCCTCTTCTTTCTCCAGCCGTTTTCACGCCGGCCGCGATAGCCCCACCCCCTTTATGAAGCAGCAAGGTGGCATCAATGTCATGACGCTAATCACGTCACGTTCCACCAAAACGTTCGGATTCGAACGTTTTGGGGGCATGGCTACCATCCTAATAAGCCATAGTATAAAAAGGACTCACAGAGCTAGGTTCTTTGCCCTGTTGTGGTTAAATTTTGTTCCCTATAGTGCTTGTTCTGTATTCTGTTATCCAGCTTTTGACCTTGGCTCCGTTTGTGACTACTCTTCATTCTATACTCCTTTGACCCGGCTTTGCTTACACGTTTATCCTGATTTCTGCACTCCTTGACCTCGGCTTGAATTTGACTACTCCTTGTTCCTATACGTAAGGTCCGGTATACGTTACCTTTTATCTACATTCTGCGTGTTGGATCTCATTCCATTCCTGACAGTTAGGGACGGTAAGGGGGGGGGGTTAGGGGCTGTAGAGAGGGGGTTAGAGACTGTAGAGGGGGGGGTATGGACTGTAGAAGGAGGGCAGAGGCTGCAAAAAAGTGTATTCCCACTTCCCTGAGTCTTACCTTGGACCAGGGAGGGGGAAACCTTGTCCCTGGTGGTCAGGTGGGACAGGAACAGCCAGCAGCCAGCACACAGAAGCAGCCAGGGAAGTCAGTCAGCTGGCCCCTCCTGATAATGTCAGGAGGAGGGGGCGTGATTTCCACTGCTCTACTCCAGAACTCCACAGCGCTCTGCTGGGGCGTCTGGGAGAAGAGCAGTGAAAGTAAAAGTCCCCTTCTCCTGACATCATCAGGAGGGGCTGGCCAACTTTGCTGGCTCCTGGCTGCAGGGAGAGAGAGGTAAGTTGAAAAATCAGAGTCCCCAGCCAGATGCAGGGGATTCAGATTTTTGCGCCACCTGTGCCGCCTTATGGACGCGCTGGCCCTGCCTGAGAGCCGCACGTGTCTTTATAAAGACATAAACTATCACATTGCAGGCAGAGGTGCATACCTCAAACGAAAACTGCAGAGGAATAGGCAGAGGGGACGATACCTGCCTTGAAGTAAAGAGTTTCAGAGTGACCCAAGTCAAGATCCGGCAACTGGGGCTGAAGCATGTCTGGGTCCCGGTAAGTGGCAAGGAAGCGGACTGGGTGCAGGCACTCAGTCGGAGTACAGGAGCTCTGTCAAAACACCAGTTGTCTATTTTTTGGTAGGAAAGTGGCAGGTAGATAAGGTTAGTCTTACCTTGTACCCAAGGTCAGATTCCCCAGAAGGGGCGTTGCTAAGTTCCTAAAACACCAGGCCAAAGCAAAATTAGATGAAACTAACAGAAAAGTGGGATATGTTTTGACATATTCCTGTCTCTCTATGTTATGTTCTCTCTGACATGACTGTGCTGTCTAGCCATGAATAACATTCCAGTGATATTCTCCGGGCTGTCGGTGAAAGCATAGCCAAAAACAAGCACATGCTTCACAGACAGAAATTTAGTGAGATTCTACCATTCTACTTAACTAGTAGAGGGAGTTTACAGGAAAGTTCTGTTCCCCAGCATCTCCTCTCCTTCAGACACCACCTTCTCTCCATTAGTAGCCTCTATTCTAGTGGTGTTCTTGAGAAACAATTGCCTGATGTAAAATTAAAAAAAAATAAAAAAACAGAAAAAAAAAATCCAATGCTAATATCCTCCTGCCCCCTCCACTACCAGATCCAGATCCAGATGCGGGGATAAAGAGCCCCACATCCAGGATTTAAGCCCCAAAGCCCCGTCTAGCAATGCCTCTGCTCAAGATGAAGAAGTATGTTTAGGTCTGAGGGTACATTCCTCATTATCAATATTTATTTCAGAAGTGTGACCCAAAGGGTAACAGTTTAACTTACACTTATGAAAAATACACCTATTTCAGAGATTTTATTTTACAATAATAATTAAAGGGAGAATGTGAAGGAGCGTGTCTAGACAAACGCTAGACAAAGGTGACCTTTGTGAAACAATGCATTTATATATATAAACTGTTGAATTAATATAGGTTATTGTTTATTGGAAGCTACAACCCTCTGCTTCCTGAAACAAAGATACATGTCCTGGTCACATGAACATCTGTATGGTAGCCCTTATAACACCCCTTTATAATCATAGGTGTTTCATAGGTGGTCAATAGGTGTCTAACCGCAAACTGTGAAGGGAAACAATTAATGAGTGCTCCCCTCGGTGGCCACCATTCGTACAGATGAACACCAGCCAGGGGGAGCATTCGTGGATTGTTTCCCGAATCATTCATCTCCCGAACGAGGACCTCTCCGGTGCCCCATTGGAACGTTCACACCAATAATTTAGAACGTTCTCACTCGCAACATAAGTGTGAAACCGCAAGGGAAGTAATTAATGAATGCTCCCCTGGGTGGCTGCCATTTCGTATAGACAAATGCCGTCCGGGGGAGCATTCTTATTCCGGAAGGAGACGCTTCCCTTGCAGGGTTTCACTCAGGGACCTCGTGAGCAGAGCCTGGTCGAGGAAGGTACCACTGTGAGGGTCCATGTGATTGGTATTGGCACTTTTGGGGCACTGGCGAGTTTGGCAGGCTTTTCGGTGCCTGCAGGGACAAACAGACCAGCTTTCTTCCCACAGGCGGGCTTTCCTGTGCCTGGGAGACAAAGGGATGGTCCCTTTTCCCACGCCTGGACTCCCAGGCACAATGGCTCCTGGGAAGAAGACCCTCTTGCGGCTGAGATTGGTAACCCTGTGCTTTTAGTGGCGGGCTTTGGGGACAAAGGGAATGGAGTCCCTTCCCGCGCTAGAGCCCCAGGGAGGGGATCCAAGGGTTTAACCTTGTAGGATCCAAGGGTTTAACCTTGTAGGATTATGTGGTACACCCCATGCATGGGGCTATGTATAAAACCTGTGTGTGGCCAATAAAGTTGTTGTTGTACCTCCAGGACTGCGTGTCGTCCAGTTCCCGGGGGAAATGGGTCTCTTTATATCCTAAATGGTTCCTGACCGGCTGAAGGAAGGGAATTAGCGGAGGTAACCAGCTGGGTTACCCTGGGTCCCCTACAGTGGGTTGTGGCTAGGGATGGGGCTGTTCTGAGAAAGTTAACGTGATTTACTAATAACAATTTATGCAACTAAAATGTACCTTAGAACAAGAACAATGTGTCTTATTTCCACAAACTGATTTCTAAACACATTTAGTTTGAAATGCATTACTGTGAGCATTATTGCTGCAGATCTCTGGTATAAATTCAGACACACCAAGAATACTGAACTCCTACAATAGAGGGACATTCAACAAGAAAAGAGGAACAGAGGGATCTGAGCCCATAATAGGGACTGTCCCTCCTAAATAAGGACTCTTGGGAGGTATGTTAAATGTGTCAAACGCTCCTTCCCACATACATTTGCCACGGACTCCTGGAGGAGTTTAGAAGCAGGCCTCCTGCCCACTGACTATGGTCTAGGTTTGGGACACCATTTGAGAGTTACTCTGCCCAGCCGCCATTAACAGCTTTCCCATACAAATGTAACTGAACGCTGGCCCTCTGGTAGCATGAACCAAACACACGAATAGTCCCAGCGGTACTTAGCCGCGACCGCTATGGAACTCATTTCTGCATGAGGACTTGGTGGGTTTCCGGTCACCTCAGCGGGACTTAGCTGCGAATGTTATGGAACTGTTTTCGGCATGAGGTGACCGTGCGGTTCCCAGACAACTTGGTTCGCGGTCTTGAACCACTTTGAAATCCGCCAGGAGAGAGCTTTTTGGAGGAAAGGTGCCTGAGACTAAGGGGAACAAACGCTACCTAAGAGCCAGACGGGGTACCCTGTATTGCGGTTGCAGGAGCTACCAAAGGTTGACAGGCAAAAGCACCAAATGCCCTGGAACTATTTTGGACATAGGACCAAGTGTGCAGCCAATCAGAACTTTGTGGTGGCGTTTCCTTTACACTGCATGGATCTGAGCGCTATTTGGAGAACTTGGGCGCTCAGATCAGGGCTATTAAACAATGTATTATTTGTGGGGTTATTTTATGTTTTTATTATGTTTTGGGGTATTTTTATGGTTTATATTTTTATGTTTGCCTCTCTGTTCCTGGGAGATAATTGGCTTACCGGTCTCTAACGCAACTATCTCCCAGGCCCAGAGATTCCTGGGAGGGGCTTGTGGGGTCTGTGTATAAAAAGGATGTGTAAACCAGTTGTACTCCCAGAGCTATGTGTCATCTAGTTACTGGGAGGGGAAGGGCTATAATCACTGCTGAGCACCTTGGTTCAGCTCATGGAAGATTTGGAGGGGAAAGTCCTTGTAATGACTAGAGCTCCCAGGACTGTGTGTCGTCCAGTCCCTGGAGGGAATAGAGCTAGTCCCCTATCCTGCTCCAGGACAGAGAGGCTCCATGAGGACCCCAGTCAAGCCACAGTGACTGGGGCAGAAGAACTGAGGTTTTCCCCTGTTCCAGCTAGGAAGCGGTCCTTGGCGAAGGTACCCAGCCGGGGTACAGGGAGCTCCGCTACATTAAACATTAAATAACCAGAATAGGGACAACATAAAGGATATACCATTTTCATAGCCTCTGCGGTTATCCTTTTTTCAGAGCCCACATGAACAGTAGAATAAAAGAACATTAAGGATTATAGCTATTCTTGTGGTGTGTGAATTTTACAGTTCCAGGGTCCTGTTATTTTTTTTAATTGCCTTCTTTTATTTTTATTACTCTGTGTATTGAGAAGGAGCCAGCACATATCTCAATGGCAGGAGAACATAATAAACTGATCTCTGGGTGATGTAATATGGATTTTAATTTGTTCCTGGACACCTGTGATTTTACTTTATTTTCACACTGTGTTCGCAGTTGTAAGTAGTAAAGTGTTTGCCATGCTCCTGCCATCAGCATCATTGTAACCCTAAAACAAATTAACTTTGCTAGCTGGATGGGAAGCTATCCACAAAAGAGATTGATCCTCCTGTGTTGACTGATCGTGATTCTGTAGGCATGGCTCATTGACAGAGCTTTCTCCGTCTACTCTAACCTGTCTTTATCATCGTCTTCTTTTACATTCACTCCTGGTTTTCTATCCCTTTTTCCTTGTAGGTTTCTGGAGCACAAAAGCAAGCCGTGTTATTGTTAGATAGACAGAAAAACTTATGCCACATAGATAAGATACCTTAGTGAGAACAGATCACCAACTTTAAACATTATACCGATAACAACAAATTAAAAAAATATGCAGAAATAACAAACACAAGAAATAAAACAAAATTAAAATGTACTAATAAAAAGCTTAATTTCAGTGCATGGAATTTGATCTTGTCCCATAAACTCCGAACCAGAAGTTTGTCATCCAGCCACAGTTCCACTATTTAGGCAGGATAGGGGAAATGCTCAATATATAAATTGTTCACAGGTCATAGGTGCATTATACATTTTCCAATGAAGCAAAAATGTTACGTGTTTAGTGCGACTATATAACCTCTATCGAACCACATTCATAATTTAAAAAAAATGTGTTTTAGAATTACAATCTGATTAATGAAGACATCATGTCCTGCTCTGTATTCATTAAATGGGTAAATATTCCATTCTGAAATAGGATCTTCAAAAGCTGGTTTGTTATGATTACATGATTGTTACTTAAGGGCAGGGGTTCCCAATTAATTTTTCCTGTGGAACCATTTGACATAATGCGCTAACAACGTGGAACCCCCCCATAATTTTTGGCGCCGTAGCACAGATAGTAAACCGATAGTAGTACTTAGGAGCAGGTGTGCTTTTGTGTGTACAGTTGGTGTTTGTATATAATGTTAGTGTTTTGATACAGGGGTGTGTTTGTATGTAATGTTTGCATTTGTATGCAGGGGTATGGTTGGATGTAGAGTTGGCTTTTAAATGCGGATGTACATTTGTGTGTAGTATATGCATATGTTTAGCATATGTTTGAGTGAAGGGTGTGTTTGTATATAAATTTGAATCTTGTAATGTTTGTGTTTGCAGGAATGTGTCTGCATGTTGTGTTAGTGCTTGATTGCTTGGATGTATGCACATATACTGCCACGTACATACATACACAAACAAATTAACACACAGACACACATATAAAAACATTGACACATACACACACTGACACATACACACACTGACATATACACACAGACACAAAGATGCACACACTGACACACACACTCAGATGCGCACACCTTGACACACAGATACAAACACTGTCACATACACAGACCCTGACCCACAGATACATACAATGGCACTTACAAACATATATACACACACACACAGACACACACACACTGTGACATACAGATAGACACACTCAGATATAGATACTGGCACATACACACACTCAGATGCACACAGTGACATATACACACACCTTGACACATAAATACACACATACTCAGATACACACAGGGACATATACACACACTTGCACCCACAGATACACAAACTGGCACATACACGCACTCAGACACACACATTGAAACATATACACACCTTGACACACAGATAAACACACTGACACACACATATACACATTGGCACATGAAAACACACTGATACACACAGATACACACACAGTGACACATACACACACTGGCACATACACACACACACACAGTCTGACATACATCTTGTTAACTTACCTTGTGGTCCTGGTGATGTTGGCTGAGGCTGATGGGAGTGAGCTGCTGCATGCTCACTCCAGCCTCTCCTCTGCCATTCATGCTGCTCCCTCTCTGGGCTGCCGTCTCCAGCCTCCTCCTCCCGCCCAGGCCCGGACTGGCCATCGGGCATACCGGGCAAATGCCTGGTGGGCCGCAATGGCCGTGAGGCCGAGGCCGGCAGGGGATTTCCCCGGTCGGCCCCTGCAGGGCCAGCACTATCCGAGCGCCAGCCCTGCATAGTGCCTCCATGGGCCGGTGGGGAGATCAAAAATCTCCCTCACCGGCCCACAGACAGGGAGATGCGGCCGCCGGCTGTGTGAGGGAGGGAGGGAGGACCCGGCGGAGCTCTAACAAGCAGCTCCGCCGGTCCTCTCGCGGGATTCGATCAGATCTGCGAGAGTGAACTCTAACCCGCAGGTTAGAGTTCACTCTCACCACTGGACCACCAGGGAAGGAAGGCAGCATGGCTCCCCACCCCCCAGGCATAACGGATCTCCTATTTAAATTTAAATAAAAAATACATTCACTCACACACACAGCACCCAGACACAGCACCCCCAGACACAGCACCCCCCAGACACACACAACACCCCCAGACAGAGCCCCCAGACACAGCCCCCAGAGACACAGCACCCCCCCAGACACACACAGCACCCCCAGACACAGCACCCCAGACACAGCACCCAGACACACACAGCACCCAGACACACACAGCACCCAGACACACACAGCACCCAGACACACACAGCACCCCCAGACACAGCACTCAGACACACACAGCACACACACAGCACCCCCAGACACAGTCTCCAGACACACACCCCAGACACACAGCACCCCCAGACACACACACCCAGACACACACAGACCCCCAGACACACAGCACCCAGACACACACAGCACCCAGACACACACAGCACCCCACAGCACACACACAAGCACCCAGACACACACAGACACACACAGCACCCAGACACACAGCACCCCCAGACACACACAGCACCCCAGACACAGACCCAGACACACACACAGCACCCCCAGACACACACACCAGACACACAGCACCCCACAGTCCCCAGACACAGCCCCTAGACACAGTCCCAGACAGCACCCCCAGACACACAGCACCCAGACACACACAGCACCCCAGACACACACAGCACCCCCAGACACACACACTGCACCCAGACACACACTGCACCCAGACACACACACACTGCACCCCCAGACACACACACCCCACACACACAGCACCCAGACACACACAGCACCCTGCACCCCAGACACACACAGCACCCCAGACACAGCACAGACACACACAGCACCCACACACAGCACCCAGACACACACACACACACAGCGACCACACACAGCACACACAGACACGACAACAGCACCCAGACACACACACAGCACCCCACACAGACACACACAGCACCCAAACACACAGCGCACCCAGACACACACAGTGCCCCCAGACACATACAGCGCACCCAGACACACACAGCGCCCCCAGACACACACAGCGCCCCTAGACACACACAGCTCACCCAGACACACACAGCTCACCCAGACACACACAGCTCCCCCCAGACAGACACACACAGCACCCAGACACACACAGCACCCTCACTCACACACACAGCACACTCCCACACATATACAGCACACACATATATATATAAAATAACCCTCAGTGAGTTAACAGACAAAGAAAATTAGAAACCTAGAATGTGACAGCAGATAAAAACACCCTCACACACAGCACCCCTCTTACATACACACACTGCGCCCCTCACACATACAATAAGTCTAAATATATATATATATACATAAACACACACACTACAGCACCCCTCACACTGCACCACTGCACACATTACGCTCCAGATACACACTAGATCCCTTACCCTATATGTACTCTTAATCCTCTACACACACACACACACACTTGGTCCTTTACACAGTAGCTCTCCTACACACACACACTACATTCCTTGTCAGCAAACACATACAACATTCTCTAAACACACCCTCTCTGCAACCCCTACACACACTACGTCACCTATACACACACACTTCAGCCCGTATGCACACACTCGCTGCATCCCCTATAAAACTATGCCTCCTATACACACACTCTCTACAGCCCCTAGCCACACATATTACACCACAAACACAAATTAAATTGACCTATTTATACAATATCACACCACACTCTACACACACGCAGGCGCCAAACATATGCACCATGCACTTTCCTGGCCCTTTTGTCCTCTGGTATCCCACTTGTGGAGACACCAGAGACAATTTAAAAGCAAACACAGCGCAAGCATGTTATTAAATTTGCTTGCGCTGTGCAGAACAAATTCACGACCTTTTTCTAATGCCAGAGCTCTTCAGCAGGTCTCTGGGCATTGAACCAAAATGCTCACTTTGAGAGGGGGCGTGTTGTCATTAGTGATGACAAAACACACACTCTCTGGCCCCGCCCCCTTTTAGGGGGCTGTTCTGATTGAAAAATGCCCGGCCCTAATTTTTTTCCCAGTCCGGCCCTGCTCCCGCCCTACTGCGGCAGCAACTCTGTGAAGCTGGGAGGAAGTGCTGTCACTTCCTCCCAGTCGGCCGATATTACAGGGGCCTGGTCGATCAAATTGCAGTGGCCATTTTGTTTGGCGAAATTACGGCGGAAACTCCATTTGTGTTCTCGCGGAACACCAATTGGGAAAAGCTGCTTTAGGGGTTAAAGTATTTCTAAGAATTCCGCGGACATAACCTAGAGACAAGGCAAAAGGAAGAGGCTGAAACATTATCATGCCTTTTAACCCCTTAAGGACCAAACTTCTGGAATAAAAGGGAATCATGACATGTCACACATGCCATGTGTCCTTCAGGGGTTAAACTACATAACCAGCTAAGGGGTTCACAGAACTAAAACAAGGTGAGCATAAAGATTTTCAAATTAAAAGAGATATGAGACGTACCTGTTTGTAATAAGATTAATACTAAGATGCCCTTGTCTTGTTTCTACAAGGGTAAGATGTCCACAAGTCTGTCTCACATTAGTATGAAACAGGATCAAACTGTCCAAAAAATCTATAAAACTGTCATGACTACTACGTATTCAGCCCCAGATGGTTTATTCACTTAACTAGGAATTATGGATACATTTGCAAGAAAACGGCAAATAGCAGGTAAAAAAAGGAGCTGCAAAAATTTCAGTTAAATCTTTTTCCTAGTTAGCTGTTTTGGGCCACATTTGCATTTCTTTTGAGAATTCCACATAACAGGTAATTCCACGTTTAGTTAATATACCACAATAGGACATTGGGAATTAAGTTTTCTCGCCTATTCACTGTTTATCAAAAAACTGGATTGCACGATTGCAAGTAGTAGCAGAACACAATATGAACACCCCTTATCTTTCCTGAAACTATAACCTATCTTTAAAAACATGGCTAATCAGGACACAAATAGTGTTATTATAATTACAATGTCCCGGTGTTTTGGGATATTTTCATCATAATAATGAAAATGGGAAACGTAAGGTTGAAGCCATCAGAGAGAAGATAAAGGTATCATCTAAGGTAGTCCTTCTGGACTCCAGAAAATGGTTATTGTGGATCCATTGTCCGTCCTTTGAATGTAACTCATTTTTATTGGTTTTAAACAAGATGTACTGGAAAAGTACAACAACAAGTTGTTCGACAATAAATAGAGAAAAACCACAAAAACTAAAAATATAAAACTACTATTATGTTTCTTTTGCAGTTGGACCAGCTAGTTTTTCATCTAGCCATAGTACATGGAAAGTGGTGGAATTCCTGATTGCCTGTGGGGGCCAGCACCGCTTTAAGAACAAGATGAAAAAGTTGCCCAGAGATTGAAGGCATATCTCAGTGTGACATAGCATTACGACATCAGAGCATAGTTACAGCTGGACCCCTTCTCTCTCTTTCTCTACAGACCATGGAACGGTGAACCAGCAGAAATGTTAATGGACCCTCTACCATCCAAAATAACTACATCTCAAGGCAGTGGTTTTAGTGCATAATTTAGGGATAATTGTAAGCAGAGGCACTGTTTACATTAGTCAGTGAGAATGCCTCTAGTGACTGTCAATCTGTCAATCAAACAGTCAGACACTAGAGGCATGTTCTTGTGAAAATGTTCAAAAATTAAGTCTTCCCATATTAGTGCCACTAAACACTTTGAATGACTCTCATAGAGAAGCATTGAATTTAGTGCAGTATTTAAATTTCTCAGTGAGATTGCATCTAGTGGAAGTCAATCACACCCCCATTCTTAAACAGTCAATCCCCTTTATATTTTATAATGGAACAAGTAAAGATGTATTATTATTATTGTTGTTAATTCTATGAGAAGTGTGCTAAGTATCCTGGTTTCTCCTCTTTCCCAGACATTGGCACTGGAGCCAGCTCTCGATCCTTGTCTATGATGTCTAAATAATACTAACAAGGATGCGTGCTGGCATCCAGAACTACTTTAGTTGTCTTGTCTTGTCTTGATTGTAACACTTAGATACGTGTAATTATACGTGTTATAGAGCTATTTGTTGTTGTTGCTGTTTTGTCTCTCCAGGTGTCCCTTAAAATCTGTACATTATTTTACCATATTGTTTTCTCCACCTGTGGGATAGGATTTTCACAAATGCCATTGTTTGAACAGTCATAGAAATGTAATTGTATGCATCTTGCTAAAGAAATCCTATGTCTCGTAACCATTGTTATTTGGAGATATAATTATAATAATTTGGTTTAGAATTTGAGATTCTGAATGCTGTGTCAATTGTTCATGATGGAAACTTAGTTCACATTTGGAAATTTTCTTATCTATACTCACTTTAAATTTTTTGAGTTTTTGCCCCCATATACTTTATTGCCCTACATACATGTACAACTAGTAGTCATTCACCTAGCAACATGACCATCCATACATAAAGACACACACTATATACATACGGTCATATATATACATGGACACACAATCACACACACAATGACAACATACATAGACATACAGTCACATAGACACACAATCACACACTGTCACTTTCATAGACAAACAAATCCTGCTGCCACCTCCGTCCTGTCACCTTCTTGTCATGACTTGGTATTCTCGGTATTGTCTTGGTATTCTCCAAATTGTGAAAGTGCACTTGTTATGACTAATATAACCCAGTGTCAAATAAAAGCATACATGGATTAATTGCATCCAGGACAAAATAGTTTTTTCTGTATACACCTCAGGAATTGTCAAAATTCAGTTTGTCGCTCCACCTCTATTGTATCTCTCTCTGCACCACCTCACCCATTGCCTTGTGTCTCCTGACCCCCTCACCAACTCCCCTTATCCCAATTGTAGGTCTCTTACTATACTCCCCACACGTGTAGCTCTTAATTTTTTGACAACAGGTTCACTGTAAAAAATGGTCTCTGGTCAAAATGTTCCTGCTATCAGTGTGTACTTGCAGCCACAACCTATTACCATGAGGTAATTTTGTTAAACAAATATGGTAATTATTTTTAAAAAAAATATTACCTGCACTATTTGCTCACTTCAGTAATACAACTTCCCCTGAAAAACTTTCCTCCAGTAAGATACTGGCAGCGGTATTTTTCCCTGACTTGAGAAGTGTTTTTGTTTTATGAACTAAAGCTATCAAAAGCCACATGGACGTCCACAAATGCTGTAATACCATATTATAAATGCACTTTTATTAATTCTATTTTTCACTTCTTAGGATGGGGTTTCTAGTACCATAATGCGTGCCTACTTTTTAGTACTTTGATTAGGTTATTTACAGTTACATTGGATTAGTGGGGGCTTTCTTGAAGCAGCAGGTTGGGAGGAGATCTCTGATAGCTGGCAGTAGGGACGTGCAGTGGGTAATTGCCCTAAATTATATTCCCACGATTTGCCTTTTCTAACACAAAGTATAATTTTGTACCTGCTATTTCTTTATATGATAATTGTGTTACTGTTTGTAACTGTTTGTAACCCTTGAGGGGGCCGGACATATTATATATACACTTTGTTACCTAATTAAGAACTACAGATACTCTTTCTTAGGAACCTCATTTTATATATAATTAATCTGGGGTTCTTCTTTATGTATTGTCTTTGCGCCCCTTTGTTTATCCATCATTACTATTTATAGTTACTACAGCACCTATTAGTTGTATTGAGGGATTTAAATACAATACTTCTATGGTTGCTTATTACATGCAATTACCACTAAGCGACCTAAGCCTTGCTGTAGACATCCCAGTTTAACCCTTGGCTCCCTATTCTTTTTAACTGTGTTAAGTAGTCTAGATTTGGACTATTTTTGTTCGGGGGGGCAGATTGTGTGTTTTGTATGTTACTTATTCTCTGTTACTAATAAAGTTATTTGCTATTATCTTAGAATGTTCTAACATTGGAGGTAATCTTAGTGAGGTTAGGATTCTTTTTTTTAGGCTCCGGCCCTCATTTGTTTTTTGATTTTTAAATGATTGCTCGCAAAATTGTAATAAAGTGGCAAAGGAAGAAAATAAATTGCTGTTTGGGGGAACTTTACATCACTGCAGCAAAGTGAGTAAGTCGAGGAAGCTGACAGTGAGACAGACTTTGGCGTACAGGCTCTTAAATCTCCCATTGATGGCGCTGGGCTGTTTTTATGTCTTGTATGGATCTCTGAGAAGATCAGTCAGTCCTGTGTTTTCTCATTTTCAAAAGATGATGAAAGACATTGCTCCAAGGATTCGCTGAGACACACTGAGGCTCAGAATTCTATCATTTAGTGTCAGAAGCCGGAATATCATAAGTTTTGAATAATCATTTTTAAAAATTTAAGTTTTTTTTTTTTTAAATCGAGTTTTTCTTTTCTTGCAACTTTCATAATTCAGTATATATCTAGGCAGGAGATATTGGATAACTAATTAGACTATTCTTCAGTACATTTTGTGATGTTCTCATCCTCATTAGTCTTAATCACAAAGGGATTTTGTCATAGTAACAATAATAAAATACATCCTAGGGGAATAAACAGAACTGATGTTTAAGGGTAAGACAAGCAATGTTGAGGTTATGTAACTACTGCGAAATTAGCATCCTTTTACACGTTTGTCAACTCTGGTCTTTGAAAACCGCCCGGAGGACAAACTCAATTTGTTCTGCTCTTGGTATTACACCATAAAAGCAATAATAATTATTACTATGATTTTTTTTTCATGCTGAAAGGGGAGCTGACACTTTTCAGGATTTTTAACATTATGTTTATCTATCACTAAATTTAACACATTTCTATTTCAAAGGTGTGAAAAATAAAACTAAAATTAAAAATCCACACCTTTTTATCCTGCATCCGAGTTCATCCATCTTTTGGCTCTGTCAGTCGTTGTTATAAGCTCTGCGTTTTGTACCTGCCAGTCAGTGCAGAGAACACATTTGGAGATAGTTTTCGGAACACAAAGCTGGATTTGAAGATAATGTTTGAATTGGTCCGGTGCCTAATAGTGAAGATGCTGGGTGAATTGGTCTGGTGCCTAATAGTGAAGATGCTGGGTGAATTGGTCTGGTGCCTAATAGTGAAGATGCTGGGTGAACTGGTCTGGTGCCTAATAGTGAAGATGCTGGGTGAATTTGTCTGGTGCCTAATAGTGAAGATGCTGGGTGAATTGGTCTGGTGCCTAATAGTGAAGATGCTGGGTGAATTGGTCCGGTGCCTAATAGTGAAGATGCTGGGTGAACTGGTCTGGTGCCTAATAGTGAAGATGCTGGGTGAATTGGCCTGGTGCCTAATAGTGAAGATGCTGGGTGAACTGGTCTGGTGCCTAATAGTGAAGATGCTGGGTGAATTTGTCTGGTGCCTAATAGTGAAGATGCTGGGTGAATTGGTCTGGTGCCTAATAGTGAAGATGCTGGGTGAATTTGTCTGGTGCCTAATAGTGAAGATGCTGGGTGAATTGGTCTGGTGCCTAATAGTGTCCCTTAAATGTTTAATATAAATTTAAAAAAACAACCGAGCACCTCCTGAAAAAAGTTAACACAAATTATATGCGATTTTCAGTGTTTTATTCAATAGTATGCATTGCAGAGACAGTCACAGTCTCCATTTCATTTTAATTGGAATAGGACAGTGGTACAATCAGTGTTGTTTTTAGTTTGTTTGTTTTTTGCTGTTTTAGACCCAACCAAGGCTGTAGGATACGTGTCCTATAGTTGTGCTACAACTGCCGTTGATCAATATACAAAATGTGTATAATGTGTGTGAATTCATATGAATGTGTGAAGAAGCTGTGTAATATGTGTAGATGTGTGTGGATATATATGTGGATGCAGTTTAACACAGTGATTACTAGCAAGTGTAGTTCACAGACATCTGTGTTGACAAGGCTAGCTGACAAAGTATCACCAACCATGCTCAAATAAACCCAACAAACTCAACTACTTAGCCATCATGCTCTCCATCAGATAGCAAATTTAAAACATGGACAAATGAAAATGTTTATATAAACATGCCTCTAGCAGCTGTCAGACTGTCTTTCTGAAGACTATGCCAGTCTGTTGATGTTCAGCACAATTACACACAGCATGATGACACCGGATGAAGCTTGTGCTTCTCATAGAGAAGTATTGGATTCAGTGGTTGCATATGAGAAGCATCTTGTTGGCAGAGCTTAGTGATAGCCATGCATGTCCCATTGGCCCCCACTGCTTCTCTATGGGAAGTATTGGATTGGACCAAAATAATGAAAATTTATGATCTCTTTGAATGCAGATTGACTGTCAATAGAAGACTTGACATTGGATTACAGTTATGTTTATTTTGTATTTTCTAATTGTAAAAGGGGGAGCAATCTACTTCAGTAAAGGAACACACTAAGGTAAAAAAAAGTAAAAAAATAAAATAAATATATATATATATATATACTATTTTAACTTTTAATATTATCTTCCCTGTTGTTAGATGTTTCTTTCCCTCCCTCGCCACTACACATACTTTGCTCAATATTGCCCCTCCGGTCTTTCCCATGCCTTTCCTCCCTTTTGTACTTCTTCCCCTCTCTGTCTATTATACCCCCAAGCTCATCTTTTGCAGCTCTTTCTAAGTGTTGTGAGCCAGGTTGGTCTTTTGTGAATCAGGTCAGACCAAACGACGTTAACAACTCAACATCATTATGTTGTGCTCCTGCAGCTGACTCTGATTGTCCATTACCACAAGGGGGCAGGTTGTAGATAGAGATGTAGACCCATGCTCTATATACCTTTTTGGCTGACCATACCCTTAGTTAGCCCTCAAGAGCATAGAACTAGGTGAAACTTAAAATTAAACTGGTGATTGCTTTAGGTATCAGATGCCTGTTACCAACAAAAATATAGCTGAAATTTATGCAGTTGAAGGATATCTTAAATGTATTTGGCTCATAGCGGCCATTACAATTTTTACATCTACTTGCTTTGAACATCTTTGATAGAGGGCATTGCTGTAGACATGTGTACCATATTATTTATTATTCAGAGGAACAGTTTCAGAGAAGATAATGTTGGAATAATTTAAGGAAATCCAACATGACCACCAAACCATATAATCAATTGACAATCCATCTCTTGAACAAAACCGAATCTACATCATAGCATTACACAGCAATTTGCACATCTGTAGCATAAATGGTCCTGGGAAAATTGGCCCCTTAAACCAAGATGGCTGCCAGACGATGTGATCTCTGAATGGTGTGGTCCAAACATGCAGCACACCATAGATCTCAAGTATATCTCATAGTATTTCAAGAGTTTTTTATAGGCAAATAACAAAAGTGCTACCAGACAAAGATGACCAACGACAAAAGCATAGAGAGAGTACAGATTTTGCAAATATTAGGGATGTGCATGTGCAAAAATTTTTGTTCGGTTCGGCACTTCCAAAATTTGGGAATTCGGCACTTCGACACTTGGGTTCCGTGCGGCATTTCCGAAATTCGGGACTTTGGGAATTCGGGACTTTAACACTTCAGGATTTTGGGAATTTGAGACTTTAGCAAATCCCTAACCCTACCCATAACCCTAACCCTACCTCTACCCCTAACGCTTACCCCAACCCTATCCCTACCCCTCTAGCCCTACTCCTAACCCTACCCCTACTCCTAACCCTACCTCTACCCCTAAACTTACCCTAACCCTACTAGTATTAGGCATAGGGTTAGTGCTAGAATTAGGGTTAGGGGTAGGGTTGGGGTAGAGTTATGGATAGGGTTAGGATTAGAAGTAGGGTTAGGGGTAGGGTTAGAGGAAGGTTGGGGTAAGGGTTAGGGTTAGGGGAAGGTTGGGGTAAGGGTTCGGGTTAGGGCTAGGGTTAGGGGTAGGGTTAGCATTATATTCCTGTCATCATTACCTTCATTTTCCTTCCCTCTCCAGCTTTGCCACTTTTCAGAAATCCAAAGCACTTCGGCACTTCCAAAATTCGGCACATCTGCAATTCGGGACTTCGGCAATTCGGTTCTGTTCAGCACTTTGGAAATTCAGCACTTTGGAAATTCGACACAAAGACTTCATAGACTTTTAACAAAAAAGTATGTACATATGATTCATATTTGACTTTATTTTTGTACATTACTGTGTTTTAAGGCACGGTTATCTATTTTTTGTATTTGTCTTCGGTCTCTATTCCTACAAGGTTTTGGGGAATCCTTGTAAGACTTACTGCTGCCTTAAAGTATATAGTGAGCACCTAATTTTTGTTTTTTTTATATAATCGAAATGGCCGCCAGGCCAAGTGACCTATTTGTATAATGTTTAGTTTTTTTTTTTGTTTTTTTTTTTAAAACCAACTTATTTAATTATTTTATATATTCAGGTATTCAAAATCAAAAATATTGAAGCAGAAATTTTGAAATACATGGTTGCTTTTGACTTCTTGCTTTGCTAAGGACAACTGTCACCAGAAGCAGGGATATCTACAGGGCAGGGCTGCCCAATAGGTAGATCCCCAAATGTGGTAAAACTACAATTTCTGTGATGCTATATCATTTTAAAGGCATTCTAAAGGCATGCAAAGCATCATGGGAGTCGTAGTTCTACCACATCTGGGGATTTACTTCATGGGTTGCCCTGCTATATAGACTAGTGTTTTTTAAAACACCGTCTGACCCAAGGTGCATGTATATGGCTGTAGGATTCTTTCATATACTAAAGTTAGGGATAAGTGTTTCTCAATTTTTTTACATTTTAAAAAATCTATTTCCTTTTAAAACTTTATGAAACGATTATATTTAAAAATAGTTTTGAGGTGACAGTTGTCATTTAAATAAACCATATTGATGGTATTGTGTAAAGCAGTTGTTATGGTAACCCTGACCACCATTGTCTTTGTAATTGATTATCTTCAGCATATGTACAGGTGTGGGGGTGAAGCTGATTGAACCGTTGCTCTGTTGTTGATGAAATCAATGTGCTTTTTGGAATTTCAGTAATTGAACTGTGCACCCCCATAGCTATTTGTACCTGCAGAATTTGGATTAACAGTTGAGTGCTTCACTACCCAAATAGAAAATAAATAAAAATCATTGTCTGTAGATATACCCCAAATGAAAACATGTATGCATTTAATTACGCATTTCTTCATTGGAGGTAAATCTAAACTAGCTTGCAAAACCTGCAGTTCTCTTGTCTGCTAACTTTGCAAACCGGCCCCTTCTAACCCCGCACAGACTTTCTGTGGTTGTCCAATCACAGATTTCTCAATGCAACTGTATAAGAAGTCTGTGCAAGGAAGATGCTCTGGGCAATTGCTGCCTCTTGAATTTAGCTCTACTGAACGAATCCAGGAAGTAAAATGACCTGTTATCTGCTTAAAAGACAAGGGGATGTGGGGGGGCGTGGCCACTGCCGGACAAGATGGACGTGTAATCCTTCTCTCCGGCATAAGGGCTGAAATCCATCACCATTCTACCACACAGAACCGCTCTCAACCCCTCTTATCCGCCACGGCGCAGCAGAAAACAAAGAAAAATGTGACAAGAGCAGACAAGCTCACCTTTTTTGCCCAGAAAACGCCGCAAACTCCTACAGGCCTATTCCCCCTCAGCCAAGATGGCGCGGAAAGCACCGAGGAGGAAGGCTCTTCGCACGACCAGACACAGGTCGACGACACCCTGACGAAGGGACACCTGACCCTGGCGCTAGAAACCCTCTCGAAAAAGCTCATAGAATCCTGGCAAAGTTCTATTGATGCACTTCGGAGGGACATTCAAAATATTGGCGGGCGCACATCTCACCTCGAATCCAAAATGGATGAAGTGGCGGTAGCTCATAATGATCTGGCGGCGTACGTGGAATCCCTGGAGGGTAGATTGCTACTTACCGAATCTCGGCTGGCTGATATGGAAGACAGGGCACGGCGGAATAACTTGAGGCTGAGAGGCATTCCAGAGACGGTGCAGCCGGCAGACCTACAAGCGTTTGTGAGGGGCCTTCTTAGCGCGTATGCACCGGAGGTCCCGTCGGATATGTTGTTGCTAGACAGAATCCACTGAGTTCCCCGCCCGCGGCACCTGTCTGACTCCTCTCCCAGGGATGTCTTACTGCGCGCCCATTATTTCCACATCAAAGAGCATATTCTCCGTGCTAGCAGGTGCTCACCCAACCCTCCAGACGGCTACTCTGAAGTGCAGATCTACCCGGACATATCAGCTGCCACTCTCCGCAGGAGGAAGGACTTCGCAAGGATCACCGCGGCGCTCCGCGATAACGGAGTGAAGTACAGATGGGGATACCCCACGAAACTCCTGACAGGGGAAGCTGCAATCAATTCTATCTCCAGAAGAAGGCACAACCCACCTGAAGGAGTGGGGCATAAATCTGCAAGCAGGGCAGGACAAACTCCCGGCTCCGAGCAGGCTCAAACTGGACTGGCAGATAGCCCAGAGCGGACATTAACCCTCTCATATGGCGGCATGTTGAGACACGCAAGTATAGAATGTCCTCTGTTTTCCATAGACTGGCACACTATATATGTATAGACTAATATGGTTGCGACACCCTGTTCCCCACTTTGGGTCTGTTCCCCACTTTTGGTTCGTGTCCGCGGGGGCCCCGGGGCTTTCCCCCTGCCGTCTCCCCATGATGAGGGGGGCCTCGCGGCGGGAGTCAGCTGGTGGTTGCCCTCGGTGCTGGCCTGCTCCTCCCCCCGGGTGGGGGGGCCTGTCCGGCGGGCTCCCTGTGCTGGGGGGGGTGGTGGCGGGTGGAGGCTTGGGGATGGCGCCGGGGGGGCCTGCGGGAAAATAAAAATAAAAAATATAGCTCGCCACAGGTTCCCAGAGCCTTGGGCCGCATAATTGCAGACTTGCGCGAGCCCACATGCTGCCTCCCAAGTGTTCTTTGCTTAAACAGCATGTTCTAACACGCTGTGTTACATAAAACCCCCCAAAAAACTACAAAAGGTTCTGTTCAAAATCAAAGCTACTTCCAGCCCACATGCCACACCACTGGAGACCAACGTTTCCGTTCCCCATGGTGCGCACTTATCGCACCAGCCCCTTCACACAGGGGCCTTCTATATATTCCTCCTCCCTCCTACCCTCCTCCCACACCCAAGTTACATACCCCGTGTTTGAGGCATAGCTACTCACCAACATCTTGAGTTAGAACTGCTCCACCCGAGACGGACAAGGGAAGGCAAAAAAAAAAAAAAGGGGACCACAAAATCTTCATACAACTGACCTCTGAAAGTACAAACGATAAATGCGTGCGGTTTAAATACCCCGCACAAACGTAGAATCCTCTTAGACTCTGCCAGAAGGGACCAAGTGGACATATTGTGTGTCCTGGAGACACATTTCACTCACACGAAAATTCCCTCTTTCGCGCAACACGACTATCCCGTACAATATCACTCTATATACTCCAGTAAATCTAGAGGGAACTCAATCTTCTTTCATAAATCCCTAGCATTTGAGCTACTCCAATTGAAAAAAGATCCTCAAGGCAGATACATTATCATATATTGCATTATTAATGACACCCAATATACCATAGCCTCGGTGTATAGCCCCAACACAAATCAAAGGAATTTCTTGCACAAGGTCTTAGCCAAGATGCCCACTCCACAACATCACAATCTCATCCTAAGTGGTGATCTGAATCATGTTCTAGATCACCAGCTGGACACAACAGTCCCGGATCACACTGGGAGACATGCGGCCCTTCGGCCCCAGTGCAGGGCCTTAACACGGCTACTACTTGAATTCAATTTGTATGATGCGTGGAGAATGATACACCCCCACTCACGAGAATACACACACCACTCGCGAGCCCACAAGACTAACTCGCGTATCGACTACATCCTCATATCGGCTCCTCTCCTCCCCTCACTAACAAACAGCACAATTGGTGATTTAACGTGGTCAGACCATGCACCAGTATCCCTCACACTACAAGACAAGTTTTGCTTCAGGGGTACATCTCCCTGGAAACTGAATGACAGCATTCTTCAAGATCCTTTTTAGAATGAGAAATTAGAAAAAGAACTGAATTCGTTCTTTGAACTAAATTGTACAGCCCATACACAAATCCCAAACATATGGCTAACTCACAAAGCTGTGATCAGAGGCCACATCATTAGCCGGGCGGCTTTTTTGAAGAGAGCTCAACATGAATATATCTCACTTCTCAAACAACTTAGAGACCAAACGAGCACTCAACTCATCTCCCCGACTAAGGAAGGCCAGGAAAACATATACCTCCTCAATAAGAGAATTAATGACCTCTTGTTCCAGAAAACGACCCACATGCTATCCAAACTTAAAATGAAACAATATTCGCAAGGCAACAAGGCCGGGAAAGCCCTAGCGGCCTTATTAAAGCAAAAACAAGTTCAATCTAAAATACCATACATGCTCACCTCGTCAGGTACTAAACTCAGTAACCCCCAACATATAAACAACACTATGGCAGAATTCTATAACAAGCTTTATAACTTAGCTGAGGATGATGAGACGCATCAGCCCACGGACCAAGAGATTCGAGATTTTTTGACTCAAGCTCACCTTACAAAATTAACCCCTTTACAATGAGCTACGCTCCAAAACCCGATCACCAGTGAGGAAATAGAAAAAGTCATACACTCCCTGCCACAGGGTAAATCACCAGGCCCGGATGGGTTCACGAACCTATATTACAAGACCTTCAAATCCACCTTATCTCCCCACTTGGTGAAACTGTTTAATGCTATTATAGAGACTGGTCATATACCCGCCGAAATGTTACAAGCCCATATAGTGACACTTCCCAAACCCGGGAAACCCCCAACGAAACACCAGAATTTATGACCTATATCACTGTTAAATACAGATACAAAATTACTATCGAAAATATTCGCAAATAGGCTTTCTACTATCATTCCCTCAGTGGTACACCGGAACCAGGTTGGATTCGTGAAAGGGAGGCAGGGCTCTGACGGCACTAAAAAACTCCTTGATTTAATGACACGAGCGAGGGCAGTGGGAAGACCCAGTGTATTCCTCTCATTAGACGCGGAAAAAGCGTTTGACAGAGTGTACTGGGGATTTCTTAAAGCCACGCTACAGGAGTTTGGCTTCCCGCCGAACTTTATGTCGCTAATCTCTGCAATGTACTCTACACCATCGGCATGAGTAACCAACAGTGGATTTGGTTCCTCCACATTCAACATTACAAACGGGTCCCGTCAGGGATGCCCGTTATCGCCCCTGTTGTACATTTTGATACTGGAGCCACTAGCTAAGCAGATCAGAGAGAACACAAACATTAAGGGCATCCGAGTAGGGAAAGAGGAATACAAACTCACTATATTTGCAGATGACATCATGTTGTCCCTTGAATCCCCGGACACTACCCCTTCTACACAATGTCTTGGCTAGATATAGTGCGTGCTCATACTATAAGCGGAACATCACAAAAACGCAGGCTATGGAAATACCTCCCGTCGAGCGCTTTGCAGGCACTGAAAATCAAATTTCCATACGACTGGCGGACTGACCAGTTAACTTTTTTAGGAATAGCCTTCACAGCCAACCCGCACTCTTTACTACATGCAAACTTCACTAAGCTTTTCAACAAAATGAAGGGCCAGATATTTGGGTGGAGGGGCAAGCATGTCTCCTGGTTGGGTCGCATCGCAGCTACAAAAATGGTCCTCCTGCCCAAACTCCAATATTTATTTCGCTCCCTCCATATTTCACTCCCGGCACATTTCCTTCGGAAATTCCAGGCCATGTTAAGTTCGTTCATATGGGATAATAAAAAAACGAGAATAGCCGCGTCTGCTTTATATAAACCCTTCCAACGGGGTAGCCTCGGGATTCCACACTTGGATGCCTATTATACTGCATCAATACTTAGCCCACTCATCATGGCATTCCAGCAAGAGTCGCCACCCGATTGGATTGAGCTTGAGGCAACATTCACAGGGGGTCACGATATCATGGTTCTTACTTGGGTACCACGACACATTAGACCCCGATTCAGAGAAATGTTGCCCACCACCAAGCTCATCTTGTCCATTTAGGACAAGCACAGAGACAAATCATGGCAGTCGCCTCATCCCTCACCGGCCCTGAAACTCCAGGCGCTCACAATACTAGTCCCTCACTTTAGTGCACAGAAATGGGTTGCCCATGGACTCACATCCCTACACCACATGGTGGAAAATGAGTCACTGGTCCCATTTACAACTCTTCAGACGAAATACCAACTACCAAATGCCCTCAACTTCATGTATATGCAAATAAAGTCCTGGTTTCGCCTCCAGGCCGCTTTCTTTTTTGTACCACACAATCATACACAAACTATACACAGCTCAACCTCACTTCATCCAGACCTGGGAGCGGGACTGCAATATACAATTGGAGGACTCCCAGTGGGCTAGCATATTCAGGGCAAACAGAAATCTAACACTATGTTCCACACATATAGAAGTGTCCAGAAAACTATTATATCGCTGGCATATCACTCCAGTTAAACTGAAGCATATCAATCCGGAAACCTCCGGAAACTGCTGGAGGTGCCAGGATTCCCTTGGCACTAGCTTCCACATTTGGTGGGCTTGCGCAAAAATTAAGCCCTTCTGGCAACAAATATCGCAACTTATATCGAATGCGTCTACCTCCTAATCCTGTTCACTTTTTGCTCCAACTGCTGCCACACAAGGTGTCCAAACCGATCAAATACTTGATATACCACATTCTCTTCGCAGCTCTGAGAATGATTGGAAAAAATTGTCAATCCCCCCATACACCACAACTACAGATGTGTATCCAATATATAGAAGTATCCAAAAGATACGAAGCCATGGCCAGAAAGGCTACTACGACTCAGAATTTTTGGACTGAAGCATGGGACTTATGGGACCAGTATATGGAAAGAAAGCTCCGTCTGTCCCGGGACTTTAAAGAGGAGCAGTGATCTGCAAAACTTAAGTGCAGCATGCCTTGTTACAATTTCCCCTCCTGTTCTTTGTCTTCCCCCCCCTTCCCCCTTACTACAAATGGGCACGGGGTTTCATACCACTCTGATGTTCCCCAGCTATAGGTATGCTACTTAGCCTTTGTATGTTCTCATTGTCACACAATGTATAGCATTCTGTTATATGTAATATGGAATGAAACCTCCTGTCTCTTGAAAAATTGCAAATAAAAATTGCAAATAAAAAAAAAAAAGACAAGGGGATGTAACCAGCTCAATTTATAAATATTTCTACTGAAAACTGCACTTTTTGCAAAGTGGAAAAAAAAAAGGTATATATTTTTTTTCATTTTGACAATATAATTTTTATTTTATTGTCGTATAGATAAAGAACTTGATGGCATAAGGTAACTCATCATATTAAATGGGATTAAATTAACTAAATTAACTAAAGTTCAAATAGCCTGAACATGTCAAAACCATTTGGTTTCGCACGGGGCCATTTTAAATACGAAACCAAGACATATTTAACAATGTCTGGATTTTACAGACAATGCTCCGAATACACTAGACCATTCGCTGCCAAATGGCTGAAGTCCAGACCTGGATTGTTAGAATCTGGGCCTGAATTTAAAAATTCTGAACTATTTTCTTACTGGTAAGCGCCATGGGGATTGGCACTGTAAAATAACGGAGGGGGGAGGGGGAAGGGGGACTTATACACCCCTTGAACCTGCCGGCGGGTACCAGGTGGTGTACTTTAAAGTAAATAATGGGAATATTCCCAGGGAAGTCTGGAGAGAATTGAGACTTGCCCGTCAGAACGCTCTGATTGATTGGCTGAAAGACAATTATTCAGATTGCCCTAATGAGATTTCGAAAACAGATCTCTCAAGCATCTTTTTCTTGCATCATATTTTTTTTTTCTTTTTTTTTTTTTTGATTCAGCCATTTCTTTTTCTTCATTAGTTGTGTTTGAAATGTTTTCATTTTTTTTATTTGGACTTGTTTTGGGGTTGAAGAAAGAAAACATCTGACATCTAGTAAGTATGATTTTTTTTTTTTTACATTTTGTTTACAAGTATACGTTTCATTGCCCCACTAAATATTGTTATTTATTGGAAGGGAATTGGCTAGGGATTTTGGGAACCCCTTGCCAACTGGGGGGATTTATGACAATTTGGGTGGTTGTCAATGGCATATCCACCCTTTCCCTTGTATTTTTCATGAGTCCCCATCCTCCACCTAATGGCGGGGCATTGGGGGGCATTATGTAATTCACCATATTTTGCAAGGGTGAATTACCCTTTTCTAGTGACTGGATAGCAATGGCCATCCAGTTACTAGTTTGTGGCAGATGGGGACATAAGGGAGATTTTAAACATCCCTGATAGTAATATGAGTGTCATATTGCTGTCCATCTGCTTTTTTGCTTTTTTAATTATTTTACACTTTTTATAATGTAGCGGCTCCATAGCAATTGCTGGCCAGTGCCACATGGTTGACCCTTGGAGCACCAACGTTTTTTTTTAACTATTTGCTGCCAGTGGGTAAATAGTAGTACAAGTAATTTGCTTGTGAAAGGCAAGTAAATGATCATTTGTGAACATGCATCCTTCTGGATGCATTCTATTACGGTTTTGTTTTAAAAATCTGTACCGTACTGTGCCTATTCCAAATGTTATAATTTAAATAGGGTTCGAGTACCAGACACCAAATGCTTCCATCTGATTTGGCTTTAGTAAATACGAGAATTGCCATCGCCGTCAGAATTCTGCCAATTTTATTGAACTTTTTCCATTCGGACAAAATAAAATGGTTCTTTTTTCGCATTTTGTTATATTTTGTTTTGTTATACATGGCTTAGTGTCCGTGAGCAATTTAAAGAGACTACTATTATTGGAACACAGTATGTTATAGCTTACACGTTTTTTATTTTTTTCTCCTCTTTTGTAGGTTTTTTAAATTATATGCACTGATCAGCCACAACATTAAAACTACCGACAGATGAAGTGAATAACATTGATTATATTGTTACAATGGAACCTGTCAAGGGGTGGGATATATTAGGCAGCAAGTGGACAGTCAGTTCTTGAATTTCATGTGTTGGAAGCAGGAAAAAAGGGCAAGTGAAAAGATCTAAGTGACTTTGACTACTGGGTCAGAGCATCTCCAAACGGCAAGTCTTGTGGGGTGTTCCCGGTATGCAGTGGTTTGTACCAAACCCAAATTGGTGCAAGGAAGTACAACTGGCATCAGGGTATTCTGCGCCCAAGGCTCATTGTTGCACATGGGAAGAGAAGGCTAGCCCATCTGATGCAATCACACATAAAAACTACTGCAGCTCAAATTGCTGAAAATGTAATGCTGCCCATGATAGAAAGATGTCAGAACACACAGTGCATCACAGTTTAATGTGCAAGGGGCTGCGTAGCCACAAACAGGTCAGAGTGCTCATGATGACCCCTGTCATGTAGATGTGAGCATCAGAAGTGGACCATGGAGCAATGAAAGGAGCTTGTGTGGTCTGATGAATCACATTTTCTTTTAGATCAGATGGATGGCTGGTGTCATGTGCGTCCTTTATTTGGTAAAATTATGGCAGCAGGATGCACTTTGGGAAAAGAGAGACAGTGTTATGCTCTGGGCAATGTTGTGCTGGGAAACCTTGGGTCCTGGCATTCATGTGGATGTTACTTTGACACAGACCACCTACCTAGAGATTGCTGAAAACCACATACACCTCTCCATGGCAATGATGTTCCCTAATGGCAGTGACCTCTTTCAGCAGGGTAATGCACCATGCCACACTGAAAAAGTTGTTAAGGAATGGCTTAAGGAACATGAACAGAGTTCAAGGTGTTGTCTTGACCTCCAAATTCCCTAGATCCCAATCTGATTGCGCATTGGTGTAATGTGCTGAAACAACAAATTCAATCCATGGAGGCCACATCTCGTAACTTGCAGATCTTAAAAGATCTGCTGCTAATGTATTGGTGCCAGATACCACAGGACATCAGAGATATTTTGGCACCACAAGGGGGACCTACACGATTTTAGGCAGGTGGTTTTAATGCTGTGGCTGATCAGTGTATTTCTATATACTTTTGAGTTCGATAGGGTAAATTAAAGTTTACACTCCACCTTTAATGTATAGTTCTTATAGAATATCCCACTGTCCATGGTACTGAAACAGGTTACAAGGCAATCAGTCTGCAACCCATCTGCAAGCTGTAACCAGACAGATGTTTTCTGAGTTTGATGTGGACAGGGAATGAGGAACTAAAGTTTCATCCTGCTGGCATTCCAAAGCAAGGTATGAGATTTGGGTGAGCAGGATACGTTTTACAGAAGCCAGTGGCACTGCCAAACCCTTTTAAAGGGTCCAAGCACAACTACATTAAGCTATAATGGCTGGGATACTTGGGATACTATTTTAAATGGTTAATTATTTTATTCGATATATACAGTGCACCAGAATTCCATCTGTGCATTATAGGTAAATGATAATAAAGGAAACTGTTTGTATCAGAGTTTGACCAAGCAGCCTACTGGGGCCATGTCTGGGCCTGGAGCTCTGACTTTGAGGAGGCCCTCCTTGAGTCAGCAGGAAGATCGATAGATTTCCCTTCTTGACCATGTGCCCCCTCTATTTGTTATGGTCTGCACCTCTATGCAATGCAGACCACTTTAAGTGCCACCACTTTAAGTGTTTAACTGAGCCGAAAAACAATGATGGAGCTCTTAGAGTGGTCTGCTTTTGGTGCAGACAACAATGTTCCCCCATCTGACCACTACGGATCCAGCTTACCTTCCACCGGTCCACCAGGAAAAGGTATGCAGGAGGGACGTAAAACACACTCAGACACTACACACATAACACTCACCCCACATACAGCTCTCAGTCTCCTCTACTACACACACTCTCACACCCATCACTTAGCCACCATACACGTGATGCACCCTTCCACATAGTATGCAAATCTCGTTTTGAAGAGGTTAAGCATATTTAGGGATTAAATATATACTGTATTACTATACCTGCCTGAATTTGAGACCTGTTTTTATTTGCAAGCTTTGATACATTAAAAATTGAAAAAGCCATCCCCTGTGCAATGCAATTTTGAACTTGTTAGTAATACTGCCCAGGCAAATATTTCATGAGTGAGGCACGAAATATTGGATATGCCACAATAAACTATATTTTTCTTCCTCTAGAAAGACAGTGTTAGTTATTCATTTTCAAGAATTGTCAAGGGAATTACATATTGTGGACCAAGAGAGCATCCTTCAACTATTCAGCTATTTTCCCAGATCAGCTATTTTATTCTAACATATTAAATTTTGCAGTAATCCTGGTTAAGTTTATAATCTTGTTCTCAGTGATGTCTCACCACTGTCAAAGTATACACGGTGTGACTTACACAAATGAATGCTGGTTTATCGTAAAGATGCTTTGCTATAGTGTATTTTTTAATCAAACATCAGATTTGCCTCTGTTTGCCGCTATCTTTAATTTGAATAAACGTCTATCCACTGATTATGTTGGCGTAGGCCAGCTGGAGCCCCTGCTTAGTAATGGTCCGTGCAAGTACAGCAGGAAGTAGCGACAGTGACAGAACAATTATATTTGATTTACCTTGGCCAGTAACAGCATACACAAGACATATTTACATCCAACATAACACAATTAGAGCACATAGGTTCTAACCTGGTTTTATCTCTGTATTCATAGTTTGGACTGTAAAAGTGAACACCATGTAATTTCATCTGCAATTGAATTCTTTAACACAGGACCAAATGGCGGATCAATAAAAGTAATTTTCTGAACGTCTAATTAATCAAACGACACTCAGCTATTCTCGGCAAAGGCCATCAAATACTAAATCTCTGAGAGAAAATATATCCGCTAATTATCGCTGGGCCTAGTGAGGCTGATGCTCTAACATGTTCCATAATGGGCACCTTGCACCATTTCTTTAACCCTTTCATTACCAGAATTAAGCAGATTCCATATTATAATGGAACGCAGAGAAATACCGCAGGCCCTGAGTGGGTTAATGGGATAATGATTGTACGCTTGCTTTAAACAGATGATTGTTAAACGATGTTATATTGCTTTGTAAAAAAAGGAAATAAATAGGGTCTGATTTTTGCAGCAAACAACGCCAGCCTAGAATAATACATCTCTCACATGCGGCAGGTGCTACATTCGGTCCAGTTTTGTTATGTTAAATTGTGTGCTGCTTTTTTATCTTTCCATCAGAATGCTTTGGTGTTTAAAGAATGATAGAGTGGAGGGGGGAGGGAGCTCGCAAATTCATTTGACGTCTTCACGGTGTCACTTGAATGCACAAGTAGCTCAGCCAGATTTTCAATGCAACTCGTTGCTGGCGCGATGATTCGGAGGAAATGCAGTTTTAACACCTGAAATTCTAGATGGAATTGTTGGGGCGGAATGCTGTGTCTGGCTGCACCTAGCGAGTTGTGGCTTTAGACACACTATGGATTAGCAAAGTGCAGGGATTATTGGCAGGGAGGTAATACTGTTACAGAGTGCGTTCATGTAATCATAGGTTCATTGTGGCAAACACAGTGCTGTAATCACGTTTTCCTGTATAAAGAAACGCTGGCTACATGAAGAATACCTTTACTACCCCAGGATTAACACCAAGCTGTAACATTCATCCTTTATCATCAATTCAAATCTGCTGTATATCTGCCATAAATCAATAATGTATTAAAAAAATGTATAAATCATCTCCAAGATGGCTTCTTAGTTGTGGGATGGCATACATCCTAGGTACACCAATTAACATGTATGTAATGGTAATCATTAGGTTAATCTAACACTAAGCATGTTGCATGTATTTGAGTAATCTTTGACTCTTGGATCATCCTGCATTTGTTTTGAAATCTCCTCTGTTTGATAGAGTTTGAGAAAGAGCAGCACAATGATTTAATTATGTTGTGCAGGGAATCAGGTAGAATAAAAATGACCTCCTCCTATACTTGCTGGAGGCTGTAAAAGTAACTGCCAATTACAGGCATTTTGGTACCAGAGTATGCGTCACCAGGTGTAACGACAGGCATTCTATTACCCTCACTGTC
The DNA here is from genome assembly GCA_933207985.1 of Pelobates cultripes. Classification (NCBI taxonomy): domain Eukaryota; kingdom Metazoa; phylum Chordata; class Amphibia; order Anura; family Pelobatidae; genus Pelobates; species Pelobates cultripes. Next base: position 49,484,937 of record OW240917.1, on the reverse strand, counting down.
CTGAAATCACAGTGTCTGCCCTTCACTTCCACCTCCACAGATAATTTAATCATCAGTAGAAGGGGAAGAGGTCATGCCAACAGATCCATCAATATTCTGACTTATGTGCGTGAATTATACTCTGATTTTACATGTGCAACATAAATGAAAACAGTTAGCAATATAGATCTTTAAAATGACAAAACAGTGCCAATAAATATTGGGGCTATGTATAAAAAGTGTCATATTCACTTTTTAGACAGGTTATCTGACCTTTTCATTATTTATTGCCTAATTTGTGCCAAATAATTCCTTATTCATTTTATTTTCCTGCTCCATTTTTGGCTTTTTTCACAAATGCATCACTTCCAATTTATAAAAATCGTAAAAATGTAGCTTTCAACGTATTTTTCACTGTCACAATGGAGGAATTTATGTTATTCATATTTATTGAAGTGATAAAAATCTTTAAAAATGCAAATGTTTTATTTTCCGAGCAATATATTAGTTATTTTCCTTATTTTGTGATTGTAATTAATTCTAAAATCAAGAGAGAAAAATAAAAAGGAGCAAAAAAGTCATGTATTCAAAAGGAATACAAAGTGGGAAAAGACTATTATTTTGCTACAAAAAGGTGCAAGTATAAATGTGGACTGAAAATGTTATGCTTAAGAAAATGATGCATGCGCACAAAACTTGTGCAAATGTGAAAGTGAATGCGACAGTTTTTAGACAGTTATTGTTTTTCATTACAAATACAAATATTTATATAGTGCCAACATATTACACACAATAGGTAAAACATTTTTGATATACAGGAATAGTAGGTAGAATTGTTGGAAGTGTCTTTGTAGAATTGTTCTACACTGCTTCATTCTGAGATACTCTGAAAAAGTTACTCCATGTTCTATTGATACTCTGGTTCATTAAAGGGGAAGTGTAATGCTGCAGGGCACAACTTTTCCTGTACTTTGCAACTGTTCTTCTCTGGTAGAATGGTTTCACACTGCCTCACTGTGAGATACTCTGAATAAGTTACTGCTAATTGTGCAGTTACAGACCTTTTTAAATTCACAATTTACCATTTGTATTTCAGAGATTTTGTTACTTCCTTGGAAGGCAGTGGAAGGCAGTGCATCACTATATCTCATAGTTTCTAATACATTGATTCCTTTGATATCACTAAAACCCTTTGATTAGATAACTGCAAGTATATTATCAATACTTTATAACAAAGCATTCTACTTTCCACCACAACTAAAATGCAATATTACTAGTTACTTTGTAGTACCACAATACTTCTATTTCCAACGTGTTGGCCTTGCTTCAATACAATACAGGTAAAGTTTAGTGACTGATTTGCTGAGTAGTTTTGGCTTAAAGGACTTGTAAAATAAAATAGCTTTTGCATACAATAACTACACAAGGTTTTCTTTAGACTGTTTATTGTTAATACACTTTGTCACGTTCTTTTTGTTTTTTCTAAATTCAATAAAGTGAATTTTTTAAATACTTTTTACTTGTTATTCTTTGTAGCAATTCCTTTTTTTTTGTGGTGTTTCCCCGTGTGTATCGAGTGAATACTTAACAGTTCTTTCATGACGTGTGTGTGTGTTAAGCAGTCTCTGTTTGGATATGTATTAGAATGTTTGTGTTTGTCTATATATTAGGCAGTGTATGTGTCTGTGAATGAGACTGCATGTATGTATGTATTAGGTAGTTTATGTGTGTATGCATTAGGCAGTTTATGTATGTAATGTGTGCATGTATTCGGCAGTGTCTTTGTGTGGGTATGTATTAGGAAATGTGTGTGTCTATGTATTAGGCAGTGTATGTATTATGAATTGGGCAGTTTGTGTTTGTGTATGTATGTTTTTACAGTGTCAAGACTATAGTTGTAAAAGTGATGTTTAAGTTACCAGGACCCTGCTGGAGTAAAAGGCGATTTTATTCAGCTTATTTCCAGTCTCATTCTGCCTCCTTGGCTGAGATAATCAAATTTGATGATCTCAGCCAATCCAATGCTTTCCCACAGGAAAGCATTGGGAGGCTATTGCGCATGCGCAGCAAAACGCCACGTTGTCCCAATTAGCATCTTCTCATAGAGATGCATTGAATTAGTTGACCCAGGAAGCACCTCTAGTGGCCATCTGAGTGACTGCCACTAGAGGTATTCTTAGCACTGTAAATACTGCCTTTTTAAAAAGCCTGCAGGGGCATGGTTTTGGTGAGGGAGGGCAGCATTTCATCCTTTGACCCAGGAAGCACAATGTCTGTGGCCGGCCCTGCGTGGGAGGGCATTCCATAAGGAAGTGACAGCCTTATTCTACAATGGGTTCTAGTAAAAATATTTATCGTGTCTGTGTCACCTACTAGAGTCTTTGCATATTTATATATATCTACAGACAAAATTAAGCTCTGCACTCAAACACTAGTCCTGGATGGCAGCAATAGCCACAGTACGAATCAGCCGAAATACATAAAACAAAATAAAATAAAAAGTTACCTGAACACTATTCCAAATCCCTATGCACATTTCAATATATACCTGGTGCTATCTGCTGTGGGCACGGCCATCTTCAATCTTCAGCTCCTTGTGCTTTATCCTCCAGGAGACCACATATGGGCTGTGTTGTTGCACATGCAGTGATGTCTATGTAGGATTCTGCCACAGGAGTCTCCATAGATATTGTCTTGCGATGAGTGAGATGAATGGGGGAAGTGAAGAAACTCGACAGCGCCACAGAGCTGCCTTTTATTAAGTTAGGGATTTACTATAAGGTAGGGTAGTCCCAACTTTGTTTTTCAATATCTTCGGACTGCATTAGAATATCAGTGAAATTTTGACAGTCTTTATGATTAGATTGTATCTTCAAAAATATTTTTTTTCAGGGTGACAGAGCTTTAAGGTGGCTCATTTCTAACACTAACAATTAATTAAACTATATGTAAGATAAGGAATACAATACAAATAACCCCTTTAAATACAAAATACACTGCTCAAAAAAATAAAGGGAACACAAAAATAACACATCCTAGATCTGAATGAATTAAATATTCTTCTGAAATACTTTGTTCTTTACATAGTTGAATGTGCTGACAACAAAATCACACAAAAATAAAAAAATGGAAATCGAATTTTTCAACCCATGTAGGTCTGGATTTGGAGTCACATTCAAATATAAAGTGGAAAAACACACTACAGGCTGATCCAACTTTGATGTAATGTCCTTAAAACAAGTCAAAATGAGGCTCAGTAGTGTTTGTGGCCTCCACGTGCCTGTATGACCTCCCTACAAATGCTCCTGATGAGGTGGCAGATGGTCTCCTGATGGATCTCCTCCCAGACCTGGACTAAAGCATCTGCCAACTCCTGGACAATCTGTGGTGGATGGAGCGTGACATGATGTCCCAGATGTGCTCAATTGGATTCAGGTCTGGGGAACGGGCGGGCCAGTCCATAGCATCAATGCCTTCATCTTGCAGGAACTGCTGACACACTCCAGCCACATGAGGTCTAGCATTGTCTTGCATTAGGAGGAACCCAGGGCCAACCGCACCAGCATATGGTCTCACAAGGGGTCTGAGGATCTCATCTCGGTACCTAATGGCAGTCAGGCTACCTCTGGCGAGCACATGGAGGGCTGTGCAGCCCCCCAAAGAAATGCCACCCCACACCATTACTGACCCACTGCCAAACCAGTCATACTGGAGGATGTTGCAGGCAGCAGAACGTTCTCCACAGCGTCTCCAGACTCTGTCACGTCTGTCACATGTGTTCAGTGTGAACCTGCTTTCATCTGTGAAGAGCACAAGGCGCCATTGGCGAATTTGCCAATCTTGGTGTTCTCTGGCAAATGCCAAACGTCCTGCATGGTGTTGGGCTGTAAGCACAACCCCCACCTGTGGACGTCGGGCCCTCATACCACCCTCATGCAGTCTGTTTCTGACTGTTTGAGCAGACACATGCACATTTGTGGCCTGCTGGAGGTCATTTTGCTGGGCTCTGGCAGTGCTCCTCCTGTTCCTTGTTGCACAAAGGCGGAGGTAGCAGTCCTGCTGTTGGGTTGTTGCCCTCCTACGGCCTCCTCCACGTCTCCTGATGTACTGGCCTGTCTCCTAGTAGCGCCTCCATGCTCTGGACACTACGCTGACAGACACAGCAAACCTTCTTGCCACAGCTCGCATTGATGTGCCATCCTGGATGAGCTGCACTACCTGAGCCACTTGTGTGGGTTGTAGACTCTGTCTCATGCTACCACTAGAGTGAAAGCACCGCCAGCATTCAAAAGTGACCAAAACATCAGCCAGGAAGCATAGGAACTGAGAAGTGGTCTGTGGTCACCACCTGCAGAACCACTCCTTTATTGGGGGTGTCTTGCTAATTGCCTATAATTTCCACCTGTTGTCTATCCCATTTGCACAACAGCATGTGAAATTGATTGTCACTCAGTGTTGCTTCCTAAGTGGACAGTTTGATTTCACAGAACTTGGAGTTACATTGTGTTGTTTAAGTGTTCCCTTTATTTTTTTGATAAATGTATATTACAGTGCTCTAATATTTATACTAAATCTGTTTCATGTTTTCTTTAGTTTGTCTGCTTCATCTCCTGATGGTCTCATCACTATACACTAAATAAAGTTGATTTTATACCAGTGTCGCCTGTGTTAACCAGGCCAAAATACATTCATAGTGCCAGGTTTTAACCCCTGGGTTATATGCGGCCACCTAGGATGGCCTTATGGTTACCCCTTCTCTGGATGCTGAATTAGCACCTCATTTTTTTTATCAGCATTTTCAACATTTATCTCAATACACCCTTATATAACCCCCTAATAATATGCCAAGGCCTCCTCTTACACTCTTACAGCTTATGGAATCCTTCTTATTTAGGACAAATGGTGTATAATTTCACTACTTCTCTGGGTGGAATATACTTAATGGTTGTCTCCTTTATGGATCCCTGCTAATTCCTCCCAGAATACAGAACAGCTTTCTATATCTGGACCCTTTCTTCATTCCAATGACAGACAATAAGAGATAATAAGAGTAGGCATATTTCACGTATATGGCCCCTAACTCCCTCACCTGACCCCATTGTCTACTCCAAATGGGTTCCTTTATTTTAAGCAATAGGGGACTTGATCTAAGAGGAAAAATGAGGAGATATTCTTCTCTTTATAAAATGTATGTCTTGCTGTTTGTCTGTATGTTTTTTGGCACGTCGATGTCTGACATAGTCCGGGTTATTTACCAACGTGTGACTTTGAAATATATTCAAAGTGAATTTGAAATTTAAGGTCAAAGAATCTGAACTGAAGGAAATGCTGCCTTAGAGAATTTTATGCAATTTGACTATTTTGTTCTTAAATTTGAAATTATCACTCAAGAGAATAACCCTGGGCATATTTCAAGCATATGCATCCTTCTGTGATGTGATCTAAACAACATGCATGTAGGCTTGCCACGTTGTACACTCAGTTCTTGCAAGCAGACCCATGTCCGTTTAATCCACTTATTAAGCCAGTGCAGATCCTGGCTGGAGTTGCTATGGTAATTGTGACAACCTTTTTCTTGGCTGAAGGTTGGCTGTCAAATACCTATTTGAATCCAGGAGTCTGGGTGAGGGGGAAGGGAGAATGAAAGAATAACAACGTGCTTGCACAGACCACCGCTCCTTTAAAGACAGGTTTAATTTTTATTCTAAAAACCATCATATTGTTTCTTTTGCACGTAACAGGCTTTGTGATTCTTTAGTACAATATGGGTGGAAAACCATTACCAGTGATCTAGCAGTGAGCATTAAGAGGTTCATTCACTATGGGAATTATTCTCTGAAATCCTATTTGTATTGATGTGGATACAGAATAACAATATTTAGGTTAAAGTAGGACAAGAAAAGGAATTTTACTGAAACAGCGAATATGGCTTATATTTTGCAAACTGAATTCAATTGAGTACATTTCAGTGTTAAGTGACCAAACTGCTGAATTGAGGTGAAATGAAAACCTAATGAGAATCTCTGAATTTTACTCAAAATTGTGACAGATGAAGTTCCCAGATGGTTGGGGATAGACTCTACCCTAAGAATTCAACCAAATGTATTCAACCCCTGATCCAGTGAGACATCATACCATATTCAATATCATAAGCTTATAGATCTATGTATTTGGGAAACAACAACTGCTTTTAAAAAGAAGTCTGGCTACACTCTCTAATGTGGTTACCAAATAAAATCCTAGAAGACGGTATGCTATGCAGGAACATCTTTTAGGATGCACAGCATCTGAAGGACCAAGGCGAAGCTAATGGATGATGTCAGAAATTCCACTAGAGTAGACTAAGCATCTTTGAAGGTGGTATACGAATACAACTGGGCATTTTTTAAAACATGCCCCAAATTTTGGCATGAGTAGTTGCTCAGCCTCTCTACAGAATCTCCAGCCATCAAGAAAGTGGGGGAGTACATTTCAAAATGAATCATTACAGACACATTTTCTCTATCACACATATATCATTGGTCCCTTCAACTCCAAAGTGTATTTTTTGTTATAGCTTCAAAAATGTGGGTAGGGATCACTGCCCCATCTGCCTGTATGAACTAGCCTTCACTGGTATTGGGTAAAGGGAATTATCAAGCATATTTAGCAATTAGTCCTTAGTGTACAATTACAATTTGGGGTAATTTGGTTAATGCTAATAATAAGGCACAAAAAAGGCTGAATTCCATTCAGAGTCATATTTAACAAATACCAAATTGACAATTGTGACATTTTCAAGCAAATTTGGAGATTTCCAAAAAATAAATCTCAACATTCAAACGTAACAGTAATTACCTTATGAACTGAGAAAAGTGTGACAATCAATATCTATTTAAAGATCGGATGTGTCCCTAAGAGGACTTTAGATCAGGGGTGCCCAAAAAAGTAGATCGCTAGATGTTTTAAAACTACAGCTCCCATAATACTCTGTCCTTCTACAGGCATTCTAAAGTCATGCAAAGCATCATGGGAGTTGTAGTTCTACACCATGTGGGGATCTACCTTTTGATGAACACTCCCCAAAAAACGTATTCAAAAGTTTCTTTTGTGTTGAAAAATCAAATTGAGGGTTACTCACTTAGACCTTGATTTATATTGTAGGATACGCTTTTCAAATGATGTTTTCAACATATTAAAAATTCAAAAACATTTCATATATAAAAGTAAATGTCAATACATATAACAACATTACACCATTTTTCATAATATTAAATCATTTCAAAAGTTTATCCAAAAATATTAAATCATTTAAAACATATCTAACATTAAATGGAGTTCTCTGTTTAAAACGTGTTTGAAATCTTTCCAAATGATTTATCTGCAGAACTCACCGTTAAATTCTATGGGAATTTATGTAACAAATTAATTTGGGAAAGTCTTTCTAACATAACTGAATTATTTGGAAAACGTATTAAATCAAGGTCTCATCTGGAATTGAAAAAGGAATTGCAAATTCTAGGCCAAAGTAGCAGAACTGGCAGTATAGCTAGTTTAGAGAATGTTTCCAAATCCGTTACTTTGGCCTAAATTCACCCAGAATTCCCTTTGAATTCTCAGTTTAGTGACAAACCCTGTGTTTCTCATTAAGCACTGCCTAGCACATGTTTAATGTCCCTGGAGGCAGATATGAAAACCTAGGGACTTTCTTTGGAAATGCAGGACTATTGGCTAGAGTGCTCACTCTCTGTTTATTTCTCCAAGCTTGGGGACAGCTATTGCTTCAGTAGATATTATTTACATATACCAAGCCTGTTATTGTTTAATATAGTAAAGGAACCATCATGACTACCTGAATTAGATTATGAGGACTGTAGCCCTTTATAACATGGTTAGATCTCTCAGTTATTTAAATCAATGATGCCATGTGTCTGTAATCCCAACTGTATTTCCCAGAGTTACCCAGCAAGGGTTAAATCACAGGAAAGAATAAATAAACCCTGCAATACTAGGTGGGCTGCCCTAACATTAAAGCAGTGGAGGAGAGGTGCTTGTGGTGAGTGTGGGTGGATGGTTTTGCACCAGTTACTGGGGAGGGACAGGGAGAGGGGAGGAGTTGCTTGTGGCCTCCAGGGGGCTCCTTTGTGTTGAATTTAGCAGCAGAATCAGCAGCTGCAGCCTCTAAGCTGCACACCCCATGTTCCATGCAAATTTGTGAGATCAGTAAGTGTCAAGCGCCTTCAGCCTGACTCCAACCCACTGGCTCCTGGGAACTGATGCTGCATTAAGGACAGGGGGCTGCTGTGCAGGACTCCACACAAAGACTCCCATCAGTAGCAAGCAAGGGGCACAGCTTCTCCCACCCATCTGTCTCCTCACCTTTGTATGTCCAACTGACAAGGATAAGGTGCCAGTTGCCATCAGATTGTGCTGCCTTAGGTAAGTGGCTTTTAGAACGTTGTGCATCTTTTCGGATATCAGATAAAATATTCAATTTAACGCTTTGGGTACCTGAAAGGTGAAACCACATTGAAATAGTTAAATTGCAATTAAAGGGTGCAGGAGGATGAGACCACCAGTACCAATCAATTATGATGAAAAGCCTTTGAATTATTAAACATTACCAAGCTGAATCATTTCCTGATAAGGGATGGGGAGAGTCTATTCATGTCCTCTGGGTGACTATATGTGTGTATATATATATATATATATATGTATATATATATAAATATTTGTTTATCAATTGAATTATCCTACTGAATTTGTGAATATAAAGTCACATCAGCTTAGCTTGGGGTGTTAGGAGTTGGATTCTAATAGCAGGTATATTGTGGCGTTACTATACATTCTGCATTTATGGTTGTAGATACTGGGAAAGTGACTGTGTATGGTTATCGAGATAATGTGTCTGGCTAAGATTGAAGAGAGTTGTAGTCTATGGAGGCCTTACCCCTTTCCTCTCACACACCATACCAACTGTGCTGGCGATATAAGGAGAACATGCAGGCATTAATATAAGTGGGTGTGTAAATTTTAATTTATTTCCTGTGTTTTTTTGCTTTGCAGGGGCTGTTTAATACACCACCATGGTGAAACTAGGGAATAATTTTAGTGACAAAGGGACAAAGCCTCCGATAAGCGAAGATGGATTCGACACCATCCCTCTGATGACCCCCCTGGACGTCAATCAATTGCAGTTCCCACCCCCTGACAAGGTATGTATGGAGGGAATGATGGATGCCTTGAGAGTGTTTTCTAGAGAGGTTGCCAAACCCATAGAACCATGGAATAGAATGAGAGAGGAATACATAAATCCCAAAATTCTAATTGCCTCCTATGGCCACTTCTGCAGTTGATACAATTTAAATGATATCAGCCCTGGGTGTGATGTGAATTTTAGACAAAGGATAATTGATTCATTTTAATTCTGGTGTGTGTGTGTTGTGTTGTGTTGTGTTTTTTTTTTATATATATATATATTTTCAAATCTTTCTATGTCAATAGAGAAAAGATTAAAGAAGATATATATTTACCATTACAATGTATCGTGTCACACATTTTGAGAAATGATTTAATAATGGCATTTTGATTTCTTTATTTTGTAAGGAAGGATTAGAATTTTCCTAATTCTCTACAATTTGCAAGCCAGAAAAATGCTGCATTGTGGCATTGCTGCAACAAGACAATGGCTATCCTTCACTACAACAAAGCATGTTCCTCTGTTTTACCCTGCGCTACAGAACATGTTTGCTCTCTCTAAAATTCTAATGCCACTAAAAAAGTCACTATATAGGTTTCCAAATTTAAATCCTAATGTGCACACATTGTTAATTATGATTTCTGAAATTCTGATATTGTAACATTGTTCTTAACAAAGAACACCAGTATTTGCAGCAGTGTGCATTGAATGTTAAAGCTGTCTGTGTACATGCAAACTGGTTGAAATAATAAATCACGTTGCAGCGTTGACCTGAATGTATCCTCAGGGAATTTGTAGTGCCTTAATTCAGTTTATAACACACAAGAAGACCCAGGAGCTCTGTTGAATTTATTCACTAAACGATGAAGGGAAAACTAAATTGCAAAATTAAGAAAGAAATAGAACATTTTGAAAAATTCTCCCAACTCTAGTATAGTTATAGCTCGACTATATATTAATATGAATTTTGCGACTACAATTCATTGTTTAGTGACTAAAGCCCCCTATTAATTACGTGTGCATTTTGACACCACCACAGTCTTAAAAATTGTTAAACGGAACTTGGCTGCATTCTAGCAAGCCTTACTCACAAATCTTTTAATCCATTCTTCTGAATTGGGGAAGAATAACTTCTATATTCAATGTTAAAGCTCAGGAATCTTTGTTTTTGGATATGTGAATGAATTTATTTTTATTAAAGGGAACAAATTATCTAATTGTAGTTTATATTTATATGTATATAATTGATTTTTTTTATTGTGTGGTTATTGCAAACACTTAAAATAGCTGCTCTTCTAAATATAGCTTGTTAGTTGCATCCACAACTAAGACAGGCAGAGCTCTTATCTACAGATTGCATGAAAGGCGTCCCAAACAAATTTTGAAAAAATAACTTTGGCACTTTTTATAGGAATCAGGGAAGCTATTTAAATTGCAAATGGGTAATTCACTCACATCCTAGTACCCTGTAGAAATGTTATACAAGATTCCGTTGTCATGGGGGCTTTTATGTGACTTTAAGGAGATGCATAGTCTCTAGTCGCTGGGGTTGGCAACCTGTGGTACTCCAGATGGTGTGGACTACAACTCTCTTGGTGCATTGGCAGCATGATGGCTGTAAGAGTATTATGGGAGATGTAGCCCACAACATCTGGAGTGCGAGATGTCTACCATGAATTCTAGACTTTTTGGTGGTGTTTCTGTGTGAAACGTTTGGGGACTGCAGATCCAACACTTTGGAGAGGTTACGTGAGGGGAGGATCCATCACAAGGCCACAAATTTTGAGGGGTCTCGCAGATATGGGTACTGGACAAGTGTTAAGTGGTGGCTGCTGGTCACTCACACACTACAGAGCAGGCTGAGCAGAGGAACGGAAATGGTTGGTGTGCTAGGGTGTGCCAAGAGATGCATTCGTATGCTTGTGTGTCTGTCTGTATGTGCGTGATTGTGTTGTTAATAAGGTTGGTTTGTGGATACACGTGAGCAGCTGTTGATGTAAATATGGGCTAATGAGATGCGTATGAATGGATAATTCCTAGTGTATTGTGGCTAATTATATGTTTTTAAGTGGCTAGCTATATGAAAATCTATGTATACCTCCTAACATATAAAAAACGGACAAAGAGGGGCACTTTATGTTCTGGGGGGTAAATGAAGGTGTTGTGATATGTTTTAGGTGAATTATTAATAATTTTATACAACTAAAATGTAATTTATAACAAGAACAATGTATCTTATATACACAGATTGATTTCTAAATACATTTATTGTAGTTTAAAGACCCATTTCTGGGAGTTTTACTGCTGTGGAGCTCAGGCACACCAACAATTTGAAACTGCTAGAAAGAGGGACATTAGGATAGAAAGGAAGGATTCGGTCCCAGAAATAGGACTATCCTTTCTAAATAAGTACAGTTAGGAGGTATGTGGATGAAGGGGAAGTACTGTAAACTTTCTGGCCTTGGTCTGTGCGAATGTTAAGTTTGGTCCTAGGCCCTAGCCTTACAGGCTTTTATAATGGGTTTCTGGGAGAAAGTTTATTTAGATCCCAGCCCCGCCTTTTGTTTGGTGACATACTAACTCAGCCCCTAGGGGCAATTAATTAGCAAGTACTCACAGCGCTTGATTACCTATCAACCCTGCATACATCTGAAAGTGATTACAGCAAAGGAAATAGTGCAATCTATAAAAAAAAAAAAAAGGAAAGGTTTATGACATTTAATTTTTATTTTCAAACCACGACCTTATATTTGGCACATATAGTGATTTTTATTCCTGCTGAGATAAAAAGTTGCTTAAAACTAATCTATTTAAAAAATAAAATAAGTAATAATAATTTAAAAAATATTTTTTTTAAATGCCCATCCAAAAAGAGGAAAACTGACCTTCAAGAAGGACAAACACAGGGCTTGTTCATCGTCAACTGATCTATCTGTTCCATAATCCCATAGTTAGAAACATTTAAATCTGTCCTTTAACCTCTCACTCCGTTCCATGTAGGATATTATTGGAAATCCTACCATTCAGGGGATTATGTATTCATATCACCCTTCTGCCAAGCAAGAAATCAATTACATGATAACGCTGCTTCACCATAACACTTTTTTGCTACACAAATTAGAATGTGATAGATGGCAACCTGTTTCAATATAAAGGGGCAGACATGTCGTTCTTGCTGATAGCTGTAACGTACGTGATATGAATTTAGATGCTGCGTAAATGTATAGGATTTATTTATCTAACAGTAATTTATAGCGAGTTGAAATCAGATCTAAAATTCATGCCAAATTAGTTGAGTTGGAAACAAGACCAATGTCTTGTCTAAACTGTTTGTTTAACCACAAATCACAGTTTAATTAAAAAAATTCATTTTTATATTTCTACTGATTTTGATTTAAATAGATTGCAGCGTTGTGAGTAACTTTTTAAAAATTATTTGTTTGCAATTTCTGTCTTGAATAGTTAAAGGGATACCATAAGCATCAAAGCAACTTTAGCTTAATAAAGCAGTTTTGGTGTATAGATCATGCCACTGCAGTCTCATTGCTCAATTCCCTGCCATTTAGGAGTTAAATCACTTTTATGTCTGTTTATGCAACCCTAGACACGCCTCCCCTGGCTGTGACTCATACAGCCTGGATGAAATTTTTTTTTTTTTTTTTTAATTTTCAATCAGATGTTTACTTTAGAAGTTTTTATATCCTGCTCTTTTTTTTTCAACTTTAATTACCAAAAGAAGGCTCCTGCAGGACCTAGCAAGCTATTAACAGATCAGGAGTTAATACATTCTCTATATGCAATAAAGGAAGTTTTTAATATTCGCTTTCTCTTTACTCGAAATGTGTAGGGAGATGGTGTAGGCCAGGTGTTCCCAACCCAGTCCTCAAGTGCCCCCTACCAGTCCAGGACTTGGGGATTACTCCGTTGGGCATAAAGTGTTGTTTTTTTGTTTTTTTTTCCTTCTTTCCCCATCCAGCAGCAGCATGTCCTCTGTTCTTGCGGTCTGCGAGAGCATTGCCGTGCGTTGCTATGGCAACCAGCAACAACGGTCTTGCGGATCGCGACAACAGAGGACATGCTGCTGCTGGATGTGGAGACTCCTGGGCCCCTCTTCATTGGGCAACCATACTGTTCCACCAGACCAACATGGAATGTAGTGTCACCCCTCCCTGGACACAGGTAAGAGACAGGGAGGAGGGTGGGGACATAGACAAACAATACACACTGCTCATTACACACACACACACTGCATATAGTACATAAACTACACACACACACACTTGTATGTGTGTCTGTTTGTATCTCTCTGTGTTTGTATGTGTGTCTCTGTACGTGTGTCTGTGCCTATGTCTCTGTACGTGTATGTCAGTGTTTGTCTGTATCTTTACATGACTGTGTTTCTATGTATCTGCATGTGTATACCTATGTGTCTATCTGTATGTGCCAGTGTGTGTGTTTGAGTATATGTGCATACATCTCAAATATAGGATCCGCCCCGGGTGCCAAATGCTCCAGGTACGCCCCTTGTACTTTCCAGTCCCAAAAAAGGGTATTCACACTAAGGTATTACAGTACAGATAGACCACCATTCCCTCAAACTGTAGACAAAAAGAAAAAAAAAATATTAGGGCTCACATAGGTTCTATTCCAAATTGCAGACTTGATTAAAGTTAGGCAGGCAACGTTTTGACTCAAGCCACTTGAGGAAGGCTCCTGTTTGACCAGAAACATTGCCTGTCTAACTTCAATAAAATGTGTAAGACTTGGAATAGAGCCTGTGTATATTAATATTTTTTTCTTTTTGAGTATTATTTGGCATTGTGAACTTTCCACTTTAAAACTCAATTATTTATTTTTTTATTATTATGATTACACACTCTGGTAGAAAAAAAATATATAGATGCCAGTGGGATAATGAAGATCTTTACAGTATGCTTTATTATCCGTGATAATCCCTCGATAAAGCCAAATTGCTGGAATATTGTATGTTCTTTAGATGTTAATCACTTCTTGCTTTTGATTTTTGTTATTTTTGACTAGGTATGTAGTCCTTAATATACCATCTGTTTCAGTAGCAAGCGCCATATGTCTGATTATGATTCTAAACTTGTAATATCTAGATACGTTGAATTAATTAAATGCAAATCTGTTTTATTCAATGTTCTTTAGGTTGTGGTCAAAACCAAGACTGAGTATGAACGGGATCATAAGAAAGGCAAATTCCGCACTCCCAAAATTGCCGAATTTACCATCAGCATCAGTGAAGGAGTGTCGGAAAGATTCAAGGTAAGAAGCCCTACACACACCGTCCGATTGTTATCTGACCCCACTGCCCTGTTGTAGGTTATTAACAAGGACCACAAGGTAGCTTAATCTAGGAATGAATAGGATTACGAAGGGGTTAATTAGCAATGTGTTCTGAAAGAGGAGCAATTTCCATGATAGCCTGTGGAATGTTCCTTCTAACTGCACCACATTTAGAACTTTCCTCCAATGGATTGGTTTAATTTGCACCACAGAAATGTTTCTACCTTTTTGAAAGACGTAGAGATTCTTTACAGTTTTATTATGAGTTTAGACTGTACTGAGAAAAAGTTCCTTGATAGGTTAAAGGTACACTGTAACTGCTTCATCTAATTTAAGTGTTTATAGTGTCTGAAGTCCTTTTAATTGATTTTAAAATCAAAAGTAAGTGAGGAAAAAAGCATTAGAGGTATAGCTAGTGCAAAAATTCTGCTACTCACATTTGAGGATCATATAAAGTACAAATGTTTCAGATCTGTAACCCTTTCTCAGGTGTAACCATGTTTGTACTTTTTATATTCCTTAGTCAATGTGAGTAGCACAGTTTGTGTACACTCCATACCTGTACCACTCTTTCCTGATTTTTCTCTTGATTTTGTCTAATTTACCGCTGTGGGAGCAACCATGGTGTAAGATTAATAGCTGCTTGGCATTAATGTTTTTTGTTTGTTTTTTTTTAAATGTGTTTTTTTTTTTTTTTTAAACAAATTGTTTCTTACTGCAGTAATCTATCCTTTTCATATTTGCTTTTTTATTAAATCCTTTTTTTATGTTTTTAATAATAGTCTCCAGCAGCCCACCCCCTCAGTGCTACTTGGGCTAATGAAGTATTAATTCAAGCAGGCTGAAAGCGGTCAGCTGACACTCTCAGCCAATTGCAGCAAACATTGTTGGTATGATATGGTATGGATAGAAGGAAATAATCTCTGCCTTAGCCATACCTTCAGGGGTTAGACTGTGGGCGGCCGGGGACACTCTTTCAGAGTTAAATTGCTTGAAAATGGATTAATACTCAATGGAAAAACAGCGCCTTAGGACATCAGGCACTATAACCAATTAAAGGGACACTATAGTAACCAGAACAACTACAGCTTATTGAATTTGTTCTGGTCAGTAGAATCCTTACCTTCAGGCTTTTTGCTGTAAACACTCTCTCTTTTCAGAGAAAATGCAGTGTTTACATTACATCCTAGTGATAATGTCACTGGCCACTCCTTAGATGGCTGTTAGAGATTCCGTAGCGCTGTACAATGGTTTTGGACTAACAGACATGTAATTGTAACCAGACAACTGGACGTACAGGAACAGAGGGATGGAGGGCCCTACTCAATGAGCTTACATTCTAGAGGGAGTGGGGTATAGTGACACAGAGGGTAAAAGTAGGGGTACGAAGTAGGTTGTTAGAAAAGTATTCACTGAAGGCTTAGTAGGTAATTTTTGACAGTTGCAGGAGAGGAGTCATGGAGGGTGGGGGATATAAATCTCCTAACAGTTTAATTGAAATGCTTTCTTAAAGAAGTGAGTTTTTAATTTATTTTTTTTGAATGAGTGGAGGCTGGGTGAAATTGTTACGGAGAAGGGAAGGGAGTTCCACAGACGAGGTGCAGCCCTGGAAAAGTCTTGGAGGCGAGCGTTAGAGGTGGGAGTATGGACAGAGGATAGACGTAGGTCTTTGGCAGAGCGTAGGGGCCTCGACGGGACATGCTTGTGTATTAGGGAGGATAGGTAGGTTGGAGCAGCATTATGTAGGGACTTGTAAGCAAGCACCAGATTTTTAAATTGAGCCCTGTATCTAACTGGAAGCCAATGTAGGGACTGACAGAGTGGGGAGGCATGAGAGGTGCGGGCGGACAGGAAAATGAGCCCCGCCGCATTCATTCTAGAATGCAGCCGTGCAATCTGGGAACACGTAAGACCACTGAGAAGAGTACTGAAATATTAATTACTAGAAATTATGTTGTAGTGTTGTCCTGGCCCCCTTCTCCATCAGTGATAACTTCCTGCTCTGTGTTTTTTAGAAGTAGACAAGATTAAATATTGCTTGCTCTTGGCTGTGTGAAGTTGCATCCAGGGGTATGTGGGGTTTGTTTTAGATTTGAGAGTTGGGGGGGGATTACAATGGAGTGTGTGAGTAGGTGATGTGTTAATCTCTGCATGCCTATGGATTAATCTATCAATACGAAGAGGGATTTAGAGTAATGGGTAATTACAATAGTTACTCTGGTTATACAGAGACGTGAGAATTGCTGGACTAGCTTAGTGGAGAGCTCGTGTTAAGATGAATTGTTTTGTAAGGCTGTTGGCAGACTAATGTATAGCAATCAGTCAGATAAAATTGAAAAGGAACCAACGGGCGGTATAGATACTGCAATATCCTAATTTATTTGCGCAGAACACATGAATGCAGATTTACAAAGAAAGGCTCCAAAAAAACAAGTTGCCAAGTGCTCAGGACAGTTGTAATCAGTGGCAAAAGTTCAAAGCTAAAAAGTAAATTTAAAATTTTAACAAACGTTCATTTCTCCAGTGATTTTAATCCAGATCATGAATATTAAACAGTTACTTTGACCAGGGCTGGATTGGGAGAAAAAAATATTTGCACCGCGCATTTAAAGGCCGAGCATCCCAGTAGGAGGGAGAAGGGATTAACAGGTGGTGTCATATCATCAACAAAGTGGAGCATGCCACCTCAAGTTGAGCATGTTTGTTTGCTGTCTCTAGGGCTTCTCATGCGCAGAGCCCTGCTGAAGAGTTCTCACATGAGAACAATGCCCTTTGTTTGTTTTACCCAGAACAAGCAAATTTAATGACACACTTGCGCTTCGTTTGCTTAGAAGTTGTCTCTGCTATCCTTATAAGTGGGATAAGTGTGTGTAAAGGAGTCTGTAGTGTACTATGTGTGGCTTGGTACTTTAGTGTATATGTTTTTACACTGGCTGTAAAGTGTGCTAGGTGCTGTAGAGATTGTGTACAGTAGCTGATGTGCGCATGTAAGTGTATCTAGGGGCTGTTTTGTGTGTGTACATGTGCTGTGTTTGTGTGTTGGAGGGCTGTAGAGAGTTTTTGTATGTCAGGATGGTGTAGTGTACGTATTTGTCTATGCAATGTAGAGGGGTGTGTGTATAGGGGCCGCAGTATGTGTATACATGTAATATGCATGTATATGGGCTGCAGTGTATGTATTAGACTATATAGTGTGTGTGTGTGTGTGTGTGTGTGTGTTGGGGGGGCGGGGGTGAGGAGGTGGTGGAGGCTGTAGTGTGTAAGGGGATATGGGATTAAGGATGCCAAAAATATTAATAGTGATTATATAAACAGTGTGCCTAGTGGCCATCCGAGCCTGACTCCAACCAAAATACGTGCCCATTTGAAATTTTTTTCCTGCAGTAAAGGGGAGTGTTGTCACTCCCCTTTACTGCAGAGGGATGGATGTCCAAGAGAACTGGCAGAGGGGAGTACTTGGGTGGCATCGGGGTGTGTGCTGCCATTGAAAGTCTGTCATCAGTATGATATCCATGCTGAAAACATATGACCAATATGCACAGATGTAGCATTAGCCGGCCTGGAAGTCTCATACTATGCTGGCTAATGACCCTGCCAGAAGTGGAATTACTCCTCCAGCAGCAATGTGTGTGTTTGTTTTTTTTGTTTTTGTTTTTTTTTTGTTCCAGTATTTTCAGCATTTCAATCTTAAAGGGACACTGTAGGCAGCACCCAGACCACTTCAGCCCATTAAAGTGGGCCAACTCCCATCACCCTTAACCCTGGAAGTGTAATTATTGCAGTTTTTATAAACTGCATTAATTACCTTGCAGGGTTAAAGGACAACTATAGTGCCAGGGAAACAAACTTGTTTTCCTTGCACTATAGGGTCTTTAGGTCCCCCCACCCTCAGGGTCCCACTCCTGCTGGGCTGAAGGGGTTAAACACTTACCTTTCTCCAGCGCCGGGGAACTCTCCTCCCTCAGCTGACATCAGAGCTGAATGCGCATGTGAGGCAAGAGCCGCGCGTGCATTCAAACAGTCCATAGGAAAGCATTTCTCAATGCTTTCCTATGAACGTCTAGTGTCTTCTCACTGTGATTTTCACAGTGAGAAACGCAGAAGTGCCTCTAGTGGCTGTCAGTGAGACAGCCACTAGAGGCTGGATTAACCCATATGTAAACATAGCAGTTTATCTAAAACTGCTATGTTTACAGCTGCAGGGTTAACCCTAGATTGACCTGGCACCCAGACCTTTTAATTGAGCTGAAGTGGTCTGTGTGCCTATAGTGGTCCTTTAATCCATCCTTTAGTGGCTGTCTACCAGACAGCCACTAGAGGGACTTCCAGCTTCTTAGCCGACTGCGGGGGAGGAGCGTGGGCGGAGACTGACCCAGCGCCGAGGGACATCGGTGCTGGATTCAGGTAAGTGTCACCCCTTCAGCGATGCAGTGTGAGGGGCACTCCAGGATTCTACAGTGCCAGGAAAATGGGTTTGTTTTCCTGGCTCTAGAGAATCCCTTTTAAATGCTGTACATACAGACTCCAGTGATTTCAAGTGGCCTTGTTCCTTGAAGTGATTATAGTACTCGGAGTAACCCTTTAAAATAAAATGATTTAGAATTTGTAGAACACATTTCTTTCATCAGGTGACTACATCCATGTTCGTTTTTACATGTACATTCCATAATACTCAGGTTTGCATTATAAAATTTGGGATTAAACCTAATGTACTTCTATTTAAAAATAATCGCTGATGGTGATTTGGTACAAATTTTATTTGCTCGTAAATAAACGTAAGGAACTCGAACCTTAACACTCTCCCTAAGGAAGACTTTTGTAGCAAGCAGAAACTCCTTGATCAGGGGAGGTCTAGCAACGCTTGGACGGGGGCAATTACAAACAGAGCATTGCACTGATCTCAACTGAGCCCATGTTAAAGGCAGGCCATACCAAACTAATGTATCAAGCTGTCAAACAAGTTTACCAAGTCAAGAGTTCTCATCTTGGATCCACATACTACACAGAGCATTGTAGACATATTCACCCTCTTATATATTCCTAGATTTTGCAGTGATACAACCTGGAACTAAAATTAATTGTATTGGGATATTGACCATTTAGTCTACACAGCATATATGATACTTTTTGTTGGTGCTTCTTTCTTTATTTTTTAAAATTTTATTAAGACATCAATTAAATCTACAAATATGTTAAACTTCCCCTACATTCATCCTTTGGGGTATTTAAAAAATAAAATAAAAAAAACCAGTGTATATAAAAAAAAATAATAAAAATCAGACCAATGAGAATAAGTGTGATAGTTGGGCAGATTTAAAAACATTTATAGTGTGTGTTGATGACTTGGTAAAGACTTGTCTTCAGAAAGTTGTTTGACAACATGTATAGACTATACTTGCTATCTGTTCTATAATCCTACCTTGTGTGTGTGTATGTATGTGTGTATGTATGTGTGTATATATATTTTTGTTTCTCATTACTGTTTTTGTCTTTTTAAACATTGTTACAGAAGTAGTATCTCCTACATATGCTCTGGTGCGACCAAATGCCTTCAAACTTCACGTAATTGCACATGTGTGCATATATGTACATATAAAGTTATTTTTAAACACATCAGGTTTAGATTACAGAAAAACATCTGTGGGGGAGGAGAGTGCATATGAAGGCAAGCACTGTACAATGTCTTGGTAAAATTGCCACCAAATATATGGATGAATTAAAAAATATTTTTTAATTCAAATTAAATGTTATGCTGAAACATGAAATGAATGTCATTGATTTGAAGTGGTTATGGTGCCTGGAGTCCATGGGTGCTGAGATCCTGCATCACTGTTCTACAGTTTCATCATCATTTATCAAGGATGCTTGGTCCTCTCCATCCTGGCCCTTAGTTGTGTTATGACAGAGGCAGAGTTATGCTCCAATCCACCCTGTACCAATTCATACCAGGTATTGCTGGTAGTGTTAAGTTTATCGTGTTCATCTGATGCTCTCAGACCATCATTGCCTGCTACGTGTGCCAGGGCATTAGGTACCAGTTTATGCCATGTTTTAATTGGAGGCTGCAGGATGCTAAGTGGTGAGTAGATTGTTTAACACTGATGCCTGTGCACTGATGCACCAGAATAATTTGCTTGCAATTTCCCTAGAATACTGTAATTTTACCATCCGCACATTTGCATAGCACAGGTGTGTTTTCAAATCTGTGCAGGTGTCTATTTCACATAGATTCTGAAAGTAGAACTATAAATGTAAGTTTATCGTCCCATCCCCTCCCATTTTATCTGCTAGTCATGAGCATCTGTCCCAAAGCACAGCACTGAGTTTCTCTACCCTCTTGGGACTATGGAAATGATGTAACCAAACTGCGGGAATTGGTTACAGGCTGTCTCCTGATTTTGCATGTGTAATCTGGAATTAATTGGCGATCTCTCTCTGTTGGAATATTGATGTGGACGGTCAGAGTGGAATCATCACTATATGCTTCATTCCGATTTTTAAAGGGGAACTCACCACTTTTTTTTTTGTTTTGGTGACATAATTTACAGATCAGTGTGTTTTAACATTGATCGTGAAGAAAAAAATAAACAAACATCAGTTGGGATAATTTCTGAAATATTTTTAGTATTTCTGTCCCTTCACTTATTTTCTGGTTCCTTTTTCAATTTCATTGGAATTTTCTGCAGGTTCAACATGTAAGTTCAGGCAAAAAAAACACACTGTTCATCATAAAACAGGGCTTGGTATATATAGACTGACAGAAGCTGTTATGATGCTATGTTTTTTGAATATTATCTTTAGTTTTAAAAAACACTCTTGGCCCAAAAGTCACCCTTTTTGCATTATAGTTATTTTCAACATACTTTAATTTTCTACACTCTTTTATTCTTTATTGTCCATCATCTAAGTCCTCACTGCAAAATCTGTCATGTTTTACATCTAATATATTGGAGCTGATGCTACGTGTTTTTATTTATTTATTTTCCTCTTCATGCATGTCTCTGTGGGATTGCAATAGATCTGCAGTGTTGCTAAGATGTGTTGCTTAGTAACCACAGCATCACCGTTTTTTCTTTTTACTTCTTTCTATCACTCCAGTTTGCTAGATAAATATGTCCATAAATCAATGCTCCATTTAAGAATTTATTTATTTTTCTCCACTTTTGTGGAGTTTTTTATTAAAGATCAGAATGCCTTGGCACAGCAGTCCACACTCCAAGTTGTGAGGAGAATATGGATGGTTGATGCTGGTTCATAAATATGGTAATTAAAAGGGGTGTCTCGTTCTGCCTCCTGGGTTCTTGTTAATTACAAAATATTGTGTTTACTGCTTTTGGTATTTGCAAGAGACCTGAAGGATGTTTTTTTGAAACATAGGCAAATATTTGCCCTTAATTAAGATGATGTGTTTAACGTTGACTCAATCCCTCTATTGATGCTGAATAGCTTTTAGAATATTTTTGTATATGTTGGTGTCAAAACCCTGAATCCCTTCAGCTATGTAGGGCAGACTATGCACACCAATGTGCTCATACATTTTGCTGACAAAGTTGCTGGTCAGAGAGCTACTTTACTAATGTTTCAGACTGTTACAAAGAAACTGACAAATATGAAAAAAAGCATTTTTTTTAAAGCCTGCCAGGGTCCTATGTTTCAAAGAGGCTAGTTAGATCACAGTTGAATATAAGATAAATGGCCATATTACCGGACTTATGAGTGGCAGGACTTAACGCTTGGGCAGGAACAGGAGCTACGAATTTAGATTCAGGCCAAGTAAGCTACACCACTTAGGACTAGGGAGGTTAAGTGCACGAGATGCAGAATAAGCCAAAAGTTAGGGTCAGGAACTTAGCTATGTCTGATACACAGGACTAAACAGGTCTTTACATCATGTTGTCACTTTTGCGCAGGTGCACTGCATCAAACTAGATGGAAACACAAAGTTTAAAATGGTGCAACGGTCACAGTTCGTGTCATTTTAGGTTAGTTCAGAACCAGAAAAATGCAACCACAACGTAGTGAAAATGAAGTTGTGTTGATATTGCTGGGATCGCAGAAATGAAGACCTTCACATCTCAAAAGAAAACTGGTTTTCAATTCCATTGCAAGTCTACAAGAACATTCACTCTCTATTCAATAAGACAAGACATGGCTGTTTTGGGTCTTCTAAACGTATCATTTCCAACAGTAAGGTGGGCCAAGTCAAGAGTGATGCCTGTTCAAGCAGAAATTCTCAAATTGTGTAACAGGACAGAAGGAGGTTTAGATAAGATGAAGATTTCAACCAGTACAAAAACACAGATGGCGTCATGGAATCCGAAGCGTTCCTGGAGAAGACCTCAGGAAGGATCATTTCTCCCTGTACTCTGAAAGACCGTTACCCCAGATGCCTATTCCACCAGTCTGGGAGTGAAATTAAATCTGTTATAAGTGACTGGGTATGGTCTTAGAAGAAAACCATCAGTCCTCAATTTGCAGATTGCTAAAGGCAGTACTCAAAAATATAAAATCTTTTCATAAGCAGTTTCAGGGCAAAGTGGTCCAGAATTAGTTGGACAAGGCACAAAAATCCACTTTATCTGTCATTTTTGCTTGCTATAACCTCAGACAAAAAAGTACAGCTTATAGGTAATCTATCCACTAGCAAGGTAAAATGAACGTGTGATTATTTATTCTTTTTTTGCCACGAATACAAAGGTAAATTTTACAAAGGTAAACGTCAAATTTTCAGTTTTTATGAACATTAGTTAATAGAAGATCTTGTAGAACCAGTCCAGATTTGCATTTACAGTACAAACATATTCTTACAAAATTCTGTAATATTACATAAAATTACTTAAAGTTGCACAGTAGCATGCTAAAAGAGTGCTATTTATCACCTGTTGGTAAAGAGCCTATTAACTCATTATAGACAAACACAGAATTACAAATGGGCTGGGATCGTGAGTCATAACTAGGGACTGTTCCTGGAAATCTGTGACCATTAACAAGTATGACTCATTAGTTAAATAGCATTTACAGGTCTGCTGTTTCCTGTAAAATAATAAATACAATTTATTGGTCATAATGGCTTGTTATAGGGTGACATCTTGGTGTCCTATGTTATTTCGGTAAATGGGCGTCCATGATGTCAATGCTATCTTACTCGGAGATCATTTAATGCATTAGAGATTTCATCAAATGTGTTCTTTAAGACTGAGAACAGTACAGTGGAAAACTAGGAAATTGAGAATTCTGTTTAGTCTGTAATGTTAATGTAAACGGAGGGAGAATCTATTTTTTTTGACAAAATAATATTAGTGTTTTGTAACGAAGACAACACAGCCTGGGCATGATTCATCTCAGGGATAGGTTTACTGTTCACGGATAGATCTTGTGAATAAGACAGCTAAGTTGTGTGGTGTGTTTTTTTTTTTTTTTTTTAATATATATATCTATATATATAATATCTCTCTATATCACTGTATTTGTAGGTATTCTCATTTCAGATACACACTGTTTTTTTTTTTTCACTTTTTTGTTTTTGTTTTTTTACCCATTTGGAAAGTTTTATATATTTATTTGTGTGGCAAACCCTGCCACTTGAACTAATCATTTTATGTGAATGGGTGAATTTCACCAAGGGAATAACGACACGAATGGACTTTCATGTTATTTTAATGTTTTTATGCGAATGCCCTAAACTAACGAATGGGAGACCACCCCGGGGTGGTCGTGTGTTTCCAATTAGCTGACCGATACAATGTTGCGAAGGGAATTAAGTACCTGTATGTGTGGGCGCCATTTCGCCTACTGAACACGTGGTGGCGGCGGCCATCTTACGCATGAACAGTGGTACTTGGTTGTCGAACGCCTGGAACTCAAACTGGGCATTCAACTAACCAAGCACCGCTAAGACCTCCAGCATGCTCAGACAGCACGAACCAAACACACGAACGCCCTGGCGTTCGGTAGATAGATTCCCCTAAACGAGGGGATTCATATGAAGGCTTGCAATCGCATGGATGGCTAGGCTGTTCGGTATTTTTGCTTCACTAAAATAGACCTGCGGTCGGTCAAATCTTGTAACTCCCGAACCCCTGGTCCGATCTGGGTGAATTTCAAGTATGTTGCTCACCCAAATCAGACCTACCAGGGGACCCCTTATTTGTCCCAGTACCCCTGGTATTTATGGGACATCCAGAAAGTGGGGAAAACTCTGTCCCCACTAATCTGTTTAAGTGCTAATCTAAGGGGAGGGGAGGTGACCGTGTTACAATTGGCTACTGTATTAATTATGAAAGTTACCTCCCTTGCATGGGAGAAATGCATAAAAGCAGACCTGTGAATAAAGCTGACAGTTGACTCCCAGACTATGTGTCGTCTAGTCCTTGGGGAGGTGGATTATGCTGTGTTCCTGTGATTTTGTATGCTGAATCTTTGTTCCAGTGGAGAGCCATTGGATTAACCCCTGCCCCTCCGCTACAATTTGCTAAACTGATTAGTCCTAGCAATGATATTGCAGACGAATAGATTATGCAGTATATGATCTCTGTGATAATGCAAATGCTTGCTTTGTTAAAACAAAGTATAGTTGTACAGTAGTTAGAAATTGTTTGTGAAAATTGTAGGACAACTAAGGGTGCATATGGACACATTGCCTTGTAAAGGAAATGTATTTCTTGAAGAAAGACTTTGTCACGTTTGTGGTGATCAACAGCTGGTGTTGTTGTAGTAATTCCCCTTGCTGTCAGAGGATCATTTAAAATCTTACTCTGCGTACGTAATATATTGGGAAATAGCTAGTATTTGTGTCATTCTATTTGGAATCTGATCTGTTCCTCTGGTTTTGACTTCCCACATACATCAAAGTTTTTTTGTTTTTTTATAAATTTGTAGACTGCAGTTCTTTGGTCATGAACTAATATCTACAATATTAAAAAGTATCTTCTCAAGTCTCTCTGCTTCTGTAAGGTTTTGCATACTCAAAAAAAAAAAAATATTTAAAATCCTAACATCGACATCTTTACGTTAGGGACATTTAAATTTTCTCTTACCACGGTTAATGCAATTGAAGCGTTTCCGGGGGTGAAGAGGGCAGTAGAGGTATTTTTGGTGTTGCTGGTATGACCAACATGTTCTCAAGATGTGCTTGTGGAGCCTTTTCATTCCTTGTGTCCACGTAACTGCAATTGGGACTTTGTCCCATGGTGTCACATGAGCACAGCATTGTGGGATTATACCATGATTACTATGATCTTGTATTGTGCCAGACTAGCATAGTGCTATCCAACAGACCGCTTGGATAGCACTATGAATGGCCCATGAAGGTCCCTTCTCTACTACAACATTATCAAAAAGTTACCTTTCGATTATATGACGTATTGAGGCGTTGCCAGATGTATGTATATATCTTTGTATAAATCGATGTACAAAAGGATTTGGATGCGCTTGACCTTGATCATTCTTGTGCAGCAGTCCTGTATTGACAGCTAGATAATGGATTGGCTATAAGTAAAGAAATTACATCCGTTATTGTGATTTCAGTTTTTTTAAAACCGAAAAGATATTTTGTCTGTATTACATAGGTAGGCCGACGTATAAAAGCTTGGTCTTTACTGTCAGTAGTGGTATTCCTTCTAAGGTAATCAGTCTGGCACGTAGATGGAAAACTTTTTGTTATTATCATTCACATTTACAGTATCTAACAAAAGTGAGTACACCACTCACGTTTTGTAAATATTTTATTATCTTTTCATGTGACCACACTGAAGAAATTACACTCTGCTACAATGTAAACTAGTAAGGACCAGTAAAAACACCAGGACCAGACTGTTTTTTATTAACGCTTAAAGTAAAATATTAGTATGGAGCTGTTTAGATTAATTAATAGTTCAAACCGATGGTTAAGGCTCTCAACAAATTATTGATGGCGAACATTATTCCTATCCAGGGCCGGACTGGGAAAAAAATTAGGCCTGGGCATTTTTCAATTAGAGCGGCCTTCACTTGTCTTTGTACTCCTCACCTGGTTGCCGCTCCAAACACATGCACCATACACTTTCCTGGCCCTTTTGTCCTCTGGTATCCCACTTGTGGAGACACCAGAGACAATTGAAAACGAGAGAAATCTCAATGTATCTTTCCTGGTAAAATATTTTATAAATAAATAAATATTTTATAAATAAATAAATAAGTGTACAGCCTGTATAACAGTGCAAATTTGCTGTCCCCTCAAAATAACACACAGCCATTAATGTTTTGTAGGCAACAAAAGTGAGGACACCCCTAAGTGGAAATGTCCAAATTGGGCCAAAAGTGTCTATTTTGTGTGGCCACCATTGTTTTCCAGCACTGCTTTAACCCTCATGTGCATGGAGTTCACCAGAGCTTCACAGGTTGCCACTGGAGTCTTCTTCCACTACTCTGACGACATCACTGAGCTGGTGGATGTTAGAGACCTTGCGCTTCCCCACCTTCCGTTTGAGGATGCCCCACAGATGCTCAGTAGGGTTTAGGTCTGGAGACATGTTTGGCATGTCTCATCACCTTTAGCTTCAGCTTCTTTAGCAAGGCAGAGGATGTCTTGGAGGTGTGTTTGGGGTCGTTATCATGTTGGAATACTGCCCTGCGGCCCAGGCTTCGGAAGGGAGGGGATCATGCTCTGCAAGGCCCAGACCATGACACTCCCAACACCATCCTTGACTGTAGGCAAGACACACTTGTCTTTGTACTCCTCACCTGGTTGCCGCCACACACACTTGACACCATCTGAACCAAATAAGTTTATCTTCAAGTAATACATGTCCTTAGTCTACTTGTCTTCAGCAAACTGTGGGCTGAACGACAGCCATGCAGACCAATTTGATGCAGTGTGCGGCGTATGGTCTGAGCACTGACAGGCTGACAGACCCCTTCAACCTCTGCAGCAATGCTGGCAGCACTTATGTCTATTTCCCAAAGAGAACCTCTGGATATGACGCTGAGCATGTGCACTCAGCTTCTTTGGTCGACCATGGCGAGGCCTGTTATGAGTGGAACATGTCCCGTGAAACCACTTGCCCACCATGCTGCAGCTCAGTTTCAGGGTCTTGGCAATCTTCTTATAGACTAGGCATCTCTATGTAGAGCAAAAATTTATTTTTTCAGATCCTCTGAGAGTTCTGTGCCATGTTGAACTTCCAGTGACCAGTATCAGAGTGTGTGAGAGCGATAACACCAAATTTAACGCACCTGCTCCCCATTCACACCTGAGACCTTGTAACACTAACGAGTCACATGACAGCAGTGAGGGAAAATGGCTAATTGTGCCCAATTTGGACATATTTTAACTTAGGGGTGTACTCACTTTTGTTGCCAACGGTTTAGACATTAATGGCTGTGTTATTTTGAGGGGACAGCAAATTTGCACTGTTATACAGGCTGTACACTTACTATTTTACATTGTAGCAGAGTGTCATTTCTTCAGTGTTGTCACATGAAAAGATATAATAAAATATTTACAAAAATGTGAGGGGTGTACTGACTTTTTTGTGAGATACTGTATATATTGCCAACTTATTCTGCAGTGCGTTACGCGGGGTGGGGGTATTTTAACAATAAAATCCAGTACAAAATGTTACAGGAACAATAGGTTGATGTAGACCCTGCTCAAACGAGTTTACATTCTGCAGGAGGTAGGGTATAAAACACAACAGGAAGGCCAGCGTGGGAGATGT
The DNA here is from genome assembly GCA_933207985.1 of Pelobates cultripes. Classification (NCBI taxonomy): domain Eukaryota; kingdom Metazoa; phylum Chordata; class Amphibia; order Anura; family Pelobatidae; genus Pelobates; species Pelobates cultripes. Next base: position 49,456,776 of record OW240917.1, on the reverse strand, counting down.
TAATCAAATGACCGGGATGGAAGGTGAGAGTGGAATGTGAACCCACTGAGCGGTTTGTGAAATAACATTTACTCTGGGAGACCATAGGCTATTTTGAAGAGATGGGGTTTGGGTGACTTCTTAAATAATTGAATACTAGGGGAGAGTCTGAAAGTAGGCAGACTGTTCCAAAGGAGTGGAACCACCTGTGAGAAGTCTTGCAAGCGAGAGTTGTCACCACAGGTACGAGCAGGGGGCAGGAGAAAGTCACTGACCGTGCGGAGTGACCAGGAAGGGGCATACCTATGACTTAGTGAATATATATATATAGTGTGGGTAGAGTTGAGTAGAGCTATAAATAAATAAATAGAAAATTATATATATATATATATATATTTAATACAATGCTAAACAAAAATCTGCACACCAGTCAAGCCATAAGACTTGCTTTTCCCACAGAAATCCCAAATCAGCAGTGATGTTACAACCGCACAGGATTCTGGGTGGTCATATGCAAATTAGTTTAACAAAGAATCACATTTTTGCCTCATTCCATTTTAAACATGGATTCCTTTTAATGTGTGTTTGCAGTATACAACTGCTTGGAACACAATTTAGGATAAGATGCAAAACCAGTGAACCACTCATGGACAGCTGTTTCGTTGTTAATGCAACTCTTCAGCATGAGGTTGGTTACTGGTTTGCTTAGTGAGGCTTGGTAGTGCTTGGGAAGCAAAATCTAAATAGGTTATGGTGGGGAAAAATTGTGATTGAAAACCCCTTCCACCTGAAGTATGTGGATAGTTAATACAATGCTAAACAAAAATCTGCACACCAGTCAAGCCATAAGACTTGCTTTTCCCACAGAAATCCCAAATCAGCAGTGATGTTACAACCGCACAGGATTCTGGGTGGTCATATGCAAATTAGTTTAACAAAGAATCACATTTTTGCCTCATTCCATTTTAAACATGGATTCCTTTTAATGTGTGTTTGCAGTATACAACTGCTTGGAACACAATTTAGGATAAGATGCAAAACCAGTGAACCACTCATGGACAGCTGTTTCGTTGTTAATGCAACTCTTCAGCATGAGGTTGGTTACTGGTTTGCTTAGTGAGGCTTGGTAGTGCTTGGGAAGCACTGCTGATTTGGGATTTCTGTGGGAAAAGCAAGTCTTATGGCTTGACTGGTGTGCAGATTTTTGTTTAGCATTGTATTAACTATCCACATACTTCAGGTGGAAGGGGTTTTCAATCACAATTTTTCCCCACCATAACCTATTTAGATTTTTCTTCCCAAGCACTACCAAGCCTAGATTTTCTATCTATCTCCAGTGTAAGGCTTAAAAAGAAGGATGAGGAGTGACAGAAGAGAACAATCAGCCTGGCATTATGGACTATAGTGAGACTGTACAGTGTCTGGGGGGATCAATTAGGAGAGATTGACACTAATCCATACGAAAAATAGCATGTACAAGCAGAAACGGGCATATTTGTGCAATGTTTTTAAGGTGGAAGTGGCAGGATTTGGTATGAATGCGAGACCAGAATCAAAGATCACACCAAGGCAGAGAGCTTGCAAGGATGGGCTTCTGCACATACCATTAACTTGCTATTGAAAATGCGGTTTACAGTACGCACTGATGTTTATTTGCTAAACTGTGAATGGGAATTGACTAGGGACTTAAAATCCTAGGCCAACATCATTTTACATTCCCTAGTAAATTCTAGATAATTGTTTAGTAAATAATGCTTCTAAAATGCTATGTGTTTGTAAAAATTATTAAAATAAAAACAAAGCAAAGTTGATGGACATTCCAAGCTGAAACTGAGCCATATTATATTGCATGCCTGGACTGGCCATCGGGCAAATTGGCCTTGTGCTGAAACTGACAGGGGAGAAAAAAGTATCTCCCTCAATAGCCCATGCAGGGCTAGTGCTGCCTGAGCGCTGGCAGAGAGATTGTGCTCTGGCCGGCAATCTCACTCGTCATAGCCCAGCCAGAAGTTATCAAGGGGGGGTCCGTCTGCAACAGCAATGTTTGAGCTCTTTCACAGTGCGGGCTCATTGCGTGAACTCTGCATGTTCCAACATGGGTAGGGGGAATAACGGAGAGCAGTTTAAAAATAAATAGATAATACTTTTTAGTTAATTTTTTTTTTTTTTTTTTAATGTCCCCTTGTAACACTATGCAGCCCATCTACCTCCTATCACACCCTGCAGCACCAGCCCCCACACACACTACATCCCCGTATGCCCCCACACCCCTATCCCCACAACAAACACTAAACCTCCTAAACACGCAAACACACCACACCGCAAAACCGTCCCATCCACACACACTATCGCACAAGCAGCTTCCCCTTCCACACAAAGCCTACAAACAGCATCCCAACCACAACATTCACTTATATTTGCATCACTACAAGCCAGTTCCCCACGCACACATAACACCACAGCTTACAACTTCACAAGCAGTCTAGAAATGCAGGAGCTCTTCAGAAGAGCTCTGCGCATGGACTGCCCTGAGGGGCATCAAACTGGCATACCCTGTTTGCGAGTTGTGCATGTTGCATTGGTGATAACACAACATGCCCCTGGCTATAGGGCTGATATATATTTAAATGTGCAGGCCAAATTTTTTTCCCTGTCTGGCCCTGTTCTGAGGTGCAAGATTTTCTGGGAATTGTAGTCCTGATAAAGCATACCTCTTAACTCTCATATTCCCATATATATGATATTGACCACCTTGATGGGTGTGGAATGTACCATTTGTTTGGAACCCCAAAGCAGCTGACTGCTCCAAATCCCTTGCGTTATGGTGGACTAATGGGGGAGTAGATCCAATTTTAAAAGGTCTCTCTTATCTCATTAGCCAGTCCTTACACCGGTAATTGAAGTTAGCTTTTATAATGGGCCACCCCTGCTTTAAACACTGAGCAGTGCTGATGTTTATACACCATAGTGTCCAGACTACAAATTTAACCTCCAACAAACACAACATTGTGCGTGGTTTTATAGTTGCGAATCCGGGGTATAGAGTTACTGGAGACCAAGGCAAATATATCCCCGGCCAACAGCAGAGACTGAATGAATGACCATGCCCACCAAATGTAATTAATGGCCTGTCTATCATCTGTATATGGGTGTAGATATTTGCAATTGCGCATATGTATGAATCTGTGTGTGTGAGTCTAAATGTAGATTTGTCACTGTATCAGTGTTTGTTTCTGCAAATGTATGTGTACTTTTTTCTAAATATAAAATCTGAAGCAATATCCAGCGGTAGTGTCTCTACTGAACCCACCCTTGTATTTTTTTTTTTTTAATATATAGGTATATTAATAGCATTTCTTATTTATTGCTAGTTTAAATCCAGAAAAAAACAAAACACACCAAAAACAAAACCTCAAAAACCCTATTTTATTTTTTCCATATATAGTTTTTTTTTTATTAAAGTTAACCGGATAGCATCATGCAATACATCCAGCTGATAGTGTTCGGTACATACATTGTTGCTTAATAATACACAGTAACAGTTTGACATGGTCTATTATGCAGTGAATATATTGGGTACCGGCCCATTCCGTACTGCACATTTGCTTTGGTATATATTTAATCAGCATGGACTGTCGTAGCATCTAATTTTACAGTATATTAGGTAACAGGGAATCAGGAAGGAGATTGGTGCTGGTAGGAGGGTAGAGAAGGGAGGGGGGGGAGACCCTATTTTATAGGGTACAAATGCAAACATTCCTGTTTTTCAGCCCCTCACATTTATTTATAAAATATTTTACCAGGAAAGATACATTGAGATTTCTCTCGTTTTCAAGTACACACACAAAAGAAAAGCGATTCTGTGTGGGAGTAGAAAAATCTGCTATTTAAATAAACATTTATCACAGATTTTCCCCTGCAAAGCTTTCATGATGCTAGTCATCTGAGCTTGCTCTTACCTGGTCTCTCACCCAGGCAAGTCCACTCATCTGAATGCAATTCGCTTTCCTAGACATATAATGGGGTAAGTCCATCAGACTAGTTCAGTGGAAGACATGTTTTGTTTTTGCTCAAAGTGTTACCATGGCAATGGGCAGATGTCTATTCCCTTCCTCTCTGTAGAGTGGGGCTGCTAAAATTAAATTGTGCTCTCGTGGTTGTGATCAAAAGAAGTTTAAATCATCTGTATTAAATTATAAATGCAGGGCGCCAAACACCATAGAACTCTATTAAAGGGACACTATAGTCACCTAAATTACTTTAGCTAAATAAAGCAGTTTTAGTGTATAGATCATTCCCCTGCAATTTCACTGCTCAATTCGGTGTCATTTAGGAGTTAAATCACTTTGTTTCTGTTTATGCAGCCCTAGCCACACCTCCCCTGGCTATGATTGACAGAGCCTGCATGAAAAAAACTGGTTTCACTTTCAAACAGATGTAATTTAACTTAAATAATTGTATCTCAATCTCTAAATTGAACTTGAATCACATACAGGAGGCTCTTGCAGGGTCTAGCAAGCTATTAACATAGCAGGGGATAAGAAAATCTTAATTAAACAGAACTTGCAATAAAGAAAGCCTAAATAGGGCTCTCTTTACAGGAAGTGTTTATGGAAGGCTGTGCAAGTCACATGCAGGGAGGTGTGACTAGGGTTCATAAACAAAGGGATTTAACTCCTAAATGGCAGAGGATTGAGCAGTGAGGCTGCAGGGGTATGTTCTATACACCAAAACTGCTTAATTAAGCTAAAGTTGTTCAGGTGACTATAGTGTCCTTTAAAAGTAATAAATTCAAGAAAGAACCAAGAGATTGCTGTTGCTTTAAACCAAAAAGAATGCAGGCTTCAAATGAGAGAATATAAAAACCTATCACTATAGTACAATAATGAAAATAGCTAATAAACCTCATTTAAAGTCCACAAAAGAAATATAATTAGTTATAATAAATAACCAGGAAAAAATCCTGATTTAAAAAGTCAAAAATTAGTCCAGCAAATCTGCAGTAATATAGCAAGTGTCACTCCCCTGCTAGTGAAGACCACACAGAGTATAGTGACCCCAATGACAGATTATAATATACTTTCCAAAGAAAGATACAATAATATAACATATAATGAAAAGCAAGTCAGTACAGAGAAAACCGGTAGCTTGATTTGTATCAGAATTTGCTCCAAGTGGAAAAATAGAAATGATAATGTCACTGTAACTTTTTCAGTATTTTATTCCAAAATATCTAAAAATACTCACAGAATTAGTGTGAGCAGAAAACGAGCTGCAAAAAAGATGGGCTCAAAAGCATATAGGGTAACCTGTTAGTCCGACCCTGTAGATGGATGGGATCTGTGGGAGTTGTACTCCGTACTGTGTCCTGGTTGCCTCTCACTCAGAGGTGCTTCCTAAGATCTTGCAGGCTAGACTGCCGCGTGAGCTTCCAAAAATTTATAATAACAAGATTAAAAACGAGCAAAAAGTTTTACACAAAGGTAAAAATACATGAATAGAACCACGACACATATATTGAATAACATATATGTGTGTGTGTGTATGTATGTATGTATATATAGATGACAATAATACAATACAGAATGTGCATAATTGGGGAAAAAAAATCATAATTAGGTTAAAAAAAATAAAATAAAAATTTATCAGTATTACCAATACTAAAAATAAGAATGGAAAGATTGTGAATGTGGATCCTTGGTGGTAATGAACTCTATGAATCCCCAGCATAAATACAAGTTACATGTTTGTATGGTCCTATTATAAGTTAAAGTAAATTGGGAAATAGATATAAGGAAGAGATGAAAAAGGAAAAGAAATTGAACAAATGTGTTTTTTTTTTTGTTTTTTTTAAATTCTTTATTTTTGTTGTGCACAATATTAACAAATAACCTTGGTACGCCGCCACAGCGACATCAGGGTGAATTGGTGAACATTTGCAATACAAGTTGTGGCATTCGCTAGACAGGCACATTTTTATGTTAGAGAGATCAGTATTACAATAGTTTAGGTTCTCGTTTAAGTGGGTTAGCGAGGTGCACATGTCAAGAAAGGGTAAACAGAGGAGTGACATAGAGACGAAGCATGACATGTGCAATCATTGTATGAACACGGCTTTACAACGTAGTATATGCCAGGTTGATTCTATCCTATCTCTTGTCTGGCTAGGCAGGGAATAAGTGGTTGCAAATTGCACTAGACTTAAACCAGAAATAAGCCTACAGGAAGCATATAACAGGCATGTGTGAAAATACTACTCATGTGTTCTAAACAAAGGAAATAAAAATAATAGTGAATGCAATCAAAGTTATAACATGTTACCAAGGTAAAGCTGGCTGATACCCTGGCTACACTTGGTTTGGTATGATTCTACACAGGACCCTTAGCCTATGCTACTTAGAGTCCAAGTCTGATGAGGTAGCTTGGTACCGGGTTCTGCCTCCCCTTCTTGCTATTTCCGTGTGCGGCGTCGAACTAGGAAAGATGGTGACCTCCATGGGCCGACGTTCTTGTGTGCCAGGCAGCTTAAGGGGACTACCTCTGGGTCATGCTGCTCCTGCCGAGGGAGTCTGGATCTCCATGGTCGAGGTGGGTAGTAGCGTCCATGCTGCTGGGCTTGTCGGAAGAGCGTTGCCTGCTGCTGTGGCTTCTTGCGCTTTCTCGCTTTGTTAGCCGTGCGGGGGGGTGGTTGTGTAATCAGAAATCAGCAAAGGTCGCATCCAGTCGCTCCAGCACATATTCAGCCGCACCTCCTCGTGTCTCCATGGGCTGATTCAGACCCGGCTGGTGGAGCAGAGACCCTGCTGGTGGAGCAGAGACCTGGCCGCCATTTTAGGTGAGTCAGCCGCAATCAGGCATCATGGTATGATAGCTGTGTAGGGTCGACAGAGGTGCCAGCCAGTGGAGACTGGGATAACCCCCACCGGTCCAGGGGGGGGTGGGGAGAAGATAGCTTTGTTCACCGGGACCACATAGTAAATGAAGGAGCTCGGAGAGCGGCCATCTCTCCGGAGCTCAGGCTTGTGTAGGCCGCTGGCCACTATCAGGACGTACTGGTTCCAGACAGGCTCACGAGTATCCTCCGGTGCACCGAAGACCCATTGGCAATATGAGTGCTTATTGTGGTCTGATTGATGGGTGGCCCGGGTGTAGATCTTGATTTATTGGGGCCAGATGCAGGAGCTCTTGCAGGGCACGTCTGGCTTCCTTGGCAGTCCAGCTCCGCCCCCTTGTTTTGTTTTTTTAACCAAACTTTAATAAATAAGAGAAAAAAATAAGAAACAAAAATAGAAAATCAGAAATCTATAAATGAAAATAGAAGTAAAAATTAAAATAATTAAATATAAATTATTTTTACTTCTATTTTCATTTATATTTATTTCACACACATATTATAGTGTGTGTATTTTTTTTATTCTTTTTTTTGGGGGGGAGTGGAGAATTGTTTTAATATTTACATTTGATATTTTAAAAAAAGTGTGTGTGTGTGTGTGTGTGTGTGTGTGTGTGTATGTGTATATATATATTTATTTAATCTCATAATTAATAAAATATGTATCCGTAAATCCGAAATTGACAGACCTTTCGATTCACAGCATTAGAAGTGTCCATCCAGCCATAGAACCAATCTATGTTGATAAATCTGCTCTAGTTGACACTGATTGGGAACCTCATTCTATGTTTGTGTGCAAGAACCTCCAGCTCTTCCTTGCATGGAATTAATGAGTTTCTTCCTTTTTTTTTTTTTCATAGGTCACCGTCCTTGTCCTGTTCGCCTTGGCTTTTCTAGCTTGCGTTGTGTTCCTGGTAGTCTATAAGGTCTACAAGTATGACCACGCCTGTCCTGAAGGATTTGTTTTGAAGGTAAGAACAAAAAAAACCAAAAAACTAAACTTCAAATGAAAAGTTCTAACACGTTAGTTCTGTTTGTTTTTTATAGTGCATACTTCATACAAAATGAACTCAAGGGATTAAAGGGAAACTCCAGTGCCAGGAAAACAACCAGTTTTCCTGGCACTGCAGGTCCCCTCTCCCTCCCACTCCTCAATCCCCGGTTTCTGAAGGGGTGAAAACCCCTTCAGTAACTTACCTGAGGCAGCGATGATTTTCCCTTTGGATGAGCGTGAGTGAACATAAATGAGACCGCAGTCTTCAAGAATGTGCCTTACCTGAAGGCCTAAGCTTGGCTTTTATGTATGTCTAAAAATAAGAACATTTATGTTAGTAGCAGATGTTGTTTACTTGATATTGTGTTTTAGGAAATATGGAGCTAAATTCAAGAAATTGTGTGGAAATGCCACACATGAACTGTACACACCCCAAGTATATAATCTGGATTATGGACAGAATTTATATTCTACGATGAAGAAAGGAGAGTTGTTTTGAAGGATTAGCTAGTCTTCCTTCTGTACCATTTAGATAGAAAAAAAAATAAGCTTAATAAAGAGGAAATAAGATAAAAACATAAAACTGTCGATGGAATGGCAGTGTCCTGCAGACTTAAAGGACCACTATAGTGCCAGGAAAACGTACTCGTTTTTCCTGGCACTATAGTGCCCTGAGGGTGACCCCACCCTCAGGGACCCCCTCCTCCCGCCAGGCTCTAGGGTGAGTATTATATTAAACTTACCTCTTTCTCCAGCGCCGGGCGGGGAACTCTCCTCTCCTCTTCGGCTGCATGCGCGGCAGGATCTGCACGCACATTCAGCCAGTCCATAGGAAAGCATTCACAATGCTTTCCTATGGACGCTGACGTCTTCTCACTGTGAAAATCAATGAGACAGCCACTAGAGGCTGGATTAAACCTATTATAAACATAGCAGTTTCTCTGAAACTGCTATGTTTATAAAAAAGATTAACCCTAGCTGGACCTGGCACCCAGACCACTTCATTAAGCTGAAGTGGTCTGGGTGCCTAGAGTGGTCCTTTAAACAAAACTTGCATTTTCAGTTGAATTTGGGAAAACCTCGTGAAGCATTTATTGTTGCGCTGTTCAGTTTATTTTGCTTGAATTGTTTATTGCAAACCACTGTGTAAATTTGGACGACAAACCTGATTTCCAAAGGAGGTTGATTCAGTTTGATTACAACTGTACGTGGCATTAACTCTGTGACCCATTCTTCTTTTGTCCGTATGTTAATATGTACGAACGTTTTGCGAAAACCCTTCATTACACAATTCCCATCCTCATGATCTCCATTGTAACGAAGAAGGCAAAGATTTCATAGTCCTATCACCATGGCACTGACTTGTAATATGTTTCTTACAACCACTGATTACCCAATGAAATGGTACTGGCATCCATTTTTGGGTCTGACCCAGGTGTAAAGAACCACAGTCCTGTATGTTGCCCAGTACTTGGTATGTAGACATATGATACAATGAGTACTGTTTACTTTAAAAAAAAAAAAATTTATCAGATAATTTTGTGACTGTATAAAAAGGTTATTTTGAGTTTGGTATATTTTTGCACTTAGAAACTTGGAACTTTAGAGATTTAATCTACCATAAGGGCACAGCTCGGAGATCTAAGCCAAGGTTTTTTTTTTGAAAGTCTGTCTGTTTTATCTTGGAAGCTGAGACTACTTCTTTCATCATTGTACGGAATCAGTCAAAGTCCAGCTGCTAATCTCTACATTTTGAAGTTAGCTGCGATAGGCAGATTGTTTACTGCTAAATCTTTGGAATCAGTGAGCAAAACCTTATGTATGTGAAATTTTCATTCTGGTGGTAAAGGGGATGTTTTAGCAATGTGACACAAATGGTTATGGCTGAATGCAGTTTGGAATAAATATTTGGACAATATGATTGTTCTATAGAAGATTCCTTAAGGGTTTCGAGCATGTGATTCTTTTGGGGTAAAATTTTTTTTTTATCTTCAAATAGTTTTTATTGAAAATATTTTATTTTTTTTGTAAGATTACAACAAATTATAAAAACATTGTAATAAGGGTTGGGAAGGGGAGGAAAACTTGGAAGAGGGAAGGGGAGATCCATCCAATGTGACGATTAATATAGTAATATATAAGGCATACAATTTGAGTGATGCATTGCAACAAAAGGACAAATTGTTACAGATTATAGGCTTTTTTAATTTTGTCTTCCCACATATCCCAATCATACTTCAATTGTGCAAAGAGGTACAAGTTACTTCTATTTGATAGTTCGTGTGCTTTATTATCTAGGAGTAGGTTCAATACTTCTCTAAGTGATGGCATATCTTTAGATTTCCAGTACCTAGGCAAACAAGAGGTGGCCGCTATCAGAATGTGGCCTATTATTATTTTGTTAATTCTGCTGACGGACGCTGGGAATTTCTTGAATAAAGCAAGCTCAGATGTGAAAGTACCAATGTTTCTATCTACCTTAATGATTAGGCCATAAATCATTTTCCAGTATTTGGTTATTTTTGTGCAATACCACCATATGTGGGCCCTATTTCCCAAACCGCCACAATCTCTCCAACACCGGTCAGAATACATGTTGTTCATGTTGTGTAGTCTGGACGGAGCCAAGTACCATCGATACAAAATTTTAAAATGATTTTCAAAATGGTCAGAGCAAAAAGATATTCCCTTTAATGATTTAAAAAAAACTAAACCAATCCTCTAACTCCTATTGGGTGCTCAGCTCTGCCTCCCAAGATAGCATGTGCTTAAGTTTAACACTGGGTTTGGTATTATGTAGTAAATAACACATTGATATTATGCCCTTCCTATTTGGGTCGTGCAAAAACAATTTTTCCAATGGTGATAATTCTAACTCTTCATAATTTGTATCGGTGTCTGATATATTATATAGTTCTTTCAGTTTTTTTCTTTTCCATTCCTTAGTTTCTCTAGGCAAAGCGTTTCAGTCCCTGAAAAGGCAATGTTTACATTGAAAAGCATGCCGGGGCAGCCTATAGACACCAGAACCAATACATCAAGCTGTAGTGTCCCTTTAATTTTACAGAGACCACACACGGTATTTGTAGTGCATGCAAGAACACTCACTGGAGTGCTGATATTTACTGAATTGCTTTATGAATCCTTCCCTCCTTCCGGTACTTTTTTTTAAGATAAGAGAGGGTCTTTCCCCAACAATTTTCATGGAAAGTTGAAGCCAAGTAGATCAAGGAAGGGTTCTTTGTAATTCAGAAGATTCCTATTGGCTTTTCAGGAGTTTATAGCTGGTAAAGGAGCACCTGCTGGCTAAGATTATCAACTCTGATTATCTCAGAAAAAGGGGCGGGGTCTTTGAATCTGTGCATCTTTATGGGAATGTTCAGCGTCTCCATGCAGAGACTCAGGAAGCACCTGTAGTGGCCGTTTGAGTAACTGCCACTGGAGGTATCTCTATGCAGCAATGTCTCTGAAAAGGCAGTGTATACATTAAAATGCCTGCAGGGACAGACAATACTCACCAAAACTACAATAAGCTGTTGTTCTTCTGGTGATGTGTCCCTTTAAATTGTTTCACCACCTTTCTTTGTATACATTAAACTATAGGGATTTCATATGTTTAAAAGGTCCTTTTTAAAGCCTTGCAACAACTAAAATGTGAATGCAGTATCATGTATTTAGTTTTAATATGAATCTAAAGTCTGTATCAATCTATAATGAATTGGTTGACACCTGCTCAAATTAACAAAATGTTAACTGACTGCATTGACGCATATTCAGTAATGAAATAAATGTGGGCCTCCTGCCGAGCTGAAATTTGATTGATGGCTCTTCCAACATGTAGTTTTTTTGTCTTCTCAGTTGGGTATTGGTAAGATAACTGGATAAATGTAATTTGAATACAGTACATTATTAGAAAGGTTATATACAAGGAAATATAGTAAATTATAAAAAAACAGATCTGTTGGTGCAGGGCCGGCCTGTCCATTGGCCTAAGTGCAGCCATGGCTCCCGGTGGCACTTTTACAGGGGCAGCAAAACCGCCCCTGTACACTTTAAATTGGTCTGTCTGTCTGTGTCTGTCCCCTTCTATCCACACAGTTTTGGGCCCCCGCTACCTTGTTCTGTGGAGGGGGCCCAGAAGTCTGATCTTCGCCTCCTTCTGCTTTCGTATCTGCTCCTCTCACAAAACGCAAGAGTGTTGCCGCAGGTTGCAATGGCAACGCTCCAGCATGCATTACGTGCCGTGTGGAACGTTGCCATAGCAACCCGCGGCAACACTCACACTGTTCATGATAGAAGAAGGCATGAAGCTGCACGAGGCCCCCTCTCTACAGAATACAGCATGCTGTGCCACTGGACCACCAAGGAAACTAATGTTCTCCCCACCCTAACCACAGGTAAGAGGTGGGGGGGGGCATACACTTAATTATAAATTTATTTAAAAAAATGCTTACCCCTCACAGCCCACTACACACACTGCATTTTAACCTTCGACCCAGGCAGCACAAAGTTTTGGGCTGACCCTGGCCCAGAGTCAAAATCCAAAAGGGGCAGCGGAGCAACAGCACTGAGGGGTGCCGGCATTTGCACTTCCCTGAATAAAGGGTATAACCCTACTACAATAACCACTTATAGAACCAAAACAGGGAACACCTGAAGTTTATTAAGGCACTTCAGGAGGGGAAGGCGTTTAATATAAAAGCAACCTTTTATTGTAGCACACGAGTTACAGATAACATAAACCACAAAAAAAGTACAATACCAGAGAAGAAATAGCCTTAACTTTTATATACATGGTAGGCACAGGCTGCCAAACAATCCTAGCCTGTGGCTACCCTGTACATAACGGTTAAAGGAACACTGTAGGCACTGTAACAACTTAATCTCATATAAGTGGTTAGAGTGCCTTAAAAAATTTCATCCTTCTCTTATTTTTCAAATCATTTTCTTTATTCTTTATGAAGGCTTTAAGCCACGCCTAGGGACGGCGCTACCATTAGGCAAATAAGGCATTCGCCTGGGGGGCGC
>OW240917.1:49301383-49438883 GCA_933207985.1 Pelobates cultripes | reverse complement strand
AGGCAACGGAGGTTTGTAGTCAGTGGAGTATATTCGAAGCATGGGCTTGTCACCAGTGGGGTACCTTAGGGATCTGTACTTGGACCTATTCTCTTTAATATTGTTTATTAGTTATATTGTAGAAAGTCTTGAGGGTAAGGCATGTCTTTTTGCTGATTATACGAAGATATGTAACAGGGTTGTTCCAGGAGGGGAAAACCAAATGGCAAATGATTTAGGTAAACTAGAAAAATGGTCAGAGTTGTGGCAGCTGACATTTAATGTGGATAAGTGCAAGATAATGCATCTTGGATGTAAAAACCCAAGGGCAGACTACAGAATAATTGATAGTCTTAACCTCATCATCCAAGGAAAGGGATTTAGGGGTGATTATTTCTGATGACTTAAAGGTAGGCAGAAAATGCTAGCAGAATGCTTGGTTGTATAGGGAGAGGTATTGGCAGGAGAAAAAGGGAAGTGCTCATGCCATTGTACAGAACACTGGTGAGACCTCACTTGGAGTATTGTACGCAGTACTGGAGACCATATCTTCAGAAAGATATTGATACTTTAGAGAGAGTTTAGAGAAGGGTTACTAAACTGGTTCATGGATTGCAGGATAAAACTTAGCAGTAAAGGTAAAAAGAACTTAACATGTAAAGAAGAAACTACCACAACAAGAGGACATAGTCTTAAAGGACCACTATAGGCACCCAGACCACTTCAGCTCAATGAAGTGGTCTGGGTGCCTGGTCCAGCTAGGGTTAACCCCCTTTTTTTTTTTTTTTTATATAAACATAGCAGTTTAATAAAAACTGCTATGTTTATAATAGGGTTAATCCAGCCTCTAGTGGCTGTCTCATTGACAGCCACTAGAGGCGCTTGCGTGCTTCTCACTGTGATTTTTCACAGTGAGAAGACGCCAGCGTCCATAGGAAAGCATTGTGAATGCTTTCCTATGGACTGGCTGAATGCGTGCGCGGCTCTTGCCGCGCATGCGCATTCAGCCGAAGAGGAGAAGAGGGAGGAGAGCTCCCCGCCCGGCTCTTGAGAAAGAGGTAAGTATAACCCCTTCCTTCCCCTAGAGCCCGGCGGGAGGGGGCACCCTCAGGGCACTATAGTGGTCCTTTAAATTAGGGAAAAGGTTTAAAAATAATATCAGGAAGTATTACTTTACTGAGAGGGTAGTGAATGCATGGAATAACCTTCTAGCTGAAGTGGTAGAGGTTAACACAGTGAAGGAGTTTAAGCATGCATGGGATAGGCATAAGGCTATCCTAACTATAAGATAAGGCCAGGGACTAATCAAAGTATTTAGAAAATTGGGCAGACTAGATGGGCCGAATGGTTCTTATCTGCCATCACATTCTATGTTTCCTGATGGCGATTGTTGTATAATGTTCTGCAGTAGTTGTGAAAGGCACATGCTATGTCTCTGGGAAATTGAGTAGCATCTCAATAGGTTAATCATGAAATCCGCGTTCAGATGTGATTTTTAGATAAAAGGTGTGTGTGTGTTCAATATAGATCTATATATTACATATGTGTTTTATATTTTGTGCATATATAAATGCCAAAGATATTAAAGAACAAACAAAAAAAAAAATTTATTGGCAGTGGCTACTGTTTTTTATTTTGCATGCTAGAATAATGTACAGAAGTTTATTTTTAACATTGCCATTCCTCTAAGGAAACGAGTCTCTGCACTTTCTTGGGTCAGTGAATGTTAACTTTTGCTATATGCCTCAGCGATTGCCCCCTTTTTTTTTTTTTTAAATCTTGGTTTTTAGACTGTGTGCTCAACGTTGGCAAACATTGATGTCACGCAGCATTGCCTGATCTTCTAAAGCCTTGCTGGAAAATGTATTTTTGGACTTTCAAAGCACTTAATGTTCAATGGGGCTAATATGCCTACCCCAGGCAAGTTCAGATCGTGAGTCATTTTATCAGGAATAAAGCAAAATGCAAGTGTACGTTTTATTATGTGAAGAATAACCCAGCATGTTGTCAAACGAGCTGAGGTCAGTCTGACTTACACCATAGGAAAATGTTAAAATGTGTTGAAGTTAGATTGGGATTAATAACAGTCTGAACGTATTTGCACTGCAGTACTCGAAAGACATTATCTGTAAGGAAACGCAGAACTTTACCTTCAACACAAAGGCAATAAGCAAGTAGGTTGCTCTTATCCATGTCTGGGTTTGAAGATCGAATAGTCCTTTCTGTGGCTGTCCTTTTTCTTGTTAACTCGACTGTGAGTTTATTATTTCAGGGTTGCGGTTTAGTTACAAATGGATAACATTTTGTGATACAATTCAATATATGTTGAACAGAAGTTGACAACAGTCATGAACCAGGGAATAAATATATTTTTTATTTTTTTTTGCTTTTTACCTATACATTGTTTTGATTACCTGTATTTAAAAACAACAACAACAAAAAAACCATACCATAGAGTTGATATCAGTACAAGAAATGTGATAACTAAAATATATTACCCATATGGTCAGCCAATTAACGGAGTTTGTGATTAGCTTGTTAGGATGACTCCTTGATCAAACAAGTATATTACATAAATGTCTCCTCTGCCTCAAATGAGCAATTATTACATTTAGAACTCTAAATCTTAAGGAATTATAGGCACAAAATGTACCCATCTTCGGGCAAAATGAAATGTGGCACTCCTCAATTTATAAAAAGGCACTTGTGTAAATAACATTGCCCCAGTATGACCTACTACAGTGTTTGCCTTCACACCTGCTAGGGCCTTGGTTGGAGACCTTAGTTTCTACAGCTATATCTATCTGGAATAGACAAGGCTCTTGCCATTGTCTTACCAGGTGTTGGTTTAGTAGAAAAAGGTAATTACTCTACAGTTATTCACCAATCCCTTAATGCTGAACATCAATCATTACATTTCATGTGCTTTCATAGGTTAAATGTTTTAATACTTTTTGACTGTTAGAGCACCTGCTTTTTATGAAGTGACCTTCTGGCAAGACTTATTATAATTAGTGTGCCCCAGAAGTAGTCATTAGCAAGAGGTCACGCATATTTTAAAATATTGTTCTGTTTATGGGCAAATCCTAATCAGTTATTACTTAGTATTCCTCCATGATCTGGAAACATATTTGAAAACTGGTATCACCTTATCTACTTTTACTTTTAATCCAGGGTGCTCACATCAGAAGTCTCATTCGTGGTCTTCAGAACTAGTTTAATTTATATTTATTTTTAAAATATTTTACCAGGAAAGATACATGGATTTAAGACTGTCTGAGCATAGATAATGTATTCCAGAACCAGGACTAGTCCGCAATACCATACAGAGGAATTTGTTATTGTCCATGATTAATAGCTGTGTTCTGTGTCTTAATATACACACCAATCCCATATACAGACACACGCAGAGGGGCAGTGAAGCCCATGTGTAATGGAGAGCCATCATGCTGTGATAATGCAGAATTAAAGCACACATTATAATATTCTAGAAGATGTAGGATGAGAACGGTGCATAATGATCATTATTTAGGCTGAATATGATCTTGCCAATATGTGTCCTTTTTCAGAGTAGGAGAACTCCAATCAGTCAATGTCAGCGTAAATGCTTTTACAGTGTGAGGCCCAATTAATCACATTTCTAAAGTTGATGAAGCGTATGTAGGACAGCTGATTATCACTCACGCTATTTATTTAACTTTTTTTTTTTAAGTAGTCCTCGTCCACAGTACTTTACAAAGCTTACTGATGAATCAAATGAGTAAAGAGAGCTGCAGTATTGGTTGCAGTGTGAAGAAATATGATGGTATCAGTTACATATTATGTAACTCCGGAATTAAATCTGTTAAGACCACTCTCATTGTACTGGTCATAGGTGTTGCTAGAGAAATGTGGGGGCTAAAGCTTCAGGTATTGGATTTCTATAGGGAGTGGACAGGGCTGGAGGATCATGGCCGAATTTGCTATAAGCCTACCGAAGCTTCAGTGGAGCAGGCTCCCTCACAAGCTAAGCCCGCTCTCTAGCAAAGCAACCAGGGCCAAACAAATGGGGAATCTACTTCATCAGCCCTTATACTTCTATTGCATTGCTGCAACACTGATGCGTTCCCCAGCGCTGTCTGACAAAAACGTCTGCAATGACAGGCAGTGGTGTATCCTGGTTGTGTGCTGCCCTAGACGGCCTTGAGTACCTTAACAACCGGGTTAGCGATAGATGTGGGGACATCCCTTCAAACTCATCATTAAAAAAAAATTACCAAACCTACACTTTGCACCACGTCGAGGACATGAGGGACTTTGCTAAACACATCAGCATCTCCCTGCTCTACTTGCAAAAAGAAACGGCCAACACCGCACCTCAGAACGCCGGGCAAAACAACGGACACTTGCCTCTGCCACCTCGCCAGCACACTAAGAAATGTCTACCGACTACACCTAAAGGCCCGTCTCAAGCAGCCGCCTGTACTGCTTGGATGAAAGCACGGGACTCCAGTCTCGGCTACACCAACCTTTACCAGGGTTTTGCCCTGCAATGTTGGTCTTAGACCAGTTAGCCAATTGATGTACCTAGTTCAGTTAATTGCACCTGTAACTCTCTAGCACTGGGGGCCCATCATTATTTTCTCTCCAGACCCATACTAACTGCTGGGTCGCTATCCCAGACCATGGGGACCCCGACCCAAGTTGTGTGATAGTACACCTTAGTCCGAGTCACAGGCGCATGTTACTATCTGTAAGAGGGAAAGAATACACCAGGTTTTTGTTCCGCACTACCGGTCTTAGACCACCCACGAAATGTATGTACCAGACCTACCCCAAGCATACAGACCCTGAATCTCGTTACCTACATGCGCTGAAGATCACCCTTACCGAGGTGAAATCGCCTTACTGGCATGACCGCTAAAACAGGCCCTCAATGTTCCTCCCCACAAAAACTGCACTGTAGTACAGTATGCTTAACCTGTTATGCATATAGTGATGTGACTGTATCAGGTAATCACTAGGGATCGACCTAGATAGTCTGTATTTTCAGCAATATCTGAATCGGCCGATACCGATATTGCCGATGATGCAGGCCAGGGCTGCCATCAGGGTCCTGTGGGGCAGCCCTGGCCTGCATCGGGGGAGCTGAAGGGAGCTGCTGGGAAGGTAAGTAAGAGTGTGCTGGGCCCCCTCTGCACAGTCCATGCCATCAGACCACCAGGGAATGGCATATCCCCCCTCCCTGGCCAGGTAAGCAGCAGGGAGGGGGGACTAAAACATCATTTAAAAAAATACATATTTAAAAAAAAAAAAAAAAATGCCCCCCTCCCATTTTACACACTTAACATACCTACACAAACACACACTCTGCATTCATTATATACATGCTACACAAACACTCACACACTCTGAATTCACTATACACACACTGCATTTGTTATACACAAACACTCACGGCACAAACACACTCATACACACACACATTCTTGAAAACATTCTTGAAAACCTAAAAAATTCTTACTCATGTATATTTTGTGCATTTACCTTAATAAAAAAAATTTGCAAAATAAATAATAAACATGTTCAGTTAACAGTAGATTTGTGTAGAAATAGTTAAAAAAAATTTTTTTATGGTAAATGTACAGAATATCGGTAAGTTATCGGCCTGAAAATTCACAGAATATCGGCATCTGCTCTAAATAAATCAATATCGGTCGATTGGACTATAATCAAAACACAAAAGGCGCACAAGGGTATATTACATATAATGCGACAAACCCTGACATCAATTGACTGCCTTGCCTGGAGAGGAACACGACGGGAAAGGTACACCAACCAGCAAGAGGCCGATAAAGGAAAGAATAACGGCCCCCGATACCACAAAAAGCCCACTGTGGGCTCCTGCCCCGTCCCTTACCCACCTCCCCTGCCAAAACACTTCACGGAACACACCGACCCTTCCCCACTGACCCACCCCAATTACTATCATCATTTTCTCTGTTATTCAACTGCTCTAAAATGTTGTTTAATGTTACACAATGCTATATACACCACGGAATATCCAAGGAGCTACATACTCCGCAGACGCTCCATTGACACCATGGGCAAATGTACAAACCCGCAGCACAATGTAAATGACGGGAAAACCTATGTACCAAATGGATATGTATCACACACAGATTAATGTTCTTATACGCTGTGTAATTTGTGTTAGGTTATGAAAAGATACTGTTACTGTTTTATTTTTTTCTCTACCTTGAAAATGCATACAAATAATATAATTAAAAAAAATAAAAATTATATATAATATAATTACATTGCAACATTGTGCAAAACTGGAGAAACTGCAAAACACTGTAGAATGTTTAAACATTGAGAAATTTTCTGTGTGAGGGAAGGGTGTGCTATATTTATTATTTTTTTAATGTTGGGCGCATGCAATCGCCCCTATGGGAAGGGGGTAGTACCCATGCCCTCCAGGTGAATCTGTGTAGAAAAGAGTTAAAAAAAAAAAAACACTTCTTCTATATCTCTATTTTTTTTCTTCTTGTTTGGTGGCTCGCCGTGATACTATACATGTATCATATTTCTGTGTGTCAGAAAAATCAATGCACATAAAGCTTGTTTTCTGTATGTATGTTCTGCTTACAATTACTAATATTCAATCCGTAAGGATTGCTGGGGAACAGCATTGTGTGCTTTGTTTCCACCTATGTTTTCATTGGTTCGTTTAAGATAAGGGGACATAACATAGAAAAGCATGGATATGTCATAACTTATCTCTACCTCTCAGTGAAAGGGTCATCGAGTTTTCCTTTGAGCTCAAACCTATGATGTTTCTGGAACCTAGCAAAGCCCTGGGATAAGTGGATATGGATAACTTCTCTAACCACACGTGTTAAAGGAACACTCCACACACCTTGAGCACATAAAGCTTGCTAGAGTGCTTTACATGGCTGCAGTCTGTCATTTTCTTGAGCGTTTATGAAAGTGCTGATTTCAATAGAAACTGGCACTTTTCATGTTGGTGTCAGAAACCTCTACCTGGCTGTCGGATTGCCAACCAGTTTCTGTTCCTTTATCATTTACGCCACAGAGCTAATGGAAGCGTCGAACACACTGTGCCTTCCTGTCTCTTCTCCCCCCTCAATGAGTATCCCCCAGCACAGTCTGTCTGAAAAAGAGGGAGGGCATGCCTAGGCTGCAGACAGCCGGTGTGCAGCTTTGGGGTTATACCTACTAAATTGTTAAAATATATATTTAATTTTCAGTAAATTATTCCATTAATTGCTCTCCCTTCGTGTCCTCACAAAAGTTTAAATGGTTTTAGCTATACACCAAAACGGCTATACTAAACTAAAGCTTAGAGCACCTCTTTTAAATGCTCAGGGCATGGGATTGAGACAGGTCTGTCAGTCAGATTGCCACCATGACTTCTACTTTTTCTGTGAGAGCCATTAACTTGCCCCCATTATGGCCCAAATACATTCCTGTTTTTATTATACTTCCTAATGTAGGCAGGTATGGTTTTATCTAACCGGGTTATTCAAGAAGGAGAGAATTAAATGTGAAATTTAAATCTAAGGCCGGAGTTGCCAAATTTAAAGATTTTTTTTCGAGTTTGGCTATTTTGACCTGACATTTTAAATTCACTTTGAATTCTCGCTATACTTAAAGGACCACTATAGTGCCAGGAAAACACTCTTTTTCCTGGCACAATAGTGCCCTGAGGGTGCCCCCTCCCGCCGGGCTCTGGGGAGAGTAAGGGGTTAAAATCTTACCTTTCTCCAGCGCCGGGCGGGGAGCTCTCCTCCTTCATAGCGACGTCATCGGCTGAATGCACATGCGCGGCAGGAGCCGCGCGTGCATTCAGCTAGTTCATAGGAAAGCATTTACAATGTTTTCCCATGGACGCTGACGTCTTCTCACTGTGTTTTTCACAGTAAGAAGCACGCAAGCGCCTCTAGCAGCTGTCAATGAAACAGCCACTAGAGGCTGGATTAACCCTATTATAAACGTAGCAGTTTCTCTGAAACTGTTTATTTAAAAAAAAAAAAAAAAAAAGGGGTTAACCCTAGCTGGACCAGGCACCCAGACCACTTCATTAAGCTGAAGTGGTCCTTTACTAACACTGTAAATGGAATTTGAACTGAGCATTCTAAAGGGGAAGAAGAGAAGATGCAGAGGTTTCCAGGACTTTTGGATTTCTCCAGTGGGAAAGATTAGACCATGACCACATTGGGTAAAATTAATGTCGGGTAGATTGGAACTAAACATGGAGTGTGAGCCCTGTGACTCAATGTAACCTAATGTAACCTTGTCTTTCTGTAGATGGTAAAAACTCCATGTATTCACAAACAAACTGCACCCAGTAATGACCAGACACAAGGTCCTCACCATTTTTTTTTTACATTTTTTCCCCCACAGAACAATCGATGCATTCCTGCAGCTCTAGACAACTATTACGCCGAACAAGAGCCAAGTGCCCAAGGAAAGTTTTACACAGTTATAAATCACTACAACCTTGCCAAGCAGACCATCACACGCTCAGTATCCCCGTGGATGACGGTCCTCTCAGAAGAAAAGCTCTCCGAACAAGAGACCGAGGCCTCTCAGAAGTCTGCTTAGCTTGACGAATACATTGTTTGCAAAGCGAGGTGAATGCAACCAGAGGACTTAAACAAAAACAAAACAAACTTCAAAATAACAACAAAATTAAACATTAACTACTTTTCTGCCTCTGACAGTTAAGCGGTTAATCGTAATGTAGAGATTACTTGTATTTATAGTAAGAAAACGCTTGTTTCCTGGTATTGCTGTGCCTACATGACTGTACAGACCATTAATGGATACATCATCTCCTGGCATATCATTTCAGTTAACTTCAGACCATGGAAACCGCTTATATGGGAGTGTGTTTTCCTTTAAATGACACTTGAATTCAATACAGGGGTGTATGACAGTACAGATATATTACACAGGGTAATTTGTATCCCTTATATTCAAAACTGCAACATTAGAAGGGGAACTAAAGTTCTTTTAAGAAAACATTTGAAAATTGGTCCAAATGTTATGTAAAATATGCATATACAAGGGCAAACGTGATCGCTATTGAAAGACATAACAAAATGCATATTTTTATTAAGGGATTTCGAAAACTTTATCAGGAACTACAGAGTACTGACAAAGACATTTAATTTTTCCCACAAAGCTATTTTTGCAGCCGGTTAGTTTTAGTTATATTTTAAATGCCAATGTCAATTCTTCACAACTCATGATTTAGTAAATAAGCCCATATAGCGGTCATAAAATTAAGGGTATACATTCGCAGGTACAAATAATTTTTGGTTAACCCACCCCTGTTTAAGATCTATTACAGTGTTAAATTTAAATAACACAAGAATTCCAAAGGTACACATAAAAGAGAATAATACACTTTTTTTGGATAAGCAGAACAATAAATACAATACTATATTGGTCTCTATAGAATGCCATCATCCATATTTTGTAGAGATACATATAGGCGTTTAAAATAGCCCTGTGTTTGCAAACAAATACATCGCCCTTGTAGATTACGAAATGAACTTTTTCAATTTGATGTTTCTC
Source organism: Pelobates cultripes (assembly GCA_933207985.1). Taxonomy (NCBI): domain Eukaryota; kingdom Metazoa; phylum Chordata; class Amphibia; order Anura; family Pelobatidae; genus Pelobates; species Pelobates cultripes. Next base: position 49,429,316 of record OW240917.1, on the reverse strand, counting down.
TAGTAGTGACATAGCAGCATATTTTGTGAGTTTTGACACCTGTGATGAAAATCACTAAACTTTTTTGAAAATGCATCACTGAGTGTTGTTGGTTTCTATAAATTGCATAGATAGTTATTCCAGGTTTTAGATTTCATGACAGGTTAACACAAATAGAAATTAGACTTTTTTTCTTTTTCTTGTAGCAGGGCATATAAAGACAATATGAAAACAAAATGCAGAATCTCTTTCCAATGTTGACACACAGGTAACTGCAGTTTGGCCATACATAAAATAAAAACTGTATAGACAGAAAAGAAACCTTGTGCAGGCAAGGAAGCTGCATGCATTAGGTGAATATATGTGTGTATTATATACATATATAGTCAAACAATTAATAGAATCAATACATCTTAGCTGCTTAAGGGTATTGGGTGCTTTGTCATAGCCGGAGATTAACAAACTGAGTATTCACAGAGCGTCCTGTTACTAAGAACCGCAAAGTGCTATTTTATTCCAAGAAAGCATCTTGGGAAAGGTCCACAAGTAGAATCTCAGCATTTTAATATCATATTTTGTGGTATCCAGTGAAGCTCAATCAATGTATGGCTTTATTTAAATGGTATAGTTACCAGAATTCTAAAACATGCAGTACAGCGGCGACGGCACCCCTAATGTATCTGGACCATTAACAAATCATTGCCTTCACTCTTGTAGTTATAGGTATATTTGCTTTTCGTGGTTCAGAAAGACCTCATTCAACTATTAGCACACAATATGTTTTTTTTTTTATGGAAAACTGCAGTGACATTCTGTCTGTTTTTAACATGTGCTCATTGTGTTCCCATTGTTTATGTAACATTTTTGTACATGCACACATGATGTTCATTTAAATCATCTGCTGCCAGCTGTCTAGAATGCATTGTTTACCAACACACTACTATACAATGCTTGGTAAGAATTGTCAACTGCCAATCATTGCAACTCCTATTACCCTGAAAAAGTTTGATGGCAGGAATATCTACAGCTGTGTAAACTGACTTACTCTGGTATCTGAAAGAGGGCAGCTGGGTTTGAGAAGAAAACATTAGGTTATGTGTCCGCTAACAACCAGACCTAGGTCAAAATCGTACCAATTCGGATAAAATAACTGGGGGGAATTTTTGTCATCTGTTTGGTCTAATTTTGCAAGTTGGGTCACAACAACTCCCTTTTTAGTAAATAACCAATAGGACTCGTTTCCAGGATTGTTTTGGTTTACAGATCTTGTTACTCAAAGGATACCCCAGACACCAATACCGAACAAAGCAATTATTAGAAGCAAACCCTATAACATACTGTGTTTTTGGCACTTTTTTTTTTTTCTTCCCATTTCGAATGGTAAGCATCACAATCTGCTTTTGACATCTCATTATGAATGGAGCTTATTGTGCAGCATAGTCAAACCATGGTTTCCCATTCAAAATAAAATATATATAATGAAATATTTCCGATTTAACACAAACAGGCCGAGCCCTCTATAGGTTAGAGTTAAAGGCATTTTAAATTTAAGAACTGAATGCTCTCCTATTCAGATCCAGCTTTAAGCATGAAGTATGGCTCATTACAGTTTACGGTATTATTCCAGTGCATGCCAGAAGGATATACTACATAGTCACAGATCATATTGACAAATTTCTTTATCAGTATACATCTAGACCTTACTAATGGACCACACAGGCTCCTGTAGTATATGCATCAGTGGGAAAAAGCCCAACATGATTCACCACCCTATGGTAATGAGGGAGGTCATATTTACAGATATTTGATGAAATCTTATGAGGAGGCTGCCTTATATTTAGTTGGACCTGTGTGTATAGAGAATTTGACATTATATAGTAAGACAAAATGAGATTCGCACTCATTACACAATCATAAGGAAAAAGAAAAAAAAAAAACCCTCTAAGAATCTTAGTGAACCAGCTAGGAGGATCAGAAAGGAATACTGCCCCCCCTGCAGCTTGTTCCAAAACTCCCTGTACAGTGTGGGTTTCAGTGGTGGACTGCTAATAACATGCTTAGGGGGAACACTGCTCAATAGATGCTACATTCTAGTCATTCTACTAAAACTATGTTTGAGAAGACATTTGAGACACGTTACATATATGCTTAGCCATATAGCTCTGATTAATCTTTTCGCTCCACGCAAATAATCTATTGAGCAATTACGTATAGCTAATGAATAAAACATTGTGTCCATTGCCCTGTTGTTTTGCACAATAGTGTCTTCACTTCTTCCTATAAATATTTATTACTTAACTTATATTGTTTTGATTCTCGTCTCTTTACAAAAAAAAAAAATATAGTGTGTTTACAGCACTTAGGTGTGAGGTATGCATTATTTCAATCTCTTGTTGTTTGAATGTGTTTTTTTTTTTTTTCTTCAGTGATCATTCAAGTTATTTTTTCTTTATTAAATAAAAAGTGAAAAATGAAAGTTTGGACTTTTTTTTTTTTTTTAATTCTTCTTCTTCTGGAGTTTCAAAGTATATTGTGTGGTGTAAGCATAACCGAAAAAGTCCAGTCCTCTTCATTAGTTGCAATTTTTGTTTATCATTAAATTTGGAAAACTTGACAATGTAAAATTTTGGCTAAAATACAATTTGGGAGAAAAAAAAAATAGATGCAGTTTTGTGAAGAATTCTAAACAGGATACCGCGCCAATGTTATCTCGCTGTCTCCCTCCGTCCTCTACCTATTCCACAAGCCATATGGAACTATACAGCAATTTAGATACACTGTGGCATATGTTTGTCCAGCTAACTTCATTACTTTGATCTAAACACCAGTGACTTATAGTCTCGTTGAGGTCTAATTATTTTCTCATTGCTTTTATATTAACCTATATGTAGTGGGTACTATGTATGTGTATATACATCTCCAAAACTTACCTTTATTGTTCAGTATATATATTTTTCAACTAGTCAATATTTAGTAGACATATTCCATACTATCTCTTGAAGTTGATCAGCATTCTCTATCTTTTATTTTGCCTATCCCATTAGGCAGATTATTCCATCTTTTTATTAACATGATATATTAAAAGTTAGATTTTAGTCTCCTGTTAGTAATAGGAACTATCTTCTCACCCTTTTCACCACATGGAAATATATTTTACAAGTTCCACCTATTAGATTTGTTAAATTGAGGATCCTCTGGTTTCTCTTTGATACAATTCTAAATGTGGGCTTAAAAATTGCACTCTCCACTCAGGAGTAGAAAAGGAATCCCTAAGAAGAAATCAGTGTGGCATGGACCCTCGAGGCTTGTAGTGAAGGGTAACTTTGTGGCTTTGCTAATCGTGTAGGACTAGAGCTCTAGATGGCTCCAATGATGGCAAGTTCTCTTGAAGACTACAAATCACCGGTTGTGTCCTCAAATAGTAACATGGGGTCAACACTGAAATCAAGCAAAGTATTTATTAAGAAATTACAGCTATCACTAGCACAGAAAGCATATGATGACCTATCCTAATTTAATAAAGATAGAGACAATATTACATAGCGATTTTATTTCAAGAACATTGTACAAGTGACTGATTAGACCAGAACTATACAGAATGCAAAACATGGATTTTAAATTGAGAGGAAACCTGATTTGTATTAATGCTTTGATTACACTCATTTTGGGAAGATATTTGTGTTGATTTGAAAAGCAGCGTTCCCAAGTTTTGCTATGTATTGCCTCCACCCCAAAAAGCTAAATACGCATAAAGTTTAAATGTAGTATTTTTACAGGAAGCTTTACATTTGAACCCTTGTGTGAAATTGTCTGAGGTCGTGTAAGAAAAGCATTGGAGTGGCGCTTTGATAATATTACAGCTTCCTACTGGCTGAGACACTAGCTGGGTTCCACAGGACTGTAGTACAAGTGTAGGCAACCTTTGGCAATCAAGATATTGTGGACTACATCTCCCCTGTCCGGAGAGCCAAAGGTGGCCTATCACCTAGTCTAGCAGGGGATAACATGAAAATGTTATGGAGAAATCATTGCAACATTAAAAGTGCATATCCTCGACGCATTCTTCAGATCGGAGCACTGGGCATTCTTAACGTACAGATACTCATTCTGCACTAATTAACTATCATACCAGTCCAGGAAAAGCAATGAAAATGAACACATCACTAAAAAGAAAAGGATCCAGACACGAAAGCCAGCGTTATTTTTGATTGCCTGGAAAAAAAGAAAAGAAAATCACAATCAATTATATCATAGTTACAAGAGATTTTAAGATTAGCACATTACTGGAGCAGAATAATGGTTGACAAAGTATTCTCTTGCTCATTATGCTTTGATAAGGTTAACAGCCAAATTTAAAATTACATAGTTACATAGTAACTATGCAATTTCACATTTGGCATTTTTTGTGCTTTGAATGAGTACAATAGTTTAGGAAAAATAGTTAATTTATCAAAGGGTTCTAAATAGAATGTTTCATTCTAGACACGAGAAAGCAATTAGTCATAACAAGTAGACTTTTCTGATGTCTTGGAGATTAGCAGGAATCTCTCACTTTACCAGCTAAGGATAACATCTGAATCTTTACAGAGTCAGCGGTCATGCAATGAAAAGCAAGGCCTGTTACAGTAATGGAGATGGTTTATCGCAAGGGAGATCTTAACCATACCGCTGCTATTCTGGTAGCTGTGATTGCTTAAGACAGCTGTCAGGCCTCACAATTCACTCATCCATCAAAATCCAGCCACCCCTTTCATATCTTTTTCTATTCTTCAAAGTAAATGTTCTTAAATAGAGAGAGAGAAAAAAAGTAATTCTATGATACTCCTTCTCTCACTTAACTAACCTTCCCCCCAATTTATCTATATGTAAATGATGGGAACCTGTGTTGCTTAGTATAATTCTTCAGCTCATGGGCTATTAATGCTAGGCTTCAGAAAGGAAGTGAATGGATGTGTGTAGTGGCAGGCAGATACTGTAAAAGAAAATGCAAGAAAAAAAAAAAAAAAAAGAAAAAAGACAATCAACTAGACCACCAATTGTTTCAAAGTATGCCAGTGAATAATCGGTAGACTGCATGGATAAAGCGCACTAGGGATGCACAGAAATGAAAATTCTGGGCCGAAACCGAAAATTCAAGATGCCCTCGGCAGAAAACCGAAAACTACTTTTTCCCCAAAGGATTTTAAAATAGTTATTTTTTCTATAAGTTTATTAATATTGGACTTTTATTACACAGTGAGGGAGGGGGTGACTGGTGACAGAGTGAGGGGATGACTGGTGACAGTAATTGAGGGAGGGGGTGAATCCCGGGATCCCAAGTAATGGCTGCGAACTGAACGGCAGCCGCGCTAAGGAGTGGAAGTGAATGGTTACCCTCCCGTGGGATTCCCTGTGACAGGTACCGGCCGGAGGTCCTCCCTGTCCTCCGTTCCCCGCCAAGGCCGCTCCCTGCGGGTAGCCCAGACACTGGGCACAGCCTGCTCACCTGGAAACAGCAAAGGAGCTTCCCCACTCAGGATCTGTGTCATGGGGGCAGTCCGTAGGGGCAGTGCCGGGTTGGGGGGCTGTCACTGAGGCTGTTCTTGGTGGCTGCCTGTGAGCCAGTGCTGGGTTGGGGGGCTGTCAATAGGAATTGTGCATCCCTGGTGTAATTTTCAGCAGATTTGACCCATTTTCGGCAGAAATGGGATAGGTCAATTTTTTGCCAAAAATTTCAGTGCATCTCTACAGTGCACCTATAACCAACAATGTGCAGGCTTGATGTGGAAAGGTTTATGTGAATATAGCATGGCTGTTCCTGAGATGGGACGGGGGAACATTAAGGGTGGTGGAACAATCTATCTATGGGTCATAATTATCCACTGTCTCTTTAAATGCTCCCCCCCACTTTACCAGTGTAGTAAGTCCTAAGATAGAGACCCATGCTTCTTTCTGCAGTGGACATTTAAAATCACATGATGCACTGGATGTACATTACTAGTGTGATAACACAGGACTACTCCACACGTTATTACAAAGTCAACACATGTGGGAAAAAGGCAGTCATAGTATCTGTTGTGCCTCTGGTGCGATTATGGGTTAAACAATTACATTGTGGGTGAGATGGTGACACTTGCTGGGAGAGGGTTATGAGAAGATTGATATGACGACACTAGAATGGTAAGGGGAATGATGATACAGGGAGAGGAGAGATAGTCACACATACAGTATCCGTGTATTACATTATATCAGTAGTACATAAGACAGAAATGTGTAATATCCATGTGAGTACCATAGCAATATTGGCTTAAACCAAACCCATCTATACTCAGACCCATCATAAAAAGGAACAGCACAACCACTGCAGAGAGCTCCTCTGACTTCTTACTGGAGGGTTCCTTGGACGCTCCTCCTCACCTCCACTACAGCTCATTGAGAGACAGAAGATATGTTCCTCAGCTAAGATCAGCAGTACAGAGCTTACCTCATTGGCTTAGAGTGATCCGCTGATGCAGTGCCAGTGCTAGGATTTTTAGCTACACAGGCGAAGATGCATTTTGGCGTCCCCCCGCCCCTCTTAAAATGCATCTTCACTTGTGTGTCTTGTTGTAACCCCCCTCCTTTTGAATTTCCTAACCCTTTTGTGATCTAGTGTATTTTATTCCCCCTCATTCTTAGCCCCAGCCCCTTTCTGGGTCTCATTCTTAGCCCCAGCCCCTTTCTGGGTCTCATTCTTAGCCCCAGCCCCTTTTTGGGTCTCATTCTTAGCCCCAGCCCCTTTCTGGGTCTCATTCTTAGCCCCAGCCCCTTTCTGGGTCTCATTCTTAGCCCCAGCCCCTTTCTGGGTCTCATTCTTAGCCCCAGCCCCTTTCTGGGTCTCATTCTTAGCCTCAGCCCCTTTCTGGGTCTCATTCTTACCCAAGCCCTGTTCTTTGTTTCTTTCTCCACCACAGTCCCTCTGTATGGCTCTTTTTCCCCTCAGTCCGTTTTGTGTTTCCCTCCCCTCCAGATCCCTTTGTATGTCTTTTCTCCCAAGCCACAGGCACACAGGCATTGTTTTTCAGGCACACAGTCAAAGTCATACAAACACAGACATAATGGCAAAGACATAATGGCAAAGACATACCGGCAAAGACATACCGGCAAAGACATACATGCATACAGAGGCATACCATCATACAAACACATACATACATACAGGCATACAGAGACATACATACAAAGACATACAAGCATACAGACACATACATACAGAAATATACATACAGAGACATACAGGCAAACAGACCTACATACATACAGTCATATGCATACAAAGACATACTGTCATACAGAGACACAGACACATATATACATGCATACAGAGACATATATACATTCAGAGACAAACATACATTTAGTTACATACATGAATACAGAGACATACTACATGCATGCATATAGAGACAGACATATACACATACATACTGTAGCGGAATGAACCTTGGACTATTACCCTTATTCCTGCTATGGGCTGTCCGTATCTTGTCCCCCCTGTCATTTACTATGTTTAGTGCTCCTAGTGTCCAGATTCATTGTGTAATTCCCCCTGTTTGTCTGGCCGTTCGGTAAATTAGCAGCCGTCTCTTATATTAACTACGTCTTGTTCGATGACCGAACAAATTACCAGTAACCTCTGTTCACACCTCCACCAACCGCCATAACCTGAACATTCCAAGCGGTCGGCTGGCCACTGTTCGGATGTGCGAACACGTGGCGGCGGCCATCTTTAGCCACGAACAGAGACAACGGTGTTTGGTCGTCGAGTGCATGGAACTAAAATCAGACACTTGACGGTGCGAACACCACTGGGACTTCCACCTTCAGTTATGTTCGTGGGGACATCAACAGAATGACGTTCGGGAGGAGCAAACTCCCGAACAAGATACAGAAGAATGTCTGCATGAAGAGTTCATGCCTTGTGTTTCGCATATTTGATACTCCCGAAAGAGAGCAACTGCACAGCCTAATTTCATAGAACCTTTTTGGGCAGGCACCTCGTGTGCGGTTGGTCTAACCTATACCCTGGTGGCGTTTCGGCTGCGTTTGTGGGATCTGAGCGCTTTTCGGATATATTGGGCGCTCAGACCCAGGCTATATGAGGATATAGGACTTAAGGAGGTATCTTGTGAGGAACTGTATGTTTTGGAGTGATTAAGATTATACATGTCCTGTACCTGAGAGTTAATGTAATTATGTTGTGTATTTTATCTCAGTCTACTCTCAGGTCCAGTGGGGAATGCCCCGGGAATGTGTGTTTGGGTTTACCTTGCATGGGAATTCTCTTAAAAGGTCATGTGTGGCTCCATTAAAAGGAGTTATACCCCCAGAGGTGAGTGTCGCCCAGTTGCTGGGGAAAAGGTGGGAGATTTCTGGAGTATTTTACTGTGTTTGGCTGTTACCTTGGAATATTTTACTTGTTCCTGAGTGTATGTTGGAGAAACCAATGGAGGAGAGTCCCTGCAAGGACTAGGGCTCCGCTACACATACATACATATTCATACATGCATACAGAGACATACATACAATACACAGACAGTCCCAATTACATACTTACATCTGTTCAACCTGGTCCCTTGGGTACATGTTGTCCGGCTCTGTGGAGTCCTGTCCTGCAGCCCAGCCTCATCACTGGGCACCAGCCGCGCTGTGCAGTACACAGGGAGCAAGGATATGATGTCATTCATATCACCGCCCCCGCCACACAGCTTTCAGCAGAGACCCGGGTAGGAGGCTGGGCAGGGCTCCGCAGGCGGTAAGATCTGCACTCGGCCACGCTACAAGAAGTAACCAGCCAGAGGGAAGCACAGTGCGCTTCCCTCCTGCCGGTCAGCTTGACATTGCGCCCCCAGGGCCGGTGCGCACTAAGGCGGTTGCCTGGTGGTAGCGCTGGCCCTGAGCTGATGCTCTCAGCCAATGACCTGCACTGCAAGGATTTTCTCGGGATAAATAATGGAAGTTCCATCTGAAAGGGGGGAAGGTGGGCACAGTTTGTCAAAACATTCTAAAACAGTTTGAAATATTACAGTGGAATGGTGCCTGGGTACTTCTGACACCATAACCATTACAAGGGGTGAAATATTACAGTGGAATGGTGCCTGGGCACTTCTGACACCATAACCATTACAAAGGGCTGAATAGGTTATGAAGCTTGGAGCGTTACTTTAAGATTAACTTCGTTGTTAAATTACACTTTCAGAAAATGGGCAAATAATGCTTTTTTTTATTCTTATACAACAGATGCTATAAATATGATGTGTGTGTCTTAAACATATTTTACTTCTGCAGAAATTCTAACGAAACAAAGCCAGCATTAGTATACCATCTCCTCTTTCAAGGGTCATTACCCTAGTAGCGCGGACCTCACATACAGCAGACACATCCCTTCCTTTACTCATTTATGTAGTGGCTGAAATGATTTTCGCTATACATCAGGCCATTGGGGGACAACTCCATTCCTTACAAAAGTCTAATTGAGAACCTGCTGTCGCTGCCAGAAGCCAGGTATAATGGTGCTATTATGGAGGAAACGGCTCTGCTGGTTCATTACATTGCATGTCTTCTATTTCAAGATATGCACAATGCACCCTATATGGATTCCTTTCCAGCAGTCGGACTGCATTAAAGTCATCCTGTAAGGGACTGCACACACAATAGTTTGCTCAGTGCTGATTTGCGTATAATGTGATTCTGAGAAAAGAACGTACAAGGCAGGTTAATTGTTTTTGCCCCAAATTACATGAATAGAAATGTTTCACTTGTTCGTCCCAGTTCTATTATACGCAGTGCCGGCACGAAGGATCTCGGCTGTTATTACCTACCTCTCGTATATCTTCATTTCCTTCTTTGATATCTTCTGTTGCTCCCACGACTAGCTGATGGATACTGTCAATTTCTGTTTCCTGGGAGATAGGAAAAGAAAAATGGAATGAATGGCAGTTCGTTAACTCCTCCATTTCCAAAGATGTTTCCCAAAAAATAAAACAGTATTATTGTTAAAGGGATGCATTTCTCATTACTGACGTACTGGGGAAAAAGAGCACCTCTTGAGTCTTCCAAAATGTTTTACTTTAACATGTAAGACAAATGCACTGCATGAATGACTTAAAGAGGCTCTCCTCAAATGTATACTTTACTGTAGTCACTTCTAATAAATGGAAGATATAGAATCAGGCCATTCCAACAGTCCTGATTTTATCATCACAGTCCCGCATCCAGGGACACCAGGGAACGATTCTCGGGCAGCACAGTTGGTGTGAGTTGCTGTGAACGGGCATTAGGATAGGGCAGAGAGAGCTTCAGCAGCTGGTTTTGCATGGTTCCTTAGATGAGGTCTTCAGTGGACCTTATTGAGAGCCAATAACAGTGCAATATGTATATAAAAAAATTAAAATATATGGCATATCTACAAAATGTATAACTGAATTATATAAATCATCACAATAAAGAGGATGTGATGTGAACTAGTAGTGTAAAAATAGAATTTGTAATATGAAAATGGATATAGATAAAAGTATGTGAGATACATTATAAAAAAATAAACAGAGCTGTGTAATAAATACATAAAACACTGTATGTAGAAAAGATGCATCTGTTGGAATTAATCTCTTCCAAGCTTCCATAGTGCAGATCACTTACTAGATTGAGAGCCCTAACTCGGCTCAAATTGCAGCGTTCAAAACATGGACCACCATGCAAATATGGAAGATGTCCCACTGCTGCACTCAGCTTATGTATCAAAACTGAAACAATGGATATTTAGTTATACTGTGTAAAGCAAATAAATACAAAAAATAAGATCATAAAAACTGTAGGAAACTGGAAGGTCAATGGCAGGTATTTTGTACCTATAGGGTGTACACAGCCAGAGACGTGTATTGTACACTATTAGTTCATATCACATCCTCTTTAATGTGATGATTTATATATTTCAGTTATACATTTTGAAGATATGTGCTATATATTTTATACCATTTGGGCATTTGTTTTATATACATATTGCACTATTATTAGTTTATTATTTCTTTTACATGTATGCCATTTTTTGTTGAGTTCTGGACACAGTTATGCATTACATAGGTAAAAGATATAGATCGGAAATAGAGCATTCTAGAACTCAAGTTCTTTCTGAGACTTATGGGAACCACATTCTTGTGATGTGGCTGCAACTCTGTTCCTTCTTTTTTTAACATGCTGGGCGAGGTGCTGGGGAGATTGACTCAGGGTTCCCTTCTCTCTCGAGTTCCTCATGCAGCACATCGGTAAAGGGAGGGGGGCACGATTAATGAGGGCAACTGTGAATTGCTGTTCAATACGGAGTTTAAAACATGATAGTCCTCTTAAAATACTCATCACACCTAGAGAGAGGCAAGTGAGATGATAATATAGTTTTCCCTCTTTGGACTTTTTTTTTTTAAAACTGGTTTAAGGCCATGTTTGGCAATCTACATAATAAAGCAGTATACAAACACAATTTGGTTTCTTTAAGAAAAGTACTTTGGATATACCCAGTTTTCAACAACAAAAAAAAGATGAAATGCTTCAGGACTAGACTGAAGAATGGGCAGTAAAGAATAAAGCATTACATGTTAATTGTGTAGCTTCATTAAGAGAAGAATAGATATAACACATCCTCAATCTGTTTGTGGCATACTTACTAGCGATAAGGGATTCATTTAGTTGTGCTACACATAAAACAGCTTTAAGCACTATAAAGTACATAACTAGATACCACCAAGGGAGAATGGAAAAGGTTCTGTGCCGTAATTGGCGTAGTTGTTAAGTGCCAGATGTCCATATCTATATTTACATCCTTCACTTGCTTTAACCTCCTAGTTTGCAGTGCTGCAGGAATTATCCGCTGTTTGATCTGTGACCATCAAACCTTACTTAAGAAATGAGAAAGAAAACAAATCTGTCGTCTTGGAGACTGCATGATGAGCCATTTTTAAATGGCAGTGACAGGAGGAAAACTAGGATCTGAATCGGGCTCCAAAAAAAAAAAAAAATAAAAAAAGACCAGTCATATTTCCAATACAATCCAGATAAAAAAAAAAAAATGGCTCTAGTTTTTTTTCTACAAACGTTTACTACATTTACATGGATTATTCTTTAAAAATGATCAGGTTTAATTCTGACAGACAACATCCATCAAAAAAGGCACAGCAGGGGCACTTCATGCAAATCAATGTGAACTTCCCATGATGCCCCAGGTATCCTTTGCAAAAATGGCAAATACTCCCAAAATGAGTTCACAACATCTTCCATACACTACACACCATGAAAAATAACAATGTGACAGGTCTTTTTAAAGATATAGATATCAAATACATGGTCACAACAAGCCAGAGAAAATTATTGTATCTAAAAGCAGTAATGTTAATAATGATAGAAGAACTTTACTTTTCTCATTATTAATTTTTTTTTCCAAACAGTAGGACAGAGAAGATATTATTCAGAAATATGCAAATTGTCAAAGAAATATGCAAATGACTTCTATAATTCTTTTACATGGTGCTCAATGCATGTTTTTAAAAAGAAAAAAAATATATATATTATAAATACATACATACATAGAATAGTACATAGAATAGGAAGGCTGCACTCATCTAAATTAGCATGTTTTATAAACGTTAACGCTCAAAAAATATTTTAAAAAACCAGACTTAGGGGAAAAAAAAAATCAGAGGTTTAGTTACAACAGTAAGATGATCACACATCGTATAAGCCAGCCACACTGCCAATGATCCCCATTTTTGCAACTCCTATTTATATCACAGGCCCAAGAGGATGGCTGTCCCAGGTACGTGGGTTATAGGTTGATACAGGCGTGTCCAATGTATGATTATTATTATTTATATAGCGCCAGCAAATTCCGTAGTGCTGTATGATCATAAAGTGTAGCTAAATCACGATTATTGAATGAGATGTGTGTGTGTGTATATACACACACATTCACATAGTTGTCATGCAATTTCAAGCAGGATTGATAAGAAATCTACATTAAAAAAAACACAGCATCTCTGAAGTTCACTGTTCTCTGTACATTCTAGCGAAAGCTGTGCAGCAGTTGTGAACAAACTACTTGGTTTGCAGGGATTTCATTTATGAAAGAAAAAAAAAAAAATGTACGAGCTTCAGTCAATCCTCTGCTGGCAGATTACTTGCCAAAAAAGTCATAATATAAATGGTTTGACCCATAGTCATGAAGATTTCTTTATTTTGTTTTAATGAACGCACTCTATTATATGTGTCCAAAGAGCGCTACGTGAGAGCTTTATTTCACAAAACCTTTCCTGTACTGTACAGGAGTCTGAATGAAAGCAAAAAGAGGACCACAACTGACGGAGAGATCTAATTTCCTGAATAATGAAAAAAACAAAACCCCAACACATAAGGTACAGATGGAGGCATTCACAGGTAGGCACCTATTATTTTAAAGGTGAATAAAGTCACTAGAATAACTACAGCTCAATGTAGATGTTCTGGTGAGTAGAATCATTCCCTTCAGGCTTTTGGCAGTAAACCCAGTCTTCTCAGAGAAAAGGCAGTGTTTACATTACAGCCTAGGGACACCTCCACTGGTCACTCCTCAGATGGCCACTAGAAATGCTTCCTGGGGCAGTGCTGCACAGTATGCAGCACTGCCATTCAGCGTCTCCACACTCTGCATGGAGACGCTGAACTTTTCTCATAGAGAGGCATTGATTCAATGCATCTCTATGAGGAGATGCCGATTAGCCAGAGCAGTGTTTGGCTCTGCACCAGGTCCGCCTCCTTGGCTGAGGTCATAATTAACAGTCTTAGCCAATCCAATGCTTTCCTATAGGATTGGCTGAGATTATCACTTCTGATGATGTCAGCCAAGGAGGCAGATCAGTGGCATAGCCAGCACAAGCACACTGGAATAAAGGAATTACGTTTACTATATTTAGTAAAGGGGGCAGAAACAGTTTTTAACACTATAGGGTCAGGAATACATGTTTCTGTTCTCTATAATGTTCCTTTAAGATTTAACAACAGGATGCATATTAAATGTATTCTAATAAGTCCAACCTGAAAAATCCATTTAAACTTTGCTGCCATTACCTTGGGGCAAAATTTCATTGTGTGATGGAATGTGCAATACAGGTACACACGGAATATTACTTCCACATCTTTAAGGTAAAGCTCTAGGCATCAATACCACTGGTGATAGATGCTATTGGGGGTGAAGCTACACATCTTGTAGCACTAAGCTTTAAATCATTATGTGTACTGTTTCAAACAGAAATGCTGCACATACAGATCACTTGAAATCAGTGAAGTGGTTATGGTGCTTGGAGTAACTGTTTAACATTACTGTTAAGTTAGGAAACACACAAAAATCGTGATGCACTCATGGGTCCTTTCAAATGAATTGCACGTTTTATTACAAGGGACAATACAACCCTTAATTTGTGATAAAGTCTCCATGAGTGCATTGCATTTTTTATATTTCTGTTTGAGAGTGATTAGTTCTTTTATATATAGCAACAGAAAATTAATTTAGGTTCATAAACAAAACCTCCGGTGCCAGTACTTTACCTGTATGTTGTGTAAGAGGCTGATGTGAGCAGTCTCTGGAATGCAGCCATGTTGGGAATGGGAACACTAATTTGCCAATGCAGATCAGGAACCATATCTTACCTGCTGGAGCACTTTTTCAGTGAATATTTCTTGAAGTCTGGATATTTCAACCACTTTGCCTTCTATTTGTCTGCAGGAAGACAACGAAACAATCATGAACTAACTGTGTTAGGACAGGCAAAAGCAGAAAAACACAGAGGCCTATTCCAAAATTGCAGCGTTCTATATTTGTGAATAGAGCACTCACATATATTTATATTATTCTGCTGTGGTCAACCCATCAAATGTACAATGGACAATCTTTTACTGAAGCCAGAGCTTTCGGACACTATGACACACATTTATCTATCTAAAAATACTTTAACCATTTTATATTTGCTAGGTCTGCTGGCAAACTTGCTAACATTTTCCCCTTAAATGTACACTCTAGTCACCAAAACATCTTTAGCTTAAAGGGTCACTATAGTCACCTGAACAACTTTAGCTTAATGAAGCAGTTTTGGTGTATAGAACATGCCCATCCAGCCTCACTGCACAGCCTTCCATAAACACTTCCTGTAAAGAGAGCCCTATTTAGGCTTTCTTTATTGCAAGTTCTGTTTAATTAAGATTTTCTTATCACCTGCTATGTTAATAGCTTGCTAGACCCTGCAAGAGCCTCCTGTATGTGATTAAAGTTCAATTTAGAGATCGAGATACAATTATTAAAGGTAAATTACATCTGTTTGAAAGTGAAACCAGTTTTTTTGTTTTTTTTATGCAGGCTCTGTCAATCATAGCCAGGGGAGGTG
The DNA here is from genome assembly GCA_933207985.1 of Pelobates cultripes. Taxonomy (NCBI): domain Eukaryota; kingdom Metazoa; phylum Chordata; class Amphibia; order Anura; family Pelobatidae; genus Pelobates; species Pelobates cultripes. The sequence continues at coordinate 49,413,921 of OW240917.1, read as the reverse complement.
TGGCTAGGGCCGCATAAACAGAAACAAAGTGATTTAACTCCTAAATGACAGTGAATTGAGCAGTGAAATTGCAGGGGAATGATCTATACACTAAAACTGCTTAATTTAGCTAAAGTAATTTAGGGCACTATAGTGTTCCTTTAATGAAGCAGCTTTGGTGTATAGATCGTGCACCTGCTCAATTCTCTGCCATTTGGGAGTTAAACCACTTTGTTTATGCAGCCTTAATCACATGTTCCTGCATGAGACTTGCAGCCTTCCTAAACACTTCATGTAAAGAGATATCTAATGCTTATATGTCTTTTATTGCACATTCTGGTTAACTTATATCCGGCTCTTTCTTATATCTTTCTCGAACATGCAGGAACCTCCGGTGTGTGATTTAAGTTCAATTTACAGAGTAGGCGATACAAAATGTCTAAAGTCAGTTAAGATCTAATTGAAAATTAAAATAATTGTTTTTTTTAAAATTGGGGCTGTGTAAGTCACAGCCCGGGGAGGTATAACTAGTGCTGCATGGAGAGAAACAAAAGTGATATAACTCCTAAATGGCAGAGAATTAAGCAGTGAGATTGCAGGGGCGTGATCTATAAACCTAAGATGCTTTATTAAGCTAAAGAGGTTTAGATGCCTATCAAATCCCTTTAACTAATAGACTGGCAGTAAGGCAGTACCTTGAAAAAAGATTACAAGTAAATAAATAGATCTAAATTCCCACAAGGTCAGTGGAATTGCAATTTTCACATTGGGTTTGTATGGTAAATTAAATTATATTTGCAATGAACAATGTTTGACAATTGCATGGAGTGTTACTACATAAGCAGGCCAATCACATATTTTACTGTGAAAGATTTATTGTACTCTTACACCACCATCATGTTTTTTGGAATCAAACAAATATAATGCATTTTTATTTAAATTCACAACCTTCAAAATTATTTTGTGCAGAGTTCTTAAAAAAGTAGCGCCATCATGGGGCATGGCCTGACTGCTCGAGGAGATGGACGTGTGAGCGATCAGCTCCACATGAGAATCCCAGAAAACAGCAAAGAGCAAAGAATTGTTACCAATATTGAACCTCTCTATCCTACCTAAAACAACTGGGGAACGTACCCGACACGATGGCACAACGATCAGCAAAAACAAACAAACTGAAGACACCTTCCCTGCAGATTTCTGAAATGTCTTCAACGCCATGCCGTGCCCAAGATGGCGCCGGAGGAAATCTATCGCTCGGACAGGAGCGATATTAAATCCATATGCACTAAAGACCTCTCAGCCACGGAATCTTCCATTCAAAAAATGCTAAACGGGTTACAAACATCCCTACAAGCTGATTTCGCTAAATTGGCAAAGGAAATCAGAACTGACGTCAAAGCCCTAGGTGATCGCACCGACTATCTAGAGAGCAAAACAGAGGAAATTATATCTGCACACAACAATGTAGCTGCAGCCTATGAAAACATGAAGGTAAAAATTCAATCTATCTTCACAAAGCTAGCCGACCACGAAGACAGGGATAGGCGAAATAATATTCGCATACGTGGAATCTCTGAAGAGGTTACCTCTAAAAGCCTGGGTACACATATTAAGGCGCTATTTCACTTACTAGTACCAGACCTTCCAGAAGAAGCCCTGCTCCTCGATAGGACGCACAGATTGCCAAAACCTAAAAATCCCCCGGCAGCGACTCCAAGGGACACTATTACGAGGGTCCATTACTATACCACCAAAGAGGCCATAATGGAAACAAGGAAACAGCCTACTATACCAGAGGCCTATGGCAAGATCCAACTCTTCACAGACCTTTCGGCGTCCACGCTGGCAGCCAGGAAGACCTTCATGCCGATCACCAAAGCCCTGCGCACAGCGGATATAACCTATAAATGGGGATTCCCAGCACGGCTAATCATTAAACGCAATGGCGCTGAGAGACATCTTCTAACTCCAGAGGAGGGAAGAAAGGCCCTGACGGAATGGGATATTCCAATGGACACCAACACACAAGACATCCCCACTGGACAAGAAGCGGCCAAGTCACAGATGAAACTTACCCCAGACTGGAATACCGCAACTGCAGATAAGTGACTCTAAAACACACATATAGGCTTATGTTACCCACACTTACACCAATGCGGTGTATAACGAGGTGCACAAACTTTTAAACACCCTTTATGGCTATTTTGTTGTATGTGTTAGTGCTGAAGTTTACAAAAAAAAAAGAAAAGAAAAAACATATATATTTTTTGTTTAGTATACAGATGGTTACTTGCACTAACAATGGCTTCATTTAACGTACTTAGGACAAATATTTTACAATAAAGTGAAGAGACTTATGTGACATGAGAACTGTATATAATAGAAAGATACTCCCCAAATAAGACATACATATCTAATCCCCCAATAAGGTTGAATAACTACTTTATGATCGGCTACACAGGTGATCGACCTAATAAAATTATTACTATTGATTACTAAGGTCTTAGGATAGGCATTCCATATATTGCAAAAAGACGTATGATATTGTTGGAGGGACACGCTATAGGGCAACAAAAAAAAGCAGTTATGAAAAGCCCACATAGACAACTAATCAGTACACATTACGTAGTGTAGAGTGATACCACGGATGTCTAATAACTATCATTTATGTCCAGGATACTACACCTCCTAGGAACAAGATAAGATAAGGACAACACCCTCCCAAGTAATATATGTCTTGATATCTGTATATTGTTTGTGAACTACATATATAACAAAAACTGTCTTTCCACACGACTTAAAAACTCTGTTCACCCTATAGGGGAGAAACACACGGACAGGACAGAACCTGCCCATACAGCCCTTAATGGGATATCATAGAAATATAACACACACATCTCGCTGCACTGAATCTAACGATGGCTGGAAAAGAGGTTTAATGCTAAACCCGCCAAAACACCAGCATCCACCATAATCCAGATACCTGGGATTCTCTCCCCCACCCATGGGCTTAAATGCCCAACGAATGTTAAAGAAACTGTCTCAATATAGAGACCTCCTTTTTGTATATAGTTTGTTACATGTTTTAGGTTACTCCTATCCACCTGGTCCCCCTCTATACCAAAATGACCAAATACAACTGCAACCTGAATATACCAATGCAACATGTCTATGATTAAAAATTGACCAACCACAGATACAGACTCACCATTATGAAAATGTATCAACACTTTGACACACCTGGCAATCCTCCAAGAAGATCAGCAATATACATAAGCACCCGAGATACCCGCCTGTTACTTAACATATTTTCATTGAACGCTAAGGGACTCAACTCACCCTATAGAAGATGCATGGCCCTGGTAGAAGCGAAAAAACACAGCACATATAGCATTCTTCCAAGAAACACATTTCCAAACTGCACAACACCCCAAACTCACCTCCAACCAATTCTCGATAAGTTACAATAGCACATACAAAAAAAAAGAAAAAAGAGGAGTCACAATCTTAATTAGCCGTGACGTATCGTTCCAATTTATAAAAAAGATAAGCGACAAAAAGGGACGATATCTGATCCTACATTGTGTTATTAATAATACTCAATACATGCTAGTCAATTTCTACGGACCACACAACGACCAACATGTCTTTTTAGATCATGTCCTAACCCTAACAAAAGCGCATAAGCTTGGCGAGATCATCCTGGGAGGCGATACGAATTTTATTATAGACCCATCCATGGATACTACTTCAACTTCCAAGATCACACCAACAACGACAACGGTGAGCACGTGTTACCTCTCTCATAAAGAATGTACTAATTTCCCATGATTACACAGATATCTGGAGGAACTTACACCCTCTTGAAAAGGACTACACACACCACTCCTTAGTGCATGACACATACTCACGGATTGACCGTTTCTTAATCCCAACCCTACAAATTCCACAAATATCCAAAGCCAATATAGGCATTATCTCATGGTCAGACCATGCTCCAATAACAATATCCATAACCACACAACACCCCACTAATGAGAATCGCACATGGCGACTAAATGACTCACTACTCACTGACCATACATTAGTCTCCCAGATTACTAAAGATTTAGAGGTGTACTTCTCCATAAATGACACAGATAAGACGAGCGTAGACACCCTATGGCAAGCCCACAAAGCGGTCCTTCGAGGCCAATTTATCAAACATGCCAGCTTCAACAAAAAACAACGTACAAACACATACTTGGACATACATACAGAGTTAACCAGACTCACAAATGTGAACCGACTGACACCATCTCATGACACCACGAAACAAATACTTCACCTACAAGCTCAATTGAGGGACATGGATCAAGCTAAGACAACTTATCTTGACAAAAATGAAACAGATTTTTTACAGGAGGGGAACAGATCAGGAAAGGTACTAGCAGCCCAACTTAAATCACGGGCCCTGTCCTCCAGAATAGCATTTGTTCACAACACAAATGGGGACAAACTCACCAACCCACTAGATGTAGTGGAGGAGTTTAGCAAGTACTACAGCGGCCTCTATAAATTAGCAAGTGACACAAATAATCACATACCTACACAAGGAGACATAAATGCCTTCCTACAGGAGGTACACCTACCATCCATTACCCCAGAAGATAGTCAGAAACTGATACAACCATTCACTACACAAGAAACCATAGACACCATCACTCAACTACCAAAACATAAATCACCCGGACCGGATGGGTTCACAAACCTCTATTATTACTGTAGCGGAGAGGTAGTATAATCCACAGTATCTCCGCTGAGTAAAAGGAACAGCATAAAATAATACAAGGAAATAAATACAGCATGCAATAATTCCGGTAGCGTTATAACAATCCTTCCTTCCCAAGCACTAGACGACACATAGGCTGGGAGTCAACTGAGCTTTTAATCGCAGGTCACTATATTTATGGTATTCCCCATGCAAGGGGTTTCCCTACTGACATTCCAGGAGTGGTACAGTAGGGGACTACATGGGGAACTGACCAACACATACATTTCTCCCATCATGCACTGCTGGACGAGAGGGATACCCCCACTAGAATATACCGTTAAGTGGATTATCCCTCCGTGCAGCAGAACTTACATTTTACATTAAAATGCATAACTTTCATTATATTCACTTTATTTAAACGAATGGACGTTCTATATATATATATGGAGACTGAGCGCACAGTTCGTGAGAATACCGCTCAGCTCCCAGTCTAACTAACCGAACGCCGCACGAAATACACATTATTTCCAACATACTGTTAAAAAAGCGATTGATATTATGGGATATTATGGGGCTCCCGAACGGCCTGGAAGTCCAGCGGTGTTCGCGCCGTTGAGTAGCCGATTTTAGTTCCAGGCGCTTGACGGCAAAACACCACTGGGCTAACAAAGGATCCAAGATGGCCGACCGCCGCGTGGTCGGTAGCCGAACGACGGCCACCTAGGGAAGCCTTTAACTACCGATTAACTACCAATCGGTTAATGGGTGCCACACGACCTCTTGTGTGTGGTCATCCATTCGGTAGTTTATTCGTTTCACGAACAGTGTTGAAACTCACTGTTTGTGAAACTACATTAGGAATGCTGGGGTTTTCATACCGCCAGCATACAAACGCCCTCATTCGCCTGAAAGACACATACAGCAATGTACTTGGTTCTCATAACTGAACCAAGTATAGGCACATATTCCTGTAGTTATAGTCTTAAGTGGCTAGTTTTGCCACAATTACACTTTTAAAGATATACTAGCACCTCACATGACCTCGCTATCCAATTGCTGTCACCAAACAGGTGTCATGCCCACAGATATGCTCCAAGCTCACATAACACTCCCAAAACCTGGAAAACCCCGACTCAATGCTCAAACGTTAGACCAATTTCCCTTCTAAACTGTGACACTAAAATCTATGCCAAACTGTTAGCCAATAGAATAACCCCCATTTTACCACACATTGTACATAACGATCAATCAGGCTTCATAAAAGGAAGGCAAGGTTCCAATAACACTAGGAAGACCCACTCATCACTGAAATACATATAAAAGCCACTGAATACACAATATCTATGTTTGCTGATAGCCTCCTTTCCCTCAGTGAACCGGAGGTATCTCTGCCTTGACTCATGAATACATTACAAGACTACGGACGTATACCGTACTATAAACTTAATAGCACTAAAACACAAGCCCCACCGTTACACATGTCCACAGCACGGGTAAGCCAATTACGCCACAGCTTCAACTTTGATTGGAGACAAAAACACATTATGTACTTAGGAGTGAAACTAGCCCTACATGCCCCACAAATGGTGATCCTCAATTATGGTCCACTACACCATATATGCACATCACACTTTCAGACATGGAAACAGATTGAACTATCGTGGCTGGGTAAACTCAACTCTATTAAAATGGTATTATTGCCCAAGATTCTGTATATATTTAGAATGTTGCCATTATTTATACCAGCATCTGTCCTAAAAAACCTCCAAGCAGCCCTAGATTTATCTGGAATAAAGCAAAGGCTAGATTACCTCTGTCCCTAATACAACTTACACAACAATCGGGAGGGCTGGGTTTCCCAAAAATATCTACCTACTATGAAGCCGCCATCCTTGAATCCGCCATACGCCTCCATGCCGCTAGACACTCATTGCAATGGGTCACCGTGGAACACGACAAAACACTCCCATACCAACTGTTACATACTATGTGGTCCCCAAAAATGTATAGGCTGCAGAAAATTCAGTTATATCCCACCACCAAGCTGACCATGAAAGTCTGGGATAAGGTTATAACCATCATGTCTGACAAAGAGAAATTTTGCACATATGCCCCCTTGGGGGCACTGGAAGGAGTGTCAACAGGGCTGTCACTGAAACCGTGTTACACTCATGGTATCACCTATATCAAAGATCTATGCTCTCATGAGAAGATGTTGGCCTACCCCGAATTACAGGCAAAATATAACCTGCCTACTTTTTTTATATTCCGATACCTACAATTGAAAAGTATAGTGCATAGTCAGGTATCACTACAGCCTCAATCAACAGCGCCACAAATAAATCATACAATAGCTATTGTTACCAGGTGTTTCTCTTCACCGACTAAACCCAAGGCCTTATCTTTGTGCTATAAGACCCTATTGGGACACACACCACCGCATTCCTTCACATATGTATCCCAATGGGAAAAAGAGGGTATACCACAACTTACAAACGACCAATGGCTCCAATCACTGAATGCTCTTAAAGGTCTCACATCTTGCTTCTCACATATAAAAGCCCACAAAAAAGTAATTTATAGATGGTACCTGACACCGCAGAGACTCCATCAAATATATCCAGTAATAAACCCCAAATGCTGGAGATGTGGCTCAGACAAGGGCACTATGACCCACATTTGGTGGTAGTGTGACAAGATTAGATCCCTTTGGTTACAGGTCCAACAAATATTAAGAAAAACGCTTGGCTACTCGGCACCTCTCACACCATTGGTGGCACTCATGTCGCTCTTCCCAAATACTTGGAAGAAAGCGGCTAAGAAATTAGCCTCCATTGTTATACTAGCAGCTAGGAACCTTTTGGCCCAACACTGGAAAAGCACATACTGTCCCTCACGTAAAGAACTACTAGACAAAATATACCAATATTATAGATATGAAATCTTTTCTTCCGACTCCCACGAGAAAGCAAAACGAACGGAACAAATGTGGAAACCTTGGCTCACAGTATTATATTCCCCAAAATACTAGACGAGCCCCAACCCACACCATCAAGGCGTATGCCGCAGAAGCCAACATACTCGTAGAGGGCCAATACACGAGGGTGATACACCCACAGATACACATTACGAGACTCTTCAGTGCATATACACACAGAGATAGACAGTTGTATAATAATGCTTAACAATAGATTCAAGTTGTTTGGCTGTAATAAACAGTGTACGCATATTCAATACTGTAATTCCCAATGTAGGCATGTTCAACAATGTTATACAATGTGATAAGATCAGAGGCTGGGATCATTTTGTACCCCCCTTTTCTACTTTCTGTACCCCCATTTCTTTGTACCTTTTCAAAATAAAAAAAACTTTAAATTAAAAAAAAAAAAGTAGCGCCATCAAGGACACTAAAAATATGCTCTGGCTTACAAAAAACGCAAAACAAACTATACACTTAACACACCATATATGAGATACATAGGGTTCTGGTTTTATCAATTTCATATAGAAAACAAATGTAGCTCAGTTCCAAACATAACTCCAAGGCCAACACATGTAATATAACCTGCAATAATAACCATTTGATTGCAAGTTTCTATTGGGTTTCAGCATTTATAGTAAAAGAACTATTTCCAATAGTGTGTTCAGAAGAAAAAAAAAAAAAAAAACACATATGAAAAGATGTAAGATGTTATAAAACATTCTACTCTTATGTGACTATTACTAGGGTGGACGAATAATAGAATTCCAATGCAGAATTTTTCCATTTTCAATAGCTGTAATTGAACATTATACAATGCTCACCCTGACCCCTTTTTGGAGAGGATGGTTATATCTACAGGAAATACTATGGAACAAAAAGTGCATCAGCAATACACAGCAATAACAAAAACTACATTATGACATTATACACAAGCACACAGTTAATCATTGTAACATGCTATGGCTTCTATGCTTGTTTAATAGTATTTACCAATAGATATGGAATCGCTCTGTTTTGTATAAAAAGATTTAATGTTAAACTGCTCTAACAAACTGTCCAACTTGGATCCTATTAAGCAGTTTCGTGAAAGCAACAGAAGTCAGTGTTTAAACAACAGTTCTCTCATGCTTGGAAAGGTACATTTTTGCAGAGACACCCAACATGGGTGTGGAAGAGCGTCTGCCTGTTGCCTAACAGATGACTATGGAAAGTGATTTGTCAAAGCGATTTTCATTTCAAGGAGCAATCACTTGGGGGCGGCTTGAGATGTCATTCAACCAAATCTGTCTGACAGCTTTCATCCATCAGTTTCCATCCGCCCGTCACTACGAATGACAGCTCAAGCTGGTGCTCTAATTGTAACTGGGCAGTACACACGCTCATGTCATTTGGCCCGCAGGGGAAGCTAAGCATTAACCACGATAAACAAAATGATATTTCACTGAAACATCCTTTCACAATATTTGAGCCGAAACAAATAGCCATTCTGCTTAAAGTACACGTGACGTTAAAATTTCCCGTTTACATTTTATTTTTGGTTGTAAAAAAGCAATGCTCATTTTCACAGCAGCTTGGGTAATTTGCAATTTACCTTGTCTGTCCGCTTTATCGCTTGTGAGCATTATCCAGGTTCACGCACCCAACATATTGAAGACTAAGCAAATACCTTTGCAATAAACCTTTGCATCCTAAATCCTTGGTCCTTTTTGCCTGTCCTAGAACTTGTACAGTGTGAGCATTTTATACTAAAGCTCATCTCCTGAAACTGGCTCATTTAAAAGTTGCAAAAGGGCAGGCCCATCTACAAAAGGGGCGAATAGTAATCGGATAGCCTCTGGCCAAGCCAACTCAGAAGTGCTCATGCATACAGTGCTATTGAAGTGGAGGCTGCATTTTATAAAGACTTAGTCTCTGGTGTCAATAATCTAAGTGCAAACCTGGGACAGCCAGAAAGGAGTCCTAAAACGGAGGTTGTTCTTGTTATCACAGATCAGATGAGAGGTATAAAATTGGTCTGTGCCTGCACGGGTTAGCACATCTGTAAAATCTATTTTCGTGTGTCAGGGTAAAGATAGGCTACATAACATAAGTATTATAAAATCGAGAGAGCGCAAAAATTCAATAACAATATTCTCAATCAATGGTTAAACTTATAGTCTCATACAATTGCAGCTGAGCACACAAAGAATATCCCAAAATTCTTGTGGTAAACTAAGCGCTGGCATTTTATTCGTATAGGTTACATAACATGCATCTTAAATCGGTATTTCCAAGACTATTAAAGTTATCCTTTATTCCGAGTGTTGTCAGTTACAAATAACTGTCACTAGAGAGTTGCACACAAGCATAACTAATCACACATGTATTGTGTGTTTTTAACATATATTAGTGGTTAAATATTGGGGACCCCAGTGTGATGGGATTCCAGCATGGCAAAATTTAATAGGCCGAAATCTCCACATGGCATATGCTAATTAGTATCTGATTACAAACAGTTGGATGAGTCATCAGTATACTGAGCATGTGTGGAAGTGGATAGTACATTCCTTTGTAAGTGCCATGTGGTCTGCCCATATAAGGAGATCCAGGATGTTGTATACACTGATTGGTGTAAGGGCATGTGTGGGTGGAGCTATTAATGGGAGGAGTTATTGTTTAATAAAATGCTTCTGAAACATGTGCTCAGGGCTCATACCTTTTGAACACAAGTTCAGTATAAAACCCGATCGGTGTGTGAATAAAGACCTTTTACTTCCTGAAGACCTGCATCCATCTCTCTGTGTCTGGCTTCTGCAAGTTTACTCTGTTACATGTTTGGTGCATTGGGTCCGGGAACCTCATCGCACAGAAGCTGGCGCAGAGATTTGAGACGGTAAACTTTTTGCCAACGTTCTCCACGGCAGCACCCCTGAACTTCTGCGTGGACATCCCTTCATCTCGGCGCCACTGGGCTGCTTCGCCCAGGAGATCATCGGCCTTTACGTAGTAAATGATGAGTGTGAGCCCAGGTTCAGGAACGAAGAGGTAATACTGATACCGTTAGAGCGGTAGGCCCACAAGGGGTTTTATATTTGGAACCGGTTATTGGATTGCCCCCTCCCTCTGGAGGGAAGAAGCGAAGGCGCAACACTTATCTGGAAATTAGACGCTCTGTAGTCAGCCCGTCTAATATAGGTGGTTTGGGTCAGGCTGAATTTCGGTGTAAATAGTTCATGTCGGACACCGGTGTCCTGTCTTGACTAGCGTGTCTAGGTGTAAATTTCGGTTGCTAGGTTGGGGAGGCCGGCGAGACTAATCAGATTCTGGTGTACATTCCGTCTGCTAGCACTCAACCTATCTTGGCTAAGTGTGCTCTGTTATAAATTCAGCCACTAGATTATTGATAGAGTAGATAGACTAAATGGATACTGTTGTAAATTCCACCCACTAGTTTGCTATATGTGGTGCTTGGGCAGCGTAGACTAACCGAATCCGGGTGTAAATAGTTTGATAGTTCTCGAGGTGTTGGCCAATTAGAATAGTTGGGATTTTTGTAAATGTTGTTAAATATACTGTAGTTTGTGGATTGGTGAATTGTATGTCCTGCTAGAAAGCTTGAACTCTGCCGTCTAGTGGGAGTGTAAATTGTGTGTATACCGTATAATAGCGCACGGTATTATAACCATTAACATGTACTATAACTACTGACGTTATGTAAAGTTACTAAAAACTGTTGTCTTATGTTATATGTGTAACACCATAACTGTTACTAACTGATCTGTGACTTTAAAAATGTACCATAACCACTGACATGTACCATAACCACTGACATGACGTGAAAAATACTACAATTACTGTTTAACCTTGCATGTGTACTAACTGATATTGTAACTTTAAAACCATAAATTGTCTAAACTGTATAATAGTTACTAACCGTACCATAACCACTGACTGTAGAGACAAAATTGCTGAAATGTTATGTAGTCGGGTAGTTTAGGTTGATTTATAGTGTGGATAATTGTATGGTTTGATTAATAGTTGCATTGATAAGTATATAGTGTTTGGTGAGTCTTTTGATTTTACTTGTGTGTGCGACGTCGTGATATTGTTGAGCATGTGAGGATCCTGTGTGTGCGTTTGGGCCTAGTAACTGTGCCATGTGGTGATGGTGATAAGGAGATTGGTGTGACTTTTGAAACTGTTTGTATATTTGTACAGCTTTTGAATCTGACGTTCTGTTGAAATCATCTTCTGATTCACAAGGCTGTTGGTCCTTTGTCTTGTATGTTAAAAAAAAAAAAACACTGTGTAGTAGGGAGTGGCCTGTCCTGGTGGCCGCATGGCCTCCATGTGGCAGTTTTGACTTAAATTTAGTGCAGGGTGTACATGTGGCTGTAACTATTAGGCCGGAATTCTATGATCAGTTTCCGTATATTAACTGTTGGAAACCGATTGTTGAAAAACTGCCTTGGTGAATTAAACTGTGCCATGAGGAACAATGGAGCCACATGGTAGTCAGAACCAAGGCCTTAAAGGACCACTATAGTGCCAGGAAAACATACTTGTTTTCCTGGCACTATAGTGCCCTGAGGGTGCCCCCACCCTCACAGTCCCCCTCCCGCCGGGCTCTGGGAGAGGAAGGGCTTAAAATCTTCCCTTTCTCCAGCGCCGGGTGGGGAGCTCTCCTCATCCTCTCCGCCTCTGATCCTCCTCTTCAGCCAGTCTCATAGGAAAGCATTTACAATGCTTTACGCTGAAGTGGTCTGGGTGCCTAGAGTGGTACTTTAATTCCACCTAGTTTGGACACCTCCCCCCCCCTTGCATCTGATTACCAACCCTCTATTCATCCTCCAGAGCTAGAGGAGGTGCGGCTGGTGTAGACACTCCCCTACTCTTTCTCCCAAGATAAAACTGGTGTAACTGGTATCTGCACTCCCCCTGCCCTATTGTCCCCGCCTACCCACACACCTATCTGTTCTTTTGTTTCAAACTCTTGTATTTCTGTACTGACCCCTACTGAGATGTTTAATTTGCCTTAGAACTAAAGCTTTAATCAAGCCTAGATATCAGGGTGAACATTGATTAAAATAAGTAATAATAAAATAGGACATAATTAAAGTCTATCTGCTTCATTAGACTTTAGGGAGGCACTCTAGGGCCACCTACTGGCCATCTTCGGGAGTTACATTGATATTACATTGTTTAATCATCTATACTGGCATATAACAGACAGAAGTAGTATTGCTTACCCTATTTTAATATATTTATTGTTATACGGTTTTATTTTATATATAAATATAATAAAAGCTACGTTTTATTATTAGACTAATACAATTACTTACCCTCTGGTGACACCTACTGGTTGGTTTTTGGTTTAACACTTTTTTAAAAAAAAATTCCATCCGCCAAATGCTGACTAGTAAAATTAGCCCACCCCCTTCCACCTATCTTACTACTCCCAGACCGGAACCTATTACTAAACAGCCTTACCGAAGCCCCATACTAACCCGACAGATGACTGGTACCCTCCAACCCCGACATTTCCAGATGCCTCTCAGGCTTACACCTGGCCCACCACATATTGACGGTAATGGACAGTTGCAATTGGCAGATCCTGTATTTGTTTAAGTCCCTTTTACCACGACCGACCTGTTCAATTGGAAGACCCATAACTCCTCGTACACAGATAAACCTCAAGCCATGACTGACTTGGTCACCTCTATTATACAGACTCACAATCCTACCTGGGCTGATTGTCAGCAATTATTACTGACCTTTGGAATGTAAAGTGCGCTGACATGATCCATCTAAAGGCCTATCAACAAGCCATTATTACTGGCATGAAGGCAGGTGGAAAAAAAGCAATTAACATGTCCAGGACGGCTGAAGTGTTACAAAAAGCTAATGAATCACCCAGTGCTTTTTATGAGAGACTGCTTGAGTCATATAGATTGTACACTCCTTTCAATCCTGAAGCCCCTGAAAACTTCCGAATGATAAACTCAGCATTTGTCAGCCAGGCCCAGAGCGATATTAAGAGAAAGCTACAAAAATTAGAGGGATTTGCAGGGATATCCATATCACAGCTAATGGAGGTTGCAAATAAGGTGTATATGAATAGGGAAAGTGAGAAAGCGTGAGGAGGAACGTAAGATGAGGAAGAAAGCAGATATGTTGGCGGTTGCTTTTTCAGGCGTAGCTAGAGAAGGAGGGGAGATGGATAGAGGATGGAGAATAGGATGAGCAGGGTACCACTAGGTAGAGATCAAGGTGCATACTGTAGAGAGGAAGGGCACTGGAAGAGTGACTGTCCACAGAGGTGATATATTGCAGGTGGTAGACAAGAAGAGAGAAGAGGGCGAGGTGGTTATGGTGGTAGCTTTAGAGGACGAGGAAGTTTTGGAGGGAATAATGAATATAGCAGAGGGAGTGTTCAGGGAGATAGATATTATCCCCCTACTCAGAGACCTAGGGATAGGGAAGATAGAGATTTTTGTGAGTTTGGTTGACACCGCCATGGAAGACTATTGATACCGACCGGGCTCCATCCATATGGTCGATGTATCAATAGGGGGAAAGAGAAGTCCTTTCATGATAGACACGGGTGCTGAACATTCTGTGGTGACCAAGTTGGTAGCTCCTCCTTCTGAAAAGACTAAAACTGTGATGGGAGATACTGGGAAAAGCGCTGCTAGACCGATTCTCAGGAGTTGTACGTGCATTTTAGGAGGCCATTTTGTTAAGCACCAGTTCCTATATATGCCGGAGTGTACAGTTCAACTTCTAGGACGAGATCTATTGTCAAAGCTTCAAGCTCAGATAACTTTTCTACCTAATGGATCAACGTCTCTGAAGTTTAATAAATCACCAGGCATGATAGCGGTATTGGTGCCAAAAGAAGAAAAATGGCTTTTGTATTCTGTAATGACAAAACAAATGCGAACCAAAGGAGTGATTAATCCTTATTTGATATTCCAGGAGTATGGGCAGAAAATAATCCTCCAGGATTTGCCTGTAATATCCCACCAATACATGTTGAGTTAAAGCTTGGGGTATATCCTGTTAGCCTTCGTATGTTGTTCTTTTATCTACCCCAACAGCTGAAAAGGTGGCAGAAGTGACTCCTTGGATTCATCACTCTAGGGTTAAACCAGCAGCAGATTCCTGGCAAGCTACTCCAGATTGTGAGAATCCTTGCAAGATCCAGTTGAAGTGCATGACCCAGTCAGATTGAGCGTGACTTGAGAAGTATGAGGTGATTTTTGAAGAATCGTGGGTAGATCAGCAAGTAGGTGTTTTGACGGCCTGACCACCTGCCAACTTATCATAGCCAGAGTGTTTCGAAGGGACCTCTGTGAAGGTAAGTGAGGATCAGAAGAACAACAATCCTTGCAGCCCTCACAAAAATAATGTGTTTAATTATGTGCTTTAGTATTTTTATGATTTTTCAGGAGGGTAAAGGTAAGGATATTCCAAGCTGTGTTAGATGTATTAAGACTACGAAAACAGGTAACCAGATATCTCAGACCCTAATTTGGCACGCACAATATGAATGTAAAGGATGTGTCTAGGTGTAGGTACTTAGATACTGATTATAGTGTGTGTCAACCGATATCAGGTGAGCCCAAGTGTTTCGATCCCCAATTCCAACCCCGTACAGTTTGGTTGGTAATTCGGAACAGTAACTCCCAGGGGACTTTAATAAATAGGACTGTGATAAGCATCATACATTCTACGGGTATTCTATTATTTGATGCATGTAAGGCGATTTCGGGTAGCAGGAAACCATGGAATGTATGTGGAAATCTTAAATGGGAACAGACTTATGGGTTCAATGATAAGTATTTATGCCCTAGCTAAAGATCTACTGATCCTGACTGCCCAAATAGAGACTTTAACTTCTGCCCATATTGGTCATGTGTAGGGTGGGCGACCTGGAGAAAGACAGTAGATCAAGATATGATTATCCAAAGGTTGCCCACTGCACCGTATTGTAAAACTATGGAGTGTAACCCTGTGCATATGACCATTTCCAAACCGCAGCAACTGACAACTTTGGGAATCTTTTGGGGTTTCAGATACATGGTACAGAAGTAGATCCAGGGACCATAATATATGTAGGTCTTGAAACTGAGACGACAGGTTTTTCATTACTTTTATGAGGAGATGAGTGTTGAGGATAAAATTCCCCATAATGTTAAGAACCTATTTATTGATTTGGCTTAGAGTATTGCAGGTAGTCTTAATATAACCAACTGCTTTGTATGTGGAGGTACTAACATGGGAGATGAGAGAGGTTTGGTACCTTGGTTCTGAGACAGATGAACAACAGATGCTTTCTCAGTCTGATCATCAAGTAAATGTAAGGGAAAAATCAGAATGGCCATGTATGTCTAGCTAGAGGAGGGCCACTGTATAATACACCTGTTGGAGAGTTAACCTGCTTAGGACAGAAGGCCTATAACGCTGATACTAAAGATACTATTGGGTGGTCAGCTTCAAATGTCTCAGAACCTACTAATCCTTTTGCCAATTACACCAATTTGAAAGACGTATGGTTTGATCTGCTACATCTAATTGGAAAACCCCAGCAAATTTGTACTTGATCTGTGGTAAAAAAAGCATATTCGGAGTTACCACAAGATTGGGAAGGGACATGTGTGCTAGGTATGCTCAAACCATCCTTCTTCTTGTTGCCAATTGAAACAGGAGAGACCTTGGAAGTTAAGGTTTATGATGTGAATCATAAAAAGAAGCGAGCATCATTGAATATAGGTAGTTGGGAAGATGATGAGTGTCCTCCCCAATGTATCATAAATTACTATGGACCTGCTACCTGGGTTACCGAACCCCCATATCTCCATATATATGCTCAACTGCATCATAAGATTGCAGGCGGTGGTTGAGATCATAACCAACGAGACAGCAGAAGCCCTCAACCTCTTAGTGAAACAGAATACCCGCATGAGATCGGCCATTTACAAAAATAGGCTAGCCCTTGATTATTTGCTAGCAGTAGAAGGAGGTGTGTGTGGAAAGTTTAACCTTAGTAATTGTTGTCTGCATACAGATGATGAGGGGCAGGCAGTGGTTGATATTACTAGCAACATGGTTAAACTGACGCATGTACCTACTCAGATCTGGAACGTGTATAACCTGAGTGGTTGGTTTGGAAGCAAATGAGCAGCCTGGTGGGATTAAAGCATTAGTAGGAGTAGTACTAGTCCCATTAGTGGTCGGTCTGTGCGTGGTGTTATAGAGAGCACTATAGAGAGAAAGACAGCTGCCCAGAGAGAGAATAATCAGGATGATGAATGTTGAGAGAGCATGAAGTTAAGTTAGAATGCTTACAAGGTCTGTTCTGGTTCATGGTTACTAGAGTGGTGTTTGCAAATTATGGTTAGTGATGCATCTTGTATAACTTTGCATCAGAGGCATCAAAGGGGGGAATGTGATGGGAATCCAGCATGGTCAAAATTTTGTAGGCCGAAATCTCCACATGGCATATGCTAATTAGTATCTGATTACAAACAGTTGGATGAGTCATCAGTATACTGAGCATGTGTGGAAGTGGATAGTACATTCCTTTGTAAGTGCCATGTGGTCTTCCCATATAAGGAGATCCAGGATGTTGTATACACGGATTGGTCTAAGGGCATGTGTGGGTGGAGCTATTAATGGGAGGAGTTATTGTTTAATAAAATGCTTCTGAAACGTGCTCAGGGCTCATACCTTTTGAACACAAGTTCAGTGTGAGACCCGATCGGTGTGTGAATAAAGACCTTTTACTTCCTGAAGACCTGCATCCATCTCTCTGTGTCTGGCTTCTGCAAGTTTATTGGGTTACACCAGAAATCCACAGAAACACTAGCAATAAAAGAAACATATTTTATAAAATCTGACTGTTCTAGAAACAGCTGACCTAGTTGTTATTCTAGTTTCATATTTTGTGGGATATTTTTTAAATCCTAAGTTGTATATCAAGCCATAACTTTGAGAAAATAATAATAGCTTTTCTCCAGACACAAGATCGCTGCTGCTTCTGAGGTTATCCTGCTCCCAGCTCCCTTATTGTATTGCTCTACTTTCCAATAGCACAGGGGAGATTGTTCCCTCAGTATAATCTGATCCTGTATGCTACCAGACTTGGGCTTGCTAAAAACAGACATCAAAAAAATAGTAAAATAAAGAAGTTTACTTTTTTCTTTAGGTAAGAAGTTGTCATTTATACACTTTCCTTAAAGGAACACTCCAAAAACATAAAGCACTGAAGCTTGCTGAAGTGCTTTATGTGACTATAGTCTGTCATATTTCTGAGGGTTTCTCTTTCGCTTCTGTAAGCTTTACAGAGGTAACGGAAGTGGCAGGCGCACTATGCCAGTGTACATCTTCCTTTCTGTACTACAGCACATTGAGAAGCACAGGAAAGCCGTGAGCCCATGTGCACGATTGCTGCTCCAGCCTTTGATTGGTGTATCTCCAAACGGAGACTTAAAATCTGTACTGGGGAAAGGAAGGGGGGCTTGCAAAGCCTGGAGATAGCGTGTTACAAGCACACACACACTCTCAGTGACAAACACACATACACACACACTCACTGACAAACACACACATATACACACACATACAAACTCCTTAACAGACTAACACACAAGTTATTTATTTTTAAAAAATTTCACTCCACACAGCCTCCCTACCTTTGGCGACCATTTTGTTTGCAGAAATTACCGTGGAACCCCATTTGTGTTTCCGACGAACAACAATTGGGAAATGCTGCTCTTACCATTTCTCATTCTAATCCTGATAAGCATCATAGCAATATATCAAAAAGGTCCACCAGCAGATGAATCTTAATTTATGGTCTACAACAATGAGATAAAGGCTGCAACAACGGGAGACATGAGTCGAGACTGGCCATTCCAAGTCCACTCAGACACAAAATCAGCCACGTACCAACAGAATGATGAAAAAAGGAGAGCTGCGAATTGAATATCAAAGAATATTTACCTTACTTCATCGAAAAGACTGTTCATCTCACTGACAAGCCTTTGGTTTTCCTGTTCGAACTGTTGATGAAACATTTAAAATAAAAATTATTTTGTTACTTCTATCCACATGTGGGTCACACATTTACTTTCTTTGCATTTCTCATTTAGAAGGTTTTTCAGTTACCACAAAATAAAAATAATTAAATAAGGAAAAATAGTGCAACTTTTTAAATACATTTAAATAAACCACAAGATTGAAGGTGAAGCGATATATATATGTCTCCAGAATCCCAAGATGGCATTTTCCCCTAAAACTCTTTTCATTATTATGTATCTTTTCGATTACATACTATTTATAGGTTAGGGACAGTGCTGGTGTAAGTGTTAATGTTAATTGTTGGCCTCCAGAATGTACTTGAGTCATCTGTGAGTTATTCCTCATTCAATGTGGGGACTAACTGCACCGACTTCAATATCTGTTTTTTACGAGATTCTAGACCCCATAACATTTCTTGATGAAACCGTAGTGTTTGTTGGGCTGCAAGCTTCACTTAACCAATTAGACAGCATGTAGATTTTGGTAAAGTAGCAGGCAGCCATCCAGACGCAAAGCATTGTAATATTATTAGTTCTACGTGAAGAAAAAAAGAAATAAATAGCAATTGTGGTGGGAATTACTCATGCAAATTAAAATGTTTCTTTAAACTCAAATTGTACATTTTTACAAATTACTTTATTGAATTAAGTTGGAGCATAATTCCTTACTGTAAAATGTCATTAAAATAACCTGACAGTAAGCAATTTAGAGATAAGAAATCTGTAAACTGTTGAAATAATAAAATAAAGACATTAAGAAAAAATGAATAATGATGAGCTCAAAGTCTAAGTAAACCTGAGATATGAATCTCCAATCTGGAAGTGCCGGTATTGGAATATCGCAGGTTACAAAGTATAATTATTCTGTATGATGTTCTGAAAACAGTCAGTTTAAAACTTGGCTTTGTTTCATTCTGCCAACATTTTTTTTTTGTCTGCAGTAACAAAAGAGGCAGATATGAGCAAAATTAATTATGGTTAAAAAAAAAAAAAAAAAATGCCTTTCTAAAGTTGTTGATCCAGGAAAAAATTATTAGAAAGAAATTTCAAAAATGGTTGCATAGAGAGGTCAAGCTGGTTTGAAACATTTTGTAAGCATGGAGGACATGGTTCTGTGGCGATTTCTTGAAATAAAGTCCATAGTTCAGATTGGTATTTTGGGATCGGTGATAACTATGTGCAAACTGCACGTGTCTGTTATAGAGACACTTTGGCCACCATAATAACTTCAGCTAATGCTTTTAGCGTTCATCAGTTGATCCCCATTCACACAACACAGTGAAAAAGGTATGTACAATTTTCACACATTTTTTTTAATGATGCGCTCTGCCGCACCCAGTCTGAGGCTGCTTCCTGATTGAAGCTTTGGACTGGAGTGGATTTGAAGGGGTAAATCTGAAGGGTACATTGCAGATTTTGGGGTTAAAATTTGTTTGTTAACAGTTTAACCCTTTGAGATAAGTCGGTGCCCGAGACTTCCTCGTACCATAACAACTTCAATCAATTTAAGTTGTTGTGGTGCCATCAGCATCATTCCAGTGTAATGGAAAATGTGACCTGATTAACTAACTTGTGAAGGAGACATTCCTTCTATGTTGTGGCTACAGGTTAACACAGTAGAACCTTTTCTGATGTGGACCCACATTTTTTTTTTTTATTGTGCTTTGAGTGACATAATATGCAAGCTCTTGGTGCCCCAATGGCATTCCTCAAGCACATTTTCAAGCGTAACAGTTGAAGCAGTAGGAGTAACGGCACATTTTTATACGTTAAAGTAATGTAGATTAGATCAGGATGTTAGTTAAAGCGATACACAATAGCAAAATTCGTGAGTACAAGTAGTGAATTGACAGGATTGACCTCGGTTAGTAGCATGCTGAGTTGGTACATCATCCTAACAAATTAACAAGCTAAGAGGGTGCATTTTTCATTATATATATAGCAACCTTTACCAAATAGCTATGTTGTCAGAATGTAGTTATGCAGTCGATGTCTAGCAGTGTTAGGGTACCTTTGCTAGGGTATCCGTTATATATCCGCAAGTGCTTATTTGTATGGGCATAATATTCATGCTAAACAGTGGATCCAGGCATTTAATCTGAGGCTGCATCAATACATGGGAAGATGCCTAGGGTTGCAGTGTGGCTGATTAAGCGTTTAAACACATATAAGCAAGACAATAAAGAGTTACTGGCACACTGCACAGCGCATAGGAGACATCGGAGGGGGAGATCGAGTTCTGTGTGCGCTCAGCGACTTGTTCTTCTATTATAATGTACTAAATGTTTTGCAGAATGTAAATTATTAGGCTATGGGTCTGGATAGGACAGGGTGGCAAAATTAACAGTTAGGTCTGTGAGGAAGTGCCACCTAGGCACAGAACTTGTTAGCACCTCGTCCAGGACCTTCCCCCCCCATTGGATTATACATAACTTTTAATGAAAGAGAAAAAAATTGTTGTGTGTCTGTATATTGAGAAAAAGGGCCAAAAGTTTCCTTCAGGTGCCAGATTACAAAACACAGCCACAGGTTTTACCCATACAGATTATAAGCAACTCAAAAGTAGGTAAATTACATATGTTTAAAAGAAAAAATCTTTATTGCGTCATAAGACACTTAAAACTAATGTGTAAACCAACAAAAAATTAGTGATCAAACAAAATAAGTGCAGTGTGTGCTAGTGAATAAAAAGGGGTGATTAAAGCACAGTTTTTTGTTTTTCATCGTCCTTTTTGTGAGAATCTCACCATTGTTTGGTTTTGATTTCGGCACAACTTGCTAAGGTATGTTGAAGAAATACAACGGATAGCAACAAATTAATAACAATGATTGTAACTACTATTATTATAAACGAGTCCATATTCAAACAATCTCCTCCCTTAACAGAATAAACGCTGTACAGCACACCCCTAATTCATACTGAAGGGTAACAGAAAGGGTGGTTAGTCAAGTTGGGCAATGGCTAAGGGCCGGTCACTGGGAGTGGGCCTGGCAGTATTCCCAGTGTGCTATTAATTGCAGGGCCCCTCCAATCAGTCTGCCTTTCTGGGGGTTTAACTATGGCAGGTAGGTGCCTATTCTGCCCAAATGTACAGCTTGAGGTTGGTGAGGCACGCTATGTACTGTAGAGATGCCAGAACTGGGACGTGAACTTATTCTCACTCCGGCTACAAGATGCAGGTAGGAGGTGTGCAGGAAGAGCACAGTGATCCCAACAGCCCCTCTCGAACCCAGAGAGAGAGAATCCACTCCAGCTCTCCCAGGCAAAGGTTGACTCAGTGGACCTCCTAAAAAATTAAATAAAAATCATGTGTGTGTGTGTGTGTGTTAGTATGTGTGTGTCAGAATTTGTAAGCATGTGTTCATGAGAATTTGTATGTACGTGTGAGAATGTGTGTATATGTATAGATATGTATTTATTCGTGTAGTGGGTAAGGACTTGCAGGCATGTTGTAGGGTCACTCCAAATTTTTTTTGAAGTGATCATAATGCCTGCAGACTGCATGTGTTGTGTTTTTAATTTTGAGATGCTGAAACTCCAACTCTGGTAGCCTCATTAGTGATCCCGAAATAAGAGTTCAAGGCTGGCTAATATCACTAGTGTTCATAGTTGTTGTTAGTCATCACACATAGCATGCTGGTAACAGACAACCAATGGTGGCATGGCCTTCAATTGGTCCTGCTCAAATCCTCCGCTCATACTTCTCCCTCGAGGACAGATTTTGACGTTGTTTGTTGGGGGTAGGGGGGCTTGGGGCAGAGCACAAGGGTGGGCCTTGTGAGGTCAATCTGCCCCAGCACAAATGTAGCACTAAGAAGAGGTAGTTGTAAGGCAAGCTAAGCAGCCAAGTACTAACCTGCTAGTTAGAGTAGACAAGACATGGCAAATGAGCATGCACATGGTTTCTGTACATAGCTGGGCTTCATAGGAAATCTAATCTCTACTGTACAGAGCTATATGACCAGAATATGCTGATATCGCCGCTATTTCCCGGTGAAAGATGGTATTACTGTACAAACAGCAGAATTATGCTACCTGTTGTATATGGTGGCCATTTAAAGTATATTTAATAGTTTATTATATTTTTTTTTCTATGAAAGTTTAATAAAAAATAAATATTGCTGTGGGTAAACACAATCATATTAATTTAGTTTCAGTAAAACAAACTTACCATTTGAATTTCTTCTGGGGACAGCTCATCTTCACCTCGACTATCATCCCAAAGACCCGGTGTGCTCTGGATATCAGGTATAGGTCTGTCTGTGGATGCAAATGGAATATGATTATTCAAATAAAGCATGTTTCAACAGCAATAATCATTTTTCTTCACTGTGCTAGTAGAATGCTTTGTGTGAATTAATGCCCCAGACCTTATGGTATACACCACACTAGCTGAAAAGACACCACAAAAAATCATTCATACAATGTGCCAGTGAACATATCGAATGTATCGATTTTCGGATAAATCTTTTTAAAAAGGGGAGAGCAGGAGAACCCTTCTACAGTTGTTACAACAACTACAGAGCATTGCGATTATTTCCAAAGCAACCGGGCATTTCACTTGCAAGAAGAATATAGCAACAGAGATCCAGATTTCACTCTGTCCTGATGCAAATGTGCTGGCACACTTGTTTCCAAGCAGGATCAAACCTGTCAAAGCAGGATAGGAGTAAGGAGAGAATTGGGGAGTGGGTGATATAGTTTTGTAATACTCACAGACCCCTGAATAATGTGGCACTGGCACACTTGATAGGAGGTATCCCCTTAACAGCACCTTTACATTAAGTTATATATTTAATGCTGTGAATTGTTATTCTTTAAGAGGAACGTCATGTCAGGTCCACTTAAGTGTGTAAATTACAGACCAGGGGCACAAATGGTGAACAAATAGTACGTACAGTGAACTTACAATCGTTAAATAAGTAACAAGTGGTGTAACCTCTGGAAGTCCCATTTCAAAACTTACCAGTATTCTCTTCAGTGATGGCCTTTCCTTCCTCAGTAGTATCTTGCGGTTTGCGGGTCCCTGAACTTGTATGGGATGTCTTTGCATTGTTGATCTGTTCTGGTTCTAACCTGGACCTGTATTTCAAAACAGAGGCATGCACAGTCATAAACTTTCTTCTATCAGAAAACAATAAACAGTGTAAACAGTATACAAAATTAAATAAAAATAAGAAGTAAGCATACATTGTAACATGCCACGCATACTCACAAAGTTACAGTAGGTGATCAAGCATTTAATTGTACCTAACCATCAGAAAGTTTTAGAGCGTTTATTTAGACAGAGGGCTTATATAACTCCGTTTCCAGAAATAAAATTACCCCTCCACCTAATGAAAAACTAAGAGTAATCAGGTCACAAAATTTCCACTTGCTTGCAGTGGCCAGTAACTTTTGAAGACTGGCTAGTGGGGTAGGAAATTTGAAGTCCTGTGGATAATAATTTATATTTTATATAGTGACATGATACAAGTAATATTGCTTTTCAATGGCCCAATTAGTTAGGGAGTAAAATATTGAGTGTAGTTGAATTAAATTTTTACAGCTTTGCTCATAGGGCTGTCACATTGAATTTGCTTAAGGATTTTGGTTTCCAACAAAACTCACTTCCCGGCAAACCCGATAGATGCTGATGCTGAATACACTCCTCCAATTTGCAATGTCTCTTAACCAGGAGCCATCATGCTAATTATTTTAGAAACATATGTAATGGTAGCTTTTAATTGAGTAACTAATCTCTGGCTTTTCAATTTTTTAAGATATATCTTTCCACTTGACTTCCAATCTGATCCCATCTCATTTCATTTCAATGGGAACAACAAGATGAATGGACAGAAATTTGTTCAAAGAGGAGACTCAAAATCCACCAAAACAAAGAACATTCACACTGACATTTCCCTGTACCAGAGGATCAAAGGAAAACCAAGCTATACTGCACAGACCGCCCAGTCAGTGCCTTTTCAGAACACAGTCGTGATGTTCCATTCCTCAAATTTATAATAATACAGAGGAGGAAAACACGAAACAGTTACTTTCAAGAGCAAGATCTAAAAAGAATTGTCTGAATATCTGCAGTACTGTAACCCCTTCATTACTTGTACACTGCTGACAGACAATACAATTTAGATCGTTTTAGTTGATTCGCCCTGGGGTTTATCTATGAAATAATTTCAGACTAAACGATTCTGATGAACAAAAAAACAAAAAAAAACCTCTTGATGGCACAAGGGTTAATCATGTGGAAGCTGACCTGTGTTCGTTAGCCAGAAGCCACATTAAAATGTTAACATAAATACATTTTAAAAAGCCTAATCGGGTAAGGGAGGAATAAAACATCATTTATAACCCCTCCGCCAAGCAGCAGTATGGGCATGCCTACTAAACAGCGATTGGTCAGGAGCTGCTTATTGTAATAAAAAAACTAGTGACTAGGCAGTGTTTGCGGTCCAGTTGCTAAGAAAGGCCCCATTCCCGTGGGTGGGGGCTTAAACTTAAATATCGGGTTATCTAATAACATGGTTAAAGGACCACTCTAGGCACCCAGACCACTTCAGCTTAATGAAGTGGTCTGGGTGCCAGGTCCAGCTAGGGTTAACCCATTCTTTCATAAACATAGCAGTTTCAGAGAAACTGCTATGTTTATGAATGGGTTAAGCCTTCCCCCTAATCCTCTAGTGGCTGTCTCATTGACAGCCACTAGAGGCGCTTGCGTGCTTCTCACTGTGATTTTCACAGTGAGAGCACGCCAGCGTCCATAGGAAAGCATTGTAAATGCTTTCCTATGAGACCGGCTGAATGCGCGCGCAGCTCTTGCCGCGCGTGCGCATTCAGCCGGCGGGGCGTAACGGAGGCGGAGAGGAGGAGGAGAGCTCTCCGCCCAGCGCTGGAAAAAGGTAAGTTTTTACCCCTTTCCCCTTCCAGAGCCGGGCGGGAGGGGGTCCCTGAGGGTGGGGGCACCCTCAGGGCACTATAGTGCCAGGAAAACGAATATGTTTTCCTGGCACTATAGTGGTCCTTTAAGCATAACACTTTTGGGTTGTGTTGGACAGTTCCACCTTAGACGGTACTGTCATGGATTTGAGCTTTTTATATACAGGTAGTAGTCTGCACTCAGCCCTTCGCCCTGGAATCCTAGGGTGCTCCTGGATCAGTTCCAGTATCAAAGAGACCAGATATAGAGTATAATTGTAGAAAGTAATCCAGGCACTCCAAAATGTTCCAAAAGATAGTCAATTTTATTGGACCCAAGAACCAAAATACAACGTTTCGACGCCTTAGGGCCTTTGTAAAGCAATGGATTTGAGCTTTTGTCCCATGGTGCTGATCTGTTCCTGGTGTCAGCACAGGGCAAGCATAGCCTTAGACTAGCTTGTGCCGTAGTCAAAGAGCTTCAGTAGCACTCTGCACATCTGCAGCCTTGAGTGGGGCTAATATGTATGCCAGCTGTCATACACAATTTTTGGACATCATGGCCTGCCCACTGTCTTGGTTTCAAATCTCCCACTGTTAGAAGATATGCAGTATTATTACCGTAGAGCTCTGTGATACACCTCCCATCATTTCAAATGGACAAAGAGTGATGAGTGAGGGTGTGGTGAGGGGCAGAGCTTTTCTGGGAAATATTTTGTGACTTAATATTGACAATTACGGAACTAAAATGTTATATCTTATTTACACAAACTGATTTCTAAACAGTGATTATAGTTCAAAAACACATTACTGTTTAATAACATTACTGTGGAGCTCTGTCAAACACTCAGACACATCAACAATATGGAACACGTACAAAAGAGGGACATTAGGACAAGAAAGAGGAACATAGGGATTTAGGCCCAAAGTAGAGACTGTCCCTTCTACATAGGGACACTTGGGAGGTAGGCTGTAATTCACTTCCATACTAGACATTCCAAGCCAATAAAACAGAGACACACCAGAGTATGATAAAGACATGAGGTTTTTGGATTAAAAATTAGTCATGTTCCTTCTAATAAGAGAGCCTTATGAAGTATGAGTATGGTCCTTATATTAAATCCTAAAGCACTATTTATTATGGAGAATATACATCACCCAGAGGCTTCACTACTGAGTTATATTCTAAGTGTTTTAGAAAGAACTGATGTATATGTAGAAAATAAAATTTACAAACATTAGCAAGCCCGAGCTCTGTTCTGCTTGGCAGATTTACATTAACAGCTCACAACACACTTCTTTAGCTGCAGAATTAATTGGATTTTGCATAAACACATCAACTGCATTACATATGGCTATTAACAGCTCAATTACGAAACAGAATAGTTTTTAATTGAAAAGTAAGAAAACGCATGAAAAACATCCCGACAAAAGAAATCTTTGTGTGTGATAGCGGTAAATCTAATAAGCACATTACAGGCAACTGGTACAGTAAATCAAGCATTTAAAACACTGGGTGGATAACAGGCTTGTTTCTTACTTCTTCATGTACATACGGGGACATTTCAGACTGGAGTTCATCCCATTTAATTTACTTTATTAATTATAGATGTAATTTGAAGTAAAGAAAACAATTTTAAAAAATGCATACAAGCATATCTGAATGTTCTTTACGTACTACAGCTTCCACATGGAAACTAAATTGGAGGATACTTCTCAGCCAATCCCGATCCTTCCATTGTTTTCAATGAGAGTGCGGAGATTGTCCAATAAACTCTGTAATATCAGAGGATGCTCAGACACCATTATGTGATCTATACGTGTACTGGTGTTCTTGTGGCATTTTGAATAATAAAGTATATTCTAATAGCAGCATATAAACTATAAGATGCTCATTTACATTTGTAAATAAATTGACCAACATGCTATACAGATATATCTGAGCTAACGGCAAGTGCACTTTATTAAAATAATAAAAAGAAAAAAAAATACACTTCATAAAACTGTGAGAAACGGAAGAACAATTCAAGATAAACAGAACGTGTGTCTATTTGGGAATTACTGTAATAATGTCTGAGTTAGGAATCTTAACTCAGGAGCAATTTCCTGGCAAACGCTGACAGCTTCAAGTCGTCAGATTTTGTATTAGCAAGTTAAGAATAACTGTCAAGGTAAAATGTCAGTAATCAATGGAACTAAAGTCTGAATTGGCATCAAGCATTTATTTTTTGTAACGGGTAAACACGGCATATAAAATATAGTAGCATAGCCATTTATGTTGGGAAAAAAAACCCACTGAAGTCAAACAAGTTCAACATCACTGTTTTTGCTGTGGATCACAGAGGAGGCTTATAAAAAATATCCACAAAGACCCAATTGTGCGTCACTAAAGAAAAACACATTTCTTGACTACAGAATGACAAGATGATTTACCTGGCTTAGAATTGCATCAGCATCCATTTTAACAGGAAAAAATTACTGAAAGCAGAATGGTTTTCACATGCCCAATTCTGCTGGTACACATTTTTATTGGAGAGGATTAAATGGCTGAGGTGTATTAGTCACTTTAGCTTTGCAGAGATATTAAGAATGTTTAGCTTACTTTTAATTCTGTTAAGTAGAAATCAATAATAAGAAAATAAGAAATGGGGTTGGCCCTTATTACTTTTATCATTTTTCCACATAACGTATACCTTTCATTACTAAAAATGAAATTGAGCCCCCCTTTTTATTACGATGCCAGGGATATTCAAGTACCAGCACATGTTCGTATGCAAAGCGATTACTAATGGGCACTGACCATGTGCTCTGAGACCAGGAAGCCCTCTGCACTGAGCTAACCCAACAGTGCAGTGCTTAGCTAATTGGCTGAGAGCAAAGGTTGTCACCAATTAGTTGACTCAGTATGGCAGTCTCTAGCCATGGAGAGTTATTCGACGCTCTGTGGAGGACCTTCTGGCTCTCCATGGAGGAAGTAATTGGTACCTGACAGACCCTAAGTAAGAAGCCAAACCCTTAACAGGAAGATCAGCGTTAGGGCATTAGGTTAACCATAACCACTTCATTGTACTGTCGTTGTTATTGTGCTTAACACGAGTCTCCGAAACAGCAGTGAATTCCATACATTTAATGTTTTTTTTGCTCCAAATAATCCTTTCCGTATGGGTATATGGAATTCCCTTTTCTTAAGTCTCAGTGGATAACCTTGAGCCATTTGTACAATTACTATACAAAGCTCTCCTCTATTATCCCTGCATATATTTGCATAATATTCTGGCACTTCATATTAACATGCAATCTAAACAACAATTCACGAGGGTGAAATTACAGTCACATGACTGAAGGCACAACAATTCTTTAATGGCTTTGGTAACCACTGACTGACACTGTAGACTTGACTTGTGAACAGTGAGAAATTCCGGTTCTGCAGAATCATTTTTTGTGAATATCGTAATATATTGGGGACACTAAACATTTGGTGGGATGTTGGTTCAGCTTGGACAAATATCAATTTGGAAACTGATTCCAAAGAAAAAAAACAAAATGGTGTGTAAATGGGCCAGTCAGTATGCTGCAAAATATACATATAATATACATTGATATATTTGATTTCAAATGAAAGCCCTATTTCTCCTGCACAAAATTATATACAGTATCTCACAAAAGCGAGTAAACCCCTCACATTTTTGTAAATATTTTATTATATCTTTTCATGTGACAACACTGAAGAAATAACACTCTGCCACAATGTATAGTAGTAAGTGTACAGCCTGTATAACAGAGTAAATTTGCTTCTCCCTTCAAAATAACTAAAACACACAGCCATTAATGTCTAAAGAGTTGGCAACAAAAGTGAGTACAGTACACCCCTATGTGGAAATGTCCAAATTGGGCCAATTAGCCATTTTCCCTCCCCGGTGTCATGTGACTCGTTAGTGTTACAAGGTCTCAGGTGTGTTAAATTTGGTGTTATCGCTCTCACACTCTCTCATACTGGTCACTGGAAGTTCAACATGGCACCTCATGGCAAAGAACTCTGTGATGATCTGAAAAAAAGAATTGTTGCTCTACATAAAGATGGCCTAGCCTATAAGAAGATTGCCAAGACCCTGAAACCGAGCTGCAGCATGCTGGGCAAGACCACACAGCGGTTTCACAGGGCAGGTTCCACTCATAACAGGCCTAGCCACGGTCGACCAAAGAAGTTGAGTGCACGTGCTCTGCATCATATCCAGAGGTTGTCTTTGGGAAATAGACGTATGAGTGCTGCCAGCATTGCTGCAGAGGGGTGGGGGATCAGCCTGTCAGTGCTCAGACCATACGCCGCACACTGCATCAAATTGGTCTGCATGGCTGTCGTTCCAGAAGGAAGCCTCTACTAAAGATGATGCACAGTTTTCGATGAGACCAAGATAAACTTATTTGTTCAGATGGTGTCAAGCGTGAGGTCGTCATGGAGGACTCCAGTGGCAACCTGTGAAGCTCTGGTGAACTCCATGCCCATGAGGGTTAACGCAGTGCTGTAAAATAATGCTGGCCACACTAAATATTGACACTTTGGGCCCAATTTGGACATTTCCACTTAGGGGTGTAGTCACTTTTGTTGCCAATGGTTTATACATTAATGGCTGTGTCTTTACTTATTTTGAAGGGACAGCAAATTTACACGGTTATACAGGCTGTACACTTACTTCACATTGTAGCAGAGTGTCATTTCTTCATTGTCACATGAAAGGATATAAAAATATTTACAAAAATGTGAGGGGTGTTCTCACTTTTGTTAGATACTGTATAATAAATGTGGGTGAACGTAATATGAAACTGGTAAATTATAGTTGAACAGAGAAGTAGCTCAAATTCTAGGGTTTGTTTTGGTTCAAAATTCCATTCTTGAGGGGTTACAGTATATACTCAAGTATAAGTCTAGTTTTTCAGCACATTTTTTGTGCTTAAAAACCCCCACTCGACTTATACTCGAGTCACTGTCTGTATTATGGCAACTTAGAGAGCCGCGGCCGTCAGAGCCATGGCAACGATCCGCGCGGCAACCAGACCGCGAGACTTACAGTGGAGCTGACCGGAACGGAGGAGAAGGGAGCTGACAGGAGCTGCAGGAAAGGTAAGTAAATGCTTCCTGCCAGCCCCCCCACTTCACAGCCCATGCCACTGGACCACCAGGGATTAAGATAGCCCCCCTCCCTGACCAGTTAACAAGCAGGGAGGGGGGGGACAAAAAAAAATTTAAATAATAAAAAAATAATAATATTAAAATAAAAACCCACCCAGTTCACACACACTACACAAACACACACTCTGCATTATATACACAATCTGCATTATATACACAGAGTGTGTGTATATAATGCAGAGTGTGTATATAATGCAGAGTGTGTGTTTGTATGAGTGTGTATATATAATGCAGAGTGTGTGTGTGTATATAATGCAGAGTGTGTGTGTGTATATAATGCAGTGTGTATATATAATGCAGAGTGTGTGTGTGTATATAATGCAGTGTGTGTGTTTGTATGAGTATGTGTATATATAATGCAGAGTGTGTGTTTGTATGAGTGTGTGTGTATATAATTATAAAAATCACCGAATTTCATAGCCCCAAGTTTTACCCTCGACTTATCCACGAGGCATAGCATATTTCACAATTGTTGGTCACAAAACTGCACTCGACTTATACATGAGATCGACTTATACACGAGTATATACGGTAATCTGTATTTTGTAGATACATTGGTCTGAACAGCAGCATCACTACTGATAAATCCATGTTTTGGGTGTGCCACCATGTTATATCCAGAGAAGCGGGTCTATAAACATACCATAGGATTAAACATTGCAAACATAGTCACAGATATTACATGATATGTATGCGTGTAATAAAAGTTTATGTGCTGAAACATATCTCATTTTATGTTAAATAACTTGGCAAAACAGACAAAGGGGAACAGATGGTCACACAGAGTGTTTCATGTATGATTTTCATTTGCAATTGATTTTCAAATGTGAACATTTCTCTTTAACTAGCTGGCGTGAAAACTGCACCGATCTCGGCAAGCAAAGATATAAAAATATATATATATGTATAATATTTACAGAAGACCGTGCTTCAAGCAAGCCATCACAACAAGAGTGATAAGAAATTAAGTACTCAGCATAATCACACTATACAGTTTTTCATTAAAAAATAACCCTGTATAAAAATAAATAGGTGTGCAAAAACATAAAATAAGAAAAAATATGAATGTAGAAATAAAGGAACATGTCTGATTATTTAGAGTATTCCTTTAAATGTTGAAATTCAGGGCACCATGGGAAACACTGTTCACCAGTGCCACGCAAAGGTTAGCAAACAATGAATTGAAATTTCATTTCATTAAAATGTAATCATGCCTGTATTTCAAGGGGTGTAGATGCATATCAGCTCTCTAAGTCATGAAGACTAGATTTACTTTTAAATTAAATGTGTTTCCATTTGGTTTACACTCGTTTCATTCACAAATCAACGTTTTACTTTGGGTTTGTTTTTCATTTACGTGTTCGTAAATCTTTGGGAAGCCAAACAACAACATTATGGACAGAACATTTGTTTCAACGTCCTGTAGCAAGCATATTGATTTTGGTTAATTTAATGTTAGCTGCAGGATACCATATGGCTGCCATTTTATTGGAAGGCCATTAAGAACGACACGGAAGGACAGTGAAACCCCCATGAACAAAACAGCAAGACCATTATATTTATTTTGCCTTTTGCTATATTAAAGAAAGCAAAAAGCTGTTCAAGTAAACAGGACGATCAGCTATACCCAGAATTTTATGAACAATCTTAATAACATTCTTTTAACATATTCTGGATATATATATTTTTTTAATACTTTATTTTACATTTTAAGCGTTGCGCAGAAGCCCGTTGGTCCACATTATAATTGTACATATTTATACAGGTGTCACTACAGAGCAAGTCCAACAATCTTTGTAGCGATAGGCTCGTTTGGCTACTGGTCAAGGGATTTTTCTATTTTTCTTTTTGGTCATCAAAAAAACATTAATATACTTCTTAAATAAGTATCCCGCCCTACCTATTAGCACACATTCAATAATGCAATACGGGTGTCTTTTGAAGTGGGATTCCGTTAACCCTATGTGTTCCTTATAATTTGCCTCCCCGTGTACGGGGACAGTTTCTGACATCCATTGGTAGTTTAGTTTTTTGTTGTAGAAAAAAGAGAAAGAGAGAAAGAAGAAGAAGGAAAAAAAAGAAAAAAAGAAAATCGAAGAGAAGAGTATAAGAGAGGTGAGGGAGTAAGAAGGCAGGGGGTGGGGGGTGGGGTTATGCATCAGGCCTTTCCATTACGCCATGTGTAGGGTCCTCTAGACGATGTTACTTGCCTTCCTTGGTCTCGTATGGTCCCTTCTCTTGTCTCAAGGGGTCTAAGACATCCCTCAGTCCGCCAGTTCGCTGTTCTGCCATGGGCCCCATAATTTATCAAAGTTAGTCATTGTCCCTCTCAGTCGGGCGGTCAGGTTATCCATTAGGTATACCTCTTTTATATTAGAAATGACCCTCTGAATCGGTGGTAGTGTGGTTTGGAGCCATGTCTGTGCTATTGTTCTTCAAGCGGCTAACGTAATCTTATGGATCAATTTCTGTTCCCTCCTTGTCCAGTCGTCTAAAGATCTGTTAAGTAGGTATGTCCAAGGATTTAGTTGTGGCGCCCTATGAAAGATTCTTTTTATCAGGTTATGTATTTGAACCCAAAAGGACTGTGCTTGAGAACATTCCCACCACATATGAATAAAAGTACCTTTGAGACCGCACCTTCTCCAACAGGTGTCCCACCTAAACATTGTTTTATACGCCTGTTCTTGGAGGGTTACGCATATAGATAGTGATGTGTTTGCTTCCCAAATTTCTCTCCACTCTACTCCCTCTAATACTTCCCCTAGATCTTTTTCCCAGGCTTCTGTGTAGGCCAGCGTACCCCATTCCTTCGTTTCTGAACTTATATGTGTATATAGGTTAGTTATTAAGCCTCTTTGTGCCGTTTCTTTAAGGCACATCCTCTCAAAGAAGGTCTGTGGTCTCTTGGCAGCCTACAGTACCTGAGGTTGTTGTACATAGTCCCTAATTTGCAAGTACCTGAAAAAGTCTGTGGGAGTTAGATGCGCTATTTGTTTTAGGTGGTCAAAGACAAGTTGCCCATTGTCGAACATTTGGCAAATCCTTTGTATTCCCACCCTTTCTAGGTTTGTGAAGTCTTTAACTGCCATACCCGGGGGGAATGCCCTGTTTCTCAATAAGGGAGTCAGTGGGGATGGGGAAGAGGCCAGTTTGTATTTGAGTGCTGAGGCATCCCAAATTGTAGTGAGTTCAGTATAGCGGGGCACGTTGTTTTCATGATGGGTCTATCTTCCCTAGGAACCCAGAGACAGAACTGTGGGAGGTCCATTCCCGCCATTAGAGACTCCAGGTCCATTCACCTTCTCTCATCTAATGGTGCATGCCACATAGCCACCTGCGCTAACTGAGCCGCCAAGTAATAATAATATAAGTTTGGAAGGCCCAGACCTCCCCTCTGTTTATGCCTATATAGGATATTCCTGGCGATTCTATGGCGACGATTTTGCCATATGAAGTTCCCTATGGCTCTCTGTAAGTGAGCTAAATCGGTTTTGAGAATTTTAACTGGTAGTGCTTGAAAAAGAAATAATATTCGGGGGAGGATATTCATTTTAACAGTATGTATGCGTCCAATCCATGATATGGGTCTGTCCTGCCATTTTTCCAAATCTTGTATTAGGGTTCGTATAAGCGGGGTGTAATTTAGATGGTATAACTTGTTTGGGTCCTCTGATAACTGTATCCCTAGATACTTCAGGTGTTCTTGTGCTATGGGTATGTTATATGTAGCCCTCAATGCCGCCATGTGCGCCCACTGACATGCCCATCGGGAGGGCGCTGGACTTATCTAAATTGGCCTTGTAACCAGAAAAAGCCTCGAATAGCAACAGGGTTTCTTGTAGTGCCGCAATGGACTCTTGTGGGTCCGTAAGGGTCAAGAGAATATCATCTGAATATGCAGAGACTAGGAACTCTTGGCCGCCTATCTTTATCCCCTTAATACGTGGATTTTGGCGTAACGCTTGTAGAAGGGGTTCAAGTGTAAGCACGAACAGGAGAGGGGACAAGGGACATCCCTGTCGCATTCCGTTCCCCAGTCTAAAGGGTTTGGATCCCGTCCCTGCTATTTTGACTTGGGCAGAGGCTTGCTATACATTGCTTTGATTGATGCTATGTATCTTTCTGGGAAGCCAAGGTAGTCCAGGAGGCTAAATAGATAGGGCCATTCTACCCTATGAAAGGCCTTCTCTGCATCAATAGAGACCAACAGAGTCGGTGTGTACGGTTTTCTGTCTCCAGATAAGGTCGATGTTCCGTCTGGAGTTTTCAAAAAGTTGTCTGTTATAAATCCTACCTGGTCTGGGTGTATCAACTTCTTCAGGTTAGGGTTGAGACGATCCGCTAAGATTTTTGCTAGTATTTTGATGTCTTGGTTGATCAGAGAGATAGGTCTGTAGTTGTCTGGTGACAAGTGGTCCCTGCCTGATTTATGCAGAAGTATTATGTTGGCCATGGACATCTCACCCCCCATGGTTCCATTAACCATAAGGTGGTTAAAGAGTGTTTCCAGCTTTGGTGATAGGTCCTCCATAAATGTTTTGTAGTATGATCCATTGAAGCCATCCAGTCCTGGGGCTTTATTGCCCTTCAATACCGTTATCGCCCTGTCAACTTCCTCGGTTGTGATGGGCTCATTTAGAAGGGATGCAGCTGCTGTAGAAAGTTTCGGCAATTTGAGGTCTTTTAAAAATGTATGCATGCCTACCTTTGCAGCCTCTTGTGACGTTGAGTCCCTGGGGGTATGATTATACAGTTTTTCATAGTAGCTTGTTAAGACTTTGGCAATATAGGTTGGGTTTGTTTTGACAGATCCATTCGCATGTTTGATCGTGGTGATGGGGGTCCGAGTCTGTCTGGGGCGTAGGGTTCTGGCCAGCATAGTGTCTATTTTATTTGATTTCTCATAGTAGGACCGTTTCATCCAGGCCATAGCCCTGGCTGTGTCATCCAGTAAAAGTTCGGATATGGACCTCCTTGCCTCCCTCAGTTGTTCTAAGAGTTGCGGAGTAGGTGGCCTTGTCTTTTTGTTCGATTCGTCTCAACGTTTCTAGACAATGTTTTAGTGACTTCAACTTTTGCATTTTTTTCCTCGTGGCTAGTTTGATGCAGTTTCCTCTAATCACCGTTTTATGGTGTGCCAGGACGGTGCTTGGAGTCACGTCTTCCGTTTCATTTGTGATAAAGTACTCTCTAATGTCTTGTTTTATTTCAGCCTGGATGGCCTTGTCATTCAGCTGGCCTGAGCTCAATCTCCAGTTCCATGGGGATGCTGTACAAAGGTTCCCTAAAGTTAAAGAGATTTCCGCATGGTCCGACCACGTTATAGATCCTATCTTGGTCTCCACTGCCCTGACCATGCTAGCATTGTTTAGTAGAAAGCAGTTTATCCTGAAATAGGTCCCATGATGTGTGGAGTAAAACGTAAAGTCCCAGACGCTAGGGTTGTGCGCCCTCCAGACATCCAGCAAAGCCATATCTCTGATAAAGTCATGGAGTATTTTATCTTGGCTCCCTCTACCATGTGATCTCGGCTGCCCCTCTTTAGAGCTTCTGTCCGCGGCTGGACACGATACGGCATTGAGGTCTCCCCCCACCACCACCATACCATGAGAGAGGGCCTTTATCTTCAAGGCTAAGTTTTCCCAAAAGGTGGCTACGGGCGCATTGGGGGCATAAACGTTTATCAAATGAATCTGATGGGAGTAAAGGGTTCCTGACAGGATAACGTATCTCCCATCTTCGTCTAGTTCTGATTATTGGATATGAATCGGGCATTGGTGGTGTATAAGTATGGCCACTCCGTTACCCTTACGATGTGATCTAGCTTCGTATGAGGTGGGGAAGGTGCGGTCTCTCAGTTGAAATGTGAGTTTGGAGATGTGTGTCTCTTGTAGGAAAGCTATTTCTGAGCCTAGTCTCTTAATTTCTCTGAATTCTGGATAGTTTAAGATGGTGGCTTTAGTGATGAACGTATCAGAGACTGGCTCACAAAATGTGGCAAACACAATTTGCAGAGCAAATACAGACATATTACAGCTGGGATTCCTGGTCTTACACTCTGGTTCTTTGCATATGTTTAATATTTCTACTCCCAACATCTACATTTTTTTTTTTTTTTATAATGCTGAAATTTTGAAATGAAGATAGTAGAAAGAAAAAAAAATAGATTTGTGCACTGAGCTGAACAGAGGTTTATGTGGTTTGTAAGATGCTTAAACATTAGGAATGCAAGGTTTGGAAAAATCTAAGCCTCCAGGAGGAGCTGCAGAGAAGGTATATTCAAGGGTAGTATCTTTTTATTTGTAATTATTTTTACTCAATTTATTTAATACATTACCCCTATAATGAATTAATTAAAAGAATGCACTAAGTACCACGTTGCAGGTCCCATTAAACATAAATTAGTGAGATGTTCTGAACAATATGCAGTTTTGATAATTACTTACAATTATGTGTCTAATGAAGGTGGTTATTTCACATAGATAGATATTTGCATCACTTGGTTACTTTGAGATAGATATATAGATAAATACGTGTTACCGTACTTTGACTCAATGACATTGAATATAGATTAAAGGACCTTAATTTTCCCCTTTAAAGTCAATGTTTATATACCACTACTACCCTGAGGGTCTAACACTGAATAATATAGATCTAAATTAGTCTGCGTTGTCTGACATTTCCATTAGATAGGAGCGTACACTGGCTAACCCATTTATCATAAGGTTTAACACTCTCTACTACATATCATTTGGGTATAGAAAGATACTTGCTGTTTTGTACTCACAATAATACTATTAATACGTGTAAACAATGTATGAATTGTAAATACTTACAATCTTTTCTTATCGACCACTCTCTTCACTCTGATGGCTCGCTGCTCTGAATATAGTTTACATACTCCTGTTGAGAAATAATAAGCATGCTATTGTTTAATGGTCAAATTGTTAGCTTTTCACTCATGCAAAGTAGGATGAATACTTACTTTTTAAATAATCTTCTATGAAATCCAACATGGCGTTTCTGTGCTCTTTGACTTGCGAAGGAATGATTTCTTTAGATGCTGAAATAAATGGGCAAAAAAAAATCAACATTAATTCAAGTTTCAATTTACAAGTGAGTTATGTTAAACTCTGTGTACATTTATTAAAATGATCACCAAACTAGGATTGAATGGATGTATTATGTAAGTCAAATTCATTCTGTGGGTCAGCACCAATGCCCGTTGGAGATATCAACTAAGAAATAGGTTCTCAAATCTAGAATATCAACAGAATTGGGTAACCCCCCAAATACAGGGTGACTGGTAACAGTTGGGAATAAAATGGAAAACCACGGAATGTGAAGAGAAGTAGTGAGTATGTGATAGAAACAGCCAGTTGGAAAAAGGAGAGATGAAGGAATATAGTAATGCAGGGATTTTTGCATAGATAATACATTTTACATTTTTGAAGAGAAAAAGTGAACTGATCTTTGTTCTTATAGTTAAATAGTAGTGCCTCATGAAGAAAGCAATATATACCATTATAATGCATTAGAAAGAATGGGTTTACTCTATCGGTGAGTGTGCCTTTAATCACACTGCCTATGAAGTCATGAAGGAGTCATACCCCCCTCCCACTCTATCCCTTTGAACAAAATTACTAATGGATGAAAAGAATGGAGTTGCCAGTCTTCATCTTGATCAATATAGATGATGTCTTGAACGTCTTTAATTTGCTGGCTTTAAAGGGACAGTCTAGACCCTTCATCTAAATGAAAACTGTGCCGTATAAAATTACACTGTTTTTGCAGTTTCCACACTTACTAGTGGCAGACAGCCAGTCAATATGGGCTCGGGATAAAAAATAAAAAAAAGATTAAATCATCTCATGTTGATACTGGATATAAAAATAGATTCAAAGTATATGGTCTCCGGACGCTGGGTTTGCACCCAACTCCTTTAACAAAAATTTATTAGATCGATTGAGGGTAGATCTACACAATAATGTTTGTTTGTTTTGTTTGTTTTTGTATTTGGGCAATGGACAAATGTCAGTATGTATAGATTTCTGGGCTTTAGTGAATAATCCAAATGCATATATGACAATATATTTATTTAAGGGGGAAGGATCTTCCATCCAAACCGGAGGTTACCAGCAAATGAAAAAAGCTACGACCAAAAGCCGAGGCATATACTACATAATGCATATGGAGCAGAGCCTATTGATGCAGGTTGCCACAGACGTGGGCAATAATACATGAAGCAAATAAGTAGGTAGGAGATCAGGGAGTCAAAGACGAATGGGAAAACATAATGAAGTGAGAGAACATTTTCTAAGGTGATGACATAGAAAGCATTTCAGGCAATATAAATCATAACAAAACAAATCCGGTAAAAAGCACATTAAAAATGTATAATAAAATAGTAAAAAAAAAAAAAAAATAGTGAGGATATACTATTGTTTAAATATTTGCCCTGTTTCCGCGTGCTCAGTAATTTTCGAACAGCCAGTCTAAGCATAGAAAATACTTAATTTTCCTAGTATTTCCATTATAAACTGAATATACAGCATTGCATTCAGGGAAGCGATGGAACATTTATCACTCTGACAGGATAACAAAATATTGCAATCATTACCATTCAAACAAAATGAAGGGACATTAATATGCAGAACAGGCTATCCGCATTTAGATTACACCACTACTATACTATGCTTCATATCACAACCGCCTGCATTTTATATATAAAAAAAAAAAAAAAAACTCGATAGAAATAGAAAGTCTCCATGGTATCTAGTAAACTGATAACTCTACAATGCATAAATAGGATTTAAAAAATTTTTTTTTTTTTAAACAAAGCTAGGAGACATTAAAATGTGAGTTTATGTCAACAAAGAACAACATTTAACAATGTTCACATATTTATTGTAATAAATCATACTGCACATCTGCAACATTTTGAAGAGATAACTTATTATATTGAGCACAAATCCTAGAATAGAAATGTCTTTGTTTTTTGTTTTTACCAGGAACATGCTACTGTCCTCATTTTACTAATATATTCTTCAGCATTACGGAAGATGATTGGAAATTACACAGGACATGAAATTTATTTAGTAATTCTTTGATGTTATTATTATCATTATTATTGTTTGGTTTATTACTCTATTTAAAACTTTCAATAAAATATTTTAAAAGATTTATTTAGCAATTCTCAAATAGTACAGTTACATAGGAAGCTTTAGAAAGATCACTAACTCAATGTACATCAGCAAGTAATACCACCCAACACTGCAGGGTGCTTTAATCACACCAGGTTTAGGTATAGCTTAAACCAACCAGCAGGTATGGGCACTTATACCATGGACAATGTGTGACATGAATGGAGCTGTTCATAAACAACTATGAGAGTATAATCATTGTAGGATGGCCGTTAAAGGACCCCTACAGTGCCAGAAAAACATACTCATTTTCCTGGCACTATAGCGCCCTGAGGTTGCCCCCACCCTCAGGCACCACCTCCCGCCGGGCTCTGGGGGGAGGAAGGGGTTAAACTTACCTTTTTCTCCAGCGCCGGGCGGGGAGCTCTCCTCCTCCTCTTCGGCTGAATGCGCATGCGAGGCAGGAGCTGCGCGCGCATTAAGCCAGTCCATAGGAAAGCATTTACAATGCTTTCCAATGGACGCTGGCGTCTTCTCACTGTGAAAATCACAGTGAGAAGCGCGGAAGCCCTCTAGCGGCTGTCAATGAGACAGCCACTAGAGGCTGGATTAACCCATTTATAAACATAGCAGTTTCTCTGAAACTGCTATGTTTATAAAAAAAAAAAAGGGTTAAACCTAGCTGGACCTGGCACCCAGACCTCTTCATTAAGCTGAAGTGGTCTGGGTGTCTATAGTGGTCCTTTAACAATTTATTGTGTAACCGCCCAGGATGAGTGGATGAGATTCTCAAAATATGACATAAGATCTGGGATGGCTTGAATATGAATTATACTTTAACATGTTAATTATACATTTCAATAACATTAAGCCAGATTAATTTTGGAACTTGGTTGAAGTACATAAAAATATGTCAGGGAGGTGGGTACATTGATGGAAATAGGGAATGCAATAAACAAGCCATAGATCCAAAAGAAGGCAAAAAACAAACAAAAACAGTTTGAAGCATTTCCGATTTTACAGCAAACTAGGAAAAAAAATTCCCTCTTGACCCCAGAATGGCAGTCAGATTAATCCTTGGATCAAGAAGCATTTACCCTACACTGAAAAATTATATCCTTGAATATTCTGTTTTTGCAAGTATGCATCTAGTTGCAGTTTGAACATCTGTACGGACTCTGATAAAACCACTTCTTCGGGCAGAGAATTTTATATCCTTATTGTTTCCTTTCCTTGTTTTTTATCCTTAAAAACCTTTCCTTTGCCTTAGACAAACTTCTTGTAGCAGCAAAAGGAGGGACCATCTCCATATAGGAGACAAGGCTTTTGAATAAGTTCAACAGACATTTGGTCACATTGTTTATACTCCTGTATCAAACATATTAACATTTCCTGTGATCTTGATACATACTTTCAAATCTA
The DNA here is from genome assembly GCA_933207985.1 of Pelobates cultripes. Classification (NCBI taxonomy): domain Eukaryota; kingdom Metazoa; phylum Chordata; class Amphibia; order Anura; family Pelobatidae; genus Pelobates; species Pelobates cultripes. The sequence goes on along the minus strand of OW240917.1, from coordinate 49,372,474 downwards.
TTAACACCATGAAATTTCCATGCTTAAGTAAATTTACAGCAATCTAAACAGTCATTAGCATTATTTTTTTTTAATTATTATTATTTAATCATTTAGTATTTTCTTTTTCTTAGACTTAAGACATCTCTGATCGAACTCTGACAACTTGCATTGTTTGGAAAACAAAATAACAAAAGAGTAAATGAGCTTTAAAAAGGAGAATGGTACCGCAATTTCTATGGATAACCTTTCTTGCCACAAAATACGTTCACACTAATTGTTCTAATTTTCTATTCTGGCTCATTTGATGCTTTAAACAAGTGTTTTAATTAGCTGGCATGAGTACTCTTTGCAAAAAAACTGACAGTTCAGACTTAACCCTTCTTTTCATCAAAGGAACCACCAGCTATTTATGGATTTATTTGGAAATAAAACACTGAAAACACACTGATATGTCTTTCTTTTTCAAGTATACTTTGGAGTACAGATACAGATCAATATTCTGGTTCTTCCTTAATTAAGAACCCCAAATAAAAATCTATGAATGGTTGTATTCTCATTTCATCTTGAACTTCCTCACTGCATTGACTATCAAATACAAAGTGAAACTTGTAAAAGGAAGGGGGGCGGGAATCATTGTTTAGTGAATAAGCGAGTGCGCTGGATTGTGTTTTTTGTATGATACAGTTGCAAGAAAAAGTATGTGAACCCTTTGGAATGATATGGATTTCTGCACAAATTGGTCATAAAATGTGATCTGATCATCATCTAAGTCACAACAATAGACAATCACAGTCTGCTTAAACTAATAACACACAAAGAATGAAATGTTGCCATGTTTTTATTGAACACACCATGTAAACATTCACAGTGCAGGTGGAAAAAGTATGTGAACCCCTAGACTAATGACATCTCCAAGAGATAATTGGAGTGAGATGTCAGCCAACTGGAGTCCAATCAATGAGATGAGATTGAAGGTGTTGGTTACAGCTGCCCTGCCCTATAAAAAAAACACACACCAGTTCTGGGTTTGCTTTTCACAAGAAGCATTGCCTGATGTGAATGATGCCTCGCACAAAAGAGCTCTCAGAAGACCTACAATTAAGAATTGTTGACTTGCATAAAGCTGGAATGGGTTATAAAAGTATCTCCAAAAGCCTTGCTGTTCATCAGTCCACAGTAAGACAAATTGTCTATTAATGGAGAAAGTTCAGCACTGCTGTTACTCTCCCTAGGAGTGGCCATCCTGTAAAGATGACTGCAAGAGCACAGCACAGACTGCTCAATGAGGTGAAGAAGAATCCTAGAGTGTCAGCTAAAGACTTACAAAAGTCACTGGCAAATGCTAACATCCCTGTTAGCGAATCTACAATATGTAAAACACTAAACAAGAATGGATTTCATGGGAGGATACCACAGAGGAAGCCACTGCTGTCCAAACAAAACATTGCTGCATGTTTACAGTTTGCACAAGAGCACCTGGATGTTCCACAGCCGTACTGGCAAAATATTCTGTGGACAAATGAAACCAAAGTTGAGTTGTTTGGAAGAAACACACAACACTATGTGTGGTGAAAAAAAGGCACAGCACACCAACCCAACATCAAAACCTCATCCCAGCTGTGAAGTATGGTGGTGGGGGCATGATGGTTTGGGGCTGCTTTGCTGCGTCAGGGCCTGGACGGATTGCGATCATCGAAGGAAAAATGAATTCCCAAGTTTATCAAGACATTTTGCAGGAGAACTTAAGGCCATCTGTCTACCAGCTGAAGCTCAACAGAAGATGGGTGTTGCAACAGGACAATGACCCCAAGCATAGAAGTAAATCAACAACAGAATGGTGTAAACAGAAGAAAATACGCCTTCTGAAGTGGCCCAGTCAGAGTCCTGACCTCAACCCGATTGAGATGCTGTGGCATGACCTCAAGAAAGCGATTCACACCAGACAATCCAAGAATATTGCTGAACTGAAACAGTTCTGTAAAGAGGAATGGTCAAGAATTACTTCTGACCGTTGTGCACGTCTGATCTGCAACTACAGGAAACGTTTGGTTGAAGTTATTGCTGCCAAAGGAGGTTCAAAAAGTTATTAAATCCAAGGGTTCACATACTTTTTCCACCTGCACTGTGAATGTTTACATGGTGTGTTCAATAAAAACATGGCAACATTTCATTCTTTGTGTGTTATTACTTTAAGCAGACTGTGATTGTCTATTGTTGTGACTTAGATGATGATCAGATCACATTTTATGACCAATTTGTGCAGAAATCCATACCATTCCAAAGGGTTCACATACTTTTTCTTGTAACTGTATATAGACATATATATAAAAATTATTTAAGAAACTGCAATAATTACCTTTTAGGGTTAACTCTACCAGACAGCTACTAGAAGAACTTCCAGTCTGTTAGGTGACTTTTGGTCGCCTGACGGTGAATGTCCTCACCCTATGCATAGGGAAATCCAGCGTTGCCCTAAACCCCATAGGAAAGCATTATATAATGCTTTCCTATTGGACAATCCTAACGCAAGAGCAGAGTAGCCATTGCCAAGCATGCGCATTAGGTCTGCCCCGCTGGCTGAAGTCAGCGGGGGATTAGCGTAGGCGGATCCAATCCAGCGCTGTACCCAGGTAAGTGTCAAAAAGGGTTTTTAATCCCTTCTGCACCAAGGTGGGAAGGGGGAAGCTATAGTGCCAAAACACGTTTGTTTTCCTGGCACTATAGTTTCCCTTTAAGAACCTGAAGATTATTTTCATCGCGTTTCCAAAACCCGATTTTATACTAGACACACTATTAAATCAAGCAAGTAGCGATACTAACTGGTAGAGATATAGCATTTATGCACACAACTTAATAACTGAAATACCTTGCATTATTTACTTCTCAAGATTATGTACTTGGGGGAACAATCCATCATTATATTGCATTGTGTCTGCAATGTTTTAGTGTTTTCTCACAACACATCCTTTGTCTGTATCAGATGCAGCTGGTAAAGAGTCTAAAACATTTCAATTTACTCTCTCTTTCCCTCAAAAATCAATCTATGACAATTATATTTCCCTTTACTCTTCTCATCTTTTTTACATGTTGTAATGCTAAGATTCCACCAGTTCTTGAAATAAATGATTTTAGTACTCCAACAATGCAAACCAGGACTCCAAAAACCTTTCAACACACACATAACGAAACAGCCTCTCAATCTACACTGAAATCAATATCAGCTGATATGAGCAAGATATTTTGAGCAAATGTGCTCCTAAATTATAATGTAGAGTATAATTCACAGAAGTTCCAAAAATAATGTTATTATTGTCATTAACTAAGAATGGTTTGACAACTTCTTCAGAACACAACACAGTGGTAAAAGTCACCCAACACCTTCTCTTGTGGTGCTGAAAGCTCCTACAAGGAGCTTCCATTAGCTCAACTGAGGTGATCCATACCAAGCAGGGCTGGCCCATTGGCAGACAAGTGGCAGTCTCGGCCAATGAGTTACTCCTTGCACAGCTGGGCTTAACTCAGTGGCAGAGTCTCCGGCAGCTGGGGGGCAGCAAAGGGTGCCTGGTGAAACCCAGGTAAGTTGTCAAATTGTTCTTGAACTGTTTGACTACTTACTCTAAATAGGCACCAGGTGACTGTAGTGGCTATGGTGCTTGAAATGTTCTGTTAATAGGTTTTCTGACAATTTCACTAGCACTTTCAATAGTGCACTTTTACATATAATAGTTATGTCAGACTGCCAGCTATCATCAACACTATCAATGTTTAATTGCCAGCGATGGGGAAGGCTTTGTTTATTATGCATGTCACAATGGGGCATTGGGGGATATTTACCAAACTGTTGTGTTCTGGAAAGTGGTGCAAAGATATAAAAGGGGAAAGAGTCAAATACGCTATTCTCAAAACTATTAAATGTCGGAAATGAACCACCACATTTGGAATGTTCAGCCACAATATTCAACTTGGAAACATGGATCAAGGCAAGTTGAGCTAATTTACAAACTATATACAGTTTGTCTGTGTGACACAAGTATAGGATTTAACCAAATAATGGCACACAAACAATTAAACAACATAGACCATTATCAAAATAGTCAACAAAATGAAAAGATCTTGAAGTATAAAGTAATCTTGTGATTTCATAAATACATGAGGAAAAGCGATTGAGCAGAGAGTGCTGTAATCAGTGTTAAACTAACTGTATTCAGTAACAAGCATTGCAGAAATAGGATCAACTCGTCTAGGTTTGCTCCTTTCTCTATGAGTTGGAGGCTCTACTGAGGTACAATAACCCCTAACCAAGGTATTTGGGGGAGGAGGGGGAAAGAAGGGGTAAAAGATTAGATAAAATAGGTAATGGGAGTGCTCGGATCACTGAAGACCGTTCTCCTCCTCCTGTTGAAATCCGTTGGCACTGGCTGTAACAGGGCCCACATGCTTTGGGGGCCAATGCACTTCGGGCCATGCGATGAGTATTATTGCTGAACAAGGGACCCTATTGGGTGCCTTGGCCCTTTAAGAGCTCACCCAGGTCCCTTTCAAATCATCGATACTGGGAGGAAGTGAGAGATGGCCATTTACTCCCAACTTCATACAGAGAGTGCTGCGTGGGAGGAAGCAGTAGTATGCTGCCTCAGACACCACACTCGCTCCCATCAGCCTCAGCCAGCAGCAGCAGGAGCCCAAGCAAGTCAGCCTACTTCAAACAAATGGTATGCTAACAGGAGGGCAGCTGCAATTATACAAAGGATGACATGTATGTGTCTATGTATCTATATGTGTCACAGTGTGTGTGTATGTGTGTGTGTGTTAGGGTGTTCATCTGTGTGTCAAGGTGTGCATCTGTCAGTGTGTGTGTATCTGTTTGCCAGGGTGTGTGCATCTGCCAGTGTGTGTATCATGGTCATTGTGTGTATATGTGTGTGCATATAAATATGGGTCAATGTGTTTATATGTGTGTATCTACAAGACAGAAAGGTGCTGGTGCGCAAAATTATGTGGAGACACCATAAATGTGCCAAAGTATATTTAAACTATATCTCAAACAAGCACTGTTTGTTTGAGAAAATCCCTAGAGAGGGGCAAAACGCGTCACATGACCACGTGATCGGGTAATGCGGAAGTGACTTTCACATATACACCGAGCAAACGGACCACATCCAGAAGGAGGACGACGGCGGAGTTTCCCAAGCCTTACTGTATTCTGCTGCATACAATCTCCATCAGTGTGGTGAGCTCATGGTGGACTGTTATCCTATTGCTGTTTTTAGTTGTTATCTGGATTTAATAAAAGTTTACTTACCTGACACCTGGGTCATAAGAGCATGTATTAAGGATCCCACGTATCCAAGGGGCTGATCCTCCCTGGGCGAGAGAGCAAGGAGTGGGGCTGTTACCACTCCCTATTTGTGAATTGCATTCTTATAGAGGACATTGATTTTAACTAATTTTAAGTACTTTATTGTATTCTCTTTTTTGTCTCCTACCTTATTGATATCCTGTGTATATTCCAGCAGGTTATAAGTATATTCATACAGGTGGGCTTTTTTACACATGTGTGTTATTTGGGATAACACTATTGGTATTGTTGATATAGTTTAAATATACTTTGGCACATTTGTGGTGTCTCCACATATTTTTGCGCACCAGCACTTTTCTTTTTTGTAAATTATTTGGGTACCTTATTACCAGGGTTCATTGCAGTTGCTGCATACTAAATCCTATCCAGATAATTTTTTGCGCCTGTTTATCTGTTGTGTATATATGTGTGTATCTGTTTGTTAATGTATATCTGTGTAAGTATGTATGCATGTGGCAGTGTATGTTTGTTTGCATTGAAGCAAACAAATACCAACACAACATGCAAACACACTCTTGCAATTTAACAAACATATCCAAACACACATTGCTTTTAAACTAACAAATTATACACAAACATTCACTTTTTTATTTCACTTAAATACAAATACTACACACAAATGTACATCCACATTTAAAAGCCAACATTACATCAATACACACCCCTAGCAATATTAAGACACTAAAATTACATACAAACACCTGCATTTAAAAGCAGTGGCATCTCTAGGATTCATTTTTAGGCGGGGCACATGGTGGGCCAGGGACAAAAGTAGGGGGGCACATTTAACCCCGCCCTTGCCGCAGTTTGACCCCGCCCCTGCCCATGTTAAGCCCCTGCCCCGACACAATGTGTTTTTTTTTCTTTTTTAATAATCCCTTGTGGAGGATTCATTATTTTCCACCAGGGATTATTAAAAAACAAACACATTTCCCTTGATTCAGTGCCATAGTTGGCACTGTATCCATATACACACACACACAGATTGCCGAGTCCATACACACAGACTGCCGAGTCCATACACACACACACACACACAGACTGAGTCACACACACACACACAGACTGAGTCACACACACACACACAGACTGAGTCACACACACACACACAGACTGAGTCACACACACACACAGACAGACTGAGTCACACACACACACACACACACACACACAGACTGAGTCTCACACACAGACTGAGTCCATACACACACACACACAGACTGAGTCCATACACACACACAGACTGCCGAATACACACACAGACTGCCGAATACACACACACAAGCTTCCTCACTAGCAGTCTCACACACACACCTGAGCATATCAAGCCTACCTGTCACTGGAGGCTGTTGCTGGGTGGTCAGACAGCCATCTTCTGGCCTTTCCAGCAGCAGCAAGGTCTGCTGCTTAACAGCGGGGGTGTGGCTTATGTGTGGGAGGCGGGGCTTGGTTTTGGGGCAGGGCCTGTGCCGGGGAGCTTGTCAGTGCCCCGGCATCTCTCCACAGGCAACACCCAGCACTTCATTCCCTCGGGCTGTAACAGACTGTTACAGTCCGAGGGAATAGAATTTAGAACATGGCTAGCAAGTTGCCGGCATTTGGGGGGGCACAGCATGATTTAGGGGGCCCCCTCTACCCCCCCTAGAAACGCCACTGTTTAAAAGCCAACACTACATACAAACACACCACTGCATTCAAACACTATACACAAGTGCACCACTGCATTACAAGGGCAACAGTATGTACAAATACACCCATGCATGCACACAAATACTCTTTACAAAAACATGCTTACATCCAAACGCACAAACACTGCTCACAAATACAGCTTTAAAAGGATGGGCAAATGGTAGATTCCCTGACAGAATAGTATTGTTGGAGTTGTAAGACAGATGGGGAGCTGCCTTTAGGCCACTCTTGCACTAAAGAAGGGCTCAAATAACTTTCTTGCACCAAAGCCCTCTCTACATTAGTTTGACCACTGCTTGAGACAAACGGGGTAACTCCTCCAGGATCTCATTCATGGGGAATAGAAGAGGCTGAGGCCTCTGGAGGCCCAGTGCCTAGAGGCAAGCTGTGGTTCATAACAGAAATGATTTATCAGAGTAGCCCAAACGAACCAAGGTGGAGGATGGAGCTTCAGTACATCTGTATTTTTCCTCCTAGCACATGGTCCTATATCATTTCTTGATGCAGACATTAACATTATCCCATTTCCAATTCACAATGTAATTACCATAATTACATATTTGTCACCCACACTTTTGCAACTAACAATTCTGCCTAAGGTGATGTAATATCTATTAAGCAGCAATTTGCAGCCATTTACAAAACACAGTCATAAAAATAATAAATAGTGGCAAGCGATATTTTATGAAAAGAACAATATATTGGCTGTGTTTATAAAGCCACTGCTCTCCTACATAACCTCTCTCTTTATGTCACTGACACAGAACATACATTAATTAGCATACATAATTACAGTACTCTAAAATTAGAAGTCTAAATCTTCATGGAGTAGCGAACGTTTTCGAAATGGTCATAACAGACTAAATCAATTTACATTGCACCACAGTGATTTATCAAGAAAGAAAAAACATACATTTGATTTCTATATTTTTATCCGGTCAGTTCGGGGCCATTGACTTAATCATTTTTTCCAATCGCAATAAAGATTTATCTCAATATTCTAATTGAGCAATACATCAAGTGTGACATGAAGTGGATTAATTATCTCCACTTTTTCGTACTGGGAATGCCGTCACTTCATTAGTTGAAGTTATGAATACTCCAAAAAAAAATTTGACGCACAAAAAACATTTTAAAGCAATGAAGAATTTAAAAGGTAACTTTAAATATGCACCAAATTAAAATCATTGCCAATAATAGAAATATTCTATTGCATTACATTCCTATTTGAAATATATATTACCCTTTTTATTTTGCTTACATGTAGGACTGTAAAGGGATCCAACAAATACCGAAGTCACTTACACTCATTACAAAACTTGTAGTGCAGTGAGAAAAAAAAAAATAATAAAAAAAATAAAGAAAAATTGGTCCAAAGGAGCACGATCCCAACCCCCCCCCCCCCCAAAAAACCCAGGTCGCACCTGGATATACACTGGGACACAGGGTCTCCTCCTAAAATGGGAACACCAACATATAACAGCCTGAATCGATAAGTACTCAGTCCACATTATTTATTATAACATACAGAGAAAGATCAAGAGAACCACAGAAAGAGACAATCTGTCTAAAGTATTTCAAACACTTCCCCAGTAAGTGATAAACCACAGAATGTTTGTCACTTTGTCCTGTGCTTCCTCTGTTTCTGATTTATGTATTTTATATAAGATACAGGATGCACCCTATAACAATCACAATTAAAGGACCACTATAGGCACCCAGACCACTTCAGCTTAATGAAGTGGTCTGGGTGCCAGGTCCAGATAGGATTAACCCTTTTTTTTTTTTTTTTTAAATAAACATAGCAGTTTCAGAGAAACTGCTATGTTTACACTGAGGGTTAATCCAGCCTCTAAAGCCTCAAGTGGCTGTCTCATTGACAGCCGCTAGTGATGCTTCCGCGCTTCTCACTGTGAAAATCACAGTGAGAAGACGCCAGCGTCCATAGGAAAGCATTATGAATGCTTTCCTATGAGACTGGCTGAATGCGCGCGCAGCTCCTGCCGCGCATGCGCATTCAGCCGATGATGTCGCTAGGAAGAAGGAGAGGAGGAGGAGAGCTCCCTGCTCGGCGCTGGAGAAAGAGGTAAGATTTTAACCCCTTCCTCTCCATACAGCCCGGCGGGAGGGGGACCCTGAAGGTGGGGGCACCCTCAGGGCACTATAGTGCCAGGAAAACGAGTATGTTTTCCTGGCACTATAGTGGTCCTTTAATATATATCTTTAATAAGTATACATGAAACAATCAATACATAAAGAAACAAAGTAACAGGGTAAGGCAAACAGTAATCCAAACAGTAAATTATCTAAATCTCACAAGCCTCAAGACAGAAACACAAGCAACCAATCACATTAATGTTTCGGCACCTACTGGTTGCCTTTATTAATGATTGATATAACCTACAGAGGCTTGGAGCCAGTAGGGAAAGGACATAAATAGGCAAACCATAAAAATATTTAAAAAGGTGCGCTGTGTCTTTAAAACATGCAAAAATCACACATAAATCAGTGTAAATGTAATAAATTACTAGTGCAAATATGTGCAAACAGAATACTGTGCCAATTTGGAAACCGATATCACCTTGAGTAAATAAAGTGCAATAATATATTATTATAAAAGTGTACAATCCGTGATACACTTACATGGTAAACAAGGGCAAATATCCAGCTATATATCTAGTACATAAAAAGTAGACAAACACATAATAGTGCAACTCCGTGAAATCACTTAAAAATCAATAAGAAAAAGCCAAAATTATGACTCACAAACAGAGAGCAGTGCAGCCTGCTCTAACTTTGATGGCTCCAAAATAACCAGGATAGGCAGCTGGGTAATGTAGACAGGAATATATTGCAGGGGAACCACAAACAGCCTTTATACAGAAAAAAAGGATCTTCCCAGTAAGCTTTAAGGTACGAACTCAGTGAGGATACAGATGCTTGTCTGTAACTCTGTGATAGTGTGTGATAGGGCTTGTTTAACACTGTAGAGGTGCAGCTCTTTGAAAATTGTGTTACTATCTCTGATAATTTTAGCACCATTTATTCACTTGCGTTTGCATAAACAGACAAACCGCACAAACATTTTGTGCCTGTAGGCACTTTCTCAAAAAGGTATAACACGCGGTACGCTGTTCGTCCATTTGTCCTGCTTATTCCCACCTCTTGGGATTGAACACTTACACATCAATTGAGGCTGTTTTCTGCTTGGAATATTCACAAGGGATTTGTCTCATTGCTGCTCACTGTTATAGTTCAATAACTAACTATGATTGATGGATGTCAAGATAAAAACAAAATACAAAACAAAAACTAACTCCCTATGTTACTGTCTAAACCTGTTGTCAAGTATGTGTTATTGTTCTGTATCCTACGGCTATTTAACTGAAACTCTCTCTATAACCAACTAAAATAGCAAAGAGCTTATAGTGTTTAATCCCTCAACATTTTTTTCACAGGTCTCTGCATGTAACTTGATGGCAGTCATCTTGGCATAACATGGCGTTGGTCATCATGCACTGTACAAAGTATAGGCAGACAAAAACTTCATCTAAAAGGAGGCAAAGCCCACAATTTCACATTCCTTTTATTCTAGGATTTTGTGGAACACTTTACAAATTTCCTAAAAATACAACTATGTACACTTACCTTCAGTTCTAAGTTGCTGAATAGCATCTGCACACGTTCTCATGAATGTCTGTGCGTCTTGGTCAATCTGATCTCGTTCTGTGTCTGTCATGCGCGAGTATTCTGACACTACATGACTGAAAAATAATAGCCAGAGTTAAGCTATGTTATAATAAGGAGAAAAAAAATATTTGTTTTTTACAAAATAGAAAAATTAGGTTCTGAATGCAGTAACTGCATAGCATGACAACAGTTAAAATGAACAATATGCATAAATATTTATATTAAAAAGACACTCTAAGCACCAACAAAGCAACTTTACTTAAATGAAGCAGTTTGAGTGTATAGACAATGCCCCTGCAGTCTCACTGCTTAATTTTCCACTCTTTAGGAGTTAAAGGGAACCTCTGTGCACTATAACAACTTTATCAGAATGAAGTGGTCATGGTGCCAGGTGGTTCTTGATGTTGACTTGCCTTTAGGGGTTAAACTGTTCTCAAATGGTTTAACCCCAGAGTATTCTCTCCAGCTCCATTTAGCTCTTCCCTCTGTCCCGCTTTTATCAGATACCTCAAACAGGAAGCCTCGGACTGGCACTTACAGAGATACTGCTAACTGGCTGAGAACGTCAGCTGACACTCTAAGCCAATCAGTGCCTCTCCATTCACAAAAGGGCTTGAGAAATTTATGTATTTTTCTCAAGCTGTTTTCATAAATGGGGAGCTAGTTATTGGCTTAGAGAGTCAGCTGGCACTCTAGTCAATCAGTAGCGCACCTGTATGTGCCAGTCCAAGGCTTCCTGTTTGAAGAATCAGAGATAGGTGAAAGAACGGGGGCAGAGCTAAACAGCATTGGAGAGAATATGTTGGGGGTTAAACCATTCTTGAATCAGATAAAGTTGTTATGGTGCCCAGGGTGTTCCTGTAAATCACTGTTTTTGTTTTTTTTCAGCCCTAGGCACATCTCCCTGGTTGTGATTCACACAGCTAAACATGAATGTGTGTAGCGGAGATCTAGTATTCCACAAGTTATCTCCGCTTAATATCCCAGTGAGGCTCAGGAACAAGTAGTTATAAATCCATAAAGCAAGGTTTCCAGCAGGTAAAATAATCCAGCAATATCCCAACAGCAATCCCAATAACTGGACGTCACACAGGATCAGGAGCAGAACTAAACCTTTATTTTCACAGTGGCCTTATAAAGCATGCTCCCATGCAAGGGAGGGATTTACATTAATTTGTACAGTATCCAATCCTGTTCTGGTAACCTCCCACACATCTCCTCCCCTCAGCCTGACTCATAATCCCCTTATACAGTACACAAATTCCCCCAGTTTCTGGATGTACCCCTAAACCTAGGGGTACCCCTTTAAATAGCACATCCCCTGGTAGCCCTGATCTGGGTGAGCAACATATCCAAAAATCACCAAGATCGGACCAAGGGTTCGGGAAATTTGTGGAGGTAATGAAAAGATCGACCGCGCTGGAGAGAATAGCCGAATTGGGTTCCATGCGATGGGGCCCTGCGGTCGGTCACAATATAAGGGAACAAACTGCACGAAAGGCTAAGGTTACAGAGATCAGGGAGGGTTCGCATGAATCCCCTTGTTCGGTTATTTCTTTCTACCGAACGAGGGGCCGTTCGGTAGTTTGGAAGCGGACGTATCGTGCGTATGGAGGTCTCAGCGGTGGTTGCCTAGTCGAGTGTCCGATTTGGGTTCCAGACACTCGACGGCAAAACACCGCTGTTGGGAGTTTTAAAATGGCCGCCACCACGTGTTCGTTTCACGAATGGCGGCCACCCCGCGAACAAAGGACCTACTGCACAGCTTGTCAATTTCCCTTTCACAACATTGTTGCAACGGTTAATTGAAGTCACACTTCACACAGGGGAGGTCTGGCTGTTCGGTAGTTTCATTCCTTTAGTTGCTAGAATGATTCTACCGAACAATTAGAGGTATACAAGTTATTTATACACATATAATCCTGCAATTTACACGAATACATTCAAACATATGCAATTTCTAGGACAGCCCAGTGTCATCCGCTACAATGTGTTTTTTCCCCAATCAGATCTTACAGCACGGTTTGTTTTCGTTAGATGTTCTTATCGCTATATAGATTTATGAAAATCTCAGAATTGATAGGTATGCTTCAACTGAGGCTCTGCTTCCCAGAAATACTTTGATTCCTAAATCATAGCTGCCAAAATATACACAGCAAAGAAAGTGATGTATCGTTTAGATTGTACGCTTGTCTGGGCAGGGCTCTCTTTACATACTGTTCCCAAAAACAGACGTGAAAAGGGCTGATACGTCTCTTTTCAGCCAATGCAACTATGTGTCAAATATCTTTTGTTAGAATTAAATATTTGTATTGTTTACATATTGTACAGCGCTGTGGAATATGTCAGCTCTACATAAATAATTGTAATTGTTCATATATAAATCAATATGCTAAAAAAACAAACAAACAAAAAAAAAAACTGTGTGCAACATTCCACCGAGTACTTGTTGCCTAGCAAGTCCCAATTTATAAGCAATCTCAATCACAAACATATTTCAAACACTTAAATTAACTTATTTAAAATACATATCTGATATTACGTCTGTGAATATGAAAATTATAGTGCTTAAGAATGTGTTTAAACTGAAGTGTTGAAAAGTGAAATTTCACATTACGCATGAATAGCCAAAAAAAAAAAAAAAAAAATCTTAAATTCTGCTATATTTTCCAAACTTTTTTGCAAATTTAAATTCCCTGAACAATTCTTGACGTTTACAGTTCAGCAAATAACCTTGCTTGTAAGTATCCGATTTTTTGTAAGAGGTTATAAACCAGAGTAGGAGGAATCAGGAACTACAACGTGAAGGTACGTTCTACGTAAAGGGTCATCTCCGGATCCTTGGATTTTAACTCTTTATTGACATGCCCTGGCATGCCATGTGTTATGAAGGGGTTAAAAGGCAACACAGCCACAATGTACCTTAAGCCTTTGTAAGACTGTGTTGACTATAATAAATGTATAAAAGGTCTACAAAAATATATTGAAATAGTAAACTAAACAAACAATCTGAAATCTCAGGTCTAAAAGGTATCAGAACTTATATATAGATGATTCTCATCGGACTATTTTGTGCATTTTGAGTCTTAATGCTCAAGAAAGGGATAGTCACAAACATTCATACAAGCTCTAAAAGGAAAGTGTCACAGCATATTGAACTTCAGGCCGGGGGATAAACATATATGCCATTATTGAGATCTCAACATGTTCTTTAGGGTAATGTGCATATTTCGCAGTGTCGCAAAGACCATATCCTGAGAGTTAAACGTGACGCTTGCAATCACCAGTCTCCCCTGTGTGTTAAACCAGGCAGATATTCCGCTCACATTCCTGGAGGCAGTAAGCTTGATGCAGACAGTAAGAACATAATTAGATTCAAGCAGACAGAAGAAATGAAATAACCTTGTCTCCACACCAGAATGAAATCTAAGTAACTTAAACAGTAATTTTACTTTAAATGCCATTTCACTTGTTTTTATTACCAAGACATACCAAGTAGTCTCGATCAGGTAGATACGGTCAAGAATGCTCATTTTTCAGCATGATCGCCAATCAACCTCATTGAACACAATTTGCATTCATTCCTTGAGACTATTTGAGATGGCAATTACATGGTGTAGAAGCCCGAGTAATGCTGGCATAATACAAGATATTTCTGGCTACAAAGTTTATTTGTGTCACTTGCATGGTCTGTGCATTTTCTGCAGACTGCCCAGGCAATATGCTTGGAGAAGTGGTGGGTGTCGCACCTTAAATGTCCTTAGGTGTAATAAAGTGAAATGACAAAAATGCAACACAGATACAATCTAATAGTGTAGTATGATTAAGTCATAAGTAGAAAGGTTAGAAAGATACACTTACATTACTTTGAGCTGTAATGTAGCTCATATGTTTGAGCTACATTACAGCTCCAAATAGTGTAAGTGCATTTCACTATCCTCTCTCCATATCACTTAATCATACTACATTATTGAATTTTATTGGTGTTCCATTTTTGTTGTTTCATATTATTATACCTAAGGACATTGAATGTGCTACTCCTATATCTGCTCTTAGCATCTTTCTATCCAAAAGAGAACAGAGATGGCGTATTCTGCTGCCTACCGCCATCCTACCAGGATACTCCCCAGCATTTGACAATTTGTTTTTAATCTTCTGCTCAGGTAATATGCCTGCAGGATGGTGGCCTAGATGGTACAAGAAATCCTCCACAGTTCTCACACATGCTTGAAGGACACTTCCCACCATCCATCACTAAAGACAAGTGAAAGAAAATGGCAAATTACTGTAGTGGGAAATTAATCAAAATCACCTAGTTTTAGGAATTTGTTGGAAGCATACATAAGATAGTGACGGTAGTCCCTCTGACATTATGCTAATTGAACTGTACAAAATGTACAGATAAAATATGATTTCATATTGAAGATTTTTTTCCCTTTTATTTCTGCATAGATTTATAAACAATATCTATAATGAGACGTGAGCAGTCCTGTGGCCACACACCCAGCAAAAATGTAGCTGTGAAGAAAATCTGGAAAAACTGCAACTCTTGTTTACAATATAGAAAACAATATGTCTGCAAAAACAGTTATATATTGGGGTTGTATAAATAAAAATGATTACAAAGCATCAGCATCCCCAGTTCTGATTCGGAGAAATAAGGAGCAACCTTGAAGGGTAGTCAATTCCAACTTCAATGTTCCCGATTAATGGAACCAACACGAGAACCCTTTCCAAATTATTCTAAACCCACCATACTCATGTTACCATAGCCTTTCACTTGTAAACGTACCATCTCTCACTGTTTAGTGCATAAACCTCCTTACTGCTGATAGCCTAGTGTACGAAGTACCTTGTAGATCAAACATACTCGATGGATGATAGTAGAACCATGATATTATTCTTTGGAGTCTAAAGAATCAAACGCACTGCAGAGTGAAGGTTCATGTGGTAAATTGAGATCTCTGCCTTGGTGAACCATAGTCAGATAAAGGCTATTTGCTATCCTCCTAATAAAATCTATATAATGAAATGGTGCAGTCCTAAAATGTGTTTACCTGGATTATTTTATTTGGTTAATTCAGCATTACAAGAGTTAAACAACTTGGAAACTAAAATGGCAGGTTCACAGATACAGAAAGCTGGTCCAAAATAGTATCTGAAGATAAAGTGGCCTGTGTTTATTTCCATCCACTTTACTGAAGTCACAATAGCAGTCAGCTGTTAAATTAAGTGCGCCAGGAGAGCAGCGTGTTGTGGCGTGACTCAAAGGAAATGAAAGACAGGATGAACACACACTAATGGAACAAAATACTCCTCTCACAAATGCCGGAAATTTTGATATTACAGGTCGAGATTGTCAAATAAAGTTCCAGTGCCACAGGAAGGAGTGAAGTATGATAACTTCTGAGGCTAATTAGTAATCTTGACAATTTTTTATGCCTACAATGCTATATAGTTCACACAATAGAGAGTATGATTCATTATGACTTTAAGAGAAGACAAATCCAGCTGAATTTTTTTTTTTTTTTTTTTTTAATCTGTGTTCTGTGGGCAGGAGCTGGCTAAAGGGGAAAGTCCTAGGTTGCAGACTCTGCTCTCTGGAGCATAACATGCCCTGTTTCAAAAGGTTCTCTTTAACAGAACCCTCCAGTTAATTTATGTATTTATTTTGCAAAAACAGATCTACAAGCAGGTAAAATAAAGACAGCGAAGCAATGTTTGCGAATAATGTGGCAATAAATACGGTACATAAACAACCTTCTACGTATCTTATTATAATGTTTATATAGTTAGCACCACTATTATTAACAATCAATCTCGCCTTTGGATTTACGGCTTTTTCTTTCGACTATAAGTTTATCGAGCAGTGCCCTCATCATCTCATGCTCTTGTGTTAAACTTATTTTGCAGAAGATTTTACAAAGCAGTATGGGCACATAATACACAGGATTATGAGCCCATCTGGATTTATACAATTTGCTCACTTACAAATCATACACTCTCACTGACAAACACACACTCAGTAACAGACACACACAAACACACTCAATAACAGACACACACAGTAACACTCAATTACACTCACTAACACACACACAAACTTTTTTTTTTTTTTTTTTAAATGTAATCCCCCAGCCTCACCTTTTGGAGTGCTGAGGGGATTCCCTGGGGTCCAGTGGTGTCACCCAGCGGGCAGGCTGGTGAGTACTGTCCCCTGTCAGCTCCCTCTTCAGCTCCCTCGCGCACCGCGTACTGATTCCAGAGCCGGAAGATGGTATCATCTTCCGGCTCCGGTATCAGTGCGGTGCGCGAGGGAGCTGAAGAGGGAGCTGAAGAGGGAGCTGAAGAGGGAGCTGAAGAGGGAGCTGAAGAGGGAGCTGAAGAGGGAGCTGAAGAGGGAGCTGAAGAGGGAGCTGAAGAGGGAGCTGAAGAGGGAGCTGAAGAGGGAGCACACAGGGGACAGTGCTCCCTCGCGCGTCCGCCCGGTGATACCAGGCCAGCCTCGGGGGGGGGGGCCCTGTGGGTACATACCGGGTCACAGGGCGCCAGCCTCGGGGGGGGGGGCCCTGTGGGTACATACCGGGTCACAGGGCAGCGGGACCCTGTGGGTACATACCGGGTCACAGGGCGGCCGGGCCCCATGGTGGGCCGGGCCCGGTCGCACCCCCTGCGACCCGGTATGTACGCCACTGCGCACACACACACGCAGTGAGATACACAAACTGACACACATACAGGTACACTGACACATACACACACCTTGACAGACACAAAGATACACACTGACACAAAGATACACACTGACAGACAGATACACATTGACAGACAGATACACATACTGGACACACACACAGTGACACATATACACAGTGACACATACTGATATGAACACACAAATATATATCAGTATTTATATTTACAGCCACCCTCCTACAGGAGCAAGCCACCTGTAGGAATGTGGCTTACTTGAAGGCTGATGTGTGGACTGCAACTCACTTCTTTCTCCCCCCTGCTCTCCCTCCCTCGAGGAAGCTCTTCTTATAGCTGTGAGGAAGTGACAGGCTGTCACTTCCTCCCAGCCAGCTAAAATCACAGGGCTTCTAAAGGGCCAAAGCACCTGACCAGACCCATGTCAATCGATACCCATTGCGCTGGCCGGGGCCCCCCGAGCGCTCTGGAAGGGGCCAATCTATCTGAAAGGCCCATTACCAGGCAGCAACTCAGTGGCGGAACTCCCGGCACTAGGCCCTCTAACGCTCTGGGCCCTAGTGGAGCCGCACCATTGGTAGTTTCACCACTTTCTCCAGTGTTATACTCCAAAATTGAATTTACTGGAGTAAGGGAACAAGGAACTGTCACTTCTTGTAAAGTGACAGTTACTTTTTAAATTTTGCAACACTTTCATGTTTGAATATGTACTTTGCAAATAGTGTAATATAATTTTATATTAAATACTAGTATGCAGTGCTTTTCTTTTTCTTTAAGCACTCAGACTAATCGATGGCTCCTTTGCCAACTTGCTTCTGCCGGTGAATGTAAAACTACAGACTACAGCAAATCTAGAATGACATAACGGTAAAAAACATTCCACTGGCCTTGGAACTTGAATCGAAAAATGTATACCCAATAAATCAATACAGCTGCAAAGGATGAACTGGTGTGAATTTACCAGCACAAGACAACATGATTTTTATTTTGATAATAAAGAGGGTTCAGAAAGATTTAAAGTAGGATATGTTAGCATAAAAGCATACAAAAAGTAAATAATGGAAACAGGAGAGGACACAGTATAAATACTTGTGTCAATCCTGTTCTAATTATCCTACGCACCAGTGCTAGTCTCCAAGGGTCTCTCAGGGCTTAACCCTAAGTAACTTCAATGAGAAAACAAAACAAAAAAAAAACATGTGCAATGGTTCACCTAAAGTCTGGAAATACTAGTAACAGTTGTTGAATAAAATTGTATCAAAATGCCAGGTATGTAGCAAAATTAATACTAATAAGAGATCCTGCAATAAAACAAAACAACTATAAAGACAGCCCTGTAAGGCAACTCGTATGTCTGAATGCAGTTAAATCATTAGAGATAAATCAAATAGTGAGCTTGACCAGAATACACTGATATAAACGGTGTAAACATATATAGAGAAAAGGGGCTAAAATGGCCCAAAAATAGAGAATTATCAAAAAATACCAGTAGCCGGTAGCTGCTCCTAAATATAGAGGTTAGATACCATATAACCAGTCAATATTAGAAGTATGAGGAGAAAAAGGAATTAAAGATTCTATTGCCTGTAAGTACAAGGCAAGGATTAAACTAGAACAGCCTCTCTCCCTTCAATAATAACTAGACATGCATAGGAGAAAAAACTGAAAGAAAAAAATAATCAAACCAACATAATTACCAACAAGTGAATAAATAAAAGGTGAAGTGCCTAAAAGAACCCGAACTAGAACGACAAACGCGCATTTCGGTGCAGAAATACATGCACCTTCATCAGAGGAAAACTATCAAATGGCAAGGATCGCTCTTATAACAAGATATCCCACGTGGGTATTTTCAGTAAGAGCCAATGGTATGCATGCACCACAATCAGGAGGGGTGGTTATTGTGACGTTGCGGTAGTTTGCAATGTTAACACCCATAGAGTACTATAGTCCCATCATATGGATGCTGGGGGAGTGGCTCACTCCACAGGGCATTCAGAGAGTGTGGACACATATAATTGAATAGCTTAGGGCAGTAACGCCAATACATCTGTATAATCCAATGATATGGAGGTAGGAGGAGTCACTCACTGCCAATTGATGCAATAAGGGCCAAAATCTCAACAAAATCTTAATGACAGAATGCCAGCCGGCATCAAAATTACCAATACCTAAGTAGATGAATTATTTGGTAAAGTTTAAGTCAGAAGTTAGATACGATCAGTTAGAAGGACACGCTTGAATGCAGCTTTAAGGCATCTATTCGGATAACCCTTACTTTTAAACGGGAACTTTAGTATCATCGCTTTCTGTTTGAAATCCTCTATAGTTGAACAATTGTATCTAAGGCAGAGATATTGTCCCACTGGAATCCCCCTCTTAGGGGCCGGTGGATTATAGCTTTCCCAGTTTAAAAGATTGTTGGTAGATGTGGGTTTCCGAAAGAGTGTCATTGATAAGATTCCCTCAGTCTTAATTCTAATTGTGATGTCCAGCAAAATATTCACATTCCCGCCAATTTCTGAGGTCAGTCTCAAGTTAATGTTATTGTAGTTATAAGAGCGATCTTGCCATTTGATCGTTTTCCCCCGATGAAGGTGCATGTAGTTCTGCACCGAAACGCGCGTCGGGCGTTCTAGTTCGGGTTCTTTTGGGCACTTCACCTTTTATTTATTCACTTATTGGTAATTATGTTGATTTGATTATTTTTTTTCTTTTTCTTTTTTCTGCCATGCCTGTCTAGTTAGTTTTGAAGGGAGAGAGGCTGTTTTAGTTTAATCCTTGCCTTCTCCTTACAGGCAAAAGAATCCGTATTTCCTCTTTCGCCTTGTACTTCTAATATTGACTGGTTATATGGTATCTAACCTCTATATTTAGGAGCATCTACCGACTACTGGTATTTTTTGAAAATTCTCAATTTTTGGGCCATTTGAGTCCTTTTCTATATATATATTTACACCGTTTATATCAGTGTATTCTGGTCAAGCTCACCATTTTGATTTATCTCTAATGATTTAACTGCATTCAGACATAGGAGTTGCCTTTATAGTTGTTTTGTTTTATTGCAGAATCTCTTATTAGTATTCATTTTGCTACATACTTGGCATTTTGATACAATTTTAATTAACAACTGTTCCAGGCTGTACATTGGTTTCACTTTATGTGAACCATTGTACAGGTTTTTCTTTGTTTTTTTCCTTATATGTTAGCATAAATCACAGGCAACATGAAGCTAAATTAATTATGACCTAAACTGAATATATATATATATATATATATATATATATATATATATATATATATATATATATATATATATATATATATATATATATATATATATATGTATAAATATATTAAAAAAAATTTAAAAAAAAAAAATGCAATTAGTATCTTGTAATAACTTTATTATTGGACTAACATAATTTTTGAGTTTTAATTGGTCTCCCTAGAAACCGTACAGCCTTTTTAGAGCCTGCAATGAATGTCGCCATCAGGCTGATTTTTCTCTCCTGTTGCTCCTTGCGCATCTCACCCCTCTGGCAATCTTTACATAGGCAGGATTCCTGTACCTTATAGGAGTCGATTCAAATTACTAACCCTTAACTAAAATGCTCTAAACAACAAAAGACCGTGTTAAAGGTCTTCATTAATTTGTTGCTCTCTCCTATGTGTCGGTGAAGTTCTCCTATCCGCTGCTCGCATTCTTACTGTTAACTTGCACGACTTTGTGTGGGCAGCTCCTTTCCTTTGGAACAGCATGTCCACCCCCATCAGATACTCACCTAGGCTTCACTCAATTAAGAAGTCCCTCAATACCTTCCTCTTTAGAAAAGCTTATGGTCTCCCAGAGTTCAATTTCACAAGCCTGTCTCTTGCTCTCTCTTAAAGGGTCGCACACCACTTATCTTCCAGTTCTGCTACTTTCCCACCTTGTCGCTAAACTGCTATCCCCTTTGATGCCCTTGGTGTTTTTATACCCTACCTCCCCTAGATTGCAAGCTCATTTGAGCAGGGTCCTCATCTATCTAGTGTTCCTATAAGATGTTGTGATTGTTTAATATATTGTTAAACTTATAATATTGTAAAGCACCGCAGAGGTTGGCGCTACATAAATGCCAATAATAACAACATTATAATCAGCCACAACATTATATATATTCTATGAACGGCATATAAACTGATCAGCCACAACATTAAAACCACTTAAACATTAAAAGCCTGCTATCATGCTGGTTCCTTCTCGTGCTTCTGAGACAACTGTGATGCATTAGTCACGACCTTTGAATGTGTCCTATGGTATCTGACACGAAGACAATAGCAGCAGACCCTTAAAGTCCTACAAGTTGTGAGCTGAAGCCTCTAAGGATCATATTTGTTGTTCCAGCACATCCCACAGATTCTCAATCAGATTGAGATCTAGGGAATATGAAGGCCAAAGCACCACTTTAAACTCTTTGTCAGGTACCTATTCCTGAAGAATTTTGCAGTGTAGCAGGGTGCATTATCCTACTGGCCTACAACTATCTCTAGGTAGGTGGCACGTGTCAAAGTAACATTCACATGAATGCCAGGACCCAAGGTTTCCAAGCAGAACATTGCTCAAAGCATAACACTGCCTCCGCCGCCGTGGCTTCTTTCCATAGTGCATACTGTTGCCATCTCCAGACGACGCACACGCACCAGGCCATTCACCTAATCTAAAAGAAAACATTCATCAGAATAATAGCCAAAAATCCTTGCACCAGCCAAGATTACCGGTTTCTTTATTAATTCAGCTCTCTATTATTATTTCAGGAGAGGATCTAGTGAGAAAGAAACAGCATGCTTTCTGCATTTTATTATCAGAATGAATGGGGGTGGGGAAGTTACACAATTTCTGGAAAATAATTTATTTTTTGACAATCTTTATTTTGAATTTTATCGTGTGAGCGAGAGTAAGCGGGTAGCAATATGGTACACAACGTTGGTATAAAGTCAACATTCGCATTCAATATATGTTTTAATTGCCTAATATTATTAAAAAATAGTATTTCAGACCCTGAAATACAGCAAATTTACAAGTATTTGCAGAGGTAGTAAATACTAGTAAATAAATGTAAGTTAGGTTTGAGAAATAGTAAAAATGTCACTTTACCGGACTTATCAGCATGCATACACATCTACGCTCCTGAGAGAGGCAGAAGTAATCTTCATGTAAGTATATTTCAGGGATTCGTACTAGCACAGCACATGCAATACATTTATAAACCCACTTATCTGAAGCAGACTGTCATTCGCATTTAATGGCTTTACTACTTTAAATCTCAGTGTTTTCTGTAGCACGACGGTGCCCTCTAGTGCATGATACCAGTAAATTCAAATTGATATGAGGATTGAAATTGGTTTGGCATTCATAATGCAAAGAGCAATCAACTATTAGTTTGCCCAATTCCACTAGACTAAGCAAAGCAAATAAGGCATAATGAATAAACAAGTTCACCACTGAATAATTTAAAGAGGTCAAAGCTCTGGTTGCTGTTGTACAAATCATTGAGGAAAAAAAGGTCACCAAGCTTTTGAGTCACTTACATTTTTTTCCTCCAGCTCTCAACAATAAAAAAAAATAGCCTTCACATCATCCAAAATCTAGTAGTAGTATTTATTTCAAGAGTGATGTGGTCAACAGCTCATTAGAAAACCCTAGCAGGACCACTGAAGAATTGCAGACTGTAATTTTATGTCCTCTGAGAGCTTATATTGATCTGCTGAGAATACGAACAGTTATGAAAATGTGGTTTTAGAATAAGGATAAATGCCATTTTCCCTTTCAACCAAGCGGATTATTATCATTGCCTGTGTGTGGTGTCTATGAGGAAATGCAGATCTCCACAGCTATGGGCATTTAAACGTCAGTAAAGTTTGACACATATGCCCCTATGTATATAGGAGTCAATTCAAAGTGCTAACCCATACCTATAAAACACTGAACAATTCTAACCCCTCATATCTCCTCACTGACCTGCAGGCATGCCCCTTCTCGGTCCCTCTGCTCTGCCCATGACCTTCTCCTATCCGCTGCTCGCTCGCGTATGGCCAACTCGCTTGCAGGACTTCTCACAGGCGGCTCCCTTCCCATGGAATAGTCTCCTACCGCCATCAGACTCTCCCCTAGTCTCCAATCATTTAAGAAGTGCCTAAAAACCCATCTCTTTAGGAAAGCTTATGGCCTCCCAGAGTAACCTCTACCTTACATACCTGTCTCATGTGTTCTCCTGAAGGGCAGCACTTTACTTTCTCCTCCAGCTCTGCTTCATTCCCACCTTGTTTGATTGCGATCTCCTGTGCTTCTGTGTTTTATACCCCAGCTATTTAGACTGTAAACTCGTTGGAGCAGGGCCCTCTTCAACCTATCGTTCTTGTAAGTTTTTTGTAATGGTCTCATTTATTGTTAAATCCTCTCTCTGATAATATTGTAAAGCGCTACGGAAAATGCTGGCACTATATAAATACAGTAATAATATGTAGATATTTTGATCTAGTACGGACATCCCCTTAAAAAAACTATACAGCATTAGGAATACAAACATATTCCTAACACTATAGTGTCCTGATACCAATCTACGTGTCTCCTACTACCATAGGCGTGTGCACAGGGTGTGCCGGGTGTGCTTCTGAGACAACTGTGATGCATTAGTCACGACCTTTGAATGTGTCCTATGGTATCTGACACCCTAATCCCCGCGGCACACCTATGGATTGAGACCGGCAGGTGAGATCTCCCCTGTCGGCTCATGCTCTAAGCTGGTGCTCTGCTCTAAGCCTCTAAGCCTCCATGGGCCGGCCCTCACACACACACACAGCACAGTATCCTCAAAAACACACGAAACTCACACAGAGCACACAAACAGCACCCTCACACATCACACAAACAGCACCTTCAGAAACAGCACACTAACAGCACCCTAACAAACACACACACAAAGCACACAAACAGCACCCTCACACACACACACCACACTAACAGGTACCTCACACACAGCAGTGTATATATATATATATATATATATATATATATATATATATAAAATATACATACACACACATATAAACGCGGCGTGTGTTTGTGCTTTAGGGTGTGCTAAGCTGTGCACGCCTATGCCCACTACCGGCTCGCTATGCTGATCTTCTTGCTGTCGCTCTACTACTTTGGCTGATAATCAGTCTTGATGAGCTCAGCCAATCCAGTGCTTCTCCATAGTAAAGCATTTGGAGGCTAGTGAGCATATGCAGTAAAACTCAATGCTCCAAGTCTTAAACTGTTATAGCAGAGGAGGTGCCTCTAGTGGCTGTGTTCTGGAAATCCTGCAATGTGAACATTGACATTTCTACAGTACAGTAATGTTTTACATTGCAGGCTTCAAATGGCAGGGGCACTGCACCCAGACTACTTAATAAAGATGAAATGGCCTGAGGGCCTTTAGTGTCCTTTTAATGATCGACAATATGTAGAAGACAATTGTCACATCAAAAATATATATTTAATATAATAATCCTGTCATTAAGTATTGAAACTTGATTTTTATTTGTAAATGAAGTATATGTACAAAAATTAGAAAAACTAAATCTACCTTTAGTTTATGACAGGATCCTTCAGCCATACGTGTGCACCTTGGGGAAAAAAAAAGACAGTCAGTCTCTATGATGTTCCCAGCTTCACTCCCTGTGGAGAAGCAGGGAGGACCATAGAGACTGTTGGTCTTCAAACACTGTTCAACCAAAGGTGCATGTATATGTCTGGAGGTAGAGATGAGCTTTTCCCCACATATATTTCATTTAAAAATATCTCCTTTCAATAGTTGATGAAATAATTTTTTTTATTTTTTTTTGAGATGACAGTTGTCCTTTAAGTGTCTTAAAAGGACACTTCACTGCTCAAATAAAATAAAAAAAATACAATCACTGGAGTGCTGAAGTGCTTTAGGGTTCAGGAGTGTCCTGAGAGCAGCTGACAATGCCAATTAGGAGTATAAGAGAATGTATCACGTGATCTGTGCCTCAGCGCCATTTTTGAAAACCACCTTCTCTCTCTCATCTATTTCGATACTGCAAATACTGCTAGTTTTTTTTATGCATCCCTTATACTGTATGACCTATATCTATGCATAATAATTATATTTAATAAATATAGTAAAGTTTCTATGATTTTTTTTGCGGTCATGTGACGATAACATCATTTGACCACAAAATTCAAATTTGTTCCTTATTATAGAAGCAGCAAGCGTTTAGGTCATTAACACTTTGAAAAAGCCCTGTTAGTGGTGAAACGCGTCAGTGTTACTGTTTATGCTTTATGTTATTGTTTTAATTCATTTTTAATAATATCTGAATAAAGAGATATTTTAGTCTATTCCTGGACCATTCTGCTTTATTCTGCTGCTTTCTAGACATTTAATGTCATGGTGAGGAATGTACCACACAAATATTGTGGATTGAGCAAAACCTTCTTTTGCTCTGGACCAGAAAGTGGATTTTAATTTGTTTGCACTTATCTCACAGTGTGTACTATATTTTGGTTTTGTTCTCTTTCACATAATACTACGGAGAGGACTCCAGCCACCAATATATCCCAGAGTGGGGATTAAACCACTCAATGATGCTCCACATGTGAGTGCAATTCCACTTATCTACTTACAATATATAAATGTCTATTGTGTTTGAATTACATATTTACTGGATTACCATATTTGGACCAAGAGATACACCTCACATCCTTAAATGGGGATTATACAACTCAGCCACACAGAACTAGAGCTAATTGATAGCTCCTTAAATTGTAAGTGCATTTTCTCTTCTAACCTCCATTATATAAGACATACTACACTACATCCATTATCCCATTATCCCTTCCGCTTGTTTCATATTGTCTACATCTTAGGACATTCCAAGGTGCTACTCCAATTTTTTCCTAAAAAAACATTAAAATTTTTATTGCAAAAACTGTAGAAATGTAAGCATACAAAAATATAGTGTGCTATAAAAGCTTCCTGCAGCCAATAAAAACTTCCTAGACCTCCTGATTTAAAAAAATCAATAAAAAAAAATAAATCTTTATTTCATAGGTTTCACACTTTTTGTGACCGAGATATAGGCAGCATATCGCAGATCAATAGGTGTGGCAGACAAATCCACAGAGAAACAATAAAAATTAAACATCATGCCCATCTAGAAAAAATCTATAGGATTTAATTTCCTTGTTCAACAAATTATCTCATGACCTTACACAGTGGGTGAAACCACATTAGTCTTGGATAAAGAAGATAAATGTACAAATATGGCTTCCTATAGTTACTCCTATTAAACTTAAGCTCACAAATGAAAATTTATTTAGAGAAATAGATTTCAAGATTGGTGTATGATTTGCTGACCATTCTAAAGCCGCGAGGAGGTCTGGCTGTGCAGGAGATTAAAAAAAATACTACTACAAAACCCATATTTCAAGGGTGATTTCCTGGATTATACCGAATCAATCAAAATTATGGGTGCAACTTGAAAATGACCAATTGCAAACTGACCTATCAGCACTGCCTTGGTTGGACTCTGTGGAGGGGTAAACACAAGTAAAATGCACCCTGCATTTGTAAAGGATTACCTGCACTATAAGTGCTTCTATTCTGTGCTTTCATTCATATCTGCAAGGAATATTTGTTAAATACAATTTTCTGTGCTCTTAAGGTGGTGCCACCTAGTATTGGTACACGGTGCCTTTGACTGAAAGCTAGTCTAATAAGCTCTCTTACGTGTGAGTAGGACCTTACCAAAGTATATTTTATTGCTTATGTATGGAAAGTATTACACTATATGCTTTGTTTTCAATGCATCTTGCAGAGAACCAATTCTTAAAGTGAAAGAGCTGGATGAACCAGTGGTATTTATGTATGCTTGTTACCACCATATAGGGATTTAAGAAAGGAGCTCCATTTTCTGGTGTATCATATTGGGGGTTTATCACTATTGGGGTTGAAGTGCACAAGTGTGAAGCAGCTAAAAGGTACACAGATATATTTTGTTTATTATTCACAATTTCACAGTAATAAGTGCCAGTTATACAGTCTGTTTTAGATGTATATGAAGAGGCTGTTGATCCAAGGAGAAATCTGATTGCTATTATAGGGTCAAGACAGATTTCTCTCCCCCCTTTTTAAGGCACATTTGGCCATCACTTCAAATTATTTTGGATCAACAGCATAAAGGAATTGGTCTTAAAGGTTACATTTTATGATTTTTTTTTCTACCTAGATTACTATAGCATACAGTTGTATTTGGTAATCATATATCTCATGGTACTAGTGTTTGACATACATTAGTCAGTGTGATCCTTCCTTTACTCATCTGATTACCATTTTGCACCAAAACATATTGTTTAAAATGAGCATGACTTGAGGATGCATTGGCATCACCCATGTCACTACCTCATGCCAAATGCTATTTGAAACTTCCACTTTTAACTTACTGTGGACTGCAAGAAAAGCGCCAACCTTCTATGCAAGCACGACTGACATCTCCTACCGACCGCCAGTACAAGAAAGAGCAGCATTGACCAACAAATCAGCTGTGATTTTAAATGCTGGTCAAAATCAAGAGACTGTCAACAGCTTTTCTGTTTTTACTGAGTGCTTGCCCCATTGACTCCTGGATGTATATACGACAAAGACCCCTGGAGGCATAGGACATAAAGACCCCTGGAGGCATAGGACATAAAGACCCCTGGAGGCATAGGACATAAAGACCCCTGGAGGCATAGGACATAAAGACCCCTGGAGGCATAGGACACAAAGACCCCTGGAGGCATAGGACACAAAGACCCCTGGAGGCATAGGACACAAAGACCCCTGGAGGCATAGGACACAAAGACCCCTGGAGGCATAGGACACAAAGACCCCTGGAGGCATAGGACATAAAGACCCCTGGAGGCATAGGACATAAAGACCCCTGGAGGCATAGGACATAAAGACCCCTGGAGGCATAGCCATTGACCCCTGGAGGCATATGCCCATTGACCCCTGGAGGCATATGCCCATTGACCCCTGGAGGCATATGCCCATTGACCCCTGGAGGTATATGCCCAATGACTCCTGGAGGTATATGCCCAATGACTCCTGGAGGTATATGCTCAATGACTCCTGGAGGTATATGCTCAATGACTCTTGGAGGTATATGCTCAATGACTCCTGGAGGTATATGCCCATTGACCCCTGGAGGTATATGCCCAATGACCCCTGGAGGTATATGACATAGTATTTTACTTACCTGCATGCATTAATATAATCTTTTCGGTGCTCTAGAAGAAAATCCTTCAGTTTTCCAATGTTAGCAATCTAAAAAAGAGAAAATAAAATAAAATAATGAAACCTATAATTGGCATAACTCAAATTTTACCTAACATTAGTTTTACTTAACTGACTTAAAACACTTTTTTGTTGTTGCTGGAAGTAGAATGTGTTGTGTTTCACCTGGCCTTCTGCTGCAGCATATTTGGACGTATTGCTTTTTAAAAATTTTTTTTATTAACTATTGCATTTTTACCAATGATACATCACAAAAAGGTAAATGATTACTTAGATGAAGTGATACTGTAGGGGCATGATATAAACTCCAGAGCTGCTTCACTAAGCTTATTTGGGGTGCAGGGGAAGGGGTTGCTTACAGTTTCCATTTCAACAATTCAAGTTGAAAGAGGAAGTGTTTCAAATAAAAAGAGAAATATTACAATATGAAAGCTTAATTTAATGATGGTGAACGGAAGACTAAGGTAATGCAAGAAAGCTTAATTTTAGGGATACGGATAACAGTGAAAGTATGAAAGTAGAAAAGGTAAAGATTATAGGGATTCTAGAATGCACAGGAGAAGCATAACGTGATCATAAACCACACACAGTAAATTGTATAGTGAGATTGAATTACGGGCACACTAGATTTGTCAGTTTCATCTGTCATCACAATTAAAAGTTTCTGTGTAACAAACAATTATTCATTTTTTATTGATATATCACAAGGGGACAGAACAAGACAAAACAAACTGTATATGAGCACATGTGTATATTCTGAGATTTATTTTAAAATCAGAATTCTCCATTTCTTGACCAAATGAAAATTTACAAGCTTTACATGAAATGGCATTATAAACTGAACTTGCAATCAATCAACTGGGCCAGTTGGTGGCACCAAATGTCTTTACTTGTGATTAATTCATTTGGCCTCTTGATGGCGCCAAATGTCTAGTTCATGTACCAAACCGAACTAAAATGTTTTATTTTTGTTTAATGTTCTTAAACCGTATATCATACTGATGAGGCAACTTCTCAATCACTGGTAATGCAGTAAAGACATACTTTTGCAATATCTCTTGGGATAAAGAAATACACTTTTACAGTTGCTCCTAATTATATGTAGCTGAGTCTGTGAAATTCTATAGCATGCACTGAACACAGCAAAGGATACTTTTCACATCAAACTGCTATTTTTTTCTTTAAACTAGATGCTACATACAAGGAACCTCCTTTTAGTCTTGGCCAAACATCACTTTGATTCTGTTACTGGTGTTGTATTGAAGTAAATATCAAACACAATCAGCAGAATAATTTGTCCCTGCCCCCTTCAAACACACCTGAAAAGGACATAAACCATATGTACAAGTCTATCAACACAACCTAATTAGCTGGCAAAGTAATAGAATGCACACAGAGTAAAACACATTCCAGGCTAAATATGAACCACTACTTTTTAAAATATATATTGATTCCTTCAAATTAAGAAACACATTGTGTGATAATAGTGTATCAAATAAAACAAAATAAGCTGCCACAAAACTCATTGTTAAAGGACAACTGTCACCAAATTTTCACTGCTTGTTTATTAAATTTAAAGGGACACTATAGGCACCCAGACCACTGTATCTAGTTAAAGTGGTCTGGGTGCAGTGTCCCATTTGAACTTAGTGATGCAATGTTAACCCCTTACATACGGAGCCAAATGTACACGTTTTGTTTTAGTATATATAATTTTATTCAGGAGAAATAGGGCTTTCATTTAACATCATATATTTAGCTATGAAACAATTTAATATGAATAAAATATAAAAAAAAATTTTTTTAGTTCTGCATGACATTCTAACTGTGAATGTCATAATACTGTTTGCTTTTACTGCAATAAACAGTATTTGTATTCAGCGATGTCTCGTGTAAAACAGTACCCCCTATGTAAAGGTTTTATGGTGTTTTGGGAAGTTACAGGGTCAAATATAGCATGTTACATATTTCAGTTTTTTTCACATTAAAATTCACCAGATCACTTTCCCTTTCCTTCCCGCCCCCGCCCCCTACCCAGTCACAGCCACCGCCACCCTTCTCTACCCTCTTGCAGTAGCTTATGAATATGGGAGCTGCTACGAGAACATTTAGATATGCTAAATGGAACTAAGAAACTCCCTATAAGTTAATTTACACCTAATTCCACTACAGTGAAGGGGTGTGCTATGACGGCAGTGTCAAAAGTTTTTATTTATTAATTAGGTGCTCTCACTGAACACAAAAGGAACATATTAGGATTGGCTAAGAGATCGAAGATGCAGGACCATGATATTTGCTTCAATCCAAGCTTCCACCTCCCTCTACCCCCTGTCATAGCCCCTCCACCCCTCTCTACCCCCTGTCAAAGCCCCTCCAGCCCCGTCACAGTAACTCCACGCCTCGTATCCCGTGTCAAAGCCACTTAACACCCCCCATTCCTTGTCACAGCCACCACACCCCTATACCCTCTCAAAGCCCTTCCACCCCCCTTACCCTCTCAAAGCCCTTCCACCCCCTCGTCACAGCCCCTTCAGTCCCCTTACCCTCTCACAGCCCCTCCAGTCTCACTAATGTATACACAACTGCCAGGCTAGGTAACCATATCCCACAGCAGTGTATACATGATTAGCATAATTGCTAATTAAATTTGTTTATTGCAAAATAATTTAGTTTGCAAATTATGCCATAACTACTGTCTGAGAGTTCACAACGCAGCGGCACAGGAAGACACGACACTGCAAGCCTATGAACAATGAATACAGAGACTAGCTCTCTGTATCCAGCGCTGCAAGCTTGTCCAATACAGCTACAGCACCTTATACACACAATGCAACCCCCATTCCTCCTCCCACCCTATCCCCCCCACACACACTTTGGGTGTTAGTGGGAGCCTCATGTTTGAGTTTCGCCTAAGGCCTCACAAAGTCTAGAGCCGCCACTGAATACAGCTTTGTATTCCTGGCACTTATAGAATCCCTTTAATGAAACAATATTTTATTTAAATGATTTATATTGAATGTTTAAAAATGATAAGTTTTATTGGATGGGAAAGAAAATTTATTTGCTGTGTAATAATTGTAAAATATATATTTAGTGATATCACCTGGTTAATTGCAACCTAGTACAACCTGTAGCTAAATCATTTGGAAAGCTTATAAAATTGAGTCTTATTGTATTCAAGTTTAGTAATATTTATTTTACATATTATGAATCAGCCTGTATGGGTATGTGCCTAATTGTCAAAACAAAGTTTGTTTGTTTTTTCCCTCTTGGTTACTTATAATCTGAGCATAAGATAAAGCGTTATGTTTTAGATATTACATAACGAAAGCCTCACATTTATAGAAGTTGAAAGCAGCTCTGTCACCTTCTGGTTTTTTACTCTCCATATTTTGTAAAGACCTCAAAGGTGGCATTCCAGCGAGGTGTGAACAAACGAGGTGGTGAAGCTCAGGTGAGTCATACTTACCTGAAACTCTTCTTCAGCTCGTGGTAGATCATCTCCTAGGACCTGTGAAACTGCTGAACTATCAGAAAGTCTGTGGAGAATCCCATAATGTTAACTGTCTTCCCTAGGCCAATACTGTTTTTTGTGTATACCTCTAAGCTCCATAAACAATACAGTTCATCCTCTTTTTTGGCCAAACCGTTTGGGAAAAGTTTAGAAAACCCCAAATAACTCCGCAAATCTGGAATATATACTAATTTTATTTCTATAGTGCAACTATAGGCCCAATGCTTTGCCTTCTTTGAACAAAAAGTAGCTTATGAATATGGGAACTGCTACAAGAACATTTAGATATGCTAAATGGAACTAAGAAACTCCCTATAAGTTAATTTGCACCTAATCCCACTACAGTGAAGGGGTGTGCTATGACGGTGTCAAAAGTTTTTATTTATTAATTAGGTGGTCTCATTGAACACAAAAGAAACATATTAGGATTGGCTAAGTGATCGAAGATAAAGGACCATGATATTTGCTTCAATCCAATAAAAATTGTAAACTATTTTATTGATGTTTATTTGTATGAATTATTTCCAGCAAAATTTAGAAATAAGAAAAGTCAATTGTAACCAAATGTGTTCCTTTAAAGGGACTATTATAGGTACTCTGACAACGTCATCTCAATGAATGGGTCTTGGTGCCTTGTCCCTGTAGGTTTTTGTTTTTTTAACCCCTCTCCTCCCGACTCCACATCTAATTTTCCCCCTAGTCACCCTTAAATGCCCCTAAGCCCCCCATATTACCTATTTTTTCATCTTAATGTCGTGCCCGTACTAGTTAAACACTTGGGCATTCGCTATTGTCCGAAATTCGGACGGGAATTTCGGCTATTCATTTATTTGTCAGAAAGACAAAGGAATGAATAGAAATTTAAGACATACAAACAAACACCGAATATCAGTGTTCATTCAGTTCATTACAAGGAGGGAGCTAATGGTACGCAGGTAATATGTAAAAATAAAAGCGTCAGGGAGCAGTGCTTCCCGCCACTTCCTAAGCCCCCATGTCCACCCTCACTCTATAGGGGGCCAATATGACCCCCATATTAGAATGAGGAACATTGAAATCTTATTAAAAAAAAATTTTTACAAAAAAATTAAATTTCAAACCCACCTAAAAGTAACGAATGTCGTTCTAACATGAATTTACTCATTCTGTTCTCATTCTATTAGAACAAAATTTGGTCGTTTCGCCGGTGTTCTGTCTAAATGACAGGACGTTTCGGGAATAGTGAAATGAGGCATTGCGAGGTCACAGAGGAAAGGTAAGAATTGTGGGAAAATTAGGAAGTGGGTCAGAGCGGGTCAAGAGTAGGAAAAATACATAAGACAAAGTAGTCCCTACTTTGTCTTATGTTTTAAAGAAAACTAGATTAGATAGGAATAAACGGAGAACAGATCCTGAAGTTCGGCATGACAGTGTCGCTTTAACCCCTTCAGGACGGAGTCAATAGTACACGTTCTGATCAAAACAAAATGTAAACAAAAAATGGAATTTGTGCTATATGTCTGTTCAACCGTAATTCACCTCTTTCATA
Source organism: Pelobates cultripes (assembly GCA_933207985.1). Lineage (NCBI taxonomy): Eukaryota > Metazoa > Chordata > Amphibia > Anura > Pelobatidae > Pelobates > Pelobates cultripes. The sequence goes on along the minus strand of OW240917.1, from coordinate 49,338,674 downwards.
TTAAGTGCACCCACACTTGTTATATATCATTTTGTTCAGGAGAAACAGGGCTTTAACTTCCCATGACCTATTCATATATGAAACATAACTTATTATGAATAAAAAAAAAAAAAACTGTGAGAAATTAAGAGTAAAAAAAAATAAATTGTAGTTGACTGACATTTTAGCTGTAAAGGTCATGATACGGTTTGCTTTTACTGCAATAAAATGCACATATTTGTATTCAGCAAAATCTCACGAGTAAAACAGTACCCCCCATTAACAGATTTTATGGTGTTTTGGAACGTTACAGGGTCAAATATAGCATATTCCATTTTTTTCACATTAAAATTTCCCAGATTAGTAATGTTACCTTTGAGACAGTGTGGTAGCTCAGGAATGAGAATTACCCCCATGATGGCATACCATTTGCAAAAGTACACATCCCAAGGTATTGCAAGTGGGGTATGTCCAGTCTTTTTTAGTAGCCACGTAGTCACAAACACTGGCCAAAGTTAGCGTTCATACTTGTTTTTGTATGGAAAAAAGCAAAAAACTAATATTTGCCCAGTGTTTGTGACTAAGTGGCTACTAAAATTGACTGGACATACCTCATTTTCAATACCTTGGGTTGTCTACTTTTGCAAATGGTATGCAATCATGGGGGTAATTCTTATTCCTGGGCTACCATACGGTCTCAAAGGCAACATTACCAAACTGGCAAAATGTAATGTGAAAAAAATGAAATGCAAGCCTTATATTTGACTAACTTTCCAAAACACCATAAAACCTGTACATAGGGGGTACTGTTATACTTGGGAGACTTCACTGAACACAAACATAAGTGTTTCAAAACAGTAAAACATATTACAACAATGATATCGTCAGTAATAGTGCCGTTCGTGTATGAAAAATGCAAAGAACGTCACTTTTACTGAAAATATCATCGTTGTAATACAATTTATCATTTCAAAACACTAATATTTGTATTTAGCAAAGTCTCCGGAGTAAAATAGTACCCCCGTGTACAGGTTTTATGGTGTCTTGGAAAGTTACAGGGTTAAATATAGTGCTTGCGAATTAAATTCTCTGCACTTTCTGCCTGGATTGTCAGGCATGTCAATCAAATTTTAATTAATAAAATCACATGATTATGCTAAAAGATTACTTAAATATACATATATGTATTTAAATTCTACGTGTATATTTATGTAATCATTTATGTAATTATATATATTTATCTATATAAATATATTTGCGGTTATTTGTATTTTACATATAGATATATATACAGAATGTCATTCTAAGTGTATTTTGTTACCAATATATATTTATAACAAAATACAGTTAGAATGAAATGACATATGTATGTATAATTTATTTAAATTTTTTTTTAAAATATTTTATTTATTTTATTATTGTATTTATTTATTCTTGTAATTATACATTTATATATAAATATATATGTATTTTATATATATCATGTATATGTAACGTCAGTCTAAGTGTATTTTAATACTAATATATATATAAATAAATATATTTATAAATATAAATAAATACACTTATATTAACATTAAAATACACTATGTATGACGTTACATATACATATTATATATTATATATATATATACATACACACACACATACATATATATATACACACACACACACGATATAACACGCACACACACTTATTTTATTTTAACATGTTTAATTTATATCTTTTTTTACACTTTCCACCAGCAGGGGGACTGTCTGGCAGCTCAGACAGTCCCCCTGCAGGCAGATCCACAGCCAGCTATAGGGGGCCATGTGATCGCTCTTTGAGAGCGATCACATGGCCCCGGGGGCCTGACTTGGCATGGGATGGCTGCCTGGGCTGTCAGTCCTCCCGAAGCAGAGCGTCGGGAAGGTAAGTATCCCAGCGGCTCCAGGGTGTTCTATGCCGCTGCAACGGCTTTAAAGCCCATTTAAATGGGGACGGCATAGAACGCCGTAACGGCGTTAAGGGGTTAACTCTGCAAATAAAAACATTGCTGTTCTGTGGGAACGACAATGTTTACACTGCCGGGTTAACATGCCTGTAGTAGCGGTCTCAATAGCAGAGTTAAAGGGACACTCCGGACCCCTAAAGCACTTTAGCTTGCTGAAAAGCTTTATGTGTGAAGAGTGTGTCCTTTTTTTCCATTTTGCAGATTTCAATAGAAAAGGACACTTTTATAAATTATACTGGTTACATCCCCCTTGCTTTTCAACTTGACAACAGGTCCTGCTACTTCCAGGTTTGGTTAGCGTATTTGCATCGAACTCAAGAGTCAGCAATTGCCCAGACAGCCTGCCTTGCAAAGATTTCTCATTAAGGTGAATTGGGAAGTCTGTGATTGGATAGCCACGGAAAGTCTGGGCGGGGTTTGTAAAGGAGTGTTTGCAAAGGCAGCAGAGAATTAGAGAACTGCATGTAAGTTTTGGGTTATATCTACTAAATAGTGATTTTAATTTATTTTGTAGTTAGGCATATAGACATAGAATACATAGACGCCGCATTGCGTGCTGAGCGGCGAAAAATGCAGGCGCCATCTTGGACTGGTGGCCGCTCTAGTGAAGCTATTGAACACTTGGAAAGTCCATCTCACAAAAGGTAAGTGAAGGACTTAATACCCCTACCCCTAGTCCTTAATACCCGTACCCCTAGTCCTTAATACCCCTACCCCAGCCTACCCCAATACACATGGTCCTTAATACCCCTACCCCAGCCTACCCCTACACACACAGTGTTAATACCCCTACCCCAGCACACTATGGGAATTAACACTGTGTGTGTAGGGGTAGGCTGGGGTAGGGGTATTAAGGACTGTGTGTACTGGGGTAGGCAAATTAACACTGTAGGGGTAGGGATATTAAGGACTATTGAAGGATGGTCAAGACTAAATTAAAGATATTGAAAACGTCCTTGCTGCTATTTGAAATATATAATAATAGCTAGTTATTGCTGGATTATTCTTATATGTCTGGCAATAACTTCACATAGAACATTGAGGGTACTTTTAGATAGTTAACCGGTATGATTAAAGGACCACTATAGTGCCAGGAAAACATACTCGTTTTCCTGGCACTATAGTGCCCTGAGGGTGCCCCCACCCTCAGGGACCCCCTCCCGCCCAGCTCTGGAAAGGGGAAAGGGGTAATAACTTACCTTTTTCCAGCGCTGGGCGGAGAGCTCTCCTCCTCCGATCCTCCCCGCCGGCTGAATGCGCACGCGCGGCAAGAGCTGCGCGCGCATTCAGCCCGTCGCATAGGAAAGCATTTACAATGCTTTCCTATGGACGCTTGCGTGCTCTCACTGTAATCACAGTGAGAAGCATAAGCGCCTAGTGGCTGTCAATGAGACAGCCACTAGAGGAGGAAGGCTTAACCCATTCATAATTATAGCAGTTTCTCTGAAACTGCTATAATTATGAAAAAATGGGTTAACCCTAGAAGGACCTGGCACCCAGACCACTTCATTAAGCTGAAGTGGTCTGGGTGCCTAGAGTGGTCCTTTAATATGTATATGTATATGTATAACTATAATGGCAGAGCTCATAATCAATTTCTATCAGTTCTGCACCATCAATTTATTATAAACTGTCCAGTTTCAGCCCTCCCTGCCCCCATTACTTTGAAACTCCTTATGCACCTTCTTTCAGATTATTGTACTAGTACACGTGTGTGTGCTGCAGCATTCCTTTTCACGGACCCATACATACATGTGTACCCTCACAGTATCACAAGAGTTCAACTAATTTACATTTCTGGGCTACATCACAGCCTGGCATAACATATAAGGTAAGAAAAAAGAGCCATGTTAAGTGTCAGCTACCCTTCAGTGGTTGACAGCCATGACAAATGTTGTAACAAATTATCTACGAGTTAACATTGCCAATGGATTTATTGCATTACCAGTCCAAATAATGAATACAGTCCGTTTTACTGTAAGAATTATACAGTGAGATATTACATTTCAGTAGTAAAGTTTCCACTGTACAACTTAAGTAAATGTAATAAACCTACTTTAAATTAAATTCAACTGATCTGTGCCCTCCCCAATCAAGAGGATGGCTTTACAGGTTATACCAGTTGTAACATTCTTTCAAGCCTCATGCCAGCCCAGTCTTTTGTCCCAGCTAGGTTAATAAAATGAACAACATTATGAGATGCAATAAAATTATCTTTAACCCTGTACATACTTAAACTAGAAAAATGTAAACATGTCCATCCTGGTTAAAATATGTTGACATATTAAAGGGACATAAAGCGTGAATATTATTTCAAACTTGGTATGTTATTGAAATTAAGAGCTGAAAGAGTTAACCGAACCACTCACTTCTAGTTTAAATCATGGCTTCTTTTTGTTTTATTTATTCTTTGTCCTGGTTGGAGCTTTAATTGAAATTTAGCAGTCATGTAAGTGGCAGCAATTAAAAAAAATAACAGAGGAAGTGATAATTGCAACATGTTTTCTTGGTCAATTAGACTGTATTTTCCCTGTTCCTTCACAAAGCGAAATTCTCATATCACAATGACAACTGTCTCATTTCCTAATGATTTGTCTCTCGGGGGCACATGCAAGGGGCTCAGATTACCCAGACAAAAGTTGGGTTTTAAAACCTGGGCTGCAGAGAGCAATTGATCCCGTAACCTAAAACTCAGGAGGTTCAGAAACATCTAAACAGTAAATAGGATAAGGGTGGTCATGTGCAGAGAGAGGTGTAGTTTAGACTCAGGAGACAGTCTGCCTGGCTAGCTGTAATCTCGTCATCAAGACTGCTACCTTGTTCAGTTTCTGGTTTGTGTCACTAAATTACCAGAAAAAAAAAAAAAAAAAAAAAAAAAAAAAAAAAAAAAAAAAAAAAAAAACCAAGACAAGAATTGGATCTTAGATAACAAGAGTTACAGCACATGGTAAAGAATAAAACCTCTGAAACTATACAAAAGAAAAAAAAACTATAAGACAGCTGTCAAATTGACCCAATATTTAAATGCGTCTGCATGATCGGTCATAAAAATAAAGCTTAGACTATATGGATATACAACAACTTTATTTTAACACTCCAACAGAAAAGACATTAAAAGTGATAAAGTATGGTATAAATAAAGCATGCTGAACAGAATAGCAACCACATCCAATGCAATCCATAAGTATTTGGACAGTGATGCTTTATAATTTTGGTTTAATCGGGATAACTGGCAGACTAGTCACTCTAACAAGTGGCTAATTCCATTAGCGAATCGTGTAGAATTTGCATCCGGTTACATTTTTTTATATGTCAAGATTTAGATTTGCAGCCCAAAAGTTTTAACAAGTAAGCTGTAAAAAGTGCAAAATTAGACACAACCTATACAGTTCCTGCTGGCTACTTTGGACAAGAATTACAATGTATTCATTTAGTTATCGCTATCCCATTATAAAGCAAACAGCATCATTGTTATGTGGCTCTACTGGACTTTAACAGTTCTTTCTCCATTCTGATGAAAATAAAAACCCAAAACATTCAATTTAGCTAAAAAGGTTATTTTTCTTAATCAATGTATACTCAAGTTCTCTATAGTCTAGACACTGATTTAGATTGCATAGATCTCCAGACTCCCATAAAAAAATCATCCCATAATGGCAGCAGTCATAGAAAAGATACTATCTTCAGAAGACTATGTTAAGTCAGAACCTTCTATGACATTAAAGGAACACTATAGTGTCCTAGTCACTGCTTAGGTGACATGCAGGATAATGGTTCTCCGGGATAACAAAAACAGCAGCTTTATTGGGGCAAAAGCAGCAAGGTTTCAACCGTACCGGGTCTTTATCAAGCTTAAGTCACAGGCACCCTGCTGCCAGGGTTAGAAAGGTCATTTTATCACATGACAGGAGGCTTCATATTTTGCATAATCTTCCTTTACTACTCCATAGCAGCAAAGACATATAGAGGGAAAAAAAAGAACAAATCAGAGACAGGCAGAGAGTATAAGATACGCCTTCCACTGAGTCACTTCCTCTTTCTTTGCTGCTCCATCACAAGTCAGGTCAGAATATTGTGTATCTACACTTTGTTGTCTTGTCTTGTTATATTTACTTAATTGATTTCTCTTTTCTTACTGTATATGTATTTATATAGGGTTATCTGATAACGGAGACACTGTTTTTTGTTTTGTTTTGTAGGGTATAGACTTGGGATGTCTGTGTACCTACTTTATCCCCTTTTATTCCCAATACTGATATTTATACTTCTTCCTGTCAGTTTTTGTTTATCTTACAGTTTATGTCAGTACATGATACTGCTTTTATTATAAGAGGGTGAGCCACTCTCAAACTCAGCCCAATACTGAGCCTCTCCCATAAAATGTTCTCCTTGTGTCTACGCACGTCACTCCACAGGCACTCTCCCACCGCCACACGCTCCCTTCAGGGAGAGCGTAAGGAGCTGTGGAGATTTCCCGCCTGCCAGGCTTCTGCGCGCTTTAAATGTGTGCCCGCGTTCGCCTATTCTCTCCTTTTCAATCTACCAACCGCGTATATATAGGTGCGCTCAGCAGTTTGTATTTTCTATTAGGTGTTGGCACAGGTTCGTGCGTTCGCGTATGCCTGTTTTTCGTCTATCTACCGAACGCGTATTCAAACCAATGCGCATTAGGTGGTTTGTATTCCTTCCTGGTCGACCCTTTGGACCGTTCTTCTCCCGAATGCACATCTTCAGCGTTCAGTAGTTTCCCTTCACATTTCGCAAACGTATTCATTCGCAAGTTTTCTGTGTTTGTTTTTTTTCTCCGTTCAGTTTTTTTCCTGTATTACTGTTCTGTTCACTTTATTTCAAATAACCGTTCAACAGATTTCCCGCGGCCACTTTGGATTGCGCCTTGCGAGGTCCGCTGAGGCCATTTAACCCTTGCTAGCAATTAAACAGGGGTGAGCCCCTAATTTATAAATGTACACTAGCTTATGCTAGCTGCTGCTTTTACTGGAATACTTCTATACTAATATTACTGGGGGTGAGCCCCCTATCATATTGTTACATACCCTGGTACCTTACCTTAAATATTGGCTATTTTATATGTCTGTCACTGTTACAGCTCCTATTATTGGCTTATCTGTGCCACCGTACCTCCCTCCGGGATATATTCCTGGATGTTTTATTATTACTGGGTGAGCCAAGTTATTACAGATATAAATACTGGAATTGGTGCAGAAATTGGCTTCTGTTCACCTTGCCTGCTATAGGGACCTGTCAAGGTTAGTATTAACCTTGGGGTAGTTAAGCCGGCCAGGTTTATACGTAGTAACCCGGCTCGGGATGAGCCACCATATACTGCTGCCGAGTGTGCTTACAGTATCCTTTTACTTGGGTGACCCCAGCGTTGACTCATACATTACTATGGGTCGCATTTTTGACCACCGTAACCCCTAGCAGTCCCTGCTACCAATTTACTCACAAATCTATTGGGTGAGCCCCAAGTATACTGGGTGTTAATAATGGAAGACTCAGATGCCCTCAGACCTCCAGGCAGTAATCAACGCGGCAGTTGCCGTTTCGGTGGAGAAGGCCTCAGCCAATGCGTTCCAGCCACTCAGGACGAAAGCGCCCGCTAAACGCTCACAACAGAGAGACGTCTTGGAGGAGTCCGACTCCTCTTCCAAGGAGCAAGGCTGCCCTGTTAAGCGCCACTGGATAGGCGAAGGGTCAATAATCAAAACCGCTAAGGTTAAAGCTCCCCTAAAGAAGGGAAAACGTACACGGCCTGTAAACCCTCCAACTTATGACGCTTCCTTGGATAAGGAGCAGGAGATCCCACCATCACTATCGTTTCTTGATGAGTGGCAAGCAGAAGATCCCCATTCTGATCACGGGACTTGGGGTACCAACTCCTTTGTGAAGGAGACCTTTCTGGGTGAGCCCCAGCATGTGGGTGATGTGGAGGAAGAGCTTGTTTTGGCGCAGTCGGATGGCAAGCTCTCCTTTTTCACAATATGGGCCAATGTGATTTGACCTGAGAAACTTTCGCCAACCACGCTCGGGAGATTGGACACATGCACTTCTGGCTACGGAAGGCACTGTACAAGGAGTAATTGTTTTTAATTTTTTTTTACATTATTGCAGTTTATTTCTCTATTTAAAGGAACATACACAGATTGGAAGTTCCTCAACGAATTAAGCCAAGTGTCTTTTAGTACATATGTATATATGAATGGTCTATGTATTACATTAAGATAGTGCTGCACTATTTTTTTTTTTTTATAAGCAATAAGTGTTTGTGTGGTTTTGGGAGAATTACACGTTTAGTGTTGTAGCAGCTTTGTTTTATAAAGAAAAAAAAAAACACCTTCAAATTGGTATACTGAGAGAGTTGATAAACATATACCTCTTGATTAAAGCACGCACAAATCTAAGTTTGTTTTATACTGTACAAGGAGGTCCGCAAGCAGCTGAGATCAGAGTGCACTCCGAATAAGGTCGCCTATACCCCAGAATTAGACCAGATGATGCTGGCCTTCACGGCACAAGGGGGAAGAGACCCAAGGAAAGGGGTCGAGAAAGGGTTCAAAGGAGCCCAGGATAAGCTCCTCGATGCTGTCGGGCCTCTCGGATGAGGCATACACCCAGGCTGACTCCTTTCAGCAGACAACACACGCGACAGGGCGCACGATGTACGTGAGTGGACCCAGAAATGTTTTGCTTCCTGGGCAACACAAATGTGGCCCTCTTTTCGGAAAGACGCCAGGCAGCCTTATTCCGAATTGATGGTAAATTGGTAAACCTCGGGGCTAAAGAATTGGGCCCACAGGCACGAGGAAATTATTCAGTGAGCCTTTCATGAAAGGCTAATGCTTAGTCAGAAGAATCTGCTTAACCCTTGAGTGTCACGGGTTCAATTCCCCAGCAGGGTTGACTCAGCTCTTCAGCCTTTTGCGGTAGTTAAAATTAATACCATTAAATTGGGTAAAAGTTACATCAACAGCATGCACTTGGAAACAAGAAAATATCTGAATGTCTCTTTCCTGGTTAAACATTTTTACATACCACTATTTCAAGATGGAAGGTATCCATCTATTGCAGCACCTCCGGCAAGAAGGAGACTGGTTTACCCGCCAGGACTTAAAAGACGCCTACCTGCCTGTACCAGTAGACAACGGCAGTCATCCCTCCTTACGGTTCCTCTGTAATGGGACACCATGGCAATTCACCTGCCTCCCCTTCGGGCTCAGTTCGGCACCACTTTGCTTTACAAAAGTTTCTGAAACCAGTGATGGCTCACTTACGGGGTCATGCCAGAATCGCAACCCCCTTCTTTCACCGGTACTCACTAAGTAAGAAATCCAACAAGAACTTCGATGGTGGCTCGACGGTATACATGCCTAGAATTGCTGGCAGACGCATCTGCTATCCGAAATCGAACGAAAGGGAGATCCAATTGCTGTATCCTGCAACACATGAACAATGTCTCAACAGTTCATCAACCACTTAGGTGGCATTTGTTCTCAGACACTAACACACCTCACAAGGAAATTTTCAACTATTGTCTACCACACAATACCACACTGCTGGTGGAACATCTTCCAGGGGAAACCTCTCAAAACTGGAGGGACAGCAACGATTGGCACCTAGCTCCACATATATTGGCAACACTGAACAACCTAAGAAGTTCACTCACGATCGACTTTGAGAGTCTAGCATCAACCGCCAACTACTGATTTTCTACAGCTGATTACCAGACTTGGAGGGTGCTATTAACAGACAATCAGATGATACTCACGGATTCCATGGGGAATCTTTATCCGATGTTACAAGTAGGACATCTCTCTTTAGTGGCCTTGAATCTTTCGGGAGTGTTTGATGCACTCTGGGACACATGGGCCCCTGGAACGAGGAAGTGTTACCTCTCAGCTTGGAATTAATAGATCAATTGGTCGGATTTTGAACATTCGAGCATACCACGTGGACGCCTTCTCGTTTTCTACAGAAGGTGTCACTCTTCGGGTGTCTCGACGTACAAGACAGTCTCTACATCATTGTTTTACCCATTTTTTCCCATCGGAACCCAACTTTATGTGGTCCAGAAACTGCACGCCTACGTACGGCTGCAGTCACGCTACAATTACCTCTAGCCGACAATTATTGGTGTCCTACGTTAAGCCACATGGGCAAATCTTGGTTACCACCTTGACCTGCTGTGTATGATGGCTTTTATCTCTTGCCGGTATTGACCTTCCTTTGGCGTGCACTCTGTTTGGGGTGCGGCGGCCTCTTCCACCTTCACAGCGGAGGCCTCCTTATCAGACATATTGCTCTCGGCAGACTGGTGATGAGAACCCACCTTTCAGATGTTTTACTCTCGCCCGTCCTCCATTGCTGCTTTCTCTCTATTACCTTAGCATTAAAAATGCAAAATATGAAGCCTCCTGTCATTGAAGATTATGCTAGCTTTAGTGTACTAATAATCTTAATAATGACAGGAGGCGAGTATTCCCCCTCCCTCATTGAATTTCCCTCCCATTCAGGTGGGTTCACATGTCCAGGTAGTTGATGTATGTTATCAATATGGTACTGGCCGTTTTCTTGTAACTACATAATTGCCTCTATTCACTCTAGATGGAAAGATGGGGTTGTTTTTCATATCTAGTTGATATACGTATAGATATTCTATATTGGGTAGCTATATTATGGTACGTATGTTAAATTTTACAGATCACGATAGAGATGTGATAATACCAAATTATTGCGCACCTTTTATGTGAGGGTTACTCATATTGTTCAGGTTTACATTTCATATAGGTCTAAGTGCCTATAGGGTTCCTTTAAATAATAATCAAAGCCCTACAACGAATAGCAGTGGCTATAGTGCCAGGAGTTCCCTTTCAATGCTCCAGGTTAATTATTCAATGGTTTGACACTTACCTGGGTCCTTCTAATGCCCGTCGTACTACTGGTTTTCAGGATATTGTTAAAGCGGAAGCTTTAACGTTGCCACTTTAACAATATGAAATTTGCTACTACTCATTGCGAATCATTGGATGAGAGCTCAAACTGACAAGTATAGTTGGGGAGGAGAATTTTTCCAATTAGGCTATTCTGGCGTAGAATTAAAACTACTGCTTATCAAATCTAGACAATTCACAGTTTCTACATTTTCTACATTTGGCAAGTAGCATGCTAAAATTAATTGTGTAACATTGCTGCATGCCTCTCTTGAAAAAAGTCAATTTACCATACAATTAATGTAACGACTACAAAATATAAACATTGCTAACAATTAATAAATGTCACAGGATTCAGCTTGCCAAGAGAAAAAAAAAAAAAAAAAATCTCAAGGCCTCAGTAAAGGAGGAAATTATTTTTCAAATTCCTGCTTGAATTATGAGACCACCAAGCGCTATCAGATACTTGCTCAAGCAAAGAATACAAATAAATTGCATAGCAACTGATTCATATCACCTATCGCTATACGTCCACTATTTAACCTTCTGAAGAATTATAGTATAAAGGATACATGTGGGGTTGTACTGTACATAGTTTGCATTATTAACATGGCCATATTTTGTGTTCCATGTAAAAAGTATAATCTTTTACTGCTGCGTCCATGTGGTGCTGATGTGATCCATTTTTAAATAGACTATAGCACTAGGGGGAAATTAACATCTAAATTTACTTAATGAAAACCATTAATCCAAAAACTAATACATTTTTTCGGGACTGTAGGTTCCCTTTTGACCACACCCCATTGCACGTCTAGCAGTAAAAGCAACAAAATTGATAAACAATGGTAAACTATCACCTTGTGTATCACTTTAATCACACAAAAAGTCAAGTGTATATCATATAGAATGGTGAGAGCACACAGAATAGATTACCATAAATTTGGACAATGATGGTAAAATCAAAAAAAAAAAAAAAACATACATATAGGGTAATAAAGTTAAAACCAAATCTATGTATTAAAGGGACACTATAGTCACCAGAACAACAGCTTATTGAATTTGTTCTGGTGAGTAGAATCATTACCTTCAGGCTTTTTGCTGTAAAAAATAAAGATAGAGGAGTGCAGGTAAAAATATGTGTATAATATACTTATAAATGCTTGATTGTCCTTTAGATGTTACCTATATACAGAAAAGGATAAACATAGCATAATACTGTTGGACTAAAAGATTATCAATAAGTAAATATTGGTTCCACTCACACTTTGCAGAGCCACATATAGTAGGCTCTGACTTTTGTCGCTCTTTTCAAATCCCTGATGTATTTGACTCCACCACACCTCCAGATCTCTCCACTTTTGCCAGGATATAGGAGATATAAATGATTCCAAAGGAGATAGGGGATATTGGTCAAAAATTTAATTAACATATATAGTTAAAAACAGGGAAATCTATAAAGTGCATACAAGTGAAAATCAATAAAGTAGCAGCACTGACGCGTTTCGACCGTCAAAACAGTCTTTTTCAAAGTGCATAAAATGTTCGTCTCCATATTCTGTATATATACCATTCGAATTTGGCGCCAAAAATCTCCGTTCGCTGGCGTCCATGTACTTCCTGGTTTCGCCGGCCGGCTTACTTGTCTCCACCCATTTTTACGTCAGATTACGTCTAATTACGTCTGACGTCAGATGTCTTTTTCCCGAACCGGAAGTAACTCAAATTAGCTCCCTGAAGCTGCCGCAGCCATCTTAAAAGAGTCTTTATAATATATTCAGTATGGGACTATCCTGGCAATATATTCTTCAAGAGAGAGAGATAACATCATTAATATAATGTCTGTGAAACACAGAACAGTAAAACATATAGATTGTTAATACATATATTCATGAATATATGTATTAACAATCTATATGTTTTACTGTTCTGTGTTTCACAGACATTATATTAATGATGTTATCTCTCTCTCTCTTGTTTTAAATGTTATATGTCATTTTTCTTCTCTTCTTTTAAATATACTTATGAAAAACATGTCTGTGCAATTGCATATGCTTTTTATTAGTAACATAGGTTTTATAAAGATCGAGATGTTTGTACTTTGTTACAAATTGAAGAATATATTGCCAGGATAGTCCCATACTGAATATATTATAAAGACTCTTTTAAGATGGCTGCGGCAGCTTCAGGGAGCTAATTTGAGTTACTTCCGGTTCGGGAAAAAGACATCTGACGTCAGACGTAATTAGACGTAATCTGACGTAAAAATGGGTGGAGACAAGTAAGCCGGCCGGCGAAACCAGGAAGTACATGGACGCCAGCGAACGGAGATTTTTGGCGCCAAATTCGAATGGTATATATACAGAATATGGAGACGAACATTTTATGCACTTTGAAAAAGACTGTTTTGACGGTCGAAACGCGTCAGTGCTGCTACTTTATTGATTTTCACTTGTATGCACTTTATAGATTTCCCTGTTTTTAACTATATATGTTAATTAAATTTTTGACCAATATCCCCTATCTCCTTTGGAATCATTTATATCTCCTATATCCTGGCAAAAGTGGAGAGATCTGGAGGTGTGGTGGAGTCAAATACATCAGGGATTTGAAAAGAGCGACAAAAGTCAGAGCCTACTATATGTGGCTCTGCAAAGTGTGAGTGGAACCAATATTTACTTATTGATAATCTTTTAGTCCAACAGTATTATGCTATGTTTATCCTTTTCTGTATATAGGTAACATCTAAAGGACAATCAAGCATTTATAAGTATATTATACACATATTTTTACCTGCACTCCTCTATCTTTATTTTTTAACAATATTTGTACTTGTGTGTTTTTTTAAGTGGTTTTTTAAACACTGTGGAGTTGCACTTATATTCCAGCTACCACCCCCACACTTGTGTGTGTTTTTTGCACTTTATTGTGTAGATTTGTTTGTATTTTTTTGCTGTAAACACTGTCTTTTCAGAGAAAATGCAGTGTTTACATTACAGCCTAGGGATAACTTCACTGGCCACTCCTCAGATGGCTGCCTAAAATGCATCCAAACATTCAGTGTCTCCTCCCTCTGCATGCAGACATTGAACTTTCCTCATAGAGATTCATTGATTCAATTCAACAATAAGAGGAGATGCTGATTGGCCAGGGCTGTGTTTGAATTGTACTGGCTCTGCCCCTGATCTGCCTCTGTCAGTCTCAGCCAATCCTATGGGGAAGCACTGTGATTGGATCAGGCCATCACTTTTGATGATGTCAGCAGACTGCTTGTTTTTCTGAGGCAAACAGCATGCAGAGTTACAGCTTCAGGCTTGGATACAGTAAGATTTTGCTATATTTGGAGGCATGAAGGGCCCAGGGGGGCTAGATGGTTGTTTTAACACGATGGGGTCAGGAATACATGTTTGTGTTCCTGACCCTATAGTGATCCTTTAAAATAAATGGATCCACTCACGTGGTTCTGAGCCACTCAAAAAGCTGGCTCTGACTAAAGGTTTCAATAACCAGAAGGAAAAGGTAGCTACTTCACGTGGATCTTGATACTGGGTTCACGATAACCAGTTGTCCCATTAGGTGCAGCACCAAAAGCAAAATCCAGGATACTGGATATTGGTTTACATAAACACTATAAGTTTTATTGGAACACAGAAGTCCACCTCCACTTAACGCGTTTCGGCTTCCTTTCTCAAAAGTGGTTGAGCTACCGATATCCATATCATCTTCCCTTTTATGTCCGTTTTGGCGCCTTTTTCGATACTTTACATCATCCCTTAAGGGTTCGTTATTTCCTTGTGCCCAGATGTTCGTGTGTATTCTTGCGTCTAACACGCGATTTCCGGTCACGTGTAGATAGGAGTTTCAGCACCCGAGTCAAGGCTCCAAAACACAGTCTGAAGTGTTCTAAGCCCATTGTCTATAATCGAATTGCGGCATTAGAGTCCACCATATTTATGGATTCAAAACACAACAATGATATAGACACACTAACGAAAAGGAAAACGGAACATGTGGAAAAAGTATACATAGTAAAATACATATATACATAAAATACTCTTTGAACAAACACACACCAAAATTTTCAGTAATAAAAACATTAGGCTAAAAGGGAGATAGAAATAGAGAATATATAAAGATATGTAATCAGATACATGAATTAATTTCAAACTCGATCAATCCCAATAAAATCAAGTCCCTGCAGATTCCTATTATGTTTGTTTAAAAAGTGCTTTGAGACACTGTTGATGGAACTTTCTATTGATATTATATATATGTTCTCGAATTCTTGTCTTGAGCGCTCTAGATGTTGATTTTTAACTCCTGCACAAATAGTTTTAATCAGCAAAAAATTCTTAAGAATAACTGGCACATTTTAAATAAAGATCAGGATATTGGAGCTTTTATTGGGAAGAAATATTCATTTTAAGAGGGGCAAATAATTTTAAAAGAATTTTAATGCATTGCTTTTTAGACAAAAATAAAAGAATAGAAAATAACTAAGTAAGAAAAATGGATCGTATTATTGTAAAAACTGTAGAGGTTGCACTGTAAGAGGTTACAATAAAAATAATAAATGTGTACAGAAATTCATCTCATTTAAGACTAAAGAAGAATTTGGTATCCAATCCTTTATTACGTGTAATACCAAAACCGTTATATATTTCATAACATGTTCCTGCAGTTTCCAATATGTTAGTAAAACATCTAGAGCGCCCAAGACAAGAATTTGAGAACATATATATAATATCAATAGATAGTTCCATCAACACAGTGTCTCGAAGCACTTTTTAGACAAACTTAATGGGATTTCGCAGGGACTTGATTTAATTGGGATTGATTTAATGAAAGTACATTGGAGAGGAGGTGACTTAAATAGCCTCCTCAGTAAGTCAGAGATGAGGTGGATTTTTAATCTGGACACTATGCTACCTCACGGTTTGAATGACTAATTTGAAATAAATTTGTGTATCTGATTACAGATCTTTATATATTCTCTCTTTTTCTCCTTTTTGCCAAGGGTTTTTATTACCAAACATGTAGGTGTTTGTTCAAAGAGTATTTTATGTATCTTAATATGTATACTTTTCCCACATGTTCCGTTTTCCTTTTCGTTAGTGTGTATATGTAATTGTTGTGTTTTGAATCCATAAATATGGTGGACTCTAATGTGGCAATTAGATTATAGACAATGGACTTAGAACAGTTTAGATTGTGTTTTGGAGCCTTAATTGACTCAGGTGCTGAAACTCTTATCTACACGTGACCGAAAGTTGAGTGTTAGACGCAAGACTACGCACGAACGTCTGGGCACAAGGAAATGACGAACCCGGAAGGTATGATGGAAAGTATCAGAAAAAGCGCAAAAACAGACATAAAAGGGAAGATGATATGGTTATTGGTAGCTGAACCACTTTTGAGAAAGGCAAGAAGCTGAAACGCGTTAATTGGAGGTGGACTTTATTTTTACTGTTAGGTGTTTTTTTTTTTTTTTTTACTGTGTGTTCCAATAAAGCTTATAGTGTTTATTTAAACAAAATATCCGGTATCCTGGATTTTGCTTTTGGTGCTGCACTTAATGGGAGAACAGGTTATCGTTAACCCAGTATCAAGATCCACATGAAGTAGCTACCTTTCCCTTCTGGTTATTGAAAATATTTAAAAATATGAGTGCACCATCGTCTTTCTAACAATCAGAGTACACAAGAATCCAACAACGGATACTTAACAAAGCCTTTATACTTCACTTACTGGTTCATTTACTGAAATGAGATTGATGCTTTGTTTTCAGCAAGTCATTTTAAAATATAGAAATATTTCTTTTAAAGTGACTTGCTGGTTAGCGTGAGATCATGAATGACATGATGTGAGATATGACAAACAAATAAATATATAAACCCACACCTCTTTATCCTGCAAATGGGCACCTCCATCTTAGTTCCCTGTCATTCACTGCTATAAGCTCTGTCCTTTGCACCCAGCAGTCAGAAAACATACAGAGAAAAGGAAAACTTAAAGGAATAGGCACCATCACCACTTTAACTGATTGACGTTGTTATGGTGCCTAGAGTCCAGGGGCAAGGTTCCATATCACTGCTTAACAGTTCATTCACCTGTCCAGAAGCCCACACTTGCAATATGGTGGAGGCATACCAATTTATACCAGTGCATGGGGCCTCCATCTAGATAAGTGGGTCCTCCACTCCAGTAAACTAAATTTAATAGGCTTTTCAAATGATTTAATACTGCAAGAAAAATGTTCCAAACAAATTATCTATAGAAGTCACCATATCAAAGAGTTACTATAGTGCTAGGATTACAACGTTTTATTCCTAGCACTATATTCCTCCCCTTCTTCCCCCCCCCCCCTCACACCCATCCACTCTGGGTTAAAAAAAACTCTTACCCTACTTACCCATTTCCGGCGTTGAAGTCCCTCGGACCCCACCGACATCACCCAACAGGGAGTGCATTAGGCCCTCCCCCATATGAAAGCCTTGCGCTGCAGTCTTAACTCTGCAAGGTAATTATTCAGATTAAAAACTTTTGTCACTGTACCATCAGGGCTGTCTTTAATGTGGGTCAAACGGAGCAGCTGCCCTGGGCCTAGTTACTCCTGGGGGGCCCCAGAGCAGCTGCCCCATGGGCCCTGCTGCCCGCAATGTATTTGAGCACCATGGACGCAGCGGTGCGGCTGCACAGGGCCGCACACAAAGCAAGGAGGGCCACCGGGCACTAAGGCCCACCTAGTGGGCATGTGTAAGCTGTGCCACTTAAACAGAGTGACCGGGCCCCTTTTTGTTCGGCGGCCAGCTGGGAGGAAGTGACTGCCGCGAGTCACTTCCTCCCACAGAGAAATCAAAAGGCCTCAACTGCCTCAACTTGCCACTGGACCCCAGTGAAACCACCCTCCCGAAAAAGATAAGAACCTGGAGGGTGGCTAAGTGTAAATATAGCGTATGTGTGTCAGTAAGCCTGTGTATCTGTCAGTATGTCTGTCTGTCGCGTGTTAGACGCAAGTGCACTGATTGAATCTCGAATATATATACGGTGCTCTAAAACAAGAGTCAGTCATAAAATGCTATTAAATAGCTGATATGTCCAGAGAGTAACACAAAAAACTCTATAATAGAATGTAACACTTAATATATTTACAGTTTAGACCTTGTAAATTGGATGTAACAATATGGTGTCCTATTGTCTGGTTGTGATTCCTACTTGGGATATGGAACAAGTAAAGAAATCAGTACATAAAGCTAATACATCCAGAAAGTATTGTACAAATAACTCTATGATAGAGTATAACACTGTATCTATTCACCGTTGTACCTTATAAGCAGGAAGTTATAATAATATAGTATCCATGTGTCTATTACTCCTACTTAAATTATAGATAGAGTGTAAAGATCAGGACAGTAAGGGAGGTTTAGAAAATTGTTAAAATATGTGCATAGCCATACTTAGAGTGTTGGCTGCCTGCACATGATAGGAATGAAAGTGCCCCAATGTGACAGTGATAAAGAATAGAAGCGGAAAAACCCGACGCGCGTTTCGGTGCTAAGGCATGCACCTTCGTCAGGGGTCAGAATTGAAGTGACTCACTTCAGTCTGTTTTATATATCCCTACAATGCCAACCTCCTTTACTCACGGTCCAATCATGGACCGCTAGAATAACCGTTATCATTAGTGCCGAAAATACCGGCAATGAATCGAGAGTGACGTAATACAAAGGCTCCAATCATATTCTGAGCGGGGCGGAGTTAACTTATTAGTCAGCCGTTAACTGTTCAAAGTTCTTTTATGTCTAATGTCTAGTGGGTGTCAGTATGTCTGTCTGTCGGTGTGTGGGTGTCAGTATGTCTGTCTGTCGGTGGGTGTGTGTGTCAGTATGTCTGTCTGTCGGTGGGTGTGTGTGTCAGTATGTCTGTCTGTCGGTGGGTGTGTGTGTCAGTATGTCTGTCTGTCGGTGTGTGGGTGTCAGTGTGTCAGTATGTCTGTCGGTGTGTGGGTGTCAGTATGTCTGTCTGTCGGTGTGTGGGTGTCAGGTATGTCCGTCTGTCGGTGTGTGTGTCAGTATGTCTGTCGGTGTGTGTGTCAGTGTCTGTCGGTGTGTGTGTGTCAGTATGTCTGTCGGTGTGTGTGTGTATGTCTGTGTGTGTGTGTGTGTCAGTATGTCTGTCGGTGTGTGTGTGTCAGTATGTCTCGTGTGTGTGTGTCAGTATGTCTGTCGGTGTGTGTGTGTCAGTATGTCTGTCGGTGTGTGTGTGTGTCAGTATGTCTGTTTGTTGGTGTGTGTGTGTCAGTATGTCTGTTTGTTGGTGTGTGTGTGTCAGTATGTCTGTTTGTTAGTGTGTGTCAGTATGTCAGTTTGTTAGTGTGTGTGTGTGTGTCAGTATGTCTGATTGTTGATCTGTGTGTCAGTATCTCTGTCAGTATGTGTGTCAATATATCTGTCAGTAAGTGTGTCAGTATACCTGTCAGCAGTGGCAGAACTACAGAGGTCGCAGCTGTGACCAGGCCCATCACACCATGGGGCCCGGCTGCTCTGTGGAACCCCTGCTGTCAGAACTGGCTCTCTGTGCAAAACTGCTATTTAGTATATTGCCAATTCGCCAATATACTAAATAGCAATTATGCTACCTCACTGATCGCCCACTGAGTAACCTCACTAAGGGGTGAAGATTGAATATTCCTTCATTATTAGTGTGTGCCTCAGAGGCACAGCTAGCACACATGCCGGAACTCAATGCCTTTCCCCTCACCTCTTCCTGGGTGTAGGTCGGTCAGAACTGCCTCCTATCCTGCCTGCAGGGCCCCTCCTTCCATTCCCAGGATGCCCACAGCACTCAGCATGCACAGGGGAGCTCAGAGCAAGCCCAGCAGATCTAAGCCCTGCTAAAGCCTGTAGCAGTGGCACACAAGATCAAGGTGAGTGAAATACTCGACCTCACCTCTCCCTGCACACATATGTATGTCTCACTTCCTTTCTGTCTTTCCTATCCTTGTGCCACTCTCTGGCTATCCCTAGCGGTCTCAGTCTCTCCTTTCCATGTGTCACTCTCCGTCTCCCCACCCTTTCTGTCTCTCTATTCCTTTCCATGTCTATCTCGGTCTCTGGCTCTCTGTTTCTTTGTCTCCTTCTCAAACAGCCACAAAGACAATCACACTCAGCCAGCCCTCATACACCCACACAATCACACTCATCCAACTACACACATACATGCAACACTGAGTCAGCAACAGTGCAATCACACAATTAAACCACACACATTTCTACTATGTGTATTGCTTAATAGGGAGTGACAAAAAGCGAGAATATGCACAAGGTGGAGTGACAAGGGGTCCCCATTTTAATTCTTGCACAGGGGCCCAGCAGTCCCTAGTTACGCCACTGCCTGTCAGTGTGTGTGTGTGTCAACATATGTGTCTGTCAGTGCATGTGTCCGTATGGCTGTCAGTGTGTGTCTGTGTCAGTATGTCTGTCAGTTGGTGTATGTGTGTCTGCGTGAGTCAGTATGTCTGTCAATGTGTGTCAGTATGTCTCAGTGTGTTTGTGTGTCTGTGTGAGCCAGTATAAGAGTGTGTGTGTGTGAGTATATGAGCCAGTGTGTCTGTCAGTGTGTGTGTGTGTCAATATGTCTCTCAGTGTATCTGTGTGTGTCAGTATATCTGTCAGCAAATGTGTCTGAGTATCTGTTTGCGGTCATTGTGTATCTGTGTGTGTTTGTCTCAGTGTGTGTCTAGCTGTATGTAATCAGTGTGTGTATCTGTGTATCTGCAAGTGTGTCAGTGTGTCAGCATGTTTTTAGAGTGTGTGTATCTGCGTGTGTTTGTGGGGCAGTGTATGTGTATATGTGCATACATCTCAGCACTCAAACACTAACACGAAACACAAATACACCTCTGCATTCAAACTTCAACACTATACAAACACACTCCTTCATTGAAATGACAACAATGCATACAAAAACACCTGTTAAAAATCTAAATTACATATAAACACACCCTTGCATTCAAAAAATCAAACTAATGCCTGCCACGGGTCCATTTAATATTAAGACGGCTCTGACGTACTTCCAGTGTAATATTTTTCTATCTATATCAAATAACAAGATTCCCTAGTACTTAAAGGGACACTCCAGGCAGCTAAATAAGTTAAGTTTAAGTTATAGCTAATAACTGAAATACCTGTGGTTAGTTTCTTTTCTCTCAATTCTGTGTAGTTTTCCTGCAGTGCTGTAAAATTTTGCAGTTTTCAACAGTGTAACCCAGCCTCCTTAGCCACCCCCTCTCACATTTGAACATGTTCCTGATTACCAGTCTCTGAAAGAAACATGCCTTTTTTCAGCTAATGAAAATAGAGGCATGTCTTCTCTAGTGTGAGGAATGCTTACAGCACAGACTGCACTGCAGCTAGAGCCCATATGTGCTCCTCTAGCTCCCTCCCTGTAAAGCATGTAATACATTCTCCTCCAGCCCTTGTCAGCCAACCTCACTACCCACAGTTAACCTCTTCTCTGCCAGTCTCAGTCAGACAACCTCCCTACCCACTGTTAACCCCTAGATCGATAGCGATAGACAGATATAAATAGAGCGAGATACAGAGTGAGCGATATATATAATATTAATAGAAAGTGCTACCTAGCCTCAATATAGCAAACCAGTAACCAACTTCATGCTGATGATTTGCATTAACAATGAAACAGCAGTTCACGAGTGGTTCACTGGCTTTGCATCTTTTCCTAAGTTGTGTTTTAAAGCTGTTGTATACCGCAAACACAGACTCAAAGGAATCCATGTTTAAAATGGAATGAGGCAAAAATGGGATTCTTTGTTAGACTAATTTGCATATGTCCACCCAGAATCCTTTGCGGTAATAACATCACTCTAAGCTCACAAAGCTCTATAAAGTATTTATGAGTTTGTCTCTTTATATTTATATTAAACACATGACACTATGGGATACCTAATGTGTTGAGTATATGTTTGTATGTGTGTGATGTAGGATGTAAGTTCTAGTGTCTGAATGCTGAGGACTCTGAGGAAGCTTGGGTAGGAATTAGCTGAGTGAAGGGCTGCTCCAAGAGGTAAATATTGATAAGAAATAACAATAATAATAATAATATATACAATAATATATTTAGTCTCACTGAACCAGTGGGACTAAAATTCAAATAAAATCACCATAGGATGAGATAACCAAAAGATAAAATCCAAAGTTAGGGTCCTACTATGAGGTAAATGTCCTTTTAAGATGCTTGTTTTGGGGTGTATTATTCTCAATTTCTTTAGTTTTCCAACGTCCTTGCTCGTATGTACAACAAGAATGGGAAAAGCCAATGGTGCAGTATGTACAGGCAAGTGAAGATAAAAAATAGACTGATATACGTAGCCAACTCACATTTAAAAGAGCTATATACAGCTCTGGTGTGAAGAGCATACAGCGGTATAATGCCCGCTTTAAAGGATATGTGATTGGAGTCCTCCAGAGAGGGGTATATAAAAGACTACTAAAAGTGCTCTCAGTGTAATAAAATATGCAATAAACATAAATAAAAATGTACTCACAAGTAGAGTGCAGGCAAACTGCACTATGAAACAGCGTTGGGATATACTTGATGTCACACGAAGGTAAAAACAGGTAAGTAAGCTAGGTAAAACAAATTGGAAATGTATAATAAACGATAAATTTGCACAACCTTGTAACCAAAAAACCTTTTAAGAAACGTACACAATTAAAATAACCATAATGCGTTTCGCCACTAGAGCTTTTTCAAATGGGCCTATCCTGGGTTAGTTTGTGTGAGCATGGGTCTACAGAAAGGATACAGATTAATTAAAAACAAAAACTAAAAAAACTATTTTTTTAATTTTGTTGGAGAGTATTCCACTTCCAGCCTATTAAAGACTGAATGGCTAAGCCGTAATTATACATTGGGGATATTTGCACGTTATAATTGATTACAGCAGCTAATTAATTCAGACAGCCGTGCAAAGTGTTTTTCTTTTTTTAGTTTTTTTAAATCCTGCAGTTTATTGCCGTGTTGGCACTTTGAAATAAGTCAGTTTGTTTTGTGTTGCAGTTTGACCTTGAAAAGGTTCGCCAACACTGTCTTACAGGATAAACTCATCAGTGCTATAGAAGGTTTAAGAAGTTGAGTCAAGTTTGAAGAGCACTCCCTGTAGATGCTGCACGGCATGAGGATTTACAGCAAATGCAGGGAAGTCAAATATATGTTATTTTCTAATATTTGTTTTAATTGTTTTTGCATATTTTTAAAGAATTACTTATGTAATGCTTTAAAGAGAAATAGCTCTGCTACAGCCTATAAAGTCTAATGACAGCATTAATCGTGTTAAGCTATAAACGCTACGCTTAGTTACATGAAGTCTACTTAGGGGAAAAAAAAAAAAACCTCTGCATGTACTCCAAATTTGGAAACACTCAAATGTTAACGTTCATGATCTATGGCTCCTCACACAGCTGGATGACATCTCAACAATTATAATGTCAACATCACCACACCTACCATGGAGCAGCTAGGGCTCCTGCTTTCTGTTATGTAATTGAAGCTCTGACTGTATTTGTCATGTTGACGTGATTTTTCAGATGACCGTGTAAGATAAAAGAAATTAGATATTCAAAGAGAAAGGCAAGGAAATTGTGTCATTTTCTTTCCATTTTGTTAAAAGTGCAATAATGTTACTCAGTCTGTATAGGTGACCCTTAACTCAACAGTGTATTTTGTTTCAAGCTTGTTATAGTATCAAATTGTACTTTAAACTTGGCAACCAAAGGCAGGATCATTATATTATATTCAATACCAGGCACACTAGGTTATTTTATAAAGTTTAACTTTACAAAATAAATAAACAAATATGAGGCAATGGTGTATTCAATCAAAACAATAACATCTTTGGATTAATATCCAAATTAGGTTATGTACTTTTATGTTTTAATATAGGGAGCCAATGGATACTACAGTGAGCAATGTTCCATTTAGGAACACTTCAAACACCATAACCACTGTAACACGCTGTGTGCCCATGGCAATCCCACATGAAAGGATTTAAACTGATTAGTATAGGTTTGACTTTTAACTTGTTATCGTCAGGAACTCTATTCCATAAGTGTTTCAGGGCTTAGCGCATCAACTGATACTCTCAGCCAATGAGCTGAGACTCTAGCCGGTTCTCCTTCTGGCAGAGAGTAGGCGTGGAGCACTGCAGGTAAGAAGTCCTACCGTAAACTTACTAAAAACCCTCTGTAGTGGCTATAGTGCATGGAATGTTTCTTTAAACAAGAATGGAATGAGCTCTAAAGATATCACCTTTATCATTCTATCTACCAGACATCCTCAATAGAGGAGCTTCACTTACTGGTACAGAGCAGGGGTCAAATGTCAAGTCCTATGCTACTAGACAGGCCTAAAAGTTACTCGCCATTGCAAGACTGAAGGGTCTATGGCACAGTCACCAGGGGTGTATTTTTATTAAAACGATCTCTTGCTAGCCCAAGTTCATCTGAATATAAAGACTCCACTGAGCCAGACAGACACAGGCAAACTAAAACCAGAACGCGTCCACTTTAAATGTAATCATTTGCTTTAAAACTCTTTCTTCTGTGGGTGGAGGGTATATTCAAGGACTCATACTGCTGAGAGTGTGCCTACACACATACTTCAGTTATTTTTAATTAATCGGCAAGGCATATAATAAAAATGAGTGGAGCATAAAGAAATATTAGTCATGAATCTTTTTAATTAAAAGTCTATCACACTGAATGCCTTTTCATTGAAGATTATCGAGTTGACTAAATTCATAGCCGAAAGGATTTTATTTAGCTTTATTACACAAATGTCAGCGCAGTCATTACATGCCCAATCGGTTTCATTTTCCTTTATGATGTGAGCCGGGATTGAGTTAATTTGGGTTTAAGGATGAAATGTAACCGGAGACTTCTGAAGAGATCGTAATGGAATTCAATTGTGCAGACATAATAGGCAATATTTTCACATTTACTAGTTTTCTCTAAAACACTAGCCGCATTGGAGAAATTAGTCCCCCAGGCAATGCACACAACTTTGCTACACATTGTGATGTTGTTGTTCATGTCTTATTCCATTCCCTTACATGCGAAAATGGAGATTATAAACCAGATTCATTATTGTCAATGCTGATAAGTGTATTGTTTCCTAACAAGAAGATTAGGGAAACTTTGCTGCTAATGCCAGAGTTGCAATCTCTTCCCAGGTTTTGTTTTATATTAAGCGGGCTGCTACATTTTATACAAATAGAATACATGGATATAATATATTTACTGTTTATCACATATCACAGAAAGAAAGTATATTAATGAAGTCACATAATATTAAAATGTGATACTATATACCCCCACAGGATATGATCATTAATTTAAACATTAAAATATTAGAAGGTTTTCATCCGCTCCCCCATGACTCCTCTCCTGCAACTGTCAAAAATAACATACTAAGCCCTCAGTGAATACTTTTCTAGTAACCTACCTCGTTACCCCTACTTACACCCTTACGCATGTAAGCTCATTGAGCAGTGCCCTCAACCCCTCTGCTCCTGTGCGTGCAACTTGTCTGGTTACAACTACATGTCTGTTCGTCCACCCATTGTACAGCGCTACGGAATTTGCTGGCGCTATATAAATAATAATAATGCTTCAAAAGTATCATCTTAATAGATTACTTGAACCTCAGATTTAAATATTAATGTCGGGGGATCAACAAAATTCTATACAGTTTAGATAGAGGAAACCAACCAGATGTAAAGGTGCCAATCTGGAAGAGGTGCATCTTAAAAATACTTTAAATAAATAAAAAAAATAATAATTTAAATATGTAAAAAAAATGTTAGAGCAAAAGATTGGCTCTTTCTAATGGCAGTGACAGGTTAAACATAATACTATTTCATGCAGCTATATAACTGACTTGGTATGAGATACTATTTTTTCCACTAATACAGGCTTTACTGTGAAGTAGTCACCAAGGGTTGTGTTTATTAAACTGTGAACTGTAGGGAATTAAAACTTTTAAGAACTTTGGTAAAATTTAGGACAAAGGAGCAAGCCAGCAATATAAATCAACTGACAATGTATTTTCAAATTCAGTTGTTTTGTCCTGTGTCATGTACATATGTGGCCCAATTCAGTGTTTTGTGAATAAGCGCTTGTATCAATATCGTGTCAATTAGTTCCCACACTTTACGCAGATTAAACTCTATACAAGAAATAAAAATAAAAAAAATAAATAAATAATAATAATAAAAAAAAAAAATCGCACAAAATAAATTTGATAGGTAATTCCACATGCTTAAAAAAAGAAATAAATACATTTGAGTAAAAACTGCATTGAGACTAATTGTTCAGAGTTTTGCCAGATTTAACAACATAATGAGGTTAGGGGAAGAAGAAAAAAAAACAAAAAAAAACGGACATACAATTTTGTGTAAAATAAGTTGATTTGTGCATAATTATTGTTAAAAGTGTATCAATTGTAGCAGATATGTATTCACTATGTCTATTACAGGTGATTACATAAAATACCGCAAAATCGTTACACAGTGCCAAAATATGGGCAGCATAACCAACTCGTAATTGAATTATGCAAATCTATCCAAGTCAAGTTTTTGGCAACAGAACCTATTTACAAGTGTAATTAATTTAGCTGTCTATATTTAAGACCACAGGCATTTTCCCTTTCACTGTGAATTTGAAAGTCATGCATATTTATCCTTACTGCCAAAGTTTGGATTACTCACGTGTATGGTATATGAACAAGCAATTTATTTTATATGATAGGACATAACTTCTGGCAACAGTCATGAGTCGATGATGATGCCAGCATTGTCAGGATGGTGCCAGTTCGTATCAGGCATGCTTTAAAAAAAAATAAAAAATAAAAATCTGTAAGAGTTACAAAAGTTTCGCTAACTGAAATATGGGACAAAGTTCTTGAAAGCTTTTGTTGTAAACATCTAACTCAATGACTATAAGAATCATCAAAAGTGGACCAGTTGCCTAGTTTAAATAAAAAAAATCTTCAGTTTAAATAAGTTCACTTCTTCCCTGTTCACATAACTGTTAGAGAAAATTCTTTAGAATACACAAAATTAATCAAAAATAAACAAACCAAGAGATAACACAGAGTGGAAAAAAAAATCTTTCATTTTAATTTGATCTGTTTACAACTTACAAGAAAATATCAGTATCTCTTGCAGATACAATGTCAAAGGTAAAATTTATGGAGTGGAGGGGGATGGCGCTAATGCCCCCCACCACTCTCGGATCAAACAAGAAAATAAATAAATAAATAAAATTACATACAAATTCAAGCTTTAGACTGTGGTCAATTGAGGTCTAGACAAAACCCCGTGTTTGTTCACGGAGGAGTCTCCAGGCTGCTCCAAATTTGAAAAGGTAATTGAAGACAGGCTATAATTACTGGATTAGACACAGATGGGCTCTGTACATTTCAAGGGGGGAGAGAGAACTGTTTTGATTCATTTTATGATTGCATGTAAGGTCAGACTTTTCAAAATGCACTTTCATCTGTTAAATGGTTTCTCAAGCTCCCTGGGGTATTTCTGTAAAAACAGAGATGTTTTAAGCAATTTGGGACTATCAGATCCTGTATTTGAGTGTAATACGCTTGCCGATTTTCTGGTATTATAGATGGGCATGTAGGTTAATTGCTACATATTTCCCAAAGTCCAGTTTATTGGTAAACTTAAATATTTAGCAATGTATTGTTTCCACCATGCACCGGGGTTCTTCAAAAGAACCTAAAGTGAATGTATTTAGCCTTTTGCAGCATACAAATGGAAAGGAATTTAGGTAAAAATTTGTATGTTTGTTCCCGAACAAGGTTGTTTCCAAAAATGTTTTTAAAAATAATAATAATAATAAAAAAAGTTTATTTAATTTCTTTACAGTATGGTTAACTTACAGTTTTCACAGCGGCAAACAAGACAGATACTTACATGAAAAATTTGTATAAACAGCATAGATTTGGCTCTCTTGTTATTGTCACCATTTATAGAGAGCCAACATATTTCGCAGCGCATGACAATTGTAGAAAAGGGATATTTAGAGCTGAAAACGGCCCTGCTCAAACAATCTTACAATCTATGAGGATTTGAGGAATGCAGATACATATCATTTGGTGTCTTGCTCACTGGTGAGATGATTTGAACCTTGGTTTCCTGGTTCTAAGGCAGTGATGTTACCACAGCTCTGACCAGCCGATAGAGAGGCAAATGTGCCAATTAACGTTCTATACCAACATCATCTACAAATAATAGAAACTGAATTTGCTAAACAAGTTTTTATGCAGCAGTTTCTACAGTTTAAGTTTTTCTGTTCAGATTACTATTATTAAAGGATCACTTTAGGGTCAGGAACACAAACATGTATTCCTGACCCTATAGTGATTAACCCACCATTTAGGTTGCTTGCCCCCCCCCCCCCATAGCCCCTCTATAAAAGTATAAAACTCACCCAACTGCCAGCTCTGCGCGGGTCTGCCGGGGCGGGTCCAAGTGCAGTTTGGCCAATCAGAACCTCCTCATAGAGATGCATTGAATCAATGCATCTCTATGAGGAAAATTCAACATCTCCACGCAGAGCGTGGGTACGCTGAACGGCAGTACTGCACACTGTGCAGCCCTGAGCCAGGAAGTCCCTCCAGTAGCCCTCTGAGGAGTGGCCACTTGGAGGTGTCCCTAGGGGCAATGTATACACTGCCTTTTCTTTGTGAAATAGTGGCAACCTCCAGTCTACACTTGAAATCCAAGTTTTGACAGCTTTGGCCAAACAATGCAGAAGTTTCACACAGGCAGGCAATAGGTTTGACTTTTAGGTGCGTTTGAGCACATGTTTTATCAAACATTATCACTTGAAAACACTTTGATAGAAGATAGAGGGACAGCACTCAAAGACTCCTGGCACCATAACCATTATTAAAATGTAAATCTATGAACCAAAGTTCATTGTTACAAAGTCAAAACAGCTGTCTGTGGCTCAGGATTTGCTTCACTTAGATCCTAATCCATGCTTTAGCTTGAAAACTGGTTAAATTAGACAACCAGAAAACCTGCAGAATAACAGAGCGATTATGCGCTGCATGCAAGTTTAAATATTGCTACATAGCTTTTTTTGAGCTTTTGGAACAAGACTTTCATAGCTGCTGTGTATTGATACACATCAATATGAAAGGAAATTTAAAACAAACACCTTTAACTCATTGTTAATTTTGCTAAAATGTCGATAATGGTTAAGTTGTCAACAGTCCTTTGATATCATAACTGCAAAAAAAAAAAAAAAAAGAATACGGAAAAGAACGGAAAAACAGCTCAAGTAACTTGCTCTTTGGTGGGTCCCCACTCAGATCTCAAGCTAGTTTTAGTCACCTTGTGCCATTACCAAGAGAATCAAGGCTATTTGCTTATCAGACTGATCCCACCCAAATGGGCGCTCCAGATCCGAAATGCAGGCCGGCTCTCTCTGGCAGAGAGACACAGCAACCCCAGACGATCATTTCAGCCTAATTAGGTATCGTCAGTGCGGTATAGACAATATCGCTCTTGGCACCATGAGCAACTTTCAAGTCATACCACTTTAAAACTACTTGACACTTTATTTGGTTCCCACAGTGCCTCTGGTCCAGCCCTTTTTCACAGATATTACTAAAATCTTTAAAACTTTGGCCCCAGCTTAGTTCCCACCAAAAAGTCGAATAAATACCAGCTGCTAAAAGACCACCACAAAAAAAAAAAAAAATAGAATCACCAAGACAAATTTCTATGTAAAACTGTAAAAATAAAAAACATTTATAAAAATAAAAAAATATATATAAATTATAAGCTTATACTGTCGAAAAATAATAAATTGTATGTTTTACACTGTGGGCCTTATTTGGATACTGAAAAATATTTTTCCATAAAGAAATACACAGGGAAAAAAATCAAATGTAGAAACTGCAAATGTGTTTTTATTTACACTGGTACTTTAATTATAATTCATCACTGATTTTATATCCTACAAAATGTAATAAAGGTTATGTTTTAATATTGACTTTTCTAGCCTCCCTTTGATTTTTTCCCTGTGTATTTCTTTATGGAAAAATATTTTTCAGAAGTCAAAATTTAGTTTTACACATGTTGAGCAGCAATATTCAGCAAAAGGACGCCACTAGCCAATTTATGAGTGGCTTAAAGGACCACTATAGTGCCAGGAAAACAAACTCGTTTTCCTGGCACTATAGTGCCCTGAGGGTGCCCCCACCCTCAGGGTCCCACTCCCGCCCGGCTCTGGAAGGGGGAAAGGGGTAATAACTTACCTTTTTCCAGCGCTGGGCGGAGAGCTCTCCTCCTCCTCTCCGCCTCCTCTCCGCCCCGCCCCGCCGGCTGAATGCGCACGCGCGGCAAGAGCTGCGCGCGCATTCAGCCTGTCGCATAGGAAAGCATTTACAATGCTTTCCTATGGACGCTTGCGTGCTCAAGCACGCAAGCGCCTCTAGTGGCTGTCAATGAAACAGCCACTAGAGGATTAGGGGGAAGGCTTAACCCATTCATAATTATAGCAGTTTCTCTGAAAATGCTATAATTATGAAAAAATGGGTTAACCCTAGCTGGACCTGGCACCCAGACCACTTCATTAAGCTGAAGTGGTCTGGGTGCCTAGAGTGGTCCTTTAAGTCTTCAGAATGACCTGTTGCACCTTCCTCCCAACATTTGCATCCAGAGGTGTAACTACAAATCACAGGGCCACAGTGCGAAAATTGCCCTGGTTTCCCCCATAGGTTTACTTCTCCCATCCCCCCCACACACGCATGCATACAAACAGATACACATGCAGACACACACACACACGTATAGACACATACATACAGACACATGCAAAATGTTTAGGTCAGCCTCCTGTTTCCTACCTTTTAGGTGCAGGAGAGTGACTTTCCCTGGGGTCCAGTGGTGGCTCAGGCTGATGGGAGTCAGAGTTCCCACTCTGACTCCCCCTCCTTTCTTCGACCCGGCTCTCTGGGATAGCTGGGAGGAGTGAGTGACCAGGGCAGTCACTTTCTCCCAGCGTCTGACATCACAGGGGGCCCGGTCACGCTGTTAAAGCGCCGCAGCGCTGACTGGGGCCCCCTTGATATTCATTGCTATCAAGTAGTCCTAAAAGCATGGGCCACCCGATGGACCTCTTCAACACATGGCGCTGGGGGCAGCCGGGCACCTTGGAGTGACGGGCCCGGTCACAGCTGCGAACCCTGCAACCGCGGTAGTTCCGCCAGTGCATGCATCTTGAAAGGCAACATTCATAGTGCTGGCAGTAAGAATGAGGGGAAGAGCAGATGGCCACACTACAAAACTGCTCGGAAGACACTTTTGCCTTATCTACCCAGTAGGTGGTTAACGCTTTAGTATTGTGTGCCTTTAATAGCTCTGGAGGTTATGCTGTTAAAACATTGAATTTCATCCAACTAAATTGCTTTTGAAGTCAAACAACCTTTTAACAACCTGTGAGGAAAAAAAAAGGTGTTCAAATTGCTTCAAATCACTCCTTTTTAAACACTGCAGTATGGCTCTCTGCACATGCAAACATCACAGTTTTATTTTTAAGTGTGCCAGAGGATTTTAACAGAAAAAAAAAATACATATTCTCACTTACTGAGGCAAATGCTTCTCTGAAAACACCTTGGAACCACCGTATCCAAGGGGAAACAATACAGGGCTCTTTGCTAGAAAAGACTTGATCGTCACATTTTAGAAGATATTGGACATTAAAGGGACACTCCGAGCACAAATAGTACTTTAATGCATTTTGTGTGTTTTGGCCTTATTAATATGCTGTATTTTATGCATGCTCAAATCTTTATAGTTTTTGCATAAAATAAAAAAAAGTTTTGCAGAATGCTGCACCATAAGACTGCCTCTTTAGCCACAAACCCTCATTCCAGAAAAATACTTCCTTTTCAAAAGGTATGCAAATAGTTCATCCACTAACAGTAACGAATGAGGGAACACCCATATAGTAAGGATATCTCTACCGGTATATAGTTTCTCTGACTGTCTGCAACCAGGTTCTGAATTAAAAGCCGCTCAGTGCTGTTGGGGCTGAGACTGTGTGCATAGCTTTGATAAGAATTTTTTTTGGGGAATCCACACATTCATTATTGATGCTATTTACATGGTTGCCACTCATTATTATGCAGTGGAATTGAGTTTTGAGAGAGTAAAACAGTTTACTGCTTATTGTGGTGATGTTGTCCAACTGTATTTACATTTGCAGACCTCAAGAAAGATCATTATTGAACATTATTTACTGGTTGAGCGTATTTCCCATGGAAGTTCCTACATAGAGACTGATTTTGTGTCCAGCGAACATGTCATCTTGGAGAATCCTTTCTAGTTATTTACGGTATTCTCGCACAAAGAGCAACATTTTTAAATGCTTGAAGATTATTTTATTTTTCAAGTGCTTGAAGGAATTTAGTATCAAAAGGAAAGGGATGTGATTTCTTAAAGACCCCATGAAAGAACCTTCTTCTGAAATCTGAAGACAGATATAACGTTAAGTCCACCATATATTCTGATTTTTTTTTTTTTTTTAATATCTTGACTAGTAGCTGAAGTTCTAAAACCTTACCAGCAGTGGAATGAACACCAGCTGATCTGATGTATGTAGAAGTCTGTTGTAGGAAGTCCTGCATCCAAAACAAAGACTGTTGTATGCAGACTAACTTTTTTCATCTGTATTTTTTTTTCTTTTTCTCACAATTACAAATGTTCCTTTAGTTATTCTAGTTCCACGAGTACCATGGCGCCTTGCCAGTGTCGGTAGCCAACTAATTTTCGAATGGTTAGACAACTTACCATGGGGTCTGTCGGGTACCACTCACTTCCTTCTATACTCAGCTGGTGCTCTTCGCCAGTGATTCAGCCCTGTACTGCAGGGCTTAGCACAGTGAAGTTAAATGGACACTATAGTCACCAGAACAACTGCAGCTTATTGTATTTGTTCTGGTGAGTAGAATCATTCCCTTGAGGCTTCTTGCTGTAAACACTGTCTTTTCAGAGAAAATTTAGTGTTTACATTACAGCCTAGTGATAACTTCACTTCTCAGATGGCTGTCAGATGATTTTCCTGGGGCAGTCCTACCTAGTGTGCATCACAACATTCAGTGTCTCCACCCTCTGCATGCAGAAACTGAACTTTCCTCATAGAGATTCATTGATTCAATTCATCTCTATGAGGAGGTGCTGATTGACCAGGGTTGTGTTTGACTTGTGCTGGCTCTGCCCCTGATCTGCCTCCTTGACAGTCTCAGCCAATCCTGTGGGGAAGCATTGTGATTGGATCAGGCTACCACTTCTGATGTCAGAGGCAGAGCCAGCAGCTCCAGACTTGAATACAAGTAAGATTTTACTATATTTAGGAAGGCAAGAGGAGACCAGGGGGGCTAGATGGTGGTTTTAACACTATAGGGTCAGGAATACAAGTTTGTGTTCCTGACCCTATAGTGTTCCTTTAACAGGAGCTCCTTACAGGGAGCCTCTGGGATCCAGAGGAGAAGACAACCAGAGCCTGGCAGATACCAAGTAAGCCGTCAAACCACTCGCAAATAGTCTGGCTACTTGTACTTCTGGCACCATGATCACTACAACGTGCTATGGTGTTTATGGTGCGTGGAGTGATTCTTTAAGTTTTGCCTTACACTTTTAAAGCCTCTGAGAGTTTGGAGTGAATGTGGAAACTATCTCTGCTATAGGATGGCCTGTATCCTACAGTCACATAAATAGGGAACAGCATTTCCGGACGGAATTTGGCACCACCTGTAAACCTAAAACATGCAATTTGCGCGTAAATATGCCTATATGCTCCTGCCACCAGTATCACTCAGAAGAATATCAAACAGATAAAAAAACATGATGTATTTATTCTCAAGGGATGGAAATAGGACTAGTCTGTCGAAGGGACAGATAAGTACATTACAGTATGCTTGATGATGCAAATATTGATTAGAGGTCAGGAAGGAATCTAAGGTGGTGCTAAAGCTTAAAATAGTGTTGAGGACAGGGTAGCAACCCATTGGTGAGTACTGCCACTCTACATATGAAAAAAAGTTCAAAGCTCCTCTCATTGAAGCTTTGATGAACTTTTGCCATATTTTTACATAAGCTGATGTATCAGACACAAGGTGAATTTGACAGAAGATAAATAAGTCAATTCTTTAGATTGTGATGGAGTTTTCATTGAAATTCAAGTTCAATATATTTTGTGAATATATATATATATATATGATTAAATAAGTATTTCATAATATTTTTTATTGGACTAACAATTTTGGAAGAAAAATCTTTTTAGAGGCCCTCCCTCACTCAAGTCTAAAGCATTTCAAAAAGATTGTACAGCGCTATGGAATTTGCTGGCGCTATAACAATAATAAAACAATAATAATATTACAAGATACAAATTTCATCTGAATCAATGGACTAATAAGGCTACTATCTCTACATGAACACCATATATATCATGTCATTTGAAAAAAAAAAATATTTTATTTCATTTAATAAATACTGGGCTAAAAATGGAAAGTACTACTCCACTAGCCAGGTTTTAATAGTTACTCATCATTGCAACCCTGAATGATCCATAGCATTCTCACCAGGGGCGAATTTCTGCTAGATAATGGCTAGTGGAAATCTTGAGCTAGATAAATATATAATACCTTAAGTGACAGAGCTATTATCAGAGAATATATGTGGACAGCCAGTGCTTCTTTAGATTGCAAGCTCATTTGGGGATCCCCTCTTTTCCTAATGTTCTCATATGTTACAACATTAGTTCGAATTAAATGTTTGTTTTGTTTACATCTTTTACAGCGCTGCGGAACATGTTAGGGATATATAATAATTGCACTGCACAGTATTACCCCAGGATATAGACATAGGATAATTTGCTGGGTACTACTTAACAAAATGTTTGTCACACAGCTGGCCCTAATAGCAAATTTAACGCACCCACTGGTTGCTTGATACAAATATTCACATGGAATGTACAGTGTTAATTAAAAGCTATGACTGGATTCAATGAAGCCCTTATACTATCTGCTATTTACCAAATTCAATTGAAAGGAATCTCTTTGCAATTTCAGAAAATGTGATCTAGTCACCCAAGATGCATTTGGAATGGTACAGGTTGCCTATCTCAATCTAAACCAATAAATCCAGGCACCTAAACCTGAATATTCCTTAAATGTCCCTATCTTCTTAATTCTCATAATGCTTAAAGCGGATCTGTCATTATTCAGTATTTCATAAAATATATATTCAATATGAAATACTGATCAAGATTGCGTTGGAACGTCATTGAAATTTCAATACAATCCATAAGATACAACAAGACAAAGAGGGGACTACTTTGTCTTATGGTAAACTAGCCTGAGGTTGACAGAGCTTCGCAGTTAAAGGACCACTATAAGCACCCAGACCACTTCAGCTTTATGAAGTGGTCTGGGTACCAGGTCCAGCTAGGGTTAACCCCCCTTTTTTTTTTTTTATAAACATAGTTTCAGAGAAACTGCTATGTTTATAAATGGGTTCATTTAGCCTCTAGTGGCGGTCTCTTGACAGCCGCTAGAGGCGCTTGCGTGCTTCTCACTGTGATTGTGAATGCTTTCCTATGGACTGGCTAAATGCGCGCGCGGCTCTTGCCGCGCATGCGCATTCAGCCGAAGAGGAGGAGAAGAGGGAGGAGAGGAGGAGGAGAGCTCCCCGCCTGGCGCTGGAGAAAGAGGTAAGTTTAACCCCTTCCTCTCCATCCAGCCCGGCGGGAGGGGAACCCTGAGGGTGGGGGCACTATAGTGCCAGGAAAACAAGTATGTTTTCCTGGCACTATAGTGGTCCTTTAACATTTGTTCAATCCCAGCCACCATCATAAATGACAGATGTGGGATTCAGGCTCTGTCTATGGAGGAGCCAAGTTCTCTTCCATACAACTCTGTTTTGTAAAGCACTGAAGTGGCACCTAGCATCTGAAGAGCCAGGACCAAAGAGGAAAACAAGATGAAAAAAAGCAGGGCCAGCGAGGGACAGCCTAAAGTAAGTAACCTCCCCTGGCCATTGTACCTATATTGGATCTGTCACTTTTGGGAGTCTGCGAAATATGCAACCGCCCCTGAAAGTGACAGATCCGCTTTAATGTTACCACAAAACGTAACCACAGTGAAGCAGAGTTTAGTTTTTTTGTAGGTTGGGGGGGTAATAACATTTTCAGATCAATATGTAATAATGTAAAAAATAATAATACAAAAACAGTATTTTACTGAGCTGTAAAAACACAAAGAGGGTATACTGATAATATAATGTGCAGTTGGGGTAATTTATACTCCTGGTATTCTGTAAAAATGTTAATTATAGAAGTGTTGTATAATAACAGCCAAAACTGACCCCTCAGTGAGGTCAACTCACTCTGGACTCTAAACCTCACAGTTGTGTAACCACAGAGCAGAGCTGGGTGTCCTGACACTTAATATAAGTTTGTTGACCATGCAAACACTTTAATCCCTAGAAAAATCATTTTAATGAGCACTGTGACCTAGGAGAATTAAAGGGGTATAATGCAAGCTGGATACCATTATTCCAGTAGCAAAAACATGACTTCAGCTCACAGATAACATGACTGCTTCTGGCATTTCAAAGGCACCACAAGGCCAAGGAAAATAACCTAATTGCTTAAAAACAGAGCTCAAATTACTGATGGTTAACTCATTCAATGCTGGACAATTATAGAATCAAACCAAAATTAGTTCTACGTCATAAAAAGATCAGTGGCATTAAACACACATACAGGAGTGTATTTAGTGAACAAAGAGGCGTGTGTATTAGATCGCAACCATAAACAAACTAAAAAATGAATAAAATCTGATTTGCTCAAAATTCAAATCTGCACTTTGAAATGATGATGGGCCCCGGCCCCTACAAGCACAGTTAGAAATGGCGATCGCTTACATTACTGTTAATAAAGATAGTGTAGTTTATGGAAGGAGGTGGGGGCTTTTTATGATAACCATCCCTGTTATAATAGCCTCCCTCTTTAAAGGAACACTCTAGTGAAAGGTATATAAACCTGTATTCCTAATGCTATTTCACCTGTTCATACTTTCATGTAGGTCCTCCCCCCACTATATGCAATAAAAATTGGTGAAATAAAAGTTTTACTTACCTTTTTCCAGCCCCAAGGCTACCTCAATGCATGGCCTTCTCGGAGATGGTAAGGACCACAGGGGGAGGGGGGGATAGGCAAGGACCACAGGGGGAGGTGGGATAGGTAAGGACCACAG
>OW240917.1:49126033-49301283 GCA_933207985.1 Pelobates cultripes | reverse complement strand
AGGGGAGGAGGGTAAGGACCACTAAGGGGGGGGGAGAAAGAGGATTATGACCACTGAGGGGAGGAGATTACCACTAAGGGGGTGGGGGGAGGAGGGGAATGTCTACTAAGGGGTTTGGGAGAGGGAGGACCACTAAGGGGAGGGATGGAGGACCACTAAGGGGGAGTGAGAAGACCACCAAGGGGGGATTACAGGGGCCAAGGGAGAGCACTAAGGGACAGGAGGGAAGGGGAAATCAATAATTGACAAGAAGGTGAGCACTATGCAAAAAAATAAAAAAATAAAGAGCTGCTCCCCTCTCAGTCCCTATCCTACCCCACAAACCCTCTCTTGTACACTACACACATACCCAATGCATCTCCCCCCACACATACACACACACAATGCATTCCTACTCACACACAGACACACCTGAAACACACAATGCATCCCTTACGTTCACACAAACTCATTCTCTTACACACAGAAACAAAATGCATATCTTACACAATCAATGCACCCCTTACAGACACACACTGCATTCAATTAAATACACAGAAACACACCTTGCACCCCTTACACACACACACCCAAAAACATACAATGCATTCCTTACACGCAAACACACACTGCATCCCCTATAAACACACTACATCCCTTACAGAAATTGGTATCCCTATACACTACATTCTATCATAGGCGTGCGCACGGGCACACCCTAATCCCGCGGCACGCCTATGTATAGTGAGACCGGCAGGGGAGATCTCAGGATCTCCCCTGTCGGCTCATGCAGAGCCGGCGCTATCCGAGCGCCGGCTCTGCTCTCAGCCTCCCTCCCCACTGACCCACATGCAGGGAGGGAGGCAGGAGAGGACCCGGCGGAGCTATTGCCGGCAGCTCCGCTGGGTTCCTCTCGCGAGATATGAGCGTTGCCACGGCAACGCTCAAATCTCGCTAGAGTTCACTCTCCACTGGACCACCAGGGAAAGCAGCAGCACTATCCCCCCTCCCTACAAAAGGTAAGAAGGGAGGGGGGATAGCAAGTAATGTACCCCCACCTCCACCCCCACAATCACCCACCCACATACAGCACACACAGCACCCACACACATACACAGCACCCACACACATACAGCACCCACAGACACACAGCACCCACACACACATACAGCACCCTCACAAACACACACCGCACACAAACAGCACCCTCACACACACACACAACCCTCACAAACACAAACAGGACCCTAACAAACACACACACAGTACATTAACAGCACCCTCACAAGCGCACACACACACACACACAAACAGCACCCTCACACACAGTACATTAACAGCATCCTCACAAGCACGCACACACAAACACCCTCACCCACATAGCACACTACCAGCACCGTCACACACCACACACCACACACACAGCAGTGTGTGTATGTGTGTATATATATATATACACACATACACACACACACATATATATATATATATATACACATAAATACATATATATATGCGGCGTGTAATTGTGCTTTAGGGTGCACACTCTAATGCAATAGGCTGCGCACGCCTATGCATTCTATAAGAACACACACACACATTGCATCCTCTACAATAACACATAAAACATCCCCTACACACATACACTCCACTAGAGAACTCATGGGTGGGCCATATAGGTGGATTTATGGGTGGGCATTGTAGGCATACTCACGGTCAGGTCCTGGGGGCCCAGACCTTGAGCTGTGTAAGGGGCCCTAAAAAATTGAGCTGCTTCCTGTTCGTTAATTGTTGTGAGCACTGTTAAAAACAGTCTCCACAGAGCCTCTTCTACACCAGACCTGTGGAGCCAGACAGAGCCCATCATCAGCCTCTTGTCCTCATCTGATGGTAAGTAGGCAATCCAATATATTATTAGTGGCACTAATCTCTAATTTACCTCACATTAAATGGATACTATAGTCACCAGAAGCACTACAGCATAATGTAGTGGTTCTGGTGTCTATAGCCTGTGCTTGTAGGATTTTTAATGTAAACACACTGTCTTTTCTGATAAAAGACACTTTGTGAAGACTGGCGTTGGCCCATATGGGCGGGCATTGTGATGTCACATGGTGGGCAGGACATATGAGGGGGGCAAAAAATGTTTTGCCTAGGGCGGCAAAAATCCTTGCACCGGCCCTAGTTATATCACTTAATGTGAAAGCAGAATTTTTTGTAGTTTAACCCCTTAGTGACCAGTCCGTTTTTCAATTTTCTTTCCGTTAAGGACCAAGGCTCTTTTTACATTTCTGCGGTGTTTGAGTTTAGCTGTAATTTTCCTCTTAGTCATTTACTGTACCCACACATTATATACCGTTTTTCTCGCCATTAAATGATCTAAAGATACCTTTATTTGCATATTCTTATTTACTATAAAACATTTTTTATAAAATATGATGAAAAAATTTTTAAGAAACCCCCCACTTTTTCTAACTTTGACCTCCAAAATCTGTTAGGCATCTACAACCGCCAAAAAATACCCATGCTAAATAGTTTCAAAATTTTGTCCTGAGTTTAGAAATACCCAATGTTAACATATTCTTAGCTTTTTTTCGGCACGTTATAGGGCAATAAGTACAAGTAGCACTTTGCTATTTACAAACCATTGTTTTTTTTTTCAAAATTAAGTCACATCGTAACACTGATATCTGTCAGGAATCCCTGAATAACCCTTCACATGTATATATTTTTTAAAATGAGACAACCTAAGGTATTAAACTTGGGGTATTTTGACGCTTTTCATGCAACCATTTTACCACCAATCTATGCCAAAATGAAAAAGTAAAATAATAATTGGTGATTTTTTTGACACACATATCAATTCAGCAACATCTGCTGAGTACAGTGATACCCCCATGTATAGGTGTGGCGGAACCAACCTCGCCACTATGCACTGGAGAAGCCTGGTTGCCAGCCTCCTGCCATGTGACTATGGCCCCTGGGATGTATTGCCCTTTAAAGACATGATTTGGGCATAATGGATTTGTGTTGTGCTGCTGCTGACCCTTTAAGAACCATCTGGGGACATACTGTGGAGTTACTGGGTGGCCACCATTTCCTGTATCAGAAGCACATGGTGAGAACAATGGATGGCGGCCATTTTAACTCACAGACACTGTGTGGACTTTTCAACACGGTGCCATCTCGCCAGTATTTGTTGCACAGAGACATCGTGCGGTGGTTTTGGACTATACAGCAGGGGACACATTATACAGTGATTGTTTTTATTTAGCCTGTATATGTTCTGCAGAATCTGCATTAAACTGTATTTTCCAAAGTACTGAACGGATCTGGGTGAATTTTGGATATGTGGTTCACCCAGATCCCCCAGTTCCAAGGATATACTTTTTATGGGGTTATTGCATGTTTTGGGGTCCCTGTGATGTGTTTTATGAAACTGTATTTCTCTGGCTGTGATAATTAGATTACCCATTGTGTTCAGTAATCATATCACAGCCAGAGGGGAGGATTTTGTGTGGGAGTGTCTGGGTGTATTGTATGGATTGATTGGCTGTTTTGTAACGCCCTGTGGGCTGTACTATGTTTGTGGATTGGGAATAAAAGAGACTGTATGTGACAGTACAGGGAGTTCCTGTTTTAACCCTCAAAGTGAAGTGTCGTCTCATTATTGGGGGAAGGATTTATTGTATGCTGTTCCAGTTTGACTGCTAGGAGAGTAAACCTATTCGTATGGTTCCTATTCAACTGTCTACAGCATTCATATGCTTGAGAGTATTCATATGCTTCTCCGGTTCGGTGGTTGTGGTGTCTGCTGCAGTGCTTGGAGTCCTCAGGAAGCGCTA
Source organism: Pelobates cultripes (assembly GCA_933207985.1). Lineage (NCBI taxonomy): Eukaryota > Metazoa > Chordata > Amphibia > Anura > Pelobatidae > Pelobates > Pelobates cultripes. The sequence goes on along the minus strand of OW240917.1, from coordinate 49,297,459 downwards.
GGAGCATCCTTTAACGGAGGTACCCAGTCGGGGTGCCAGGCGATCCGTTACAATAGGTGTGTCGGGTTCTCTGGGGGCTAAAAGACCTTATTTGGAGGGTGCGCATTCCAGTTTTTCAACTTGAAATTTTCACAGCTGGTCATCATCCATGTCCTATTTGGGACATTTTTGAAGCCAGCCAAGGTAATTTATCCACATCAAACCATATATTTTTGAAAAAGTAGACACACTAGGGTATTTCAAAGGGTGGTATTTTAACACTTTCCATGCACTAATTCTACCATCTACCACCAGGCATTTGCAAACTTTTGGGTAGTCCTTTTTTGTGTTATTTTTCTCTTACATTATTTTAGGCATGGATTCTCAGTTCCTGTTATGTGTTACTGACAAAGAACACCCCAATATGTGTTATCCATGTTCAGCAACATCTCCCGAGTACAACAATGTACAGATTTTATGGGTTCCATATTTGAACATTGAAATTTGCCAGATTGGTTTGCTGTGCCTATGTTACTTTTGAGACCGTGTAGCAGCCCAGGAATGAAAATGAACCCCATCATGGCATACCATTTGTAAACGTAGACAACCCAGGGTATTCAAAATGGGGTATGTCCAGTCTTTTGTAGTAGCCACTTAGTCACAAATGCTGGCCAAAGTTGTATAGTATACAAAGATGCATAATATATTATAATTAAAATTCTCTATATAGAAATACTGCTATGCACTTTATTATGGTAAATGTATGGGTAAAAACTGTTTCTTCACACAAATACTATAAAGCTGGCCATGTTGTGATGCATATGTTAAAAATATATTCATTTTTACTTAATTTAAGTATTTTACCCAATATATGATTTAAAATGTTTTTCCTTACAAAATACGTTCCACAAACAAATGTCGCTATGCATTATAATCAGTACATTATCTGTACGAAGAATACTAATTTCACCCTCTTCTTTATCCCACTCTTAACATACAAACGTTTATCATGTTTCCCTCAACCAAAATGGCAGATGAAAACTATTCCGGCCATATTATTAGGCATTCAGAGAAAGGGAAAAAGGACTACACATCCCACAATGCAAGTCAGTCACAGCGCATCACTTCTGGGTGACACATGTGACCCAAAGAACCAGGAAGTAAATCAAACAATTCTACGAATTGGAGATGAACTTCTTATATAAACTTGGACATTCTGAGGATCATCCACACTTCTGAGGAAGCACTGCTGGGAGAAACTCGTAAAGTGTTACCTTGGAGAAATTCTTTATATCTATATATTTTATTCTTGTATTTTATTTACTTGTAATATTACTTTTAACTAATTTTTATATATATATATATATATATATATATATATATATATATATTTATTATTTATATAGCGCCATCAGATTCCGTAGCGCTGGGAACTCTGTGTCCCGGACAGGGCGCCGACGGTTTCATGTAGGCTGCGTCAGTCACAGTCATGGAAGGTGTAGCTAGGGCTACATAAACAGAAACAAAAGTGATTTAATTCCTAAAATTTCAGTACACTGAAGATGCAAGGGCATGATCTATATAACGGAACTGCATAAAAAGCTAAACTTTCTTTGGTGCTTAGAGTATCCCTTTAAAGGATAACCTTAATGTACCTAAAGATGAAAGATACTTTTAGCTCAGTACTAGCTTCCAAGTACGTGGCAAGTCCTGAGTGGAGCTGGCCAGATCAGCTGTCAAGATTACATGCCACCTTTTCCTCATTATCACCCGCAAGGGGTCCTCACACCCTAATGTCTGCAGAGATAGTATGAGAAGTCCTACCACTCTGCTGCCACAAAGATAATGGAGGGGAAATCCTACCCCCTACCCATCTATAGCCACAAACATAATGTGAAAGATTAATGCCTTCATTATTCATTCAATGCCATCCAACTTTGCAGATTAATAGTCTAGCTGCTTCAGGCTCAATGCTGTGCAAGGTTGTATAGATTTGTTCAGAGAACATAGACGAGAATCTTCCATATTAAGGTGTAGAGGGGCTGGGATTTGGGTAACAAGGAAAGTCCCATACAAAGATTTACAGCACCATAACTATTCCAATGAGATGTATTCCTACTTTGGTAGGGTTGAAGGAGGAACAGAGACAATGAAAGCAACACCAGGGCACATCTCCTGTGCATGCGCAGCAATCGGGTATGTTCAGTCTTTTTTAGTAGTCACTTAGTCACAAACACTGGCCAAAGTTGGCGTTAATATTTGTATGTGTGTGAAAAATGCAAAAAAATTATTTGAACGCCAATTATGGCCAGTGTTTGTGACAAAGTGGCTACTAAGAAAGACTGGACATACCGTATTTGCAATACCTTGGGTTGTCTACTTTTGCAAATGATATGCCATCATTGGGGGTAATTCTCATTCCTGGGCTACCATACACTCTCAAAGGCAACATAACCAATCTGTCGAATTTCAATGTCTTGAAAAGTTACAGGGTTAAATATAGTGCTAGCAAATTTAATTCTCTAGACTTTCTGCCTGGGTTATCAGGCAGGTCCTGCAAATTGTAATTAATAAATTAATGAATTATGTAAAAATATTACATAAATATATATGTAGAATTGAAAAAAATAATATATATATATATATATATACACACACACACAAATACATACACACACCCTGTTCCAAATTATTATGCAAATTCTATTTGAGTGTCACAAAGATTAAATATTTTGTTTTTCAGTTTAACTCATGGATGGCATTGTGTCTCAGAGCTCTTTTGATCACTGAAAACAATCTCGGACACCTGTGATAATTAGATTGCTAGGTGAGCCCAATTTAAGGAAAAACTACTAAAGGTGGGTGTTCCACATTATTAAAGGACCACCATACTCGTTTTTCTGGCACTATAGGGTTTCTAGGTCCCCCCCACCCTCTGGGCCCCCCTCCCGCCAGGCTCCAGGGGGTGGAAGGGGTTAAATCTTACCTGTTTTTCCCCGCTGGGCTCCCTCGGCGCTAGGAACTCTCCTCTGCCTTTTCGCTGTCAAAGGCTGAATGCGCATGCGTGGCAAGAGCCGTGCGCGCATTCAGCCAGTCCATAGGAGAGCATTCTCAATGCTTTCCTATGGACGCTGGCATCTTCCCACTGTGAAAATCACAGTGAGAAGTGTGGAAGCGCCACTAGTGGCTGTCAATGAGTCAGCCACTAGAGGCTGGATTAACCCATTTGTAAACATAGCCATTTCAGACAGCAAAAATGGTTAAACCTAGATGGACCTGGCACCCAGACCACTTCATTAAGCTGAAGTGGTCTGGGTGCCTATAGTGGTCCTTTAAGCAGAGCACCATTTTCATGCAATTTCGGGAAGAAAAAGGATCTCTCTGCTACCGAAAAGAGTGAAATAGTTCAATGCCTTGGACGAGTTATGAAAACATTAGATATTTTACAAAAACTTAAGCGTGATCATTGCACTATTAAGAGATTAGTTCAATGCCTTGGACGAGTTATGAAAACATTAGATATTTTACAAAAACTTAAGCGTGATCATTGCACTATTAAGAGATTTGTGGCTGATTCAGAGAACAGACGGGTTTGTGCAGCTAAAGGCACATTGAGAAAGATTGCTGCCAGATCCATGCATCAGATCAAGAGAGCAGCTGCTAAAATACCATTACATCGCAGCAAACAGATATTTGAAGCTCTGGTGCCTCTGGAGTCCCACGGACATCAAGGTGTAGAGTCCTCCAGAGTCTTGCAACTGTGTATAAACCTTCTATTCGGCCACCAGTAACCAATACTCACAAGAAGAAACGGCTGCATTGGGCATAAAAATACATGAAGACTAATTTTCAAACAGTCCTGTTCACTGATGAGTGCCGTGCAACCCTGGATGGTCGGTGGATGGCCACCCTGTTCCAACAAGGCTGTGATGTCAGCAAGGCGGTGGTGGAGTTATGAACAAAAATAGGGATGAATCTACAATGCAATGATAACAGAAAAAGACATAGCATAATACTGTTGATGGAAAAAGAAAGAGTGGAAATATAGATGATAATTCACACTCACAAACCAAAATTGATTGTAGGCATATCTTATAGAACGATGAATATCTCAGGATAAGTGGAACGTCAGGATGTACATAGAAGGAAATAAAACAGCATAATAGTGCAGAGTATCTTGATAAGAGAATACACTTTAATAATGAGGCACACTTACAATATTGTAGTGGCAAACAGGCATATATGAAACCACCGGTCTTGGGATCATAGGATGAATCACAGGATCAACAGGATCAAATATAACCAGCAGGTCCAAATAAAATAAAATAAAACAACCTGATAAGATAATAAAAAACTCTAAACACTATAAATGCTATAACAAAGGTGGTGGAGTTATGTTTTGGGCCGGAATCATGAGACCGAAGGTGTAAGGATGACCTCTGCAAAGTATGTGGAATTTCTGACTGATCACCTTCTTCCCTGGTACAGAAGGAAGAACTATGCTTACGTAATAAAATGTAACGTGACCTGTTAAAATGTTTAAAAAGTTCAAATGTTGTTAGAAGTTTGATTAAAATAGCTTTTGATTTCAGTAAATATGCTGCAAACACAACAAATGACAATTTTCAGTTCTTTACAACCTATAAAGTGTTTTGAAACTTACTGTGCGTAATAATTTGGAACAGTGCATTGTAAGTTTTTTATGTTTAAAAATCTTAATAATAAATAATGTTTTTAGGAGGATTGTTCAATAAAATTTTAATTGTACTCTTAATAGTTGATAACATGAGAATTATGCTGCCGTTATTTACATCAATTATTTAGTTAAATAAGAAAAATATAATTTGCATAATAATTTGGAACAGGGTGTGTGTGTATATATATATATATATACATACATACATACATACATACACACACATATACATATATAAAAATACAAAAATTACACAAATTTTTATCATTTTTAAATTTTTAATGTATTTATATAATATATATAAAAATATCATTCTACGTGTACTTTGATAATCTATATTAAAATACACTTAGACAGTATACGTATGTAAGTGTGTGTGTGTATATGAGATGTGGACGGCGTGGACGTGCTATGCCGCCCGCTGGTGTTTAGAGCTGGGTCCCCAAGGACGGCATAGCACGCCACGCCGCCTTTAAGAGGTTAAAGATTCCTATATATAAATGATCTAGACAATAACACCTATGTGTATGATATAATGACCTCATATATAGTAGTATAGAGTGATCATTACAAAGATCTTATAAAGTGCCAGACTATTTGATTGTACTTGGGCAGATTGAAATTCCAAAAGATAGTGTAGGTTTGTTTTTTGTTTTTATGAATGTTGGTGAGATTATTTGTGCCACTGTTGTTTTTTCTAAGCAATGATGAGAGTTTTTATTTGGGGAGGGTGGAGCCATTTAAAATCGATAGCTTTGAAGAAACAGCCATTTTCTTTTCACATTTTGGGCAGCAGTTTTAGATTTGTAAAACTAAACATAGGGAATACCCGGAAAACAATGAGAATAGAGGCTAATATTCAATTTAGCAGAAACTTAATGTCAAAGACACATTTTGCATCAACTTCAAAAACATGCATCAGGAAGACAATGATTCAGAATCTTAAAGGGTTACTCCAACAACAGGTTTAGTTGTAGTATAAACCTTGTGTGCTGGTCCGCCCTGCCCGATCTGCCTTGTGTAATATCATACCGGTGGGATGTCTGGGAGGATGGACAGAGGTGAGTACAGGGGTGGCAGAGAAGGAGAGCCATACACATCCTGTGAGTGCTGGTGTCAGATGCCAACTTTGCACAGAATTTGGATTAGTTACGCCAGCCTGGTTAATGACACTGCCGGAGGTGTGGTTATACCTTCGGCAGCTTAGAGGTTAATCTATGTCTCTGATGAGGAGTCAATGAGGAAAGAAATGCATCTTTATAGCCCCCCACACCGTACATCCCAGAAGCATGTATAAAATGTATTTATTCTTATTGTTGGATTAAGGCATTTTTTTCCCTTGTATTTGGAAGAGACCCGGCAAACCAGTTTCAAAGCGAAACGCTGCACATACAGACTACAGGCACCGTGATCACTTCAAATCACTGTTTTTTTTGTTTTGTTTTTAAAGAAAATCAAGTTCATAATTAGAAGGTACAGATATTTGATAACACATTTAAAACATATGTCACTAAACAAAAATCCAAATGCAGAAGTTGGGTTTCGAAAAGAAAAATCCAATTGGGTGGGGCAAGTATCCATCCAGATGAATTACCCTGATATTTGAAGAATATGCGCAGGTAGAGTGTAATGGATTTCAGCAGCCGCTATTTAGCTTTCTGGAATGGCAGAATCAGATGTGTTCCCTGAGTAATAGGTTTATTTTTAATCAGGTGCAGTTCTAAAAGCACGGAGAGCATTATTTAGCAAAGAGAAATAAACACAGAGTTATAGGACCCATTTACACGTTCTATATAAATGGCTTGGAATAATAACTTATTAAATGCTCAAATCACGGTTTCACAATTTGTATTAGCGTGTATAAATGTAAGAGCCATGTGCAATATTCTGTTTTGACATGTGTGATTCAAGGGTTTTTAATGGAATTTAAAAGGTAGGTAAGTTTGTACAATAAAACCCCAGAGGGGAAAAAAAAATAGAATTTAAAAAAGATACTAATCCTACTTCCCCCACACGCCAATCCCAACAAAAATAACGACTTTTTTTCCCTTCATGTAAAAATATAATTCCAAGAACCATTTAAAGTCAAACAAATTCTAAAGACTCATTTAAAGAAAACGTTGCTTTTTTCATCCAACAGATGATTCCATAGAAATAATAAACAAAGGGTCAATTTAATATTGTGAGACTTTGTTATTTTTACTTTGTTGAATTGACGCAGAATTTAAAAAAAATTAAAAAAAATATGATTTGCACTTCTTTTCTATGCAAAAAAATAAATAAATGGAAATAACAAAACCTACATGGGGCACAAATGAAGATGTAGCACCTTTTAAATTTTTATTTCCCGATATCTGTTGCTATAATTCATGATATATATCAGATTTTAAGTTTGTTACACTGTCAATTGCTTGTGCACAAACTATAAATAGGGGGCTTAGAGACATTTAGTAAAATAATATTTAGAGAAGAGAAAACATTCCATAGAAAATGTAGTGATTCACAGTGAGAATACAATCTTAGCATACCTCCTAAGTGTCCCTATTTAGGAGGGACAGTCCCTATTTTGAGCCTAAATTCCTGTGTCTCTTTTCTATCCTAATGTCCCTCTTTTGTAGGACCTCAGTATTCTTGGAGTGTGAATGTATTACAGAGCGTCACAGTAAATATACTCACAGTAATGGGTCTTTAAACGACAATAAATTTGCCTGTGTAAACGAGATATGTTGGTCTTGTTCTAAGTTACATTTTAGTAGCATAAATTATTATTAGTAAATCACCTAAGATTTCTCAGAACAGCTCCGCCCCTGGTCACACTTCCACTCACACCCCCAAAATTAATTTGTCCTGCTTTGTGTATTTGAAATGTTAATAGGCATGTCTTAGTGTACTCACATGGTATATAAATACTTCTGTTTGGTATACAGATGCAGCATATACCAGACCCCAACAACACACATATACTTTACATCACAATGTGATATACAGGGAGTGCCACAACTGTGTTCCAACAAAGCACCCACGTGATATTAGACAACAATTTCTATAATGCTTTGCCAGCTTGTTTATATATAAAAAAAAAATAAAAATACACCTTTCTCCAACCAGATATAACTATAGTTTATATATTTGAATGGAATACTAAATAGTTTTTGGGAGTTAAAGAAAACCTGGAGGCACCATCATTAAAGTGGTCTGTGTGCAGTGTCCCTGTCCCCTTAACTTTGCAGGTGAAAACACTGTCATTTAACCCCTTGACGACCAATGACGGTTCAGGACCGTCATCGGAAAAATCCCCTTGGGGACCGATGACGGTCCTGAACCGTCATAACGGTCTGGGAGCTACTTACCTGATCGCCGTCGGTCCCCCGTTGTCGATCAGCGCTTCTCCCGGTTCTCCGCGGCCACGTGTTCACTCGATCACATGACCGCAATAGGTGCCTGTGTATCTGCCTGCAGGAGGACCGTCTGTGCTGACAGGCAGTCTTCCTGCAAGTGAAAAATCTAAAATAAAGTTTAATATAAAAATACACTTAATTTAAATTACAAACGTTTATATACACAATATATATAATAACTATATATTGTGTGTGTGTGTGTGTGTGTGTGTGTGTGTGTGTATATATATATATATATATATATATAATCATAAATAATATGTTAAGAAAAATAAAAAGTAAAAGTAGTTTTTAATTAAAAAAAGGTATATATATGTAATTTTATTCTAACAGTATTTTGATTATATATATATATATATATATATATATATATATCTATATCAAAATACACTTAGAATGTAATGATATATATATGTATAATAAAATAATACGAAATATACATAATTAATTTCATAAATATACACGTTGACGTCAAATATATAAATATGTATATATTAAAATTCTACGTGTGTATTTATGTAATATTTTTACCTAATTAAGTAATTTTAATGATTGCAATTTGAGGGACCTGTCTGCCAACCCAGGCCGAAAGTCCAGAGAATTTAATTTGTTAGCACTGTGTTTAACCCTGTTACTTTCTATGACACCCTAAAACCTGTACACGGGGGGGAACGGTTTTACGCGGGAGACTTCGTTAAACACAAATATTAGTGTTTCAAACAGTAAAACATATCACAGCGATAATAGTCAGTGAAAGTGACGTTTTTTGCATTTTTCACACACAAACGGCACTTTCACTGATGATATTATTGCTGTGATATATTTTACTGTTCTGATACACTAATATTTGTGATCAGCGAAGTCTCCTGAGTATAACAGTACCCCACATTTAGAGGTTTTATAGTGTTTGTGAAAGTTACAGGGTCAAATATAAGGCTTGATTTTACCTTTTTTTTTTATTGAAATTTGTCAGATTGGTTAAGTTGCCTTTGAAAGCGTATGGTAGCCCAGGAATCAGAATTACCCCCATGATGGCATACCATTTGCAAAAGAAGACAACCCAAGGTATTGCAAATGGGGTATGTTCAGCCTTTTTTAGTAGCCACTTAGTCACAAACACTGGCCAAAGTTAGCGTTTTTTGTGTTTGTGACTAGGTGGCTACTAAAAAAAGACTGGACATACCCCATTTTGAATACCTTGGGTTGTCTACTTTAAAAAAATATGTACATGTGAGGTGTGATTTGGGGATTTATGACAGATAACGGTGTTACAATGTCACTATTGATAAATTTAAAATATATATATTGAAACAGCAATTTCCTACTTGTATTTATAGGCCTATAACTTGCACACACAAAAAGCAATAAAGCATGTAAACACTGGGTGTTTTTAAACTCGGTACAACATTTTGAATCTATTTAGCAGTTTTTTCATTAGCTTTTGTAGATAAGTAAAAGATTTTTCAAGTAAAAGTCCAAAAACATGTTTTTTTTTTAAATTTTTCACCATATTTTTTTTTTTTTTTAAATAAAATATATGACATGATACAAATAATGGTATGTAAAGAAAGCCCTTCTTGTCCTGAAAAAAAACAATATATAACTTGTATGGGAACCGTAAATGAGAGAGCGGAAAATTACAGCTAAACACAAACACCACAAAAGTGTCAAAACTGCTCTGGTCCTTAACATACAACATCGCAAAACAGGCCGGTCCTTAAGGGGTTAAGAGAAACTGCAATGATTACATTGCAGGGTTAAGACTGCCTCTAGTGGTTGCCTCCCAGACAGCCACTAGAGGAACTTACTGCAGTTTCATGAAGTTTGACTCAGTAAAACAACGCTGGACATCCTTCAATGCTTTCCAATGGGGAAGGCCTAATGCGCGTGCAACCAATGCTCGCCGCACATTAGGTTCCCCCATCAGGTAATGTTGGAGGAGCCTAACCCAGCACCAAGGGACCTCAACACTTCAATCAGGTGAGTGTAAAAATGTTTTTCACCCTTTATTTACCACTGGGGTGGAGGACTGGCACAAGGGAGGTGTAAGAGCGACGGGGTCAAAGGGACTACAGTTTTGTATTCCTAACACTACAGTGTTCCTTTAACATTTTGTTCCACAAGGAACATAAAAGCAAACTCAAAGCCAGAGTACAATTAACATGGAGTTAAAGTGAATGCTAAATTATACAGCCTGATTATACAGTGGTGAGAGTAAGGTTGAGATGGAGAAGAGCAGGGAAATAACATTTTCAAATTATTAGCTGTAATCAAAAATTTGTAGATGTCACTTAAAAACTCTGCAAGTTAGCTCGGAAAGCCGATTATCTAAGCAGCAGGCACATCTGTTTAATATTATAGGTCAACTGTCAACATTCTAAGTGAAGTTTTAATTCAATATTTTTCCTTTCTTGATGTTTTACCTTTAATCAATGCCTCGTGAGAGTATCAACTTTCTATAAGAAACTGTTAAATATAAAGAAATGTTATTGTAGCATGTTTATAAAATCATAGTTCCATTTTTTTCTCTCCAAAGGCCAACCACAACCTAATTATGTACAGGACATTCCAAGATTGCAATTGCTAGCTCAGTTCCCAAGCAATTTTAAACAATATCTAATGTAATGGACCTGGGTAACGCATATACCACAAAATGGTTACATTTTCAAAAGTCAGCACTGGGATATTTTGGACACGGTTTTCACTTTCATTAAACAATGGAACTTTTCCCACTAATCATTAAATGGTTTTCATCACTGTGATCTGTTTTGTTCTGCATGGCAGATATTAGCGTTTTGTGGTCTGCTTTTCTGCAAATTAAAAAGTTATTAACATAGCCTCAATATATAGCACTAGTGAGAAAGCTACAGTATTATGCTATCCCAATCTAAACCCACAAATGCTAGATTTGCATGCAATGTTCCACCGACTGTCATTTAACTTCTCCCCTATCAAAAAAACAACAAAAAAAAACTAATCAAGAAAACAAATATGCCTATTATGCTTCAGTGACCAAGAATAACATTAAAGGGACACTATAGTCACCAGAACAACTACAGCTTAATGTAGTTGTCCTGGTAAGTATAATCATTCCCTACAGGCATTTTCATGCAAACACTTTACATTGCCCCCTAGGCATACCTCCCGTAGCCACTCCTCAAATGGCCACTGGAGGTGCGCAGCACTGACGTTCAGGGTCTCAACGCTCTGCACGGAGACTCTGAATTTTCCTCATAGAGATGCATTGATTCAATGCATCTCTATGAGGAGGTGCTAATTGGTCACACCTGTGTTTGGCCCCACCCCGTCCCATCTCCTTGACAATTTCAGGCAATCCAATGCTTTCCCTATGGAAAAGCATTTGCTTGGCTAAAAATCGTAAATTCCGATGTCAGCAAGAAGGCGGTTCAAGGGTGGGGCGCAGAGCTGAAAATAAGGTACATTTTCTTATCTTTTAAGGAGGTAAAGAGGAGAGGTGGGGGGCAAGCTATCTAAATGGTGGTTTACTATATAATACTTATTCCTCCCAGAAGAATGTCATCTTCCAAAAGACAGTCATTATAAGCAGCCTCGACATAGCATCCGGTAATGTGATGGCAGACCTGCACTAAACATTGCAATTTCAGACAGCTGGGTTCACAATTAAACCGGTATGGGACCAGTTCCATTTTGACAGAATAACATCCTGTTAGTTTAACTTTAGTCAGTGAAAGAGTAGAAGTAGAATATTATATGAGTGGAATGCAAACGGACACTTCACACACCTCAGAGAGTGTGTCCTCTTTTTTTCATTTTACAAAATACATATCTCAATAGAAATTGGCACTTTTATAAATTAACCTAATTGAACTTGTATCACTCAGACAACCTGTACTGTTACTTCCTGGTTTGGTTAGCTCAGTGAAACTAAAATCAAGATGCAGCAATTGCACAGAGCACCTGCCTTGTCAAGATTTCTCATTTTAGCTGCATTGGGAAGTCTGTGATTGGACAGTCTTGACAGGGATAAAAGTGGAGGTCTTGCAAAGGCTTCTGATAAGAGATCTGCAGCTTTTGCAAGCGATTTTTAAATATACCCACAATGACAAAATGCAGCAGTAAATACATGCATGTTTTAATTGAGAGTATATCTTCAAAATAGTGTTTATTAGAACAGTGGATTGTCTCTTTAAACCCTGTATTTTAAGATGTGATATTCCAATTGAAGGATAAGGTTATGATTCTACAAATGAAGTATAAGTGGGCAAGTTTATTCCAAATATGTAATTGTGGTCTGTGTCAAAAAGAGAAAAAAAATAACCGCCATACATCACGCTATAGTGGTTTTTTTTTCAGAAATACCACATAATATTGATTAAACTGTTACTCCACCCACCATAACCACCACAGCCCAGTGTACTGGTTACAATGTTAGGAGTACTTTTTTTCCCCTCAAACAGTTTGCATCTTTTACCTGAAGATTCAATACTGTCTTCATTTAACCTTCTCTCTTTGAGAGTGCCAGGTTTTTCACTTTTAAAAAGGTTTCTCCAAAAATGAGATTCAACATATTGAAAATAAAGGGCACAAACCAGAATTGTACATATTGAAAAAATGCATGAACAATATTCTCGTAACACTTGGATGTTCTCGATTTAAAGTTATGAAAACTTTGTTACACTTCAGGCGCATTTTCACTACCATTTATAACGCATAATATGTATAATCCAATAAAACTTGTTTTCAAATGGAAGACTGAATAGTTCCATAAACCTCTGTCCAGTAGGCGTTTATAGGATATGTAAATAATAAAACTATGTGATGCTGCCATGCAAACAATAGTAGCTCTAGTGCAGCTTCCCAGAAAGCTCAGCCATGTATTTGTTTTTATGAATGCAACTATACATAACTGCACAAATGTGCATGCTCTTTTATAGAACTGTAAAAAGACAGCCTGTCTAAGAATACAAGGAAATTGCATGACAGTCACATGCCATCCAAATAACTGTAGATGTTCTATATAGAAACATGGTCTTACAGCTAGAAAGATTTGGAAATAAGAGCATTAAAACAGAGAATAAGTTGTTATTGTGCTTGCCGTATCTCTTAACCTAAAAGGCAAAGTAAGGACATAACTATACTTTCAGTAGGTTTTCCAAAATGCCTGTGATCTCAATGCTTGAATTTAAAATCTAAACAAAACAGAAAGCTCTGTCTAACTCATTAAAATTGGCAACTTATTTTAAACAATGCCATGAAACCATTATATGCCGTAACGTCAGATCGCTGTATGTAAGAAGTATCTTTCAGTAAAATGATGCCCAAATCAAACATCCAAACTATATATCTAGTGATTAAATGTACATTCATGGTTTGGAAATTTAAGACAGGAAAAATGTCTCTCCATGTAAAGTATAAGAATTAGTTCTGACGATTCTTCCCTCCCAAAGGAAATACTGGCTCCAAAAACGAAATAATAAGTTCATATTTGTAACTGCAAAACATCAGTCTGAAAGTAAAATGGGACAAATGTAATTGTTTAGAGGCCATTATGTGTATATTTTCCACTGTAAAAGGCACCAATCATGCACTAAAACACTGCTCTCATATTACCATAATCTTTGAATCATGGTTTAGCCATTACACAGTATTTACTGTTGTTAAGTAAACTATACATTTGAATAGTAATTTCTGAGAGAACTCCGTAAAATAAAGGTCAGTAATATGATGTAAATATATTATCTACTTAGTTTTATTGGCATCTATGCATAGGTTAGGCATTAGGATATTTTTCAGTAATCCATTAAAATAGCAGGCGTATTAAACGGATACGTGCTCAACTAGGAATGGTCTAGAATTGATCAGGCAATTGCACATTTGAGAACAAAATAATCAGGATGGAAGCAGAGTCTGGAGAATATTTCCTATTCACTTCTAATAGTTTGTCCTCAGAGTTAAAAAAAAATAAAAAATAAAAATATATATATTAATGTGCATTGATGTACTGATAGCAATATTAATCCCACTCACTGCCGAGCCAGGGTCCAGTGCGGAAGACAATTCAGCACTTTATTGGTGCCTTCAGTAAAACACATTTTAAATTTTGTGATAGCCCTTTAAATCATATTATTGTCCTTTTTCAGCCAACTTTCCACTCTTAAAATATATTCTGGTGTATAAATATACATTTGTGTGCAGAAAAATATGCAAATTATAATGAAATACATAGCTAGAAAATGTTTAGAAAATAAAAAGCAAATAATTTCACTAATGTATTCCATACTGCATGATATAATCTTTTTGCTATGAGTAAACAATGTATAGGAGCCAAGAATGAAAGCAAGGAACTTTGAGCATTTTATTACCTATTTATTACTCCAAACGGGAGCATATGTAATCAGGTTATCATAAATAGGATATCATAATGCATACTTTGGCTTGTCATTTGATAGAACCATATTGTTTACTGGTATATATTACAAAAATAAATAACTTAAAAAAAAAATAAAAAAATAGAACATTTGAAGTCCTGTACAAACACATAATATTATAAAGTGAAATTTAAGAATTTGTTCGTTTAATGCCTACAGAGCAGATGCATCTATTGGCTAACATTTGACATTCCAGTTCTTTTTGGCAAGCTACACATAAGAGGAAACAAACCACAACATTGTCAAAAAGTGTCAAGGTTTAGTCAACAGTTCTACAGTGTCTTTAACTGTAACTGCCATTAGGTTTGACAAAGACCTGATCAGGTCAAACCATTAGCAGGTCCACTGCAGATGGTGGAATAAATGTCACTGTGAATTAAATTTGCGGGATCATGAATTGTTTATAAAGGTTCCTTAAGTTAAGATATTTAGGGGGGGAAAAAAATGTAACTCAGTCCTGTCATATGCATCATGGTCCATCAGAGTACATTTTCCATAAGCATCTCAGACTAATCTCGCGATCAGAGACGCCAGGACTTAGTGTGCGTTAGGCAGCAATTTACAGTCTTGTCTAACAGCCGTTGAAATTTTATGTTAAACTATAGTGTAAACAATGTTCTACTCTGGTTCCTAGAAATAATTTCATGCTTAAGCCACAATACTTAATTACAGCACAACTTCACAAAAGCAGCATGTGTTCTATAAAGAGGGAGAGATCGGCTCACAACAAAAAGCATTAAGAGAGAAAAAAAGGAGAGAAAAAAAAAAAAAAGAAAAATCTTCCAGACAGGATGTCTCTAAAAGGAAAGATGCAGAGGTTCCGGAAGACATCAAAGCGGAGCGGAATCCCCTATTTAATCAGATCCCACTTGAGATTTAATTTGAACCATAAGGAACACATGGGTCTCTTCGCTGAAATTCTAATACAATTGGTCACACACCAGAAAAATAAAGCAATTTACCGCATTGACTAGAGAAGCTCAAATGGGTTAAAAAAAAAAAAAAAAGCCTTATTACTATATATTTTTGAAATTATATTCTGTGGAGTTATTGACAATATAGACACTGGTGCAGTTCCTGTCCCAAATCTAAAACACTGCAGTTAAACCCCTAAATCAATATTCTAAAAACCTATAAAGGTTAGAAGACACTTTTAGAAGAGAATTAAACTGGGAACTGTGACTTTACTAGAAGTTAAACCACTGAATAAACCCCCCCCCCCCACATAATAGTGTCCTTTTAAACTGTGTTTTTGTGTTATTCCAGATATATATTTATGTCATGTTTAGGTGCATTTCTGCCATGTGAATTGCCCTTTTAAAGAACACATGCCCAATAGTTAAAGGGGCACTATAGCCACCAAAACAACTTTAGCTCAATTAAAGTGGTTTTGGTGTATAGAACATACGCCATGCAGTCTCATTGCTCAATTCTCTGCCATTTAGGAATTAAATCACTTTGTTTATGTAGTCTTAGTCACAGCTCCCTGCATGTGCTTTACACAGTTTTCCTAAACACTTCCTGTAAAGAGACACCTAATGTTTAAACTTCCTTTATTGCAAATTGTTTAATTTATCATTTACCTCCTGCTCTGCTAGCAGCTTGCTAGACCCTACAGAGGAGCCCCTTGGTATGCAATTAAAGATCGATTTACAGAGTAATAAATAAACTTTTAAAGTAAGTTACATCTGACTGAAAATGAAACAATTACTTTTCATTGAAGGCTGTGTCAGTCACAGTCAGGGGAGGTGTGGCTAGGGCTGAGTAAACAGAAACAAAAGTGATTTATCTCCTAAATTGCAGTGAATTGAGCAGTGAGACTGCATGGGCATGAAAAAAAAACTGCTTCATTAAAGGGAAACTCCAGTGCCAGGAAAACAATCCGTTTTCCTGGCACTGCATGTCCCCTCTCCCTCCCACCCCCCAATCCCCAGTTGCTGAAGGGGTAATGTCCCACATCGCTGCTTCTTCCTCTGCCGCCGCTCCTCCCAGTGATTGTGTTGGCCAGTGGGCGAGACTGATGCACATTTGCGGCAATACCGCGCATGCGCATTAGAGCTCCCCATAGGAAAGCATTGAAAATACTTTTCAATGCTTTCCTATGGGGAAATAAGCAACGCTGGAGGACCTCACACAGCGTGAGGACGTCCAGTGACGGTCTAGCACAGATTTCCTGTGCTAGGGACACGGAAGTGCCCTCTAGTGGCTGTCTACTAGACAGCCACTAGAGGTGGAGTTAACCCTGCAAGGTAATTATTGCAGTTTATGAAAAAACTGCAATAATTACACTTGCAGGGTTAAGAGTAGTGGAAGTTGGCACCCAGACCACTCCAATGGGCAGAAGTGGTCTGGGTGCCTGGAGTGTCCCTTTAATTTAAAGTTGTTTTGGTGAGTATAGTCTCCCTTTAAATAACAAATTATGTTATGGTTTAGATCATGTGACAGGCTTTTCCTTTCATTTTATTACTGTTTTATGTCTAATAAGATTGTTTGGCTCTTTGTTTATTTTTACAATATGGAACATGGCTGGAATAACCAAATGCTTTAACAAAAGAAGTGGTGTTTACATGAATTTGGTCATATACTGCAATTATGTTAGTGATTCATAAGTTCTCAAAGCTAAAACAGTAAGCTTTTTACCCATCTCTCCAATTATTAGTATTCAACTTCGATTTTGTGCGGTCTCAAATACTTATATATGCATGTGTGAACTGTCTATTTAAATAGCACATGCACAATACTTAAAGAATAATTTTATAGTTTATATCATGTGCCTGACTGAATTTTATTGCTTTCTGATATGGTTTAAAGGGACACTATAGGCTTCCAGACCACAATCTTAATGGATAGGCTGACACTCAGTGTGGGATAAAAAGGTAAGTAAACGACCTTTTTTACCCTAAATGGCAACGAGGACACTAACGTTAAAAATACACATTTGTGTTCCTTTAATATGCCTCAATATATGCTTTAGAGTTTACATGTAATGCCATACAGCAGGTATGCATTAGGGATCGACCAATATTTTTTTTTAGAGTCAATACCGACGACGACTATTGGTTGTCTTTCGTTGAAATTGTTGATAACTGTACATTTAACATTGTATTCCTAGCACTAACTCTCCCTCACCTGCCTTCTTTGCACCCCCCTCCCCCACAACTTAAAATACCCTTACTGTAATTACCATATACAAGTGCCGATGTCACTTCGAGATGGATTGACAGTCTGCCCTTTTCTGACATCACTCGATGGGAGGTGGGGGTGGAGGCGGCCCCCCACTTACCTTCAAGGCTTAAACTGTTCTCTAACGGATTAACCTCAAAAGTAGCCTCCAGCACCGATCTCAACTCCCCTCATGCAGCATTTGGCTTCTGAAATTTCAGTTTCAGAAAGCACGGAGTGCCGTCGGGCAGGGACATCACAAATTTGCCGAGAGCAGTCAACTGACACTCTCAGCCAATCAATGACTCCCTATTCACAAGACTGGCTTATAAAAATACTTACCTTTTCAAAGACAGTTTGCTGAATGGGGAGTCACTGATTGGTGGCACTCAAACTGAAATTTCAGAAACCGGACGCCACCGGTGGTGAAGAGGAAGTTTAGATAGACGCTTGAGGTACCTTTGGTGTTAAACCGTTCAAGAACAGTTTGTCCCCAGAGTATAAGAGTGTGCCTGGGAGCCTCTTGGCACCATAATTTAATTTAGATGAAGTTGTTTTGGTGCCTGGAGTGCCCCTTTAACTAGTGGTCAGATGCTTCCATAGAGATTACCATATAAACCTGTTTTTTCAGGGCACTGGCTTTAGATAGTGCCAATTTTCAGCAAAATTTAGCAGTGGGTAAACAGCAGATACTACCCAATAGTGAGCAACTGGTCCGTAAAGTACTGAGAAGACTGGAAACAAGACTTATGTTACGTGTTGATCTACAAGTACTTTTGTTCATGAAAAAATAATCAATAACCTGTTAAGTGAATTCATTATGTTCATGCATTTAAGTTGTACCAACAGCTGAACTGCATATTAAGCTGCCTTTATACACTAGGACTAATTGTATATGCACATCTCTCCCACGGAAAACAATGGCAGTGCCAAGATCTGCTGAGAATTACCATCCTCTACCTGGTCTGTGCTGAGCCAAAGAATCTGCAACAAACAATATATATTTGCAGGAAATTAAAAAGTAAATTGGAAAATGTTGATTCGGAAAATTTCTACAACTCAACTATAGTCATAGCCTGCCCATTTTAGTCTGACTTTTGCAGTTCAGATTTTAATCACAATTTTTCTGTTAAATGATTAAATCAGATGTTTATTCAATAAACTTCTAACTGTGGAGGAGTATTAACAAGGCAATTGAAAACCCTAGTTTAAAATAGCCAAAAAAAAAAAATCAGGTTTTTAGTGTATTCTCTCCATAATACATTTAAAAAACACTCTGGTCACCATATCAACTTTGTCTAAAGGCCCCAGACACCTTTACCTTAATGTGTTAAACCGTTCTCGGAAGCTGCTGAGTGGCGTATAGTCACAGTTGGCTGCTCTAGCCAATCAGCAGCATCCATGCCCCACGGCCCCCCACACGTGGCAGCCTTTGGGGCTAAGCCATTACGTTAAGGTAATAGAGCACCTGGGTGCCTCCTGGCAACATCATAACTTTGTTTAGAGGTATACAGGGTTATTTAATAAAGAGCAAAAAGCTGGGAATTCAAAGTAAATTTCAAAATTTAGGCCAAATGTGCAGAATTAGAAAAATTGTTATAGTCAATTGCTTTAAATTTGGACTTACATTTAAAATTCACCTTGAATTCCCAGCAATAACCCTGAAAGTGTAATACAGCATGGAGTACCTCTTTAAGAAACAGTAAGATAATGTACTTTAGAAATACATTTTTAATCTGTGTATGAATAAAGGAGAAAAAAAAACCCACAACACGAGTTAACTTTTGTTTAATAATTTTATTTTTGCTAAAATTAAAAGATAAAATGGTAGGTTAAGATATCTTTTTACTGGAACTGCAGAAAGTATGCTTACTGTTTGGATGAGAAAATATTGGTAGCATTTTGTGCCTGCACGCCTTTATTTGTTGCATATAAAGTGCCATAGTGATATAAATGAATGTAGTCTAAGTCAAGTTTAACACATTATTCTAAAATAGATTACTGTATCTAAATATTGTATAGGATGACTGCGGGAGCACCAACAATCTTTTAGTAACATAAGCAATAACCCAAAGTTCTAACAAATGACGCAAAGCTATTCAAAGATTTCACTGGGAACGCAATCCAGCCCTTAACACAGTACACGATTCTCAATAACTAGGACAATCTGGTGCTCCAACCTTCTGGTTACAACGGTGATTATTTTAAATTTTAGTAACCATGATAAATCTGTATTGTCTTGATAGGCATTGTCATGTTAATGACAGCTATGAACATTTGACCTCTCATGATGCAGCACATAGAAACTCAACACTTCCTGGTTGAGTAACTTTTTTTATTTATTCACCTAATGAAGCAGTATGTTGGTGGAGGGGACTGCTTATACAGCTCTTCTTTTTGCTTTTATTTCCTGTTCATAATTTTGAATGTCTATCATTACTACAACAATCTCACTCAACGTTTGTTTAGATATGTTTAATGTCAATTTTCTTTAATGTCTCAATAAAAACTCCAAAAACAAACAAAAAACAAAACCCCAAAAACTATGAATGGCCAAGCTCAGCACAAACAATGAAGTGTCTGGTAATTCTCGGCAGATCCTGGAGCTTCCAATGTTCAGTATTGGCAATGCTGTGTATATTCACATTAGCAGCAGGGCAGCATGGTATAGTATTGCTGTAGGGCGGTATAGTATTGCTGTAGGGCGGTATAGTATTGCTGTAGGGCGGTATAGTATTGCTGTAGGGCGGTATAGTATTGCTGTAGGGCGGTATAGTATTGCTGTAGGGCGGTATAGTATTGCTGTAGGGCGGTATAGTATTGCTGTAGGGCGGTACTGCTGTGTATGCAGTGTGGTATTGCTGTAGGGCGGTACTGCTGTGTATGCAGTGTGGTATTGCTGTAGGGCGGTACTGCAGTGTGGTATTGCTGTAGGGCGGTACTGCAGTGTGGTATTGCTGTAGGGCGGTACTGCAGTGTGGTATTGCTGTAGGGCAGTACTGCTGTGTGGTACTGCTGTAGGGCAGTACTGCTGTGTGGTACTGCTGTAGGGCAGTATTGCTGTAGGGCAGTATTGCTGTAGGGCAGTATTGCTGTAGGGCAGTATTGCTGTAGGGCAGTATTGCTGTAGGGCAGTATTGCTGTAGGGCAGTATTGCTGTAGGGCAGTATTGAGCAGTATTGCTGTAGGGCAGTATAGGGAAGTATTGCTGTAGGGCAATCCCTCTCACCCTGTTTAGTAATGCCGGGGCTAGAGTGAAGTCATATTCCGGCTCCCTGCCCTATACTGCTGTAGGGCAGTATAGGGTAGTATTGCTGTAGGGCAGTATAGCTGTAGGGCAGTATAGCTGTAGGGCAGTATAGCTGTAGGGCAGTATAGCTGTAGGGCAGTATAGCTGTAGGGCAGTATAGCTGTGTATGCAGTGTGATATTGCTGTAGGGTAGTATTGCTGTGTATGCAGTGTGGTATTGCTGTAGGGTAGTATTGCTGTGTATGCAGTGTGGTATTGCTGTAGGGTAGTATTGCTGTGTATGCAGTGTGGTATTGCTGTAGGGTAGTATTGTTGTGTATGCAGTGTGGTATTGCTGTAGGGTAGTATTGTTGTGTATGCAGTGTGGTATTGCTGTAGGGTAGTATTGCTGTGTATGCAGTCCAGCTGTTTGGGTGCACTGTAATGCAGTGACGCTGTAATGGCAGTGGTGACAGTGTAATGGCAGTGGTGGCAGGGTAATGGCAGTGGTGGCAGGGTAATTGCAGTGGTGGCAGGGTAATTTCAGTGGTGGCAGGGTAATTTCAGTGGTGGCAGGGTAATTTCAGTGGTGGCAGGGTAATTTCAGTGGTGGCAGGGTAATTTCAGTGGTGGCAGTGTAATTTCAGTGGTGGCAGTGTAATTTCAGTGGTGGCAGGGTAATTTCAGTGGTGGCAGGGTAATTTCAGTGGTGGCAGGGTAATTTCAGTGGTGGCAGGGTAATTTCAGTGGTGGCAGTGTAATTTCAGTGGTGGCAGTGTAATTTCAGTGGTGGCAGTGTAATTTCAGTGGTGACAGTGTAATTTCAGTGGTGACAGTGTAATGCAGTGGTGACAGTGTAATGCAGTGGTGACAGTGTAATTTCAGTGGTGACAGTGTAATGCAGTGGTGGCAGTGTAATTGCAGTGGTGGCAGTGTAATTTCAGTGGTGACAGTGTAATTTCAGTGATGTACACTGGCTCTCCCTCCAGGTACCAGCTGATGGCAGGTGTTTCTCTGTACTCACCACTTCTCGGGCTTTGCCGGTGAACTCCCCCCTTTGCCGGTTCCGTCTCAGTATGTCGGTCTCGGGCAGGGACACTCCGAGCGCTTTGTTCCGTGTTTTCACGGTTTTAACGCTGGCTCGGAAAAGTAATGTGATGTCAGCCGCCATCTTTCCACGCCGGCTTCAGCTGCCACGCCGCGTCATCACAGGGTGCAGCTGCAATACGCGTCCGCCTGCTACAGCGAGCCGGCCACTACCGTTCCGCAGCGCATGCGTTCCCAGCTTGGAAAAGAGTGAAACCAGCTCTGATTGCAGAGCTCAGCAGACTGACACTGTGTATATTGTAGGCAATGGGGTTGCAAGTGAATCCAAAACGTATTTTTTTTACTTTGTATCTGTACAAAAATAACAAATATTAATGAGTGTAAATTAGCTACAGGAATAGTTCAATCACATGTGAATTGTAGGAAAACCTAATTTTGGGCCAACACTGACCTTTTGTTTCCCCCCCAATTTGGCTATTTTGGCTTACAATTTCTAATTCACATTGAATTTAGAATTTACGCTTAAAGGATCACTATAGGGTCACAAACATGTATTCCTGACCCTATAGTGTTAAACCCACCATCTAGCCCCCCTAGGCCCCTCATGCCTCTATAAATATAGTACAAATCTTACTGCATTCAAGCCAGAAGCTGTAACTCTGCATGCTGTTAGACTCAGAAAAACATGCAGTCTGCTGACATGTGGTGTCCTGATCCAATCATAATGCGTCCCAATAGGATTGGCTGAGACTGACAAAGAGGCAGATCAGGGGCAGAGCCAGCATGATTCAAACACAGCCCTGGCCAATCAGCATCTCCTCATAGAGATGAATAGAATCAATGAATCTCTATGAGGAAAGTTCAGTGTCTGCATGCAGAGGGAGGAGATACTGAATCACAGGATGCTGTGCACAGTGCTGCCCTGTGCTCTGCTGACAGCAGATCTGAGTGGATTGAGGAGTTTTATGCCTCAATCAATTTGGAAGTCCCTCTGGTGGCATTCAGAGTGACTGCAACTGGAGGTGTTCCTAGCTTTCAATGTAAATACTGTATTTTCTCAGAAAATACAGTGTTTACATGAAAAGGCTGCAGGGAGCTATAGTTCTCACCTGAACAACCTCATTAAGCTGAAGTTGTTCAGGTGACTATAGTGTCCCTTTAAAGCGGCACTGTCATGCCGAACTTACCTTTCCCCAATCGAATCCTCTTCTCTCCCTCTCTCAGCATCTGTTCTTCATTTCTTCCTGTCTGCTCTAGTTTTCTTTAAAACATAAGACAAATGTGCTTAATTTCCGGTGGTCATAAAATTTTTCCCACAATTCTTACCTTTCTTCGCTGTTCCCGCGATGCTTCCTTTTACTTTTCCCGAACATCCCGTCACTTAGACAGAACGCTGACGAAACTGCCGAATTGCGTCCTAACAGAATGAGAACAGTTTCTCCATTCATGTTAGGACGCAATTCTGGACTTTGTTCTGATCGGAATTTCATTTGAATGAATGAAAATCCAATCCTATCCGTGCTGCGGCTGCATCTTGCCACGGTATTAGGGAGTATCTACCAAAAGGCTGAAAGACCTAAACTGGTATAACCAGAGATATGATCACCTGTGGCAGAACATAATATGCACCCCCATCCCACATGTACTCTGTTCCTCCCTCCCCCTAGGTTGTAAGGCTAATTCAACACATGTAGAGACTATAATATTTGTTCATAAAGTATATTACGATTTTTAAGAATTAACACTTCTTATCGCAATGGAAAGAAAGGTACTGATGAATATACATTTAAATGTATATATGTATGTACATGTGTATTTATTTGTATGTAGTGTTAGCATTGAAACAGTAGTGTACTTGTGTTTAGTGTTTGTATGTACTGTTGGTGGTTGATTGCTGATGGAGAATTACTTATTTTACCTATGCAATGCTTAGTGAATATTCCCCTAGAGCTATGAATAAATATATGCATTAACCTAAAGATGTATTGCATACTGAGACGTGGATTTAACAACATATATTATCCTGTATCTATAAATACCCGGACAGGTCTTCCTCGATGGTTTGTTGGTGTGAGGGAGGGCAAGGAAAAAGAGGTGAAGCGCTAATTAAAGGTGTAATTACATTTATTGTGTTTTTTTTTTTTTAAAGCCCAACCAGCCTCCCTACCATTAGGAAAGATGGTGCGAGTCCTCTCCCTGGGGTCCAGTGAGGATCTTCTCTCTGGAGTCCAGGGGGGTTCCTTTACTTTTCCAGGTCCTCACACTGCTCCCTCTCGCCCTGTTTAGTAATGCCGGGGCTGGAGTAAAGTCATATTCCGGCTCCCGGCATCATCACAGAGAGCGCAGGAAAGAGCAGAGATTAGTGCTCCCTCTCTGCCGCTGCATCCTGCCTCCTTCCCCCATTATATCTCGGCAGAGGAGGCACCTATGATCCAGGTAAATAGGCGTCTACTCTGCCTGAATGAATAAGTGCTCCCTCTGCCAGTCAGCCACCTCCTGGGTCCCCTGGGATTGGCCCGCTCCTCCTGATGCCATCTCCGATATTTGTGCCTGGTGAGCCGTACCGTCTGCACCCCTGTAGTTATGCTACTGATAGTAGGAGTTTGCATGTGTAGCATTTCTGCTTGAAATATTGCATATCCAGAGATATAATCAGTTTTGTGCTGAGGGGCTAGTTACAACCCCAGCACTTTTGACTTAGATAGCCCAGAACTCTATACTGGGCTGCCTAATATCAATTCTCAGCAAAAAATTATGTCTGTCGTCAACAACAACTGCATCCTGATAACAGATGTAATGAGCGTGTTCTTTCCTCTGTGTAAATGCAGGGAGCGCCCACTAGAGGCAGTCTTAACTCTTTGAATTCTCTGAAACCAAGGGGACAGGGTCACTGGACCCAGACCACTTCAGTGAGATGAGGTGTCTGGAAGCCTATAGAATCCCTTTAAAATTAGTATCTTTAAAGGTGGACAGATACTTTTTTATTATTTATTTTAATTTTATTCATGATATTTGATTATTCTGATTATATGCCGTTAATTATTTTTGAATTTATGTTTGAACACTGTGATTTTGGTCTGAACATTTTTTTGTGTTTTTATATTTTATGCGACGTTAATGTTATTTTAAGATAGTGCAGTTTAATTTAGAATGTCTTATCTCCTGCTCTAATAGCCTACTAGAGCCTGCAGTGTTCTCCGGCATTATTATTATTATTACTGGCATTTATAAAGCACCAACAAATTCCGAAGCACTGTACAATTGGGAAAAAGACAAACACAATAAGAACAGACCGATACAACAGGTAGAGGGCCCTGCCCGTGAGCTTACGATCTAAAGGTTGATGTGATTAAAGTTCAATTTACAATATTGTAAAGCGCTGTAGAATCAGTTGGAGCTATATAAATGCTAATAATAATAATAATTTACAGAGCATGAAATAAAAAACTTCTAAAGAAAGTTACATATTTTTTTCATGCAGGCAAGCTAGCTATTAACAGTGCAAGAGGTAAGACATTCTAAATTAAACAGAATTTGCAATAAAGGAAGTGTAAACATTAGATGACTCTTTACAAGAAGTGTTTAGGGAGGCTGTGTAAGTCACATGCAGGAAGGTGTGCCTAGGGCTGCATAAACAGAAACAAAAGTGATTTAACTCCTAAATAACAGAGAATTGAGTAGTAAGGCATCAGGGATATGAGCTATACACCGAAGCGTCTCCATTAAGTTAAAGATGTGTTGATGCCACAGTATCCTTGAATGTTTCTGAGTTCTGTCAGGCAAGTATGAAAATGCTGGATTGCAGTATGTGGTCCATGGACCCCAAGTATGAAAAACCACAACCTAGATGCCAAAGTAACTACCATAATTAGTTTCAAGGTTTGTGTCCTCATATTGCCAGCAGTAGAGGCAGTACCTTCAAACCCTATCCCACAGCATAGTTATCAACAATCTTTTTTTTAATGACAGGTCCATGTTTTTTGACTTATGTTCCAGGACATGTTCTGCGGGTGAAGTGCTTCATGGGTGTGAAGTGCTCCTTTACACTGACCTACTGGTATCACATTTCTACCTACCAAACTGGATTTGATATGGTCCTCTAAACGCTAGTAACACCCCTAGTCCCAATATCCCATAACCCACTTGTCTTACCTGGCAAGTGAGTTCTCCGATCTCTTATGACAAGTGGAAAATCATATCTAATTTTAATGCACAAGGCAAAAATTCTACCTTTAGATACATTGGTACAAAACAGGAAGCCAACAGAACCACTGCACTATCAATACCTTGATATGTGTCACTCACTTTTTAAACCTTACAT
Organism: Pelobates cultripes; assembly: GCA_933207985.1. Lineage (NCBI taxonomy): Eukaryota > Metazoa > Chordata > Amphibia > Anura > Pelobatidae > Pelobates > Pelobates cultripes. The sequence continues at coordinate 49,271,217 of OW240917.1, read as the reverse complement.
TGCACAGGTAATAGGTTCTTCAACATACACTAAGTACGAGGCTCTGTGTGTTGATCCTAAACCTGTCCGTAATTGCCTCTCTGTATTTTGGGCTCTAGTGGGAGAGGTAGCGGAAAAAGGTGTCCTGTCTTTCGCTAATTCTTGGGCCAATGATGTGGGTCAAGTACTTACAGACAAAGAGTGGGGCAGGATATTCTCAAATGCATGCCTCTTCAGGAGACCCCACAGTGCAATTAGTAAACTATAAGTTATTGAGCAGGTGGCACCTCACTCCTCAGGTTCTACATGCAGGTTCTAACACATCCTGGCAGTGCTGGAGATGCCAGGAGAAGATATTTGGTGGTTTTGCTCTAGAATCCAACCCTACTGGATCCGTTTCCCTAAAATCATTTGTATTTCATCATGCATCCACCTCTATGAATAACTACACAAGATCTCTAGTATCTCGTTCATTAAACACACCACAAAAAAAAAAAAAAAAAAGAAGAAAATAAGTGTTCATTTAAAGGGTAATTTTAGGGTAATCCTGCTCCAGGCTGAAGTTCAGCATTATTTGTTGACTGTCCCTGTTTTACTGTTTGCATGCTAGTGAATGTTAGCTATCTAGAATACTATATATATTCTTAGAATATGAGCAAAATGTAAAATAGACATTAACATGGTTTAATTTGGAAAATATTAGAACTTTGGCATAATTGGTACAGTTAAATGAAGATTACTTCAAGAGTCGACTTGACACTTTATTAAAAAAACAAAAAACAAATACCGGTATTTAATCTTTCCCATTGTGGGCATATTTATATTTTATGCTTGATAGTCTTTTGGGAGTTCTGGTCAATGTTGCATGAGAACAGTTTTTCATAGCCTATCATCCAGCCCCCTGCCTTGACAGAGCCCTCTTTGTTTCTGCATAAGAGATTCTACACACTTAAGATCAAAAGTAAAAAGTTATCAGTTCCTCTCTCTGTAAGCTGCATTGAAGTCAAACATCTGACAAGAACTAAGAAGCTTTACATTTTGGAAAGATCAAACTTGTATGAATGAATCTGACACAAAGACAAAAAAATATAATTTGATAACTATTATATAACAGAGGAAGAAATTGCTGTGTGGCATTCCGCATTGCCCTTATTGAAGAAGGGTGGCAAGCTGGAGGCCTACTGCCTCTTTTAATTATTGGGTTAGCTTAGCCAGCTGTGAAGGCCTCTGGGTCATGAGTCTGTTTGCTAATGACACTGCAGATAAAACCGCTATGTATATTTGGAACCCTGGCTCAAGATATTTATTTCTGGACATAGCAAGCTTTAGTTGTAAATTAATCTTTTAGAGGTACCATATGTCAAATAGCACCAGACTAAAGGAAATTAGGCTAAAATGTCAATTAATTGAGAGCATTTCTTCAAAAGATGACACCCTGGCATGACTTGTGATGTGAAAAAGGTGCTCTTGCAATGTTCAAAGCACCATCATAAAACTAACTGTGACATATATTTTATGCCCGCTTAACCATTCCAAAACAAGCCATTATATATTTACACGAAGGCATGTGGTTTGTATTTTCTGTAAGAAAAATAAATTAAATTGCCATGGTACATCCAAAGCTTGTGGCAATGGCGAGTATACAATTTGATGATAAGTAAATATCTAGAGAGAAAAGGCATCCCTGCGGTTATGGGAATGGACTTTGGAGTGGAAAAACGCAATATAAGAAGCAGTTTAACCTTGAATGACACTGCGTCTGTAGGCTGAAATAAACAAAAAAAATGTTATTCAATAAAGTGTGAATTGTTAGGAATTTAAAGTTAACTTTAGCAATTTGAAAAAAATATCTATAATTTAAGTTCAGCTATTTTGGCCATTCACTGTGGAGTATATTCCTGGAGTTCTGTTATAGCATAATGATTTTCATCGTTAGTATGCAAGGATACAGGTAGGTAATATGTGAATGTGTGCCTATTAGGAATATATAAGCACATATATGTACTTCCCCCACCGTTAAAGGGATATTCTAAGCACCAGAACCAGTACAGCTTAATGTAGTGGATTTGGTCCAAAGAGACTGTTCCTGCATTTTTTTCTAATAAAAGGCAGTGTTCACATTGAGCTGCAAGAACACCTATAGTGGTGCTTCCTGTTGCAGTCCTGCAATTTTTGCATGACCAAGTTTTGGTATCTTCATGCTAATGAATCTCTATGAAGAGATGCTGATTAGAGCAGTTCAGTTAATACTGTGCATGCACAATGGTCCTCCAATGCTTCCCTATAAGTAATGATGAATGGTAAAGTGGCAGACACAGCGAGACCAGTGCAGCAAGAGAGAAAAAAAAAAAGTGAAAACTATTTATTTAGTGGATACAGAGAGGGTGTTTATTCTACATAGCTCAGACATCACTCTAATATCACAAATACAGGTTGTATCTCTAATGTTAAATAACTGTAAAAGGCACATGATCACATTATAAAAAGCTATACTAATTAAATTACCTGATTTTACTATTTACATGACGTAACGTCATGATTTTATTAAAGGGACACTATAGACACTCAGACCACTTCGGCGCAATGAAGTGGTCTGGGTGCCAGGTCCCTCAGGTTTTAACCCTTCAGATGTAAACATAGCAGTTTCAGAGAAACTGCTATGTTTACATAGCAGGGTTAATCCAACCTCTAGTGGCTGTCTTCCTGACAGCCGCTAGAGGCGCTTCTGCGACGCTGGTTGCGAAAATCGCATTCAGCGTGGAGAACGTCCATAGGAAAGCATTGAGAAATTATTTCCTATGGACTATTTGAATGCGCGCGCGGCACTTGCCACGCATGCGCATTCCGCTCCACTCGGGAGCTGACGTCGGCGGAAGAGGAGCCCGGTGCTGGATTAAAGTAACTAATTTGGAACAAAGTTGTGTAAGAGATAAAGAAATATTATATTGCCATGACTCTAGAAAGTTGAAGACAAGGGATACGTCCCAAAGACAAGAATAACGAGGCAAAGGGGGTCGAGGAAAAACAGACTCCACAAAGGAGTTGACAAACAATGGTGTAACGCCCGATAGGGATTCCATCAATGCCATGGTGTCCGGAGGAAAGCTCAGAGCGGTAAAGGTTGACCGTGCATTACACTTTCCCTGCCTCAAAAACAGGGATAAAGAAATGCAGGATGGATGTTAAAGAAGCCAATAAGGGATCCAGATCTCTCTCCAGGCACCAGCCATCCCATGCATTCCAAGCAGATTTATAAGCTTGTCTCGTGCTGGGTGCCCATGCGCTCTCGAGAAGTCTGAGAGTTGATTGCGAAACTCGTTTCGTAGCCAGAGCCTTCTGGTCTCAAGCTGATAAAACAAGAGAGTTGAGCATTCAATCAAGAATCGAAAGATCTATTCCGAAAGGTCCATGATTTCCTTGACCAAAGGGTCCAGACAACAGGGCTTGAGTCCTACAGGAACGCGTGGGAACAGCGTTCCTGCACTTTTTCTACAGCTGGAATGCCCTTCCCGTTAGTAATCCTGCAGGACCTGCCCTTTGTTCTAACCCAATAGTACACTTCCAATGCAGGACACGGTGTGCTGTGTTTTGAGCGTCTCTGGTGGAAACACGTTCTGAGCACACCGGGTTCCGCCTTCTTCCAGGAAGTAATCTGTGCTGCGGGGAAGATGCTGTAGTGGGAACGGAAGTGGCCTGGAGTGGAGCACAGCGACGATGAAAAACAAATTTGATGCTTGAGTTGCAGCCCCGCAGCCCTGAGTGAATGTGTGTTCACCACATGTGATAACAACACAATGGAGGAAAGGACTCCAACAACACATACATAATGTGTATACTGAGTCCAATTCACTGCTGCCACCAGCATACATACCCATTATTGTCACTTATGAGATGTACACTGGACAAATAGCTGCTCTGCACCAAGCTGATAAAACAAGGGAGTTGAGAATTCAATCAAGAAGCGTAAAGATCTGTTCCCAAAGGTCCATGATTTCCGTGACCAAAGGGTCCAGACACCAGGGCTCGAGTCTGGCAGGAACGTTTGGGAACGGGGAGGGCTATTATTAGTGGGGATAGCCCTGCTTTAAAAGATTTTTTTTTTTAAAGTCAATTCACTTGAAAAAGGTTTTGCACAAAAACTGTATTATTGTATTTATGGTCCCTTTGCGCCACAATCATCATATTGAGCTGTAGTAATTATGGTGCTTAGGCTGCCCCTTAAGGCATAACAAACAGACATCTTTTGTCGATAACAGCCATTTCGCCCATGATCATGTAGCACTTTTTGTACAGTAAAACAATGCTAGTTCTTGGCATGCCAATGGTGGCATTGTGGTTTCACTCTGATGTTTGTTTCTGTGTTAATGGAAACCAAGAATGCATCCCCGCTACATTTATAGTAAATAAAAACCCTTGTGTTTAAGAAACTGTGTGATCCCATAGCTGTGAAATTTGCCATAGAATTGCTGGCCTGATTCTGTCCGGTTTATAGACTGCAAAAGCAAACAAAGACGGGGAATAAAAAACACTAACTCAAAGAAAATAAATAAATAAACTGGGCTATTTTCCTGCCAAACATGGTTTGAGTCTTTAGCATCTGATTTCACGGATTGACTAAAGACAGATATCAAAATATGGGATGAATAAAAATGCCTACGACTCCTTCATAGTTCAGTGTTAAATTTAACCATACATGGCATGACAAAAAAAAACAAATGAGGGAAAAAACACACTACTGTCCAACAATGTGATTAGGCTGTTTGTTTTAAATCAGCAGCATTCGGAGAAGCTGATAAAATAAACATACTCAACTTTGGCAAACTATTGCAAGGTAGCCATTCTTGGCATTCCCATTTGATAACCGTTTTGATTTCAGAATTGTCCTCAAAACCAAACAGAGAGAATGTGAATTGCCAAGGGTTGATTTAATATGCCAACATTTTGGATCAGCAATTTGCAGTTCTGCTATTCACGATCTAAGAAAAAGCAAGAAAAAACATAAATGCAATGCCTTGTTCCTTTTTGTCTTATGTTTATTTATTTATTTTTATTATTTTTTTGTCATAAGAAAGTGCTTATCCTTCTTAAGCTCTATGAACAGGGAGTGGACCGTATAATTGTATACAGAGTTATGGATACTGTGAGGTTAAATATCCCTGTTCTAATCTCAAAAGCATTATGGCTTTAGGCCAAAGCAAAATTAAATAGCCCCCTCCCTTGAGGGCATATCCAAAGCTAATCCACAGTGCCACTGTTTAGACCCTGTAGCACTGTATATCTCACTCTATTTCTGACTTTATCTCCTCTAAAATAATTTAATTCTATTTCTCTAACTCCAAACTTCTCTTACCCACCATGTGTCATTCTATCCCCATATCTATCCACACTCTTTAGTGATCTTTCCTAAGCCCCTTTCCTCTTACCATCTTACTTGTAACGGAGCTCGTGTACCTCCGCCAAGTTCACTTCCTTGCTGCCACAGGGAACTCTGGAGAACTTCAGACCCAGTTGCCAAAGCTTGAACTCTTCCACCCGACGAGACTGCAGCTCTCTTCTTCCAGGAAGGTATTGTCCCCACTGCCTTTGCAGAACATACCATGACTTGTTTTTGAACAAGGACTAGCTTTTGCCGTTTAGTCCCTAAATATGTGGTGAAAACAATAAAAATATAAACAAACATACATAACTTGAAAAACAAACCTCATAATACTGGATCAAATGTATAATACAATCACAACTTTCAAAACTATAGAAATACACAGATGTACAGATGCAACTGGTCAGTTTTTTGCACTTTCTTAATGTGCATATTGTAATTATACAAATCAATGCATTTTCCAGTTTCCATGAATAGAGGGCAATGGAGAGCCAGAAAGAATCCAAATTTAAAACAAGGATATCCCAACCTTGCAAACACAAACCAGGTGGGAAAGTATGCCAATTGCCCCCAGTCTACCTGTCTCCCCAAAGCAGGACCCCATTCAAGGTCAGGGCCCATAGTCAGTGGGAAGGAGGCTAACCTGTAATTCTTTTCAAGTACCAAGGTAACGGAGGATTCCGTTACATATCTCCCCCTTCCAATGGAGACTAACCTGTGGAGAGACTCTGAATGGGTACTTTCATTTTTTTTAATCTCAAGGCAAAATCAATGTTCAGGATAGAGTAAAGCTGTAACAAAGTCACTTACACAGACAACCTCTTCATCTCCAGTAGTATGCATGGGGATAAGTAGTAGTATGCATGGGGATAAGTAGTATGTATGGAGATAAGTCCTGTCAGCCGCTTGAGAGAATACAGAGTGGCCAGTGTCTCTAAGACAATGGGTTGGTTATCTGGGCCATCTAACCAGCTTCCTGGTATTACACAGGGGATGCCGTAGTCTCTTCTGCCAGTACAGGACACATATCTTTCTCTTTTAGTAGTTTGGAGCAGGTGCAGACTGGGGATACAAAGCAGCCCTGGAAAAAAATCTATGCCAGCCCCATAAGTCATTGTGCTATGTAGTGTGCATGTGTTTTAATATATATGTGATCCTGTGTATCAATGAGCTTACTGACACAAGCTCATGGATACACAGGATCACAGACAATCTCATTGATATACATAAGTCCATTGACATAAAAACACAAGCTCACTCATGCACACAAATAGGCTCACTGACATACAATCTCAATGACACACACAGACAAGCTTTCTGGCACACACACACAGATTTAGTACAGACAAACTCTGATACACACACTCACTACAGACAAGCCCATTGATACACACATGCTCCTTACAGACAAGCTCACTGACACACACATGGTCACTACAGACAAGCTCACTGCACACACATGCTCACCACAGACAAGCTCAGACACACTCATGCTCCCTACAGACAAGCCCACTAACACACACACATGATCCCTACAGACAAGCTCACTGACACACATACAAGCTCACTTACTAGCAGGCAAACAAAGTTTACTCACGAGCAGGCACACACACACACACAAACTCACTCACTAGCAGGCGTGCACACACAGAAGCTCCCTCACTAGCAGGCACACACATACAGAAGCTCCCTCACTAGCACACACACATACACATACTCACACAGAAGCTCCCTCACTAACACACACACTTTGGGCAGACTGGATGGGCCGAATGGTTCTTATCTGCCGTCACATTCTATGTTTCTATTTTCTCACACACACACACACACACGCCCACTCACTAGCAGGCACACACACACACACAAAGAAGCTCACTCACTAGCAGACGCACACACACACAGAAGCTCCCTCACTAGCACACACACACACACACACACACTCACTTACTAGCAGCACACACACACACACACACACACACAAGCTCTCTACTAGCAGGCACACACACACACACACAAGCAATTCCACTACCACTAGCAGGCACACTCACACACAAGCTCACTCACTAGCAGGCACATACACACACACGCTCACTCTCTAGCAGGCACACACATACACACACACACACACAAGCTCACTCACTAGCAGGCACACACATACACACGCAAGCTCACTCACTAGCAGGCAAACACACAAGCTCACTAGCAGGCATACACACACACACACACAAGTTAACTCACTAGCAGGCACACGCAAACACACAGAAGCTCACTCACTAGCGGGTACACACACACACAACTCCCTCACTAGCAGGCACACACACAAACTCAGTAGCAGATGAACACACACACACACAGAAGCCCAGTCACTAGCAGAGGCACACACACACAGAAGCTCACTCACTAGCAGATGCGCACACACACACACACACAAGCTCACTCACTAGCAGATGCACACACACACACAGATAGGCTCACTCACTAGCAGATGCAAACACACACACACACACAGAAGCTCACTCACTAGCAGATACACACACACACACATAAGCTCATACACATACACACACAAGCTCACTCTCTAGCAGGCACACACATACACACACAAGCTCACTCACTAGCAGGCACACACATACACACGCAAGCTCACTCACTAGCAGGCAAACACACAAGCTCACTCACTAGCAGGCATACACACACACACAAGTTAACTCACTAGCAGGCACACGCAAACACACAGAAGCTCACTCACTAGCGGGTACACACACACACAACTCCCTCACTAGCAGGCACACACACAAACTCACTCAGTAGCAGATGAACACACACACACAGAAGCCCAGTCACTAGCAGAGGCACACACACACACAAGCTCACTCACTAGCAGATGCACACACACACACAAGCTCACACAAGCTCACTCACTAGCAGATGCACACACACACAATAGTGATGTAAGTTTTCCACTACCCACTAGCAGATGCAAACACACACACACACACACACAGAAGCTCAAATTCTACCAGCGGTGGCACACACACACACACACACATAAGCTCACCTACCAGTAGGATGCACACACACACACAAACACACACATACAAAGCCACCTTACTCAGCAGGCACACACGCCACCCACTAGCAGGTACTACACAGACACAAAGTTTCTCACTCTAGCAGGCACACAGCATCCACACACAAGCTCACTCACTAGCAGGGAACACAATAACCCCCACTAGCAGGCACACACACAAACTCACTCCCCAGTAGCAGATGAACACACACACACAGAAGCTCACTCACTAGCAGATGCTAACACACACACACACACAAGCTCACTCACTAGCAGATGCACACACACACACACACACACAGACACACGCTCACTCACTCACTAGCAGATGCAAACACACACACACAGAAGCTCACTCACTAGCAGGTACACACACACACATAAGCTCACTCACTAGCAGATGCACACACATACAAACACACACACAGAAGCTCACTCACTAGCAGATGCACACACATACAAACACACACACAAAGCTCACTCACTAGCAGGCACACACGCTCACTCACTAGCAGGCACATACACACACAAGCTCACTCTCTAGCAGGCACACACAAGCTCACTCACTAGCAGGCAGGCACACACACACACACACACAGACAGAAGTTCACTCACTAGCAGGTACACACTCACAACTCCCTCACTAGCAGGCACACACATACAAACTCACTCAGTAGCAGATGAACACACACACACAGAAGCTCAGTCACTAGCAGAGGCACACACACACAGAAGCTCACTCACTAGCAGATGCACACACACACACACACACACACACAGAAGCTCACTCACTAGCAGATGCGCACACACACACACACACATACACAGAGAAGCTCACTCACTCACTAGCAGATGCAAACACACACACACACACACACACACAGAAGCTCACTCACTAGCAGATGCGCAAGACACACACACACACTGAAGCTCACCAACAGCAGTAGATGCACACACACGTCATCAGTGCCTACCTACCAGCAGATGCACACACACACACACACACATACACAGAGAAGCTCACTCACTCACTAGCAGATGCAAACACACACACACACAGAAGCTCACTCACTAGCAGGTACACACACACAGACACATAAGCTCACTAACTAGCAGATGCACACACACACAGAAGCTCACTCACTAGCAGTTTCACACACTCACATAAACTCACTCACTAGCAGATGCACACACACACACAGAAGCTCACTCACTCACTAGCAGATGCACACACACACAGAAGCTCACTCACTCACTAGCAGATGCACACACACACACACAGAAGTTCACTCACTAGCACACACACACACAGCTTACCTGACATTGGTAGGTGAAGGTGTCAATGTCTGACCTCTTCATTCCAGCAAGGTCAGCAGCTTCCTTCTGTGAAAGGGTTTTGTGTTTGAGAGGCGGGGCTTAAGTGTGGGGCGGGGCATGCGACCGTACTTGCTGTACAATGTGCAGGGAGACAGGTCCCTGGCAGGTCCCCCTGCGGCCACACCAGCCCCTAGCTCCTCCCTCATTACTTCCCTCGGCCTGACACAGGCTGGCATAGTCCGAGGGGAGAATCATTAAAATTACATGTGTCTGATCAGTGCTTTGCCCTGCTGCCAGTTCTTCCACTGGGTTCCAGGAGATACATCAGAGATTCTATCTGGTCCTGTATATGTTGCTCTGGATCAGGGATGTACTTACCTGGGTGCTGGCACCACACCTTCACCTCCAAAGGGCCTGTCAAATAGCCTACCCCCATTGCAGGAGTTCTTTTTCAGAGGTGGTCGTGTCCAAGCATTTATAAAGGGACTTGTTGCTCTTAGGCCTAGCTCTCTTTTGACCTGTCCCGAGATACAGTAATCAAGCAGCAAGCCAAGTCTGAACACTCTGTTATTGGAATCCCTGAATAAATCAACTAGGACACACAGTTCCAAAAGGAACTAACAATCTATGCTTTATTTTGAACAAGGACTAGTCCTTAAGCATGTGGTGAAAACAATAAAAATATAAACAAACATACATAACTTCAAAAACAAACATCATAATACTACATCAAATATATCATAAAATCACAACTGTCAAAACTATAGAAATACACAGATGTACAAACCGGAATGGTTAGGCACTTGCCTAATTTGCATATTGTAATTATACAAATCAATGCATTTTCCAGTTTCCACAAATAGAGGGCAATGGAAGAATTCCATTTTAAAACAAGGATATCCCTCCCTTGCAAACCCAAACCAGAGTGGAAATCAGTCTTAATGGCCTCGCCATACCTGCCTCGCCAAAACAAAACCCCATTCCATGCCAGGACTCATTGTCAGTGGGAAGCAGGCTGCCCTCCAGTCCTCTCCAAGTACCAAGATAACAGAGGATTCCGATTCCTAATGCCCTTTTCTCTTTCTCCATTAAACACACATTTTTTTTGCCTATCTCTTCTAACTTCCTTTGTGCCTCTCTCCCTATCTCTTCTAACCAATCAAGTGTGTGTCTTTCCATTTCCTATAAAAACCAGTGTCTTTCCACCAGAGCCGGCCCGTTCTTTGGTCCCGGTGGGGCAATGGCTCCAGGCAGCACTTTGGCTCCAGTAGCTTTCAGAAATCAGACGGGCCGCTTATTTACTTATATCTAAGGTCCCCTCTCAGCACTTTACTGTGTTCCCACTCCCGAGCAGCAAGCCCAGTGAGCTGTCAATGCTGCTCGCCAGTGAGACACAGGGAGCAGGCAGGCAGGAGAGTGGGGAAAAGCTGGGAGGGAGGTAGTGCTGCTTCTTGTCTGACAGCCTGAACACCATAGACATAGAATGCTGAACGCAGGAAGCATGGCCTGGCAATCAGACAAAGCTGGGCAGCCCATGCGGGGCTTTCAAAGTTGTGCTTCCTGTGTGTGAAAGGCTGTCTGGCAGGGAGAGCGGTGAGCAGGGAGGCTGCTGACAGGGAGAGGGGATGAGCAGGGAGGCAGTAACAGAGCTGCTGGCAGAGAGAGGGGAAGAGCTTCCCTGCTTTTATTTTAATGCAGCGTTCACTGTGATTCCTCCTTCTGCTGGATGGAAGCAGGAAGTGACCACAGATAATTTCAAGGAGCAAGGTGGGCTCAGTGGGCTGTCGCGCCCAGGTATTTCATGTTAATTTTACTGATTCTTATGGTGTGTATGTCTGAAGGTGTAATTGTGTGTGTGTGTGTGTGTGTGTATGTTTGAGGTTGTAATCGTCTCTCTGTGTGTGTGACTGTGTAATTGTGTGTGTGTGTGTGTGTGTGTGTGTTAGAGGGTGTAATTGAGTGTGTGTTGGAGGGTGTAAGTGTGTGTGTGTGTGTGAGGGTGTAATTGTGTGTGTGTGTGTGTGTGTTTGAGGGTGTTTTGGGCAGTGAGCCTGTGATGGTGTATTTGTGTGTGTATGTGAGGGTGTAACTGTGAGTGTGCTTGGTGTGTATTTGTGAAGGAATTATATATGTTTGTGATTGTAATTGTGTGTGAGTGAGTGAAATGTGCCAAATACACATACTTTTACAATCACATTCCCAACTTTCCATGCACACACCTTTGCATTCACATATACATACAAACTTATACACCTTTGGCAATGCTCCACACGGCACGCAGTGCATGCTGGAGCGTTGCCATGGCAACTCACTGAAACACTCTATTCACAAGAGTAGAGAAGCTGATCCTGTTGGGTATGAAAAATAAGCTCTTGGCTGTCTCATCATAAGACAATTTGCTGTGCCACCGGACCACCAGGGAATATCATTTCCCCCCTCCCTGCTCACACGTAAGATGCAGAAAGGGGTAAATAAATGTTATTGTATATATATATATATATATATATATAGAAAAAAAACTGCTCCCCTCCCCACAGCCCACACCACAAACACACATACACTGAATTGAGTATACACCAGTACACAAATACACACACTGTATCCACTACAGACACTGCATCCAGTATACAAACACAGACACTGCATCTACTATACAGACACTGCATCCACTACACAAACACACACTGCATCCACTATACAAACACAGACACTGCATCCACCACACAGACACTGCATCCACTACACAAACACACACTGCTTCCACTACACAAACATAAACTTCATCCACTACATAAACACAGACACTGCATATATTATATAACGCAGACACTGCATCCATTACACAACACAGACACTGCATCCACTACACAAACACACACTACATCCACTACAGAAACACACACTGTTTTCACTACAGAAACACACACTGTTTTCACTACAGAAACACACACTTCATCCACTACACAAACACACACACTGCATCCACTACACAAACACACATTGCACCGGCTACAAACACTGTTTCCACTACACATACACTGCATCCACTACATAAATATACACAAAGTATTCATTATATACACTGCATACAATACACAGACACTGCATTCACAACACACACTGCATAAATTAATGGATGTGGGTGTGTTTTGGTGAGCATGGTTTTAGTTCGGGAGAGGGTGGAGGGGGGTCAGCATTTCATTCTTGGACCCAGGCAGCACAATGTCTTGGGCTGGCCCTGCTCTCCACCATCTCCTCTAACTGTTACAACTTGCTACTCTCGTGTGACATGCTGGAATGTGCTGAAGCTCTTTTATGATACTTCCAGTGGTTGCAATGATATCCTAAATCCCATTGGCAGCATGTATAAAAGAAACATATCCCCAACTTATTATTTTATTCTACCTACCTGATTGCATGGAATGACACTGACAAATGCTGGAACGCAATGCTGACTTTGGAGGTATAGTTACATAGTTACATAGAAGAGACTTGCGTCCATCAAGTTCAGCCTTCCTCACATTTGTTTTTTGCTGTTGATCCAAAAGAAGGCAAGAAACCTAGTTTGAAGCACTTGCAATTTTGCAACAAACTAGGAAAAAAAATCCTTCTTGGCCCCAGAATGGCAGTCATATTAATCCTTGGATCAAGCAGTTATTACCCTACATTGAAAGATTATATCCTTGAATATTCTGTTTTTGCAAGTATGCATCTAGTTGTTGTTTGAACATCTGTACTGATTTTGATAAAACCACTTCTTCAGGCAGAGAATTCCACATCCTTATTGATCTTATGGTAAAAAAACCTTTTCTTTGCGTTAGATGAAATCTTCTTTCTTCCAGTCTAAACACATGACCTCGTGTCCTATGTAAAGTCCGGTTTGTGAATAGATTTCCACATAATGGTTTGTATTGGCCCCGAATATATTTGTATAATGTTATCATATCCCCTCTCAGGCAACGTTTTTCAAAACTAAAGAGGTTTAAATTTGTTAACCTTTCTTCACATCTGATATGTGCCATTCCTTTTATTAATTTTTAAGCCTGCCTCTGCATTTTCTCTAGTGCCATAATATCCTTCTTTAGAACAGGTGCCCAAAATTGCACAGCATATTCAAGATGTGGTCTTACCAGTGACTTATAAAGAGGCAAAATTATATTCTCATCCCTAGAATGAATGCCCTTTTCCATGCATGACAATACCTTACTGGCCTTAATCACTGCTGATTGACATTGCACATTGTTGCATAGTTTGTTGTCTATAACAATTCCAAAGTCCTTTTCGTGTGTTGTTATCCCTAATTTGCTTCCATTAAAGGTATACGATGCTTGTACATTCTTTACACCACACATCATTTCTTGAGGCTGATCCTGCTGGCCTCACTACTTCTGTAAAGAAAAGTGGAAGCAATGGAATGCTACTCCCATCACCCCTTTCACAACTATCACAGGGGGAAGGATTGAAGTCTTGCAAAATACAAATACTAGTGCTCCTTACTTTAACATCAGGCATCTGCTTTTAATAGCATCTTGTTATTTGAAGGGATCCAGAGCTAAAGATCTCAACATTTAAGGATGTATCCCTTATAAGCCATCCCTAACAGTGTAAATTGTAAATTGTTTAATAAGATTAATCATTAAGGCGGGGCGTGATGACGTAACGACGCTCACGCCGGGAGGGGAGGGGTCGTGAATGGAGGGGAGGTGAGGTGAGGCGTGGAGGACGGAGATGAGACGCTGAGTTGAATAGAAGTGCTGCGGGTGATCCTGACATTAGGAGACCCAGGGGAACTAAGACTCAATCAGGAGGGGGTCCACACAGAGACACTCATACTCATATCCTCATACTGGAGGGGGTGAGTTAGTGTGGAGTCAGCGCCGTAAACGCTAAAAACCCAGCAGATTGACGTTTTGTACATAAACTGCTGTTATTGATAAACTCTGATACTGATAATATAAAGAGAACATAGTGGTCTAGTGTCTAGTAGGCATACCTGCTGCTGAACTTTTTTGTATATAGTTACTGTAAGAAAAGGGGAAGTAAAGGAAAACTGGAATAGAAAAAAGGGAGGAAAAAAAGAGAAAAGAAAAAAAAGGGGGGAAAGAGACCAAGGGTCCCTGGTGCCAACACTCTTCCAAACTGCTAAATTCTCCTGATTGTTAAATCATGGTCCTCAACGCCTAAGAAGAGTTTTTTTTTTACACCTTTATACTTTCCCTTAAAGAGAAATGGCTTTAAAAAAAAAAAAAAAACACAAGACAGCAAAACATCTGCTAAGGTGGTTAAGAAGGGCCAGAAACAAGAAAAGAAACTCTCAGCCTTTTTTGTCCCGCAAGAAAGCCAAGACGGCCTAGAAAAATCAATGATAGAGCTTTTAACTATAGGGGCTCCTTCTTCCCCTACGGGGCTCATAGATAAAGAGATAGTTACTCCTACCTTTCTTAAGACGTGTTTGGAAGATATCTCAAATGACATTAAAAAGGAGCTGAACAGCAAATTTACTGATATTAAAGCGGATTTAGCCACACCAAATTAGCGCATCCAGCTAATAGAAGAAAGGGAAGAGGCCTTAGAATTTCAGCTCCAGGAGGTAAAGGATTCTCAAACAAAGGTGGTAACCAAAATGAAAGAATTGGAAGATAAATTGTGTGACTTGGGGGATAGGTCAAAGAGACTGAACCTAAGGTTCAGAAACATCCCTGAGGAAGTGATAGACGCACAACTGTATGATTTTTTATTGGAGTTCTTCGGTATCCTGGGGATTACAACGCCACAGCAGGATATAAAACTGTCTCATTTTCACCGGCTTTCCCAGAGAAAGCAAGACCAAGTATATCCCCGAGATGTGATAGTGGCGTTTGTGTCATTTGAGTTGAGGACACCGATTTTTCAGTTAGCAAAGAAGATGAGGACAAACGTTGGACAATTTAAAGCAATAAGAGTTTTATCAGACGTCTCCTTTATAACGAGACAAAGAAGGAACCTTTTCTCTACGGTTTTTCCCTGTTTAAAGAAACACAATTTAAAGTTTAAATGGAACTCACAATCTGTACTATCTATCTGTTATAGAGATATTTGGCGCCCCTTTAAGTCAGTGGATCTTGTCCATGCTTGGTTAAAAGATAATGATTTGTAGCTTACTTTTGTACAGGTTGTGTGTTTTTTTTGTTTTGTTTTTTCTCTTTTCTACTGAATTGTTCTTAGTATTTTGGGTTCACAATTCACTGAGTGGTGTTGAAATGACGAGTAAATGTAACTTCATTGATGCAAGAATCACTTGCTACGATAAATTCACCATTATAACTATTATAAATTCACCACTTATCAGAGATAGATAAATATATATTCACTGTATGAAGGTTTTTTTTTTTTCTCTACTAAATTGTGCTTAGTATCTTGGATTCGTAATCACTGAGTGGTGTTGATATGATTAGTAAATCTAACTTCTTTGATGTAAGAACCACTTGCTACGATAAATTCACTATTATATCTATTATAAACTCACCACTTATTAGAGACAGATAAATATACATTCACTGTTTGAATAAGTTTTTTTTTATTTAATTTTTTGTTTTTCCTGAACCATTGCTCTTTAAAGCTGCTTGGCGGGTGATACATTTTTGCCACAGTTATAGCATGATCGATGGAGTATAAAACCTATCTTTTTGTGGGTGGATAATTGTTAACTTTGTAATATGAAGCAGGTTTTTTTTTTTTTTTAAAGCTTCACTTATCATACTTTTTTTGGTTAGAGGGACGGTTAAAGAGAGGGAAAGAGATTAGGGAAAGGTGGGCAGAAGAAAATAAGATAAATGGGAAAGGGAAATATGTGTGATACAATGAGATTTACACTTTCTGAGAGTTCTAATTTGTAATGGTATATACACTGAGGCGTACCTTGGAGTATGTGCAAAAGTCTATTTGCAAATTGTATTTGTTTTATTTTAAGTATTACACCATTTTTTATTACTTATTGTTTAAGGGTTTAAGGACATATATACTGGGTATGTTGAATATAATATGGTGATGTTTTTTTTTTTTCTTTTTTTCCCACTTCCTCCCTCTTACATGACCCTTACATGACCCTCCGTGAGCTCCTGCCCCTCCTTGTGGGATTCCGTAGGACTCCCAGTTCTTGGAAGATTTCGTAGTTTTTTTCCCTCCAAGTTATCTTGTAGATATGAATGTATATATATATGTATATATATGTTGTCTTGTTGGGTGTTGTATGTCTTCAACCGGTCTTGCATGATGAGGATTTAGTGAGAGAGCCCAAAAAGGATAGAAACGGCTTAAATAGAATAAGCTATGGTCAGAGTGGTATCTATTAATGCCCAAGGCCTTAATTCTCCCATTAAAAGAGGCTACTTGTATAATACCCTTGTTAACCAGAAAATACAAATAGGATTTATTCAAGAAACCCACTGGACGGGGTAGTCTAAAAAACTGTGGTTCTATAAGAAATATCTGATTATTTATTCTGCCACCCTACAGGGGAAAACAAAATGCGGGGTTTCTATAATCTTTTCTAAAGAAGTTTCCTTTGAATGTCGTTATAACCATTCAGACCCGGAAGGGAGGTTTATTATTTTAGTGGGGCAACTGAATGGGTTGGATTATACTCTAGTTAATGTGTACTTACCCAATAAAGACCCAATTAAAACTGAGTAAAATCTTGAGGTTGGTGGAGCAGGTTAAAAAAGGCAGAGTTTTAGTCGCAGGTGATTTTAATTGTATATATGATACTTTATTGGATAAGCAACTGTCTAAGAACCAGCAGATAGATACATTCCTGAAAAGGCAGGCCATGTCACTTAGTAGGATAATAAAGAAAGTGGAGCTTTATGACTGTTGGAGACTTTGCCATCCCAATGAAAAGAACTATACGCATAGGTCTATCCCTCATAGCTCGGCTGCTAGGATAGTTATGATTCTGGGCAATTTAGACTTAGTTAAGGTGATCTCTTCAATTTCTATTGTTGAAAATACTTGGTCAGATCACGATATGATAACTGCTGAGTTGGTGATGACCAATACTAGATCCCCGCCGATATGGAGACTTGCGGATTATTTATTAAAAAATAAAGCTAATATTGATCATATAGAGAATCGATTTCTTCATTAAAGAAAATACATCTGATGAGATCTCCAAAGAATGCCTTTGGTGCTCCTGCAAAGGAGTCATTAGAGGATATTGGATCAAATTAGCAAGCCACCAGAAAAGGAACCTAAATAACACTCTGTCCGACCTATATATAGAATTTTATAATCTTTCTAAAGCCAATAAACAATCTTACTCTGAACAGAGAGCTTTATCTATTAAGCAATGTCAAGAAAAGATTAATGTCCAGATTAAGAATAGGATAGAGAGCAACATAAATAAGCTCAATATTAAATATTATTATAAAAACAATCGAGTTGACTCTATATTATCAAACGTGTTAAAGAAAAGAGTGGCTGATCAAAAGATTTCTAAATTGGTAGATAAAAGTAATTATATTTACAAGCCAGACGAAATTGCTGGAAAATTTAGATCTTTTTATGCGAGTCTATATAACCTGAATACATCTCCTGATCTAGCTAAAATGAAGAATTACTTGAAAAACTCTAAGTTACCAGAAATTTCTTACGACCAGAAAGCAATGTTAAATAGAATTATTTCTCAGAGTGAAGTGGATGTAGCAATTAATAAACTTGTAAATAATAAAGCTCCGGGCCCGGACGGCTATACGAACCTTTTTTTAAAAGATTTTTAGAAAACAGTTAATTCCGCTTCTAACTGACACCTTTAACGAAATGGCGTCCAAAGGCTCTGCCTCCTCTGAGCTATTAAGGGCACATATCACTCCAATTTTGAAACAAGGAAAAATGCCCTTTGATGTGACCAATTACCATCCTATCTCTCTGGTCAATGTAGACGTCAAACTCTGTGCCGCAATACTGCTGAAAAAAGTTTTGCCATCATTATCAGATAGGGTTTATGATGGGGCGTCATTCTTCCAATAACACTCGCAGGGTGCTGGATATATTGGATTGGGCTAGGCAAGAAGGAACTCCTCTCCTGACCCTGTCGGTGGATGCTGAAAAAGCTTTCGACAGGGTCGGATGGGAGTTCTTGAAGAGAACCCTATTACAGTTTGGTTTTGAAGGGTGGTTTATGGGTGCAGTGTTTGCAATATATACTCGAACCCCACCGCCCACATTGTGGCCCGTGATTTATGTTCAGAGTGGTTCTGTATTTCCAATGGGACAAGGCAGGGCTGTCCCCTCTCCCCCTTACTTTATGTCTTGTCTACAGAACCGCTGGCCAATAATATCAGACATAATTCAGGGATTAAGGGAATAGGAGTTCAGGAGGATGAATGGAAGATATGTTTGTATGCTGACGATATTTTAATTTATATCACTTACCCCCTCAGCTCCCTCCCATATTTAATGCAAGAATTTGATAATTATAGCAGGATATCTAATTATAGTTTAGATATGAATAAAACAGTAGCTATGGCTATCAATATTCAAAAAGATAATCTAGCTCTTTTAAAAAGCGATTTTGATTTCAAATGGACGAATAAAGAGATCACATATCTAGGGTTGATTATCCTCGCAGATACAAGGCGGACTATGGAAATTAATTTTTTGAAATTGTTAAAAGAGACCAATGCCTTACTTAAAGAATAGAGAGCCCATGAGATCTCCTGGTGGGGAAGGATAAATACTATTAAAGCTTATATAATCCCCAAATGGGCTTACCTATTTAGCATGCTTCCCCTTTCGCTTTCTCACTTTTGGCTGAACATGGTCCAAAGTAGTATTACATCTTATATCTGGAAAGGGAAATGTCCTAGAATCAACACTTACACTCTATCAAGGAAGACCCAGCAGGGGGGATTGGGATACCCCCTGATTATTCAAGTCTATCAGGCTAATATGTTGGTCCATGCTTGCCATTTACAATTAAGTGATTCAAGAAAACAAGCCTGGTATAAAATTGAGTCAGCTAAAATTGGTTTGGATAATTTGGAGCTTCTTTTGTGGAGAGAAGTAAGCCAGAATAAAGATTTGCAAGAGATCTCAGTCTTGTCTGTTCTATCCCTATCTCAAATTCTCAAACAATGGACAAATATAAAAAATATCTTGAAGATCAATAAAAAACTACATCAGAATTTTACTGTACGCTCTTTAGAACAGTTTATGTTAGAGATAAGTTTAGGACATTGGTATAAAAATTGTAATTACAGAATAAAAGATCTATATATCGGACAGCAACTGAAAAGTTTTGAAGTTCTTAGGAAGGAGCTGGATTTATCCTCTAAAGAAACATTTAACTATTTGCATCTTAAGAGTTTCCTTAAAGATCATATTATTTCCCTAGGTGGCAGTAGGGGCAATTTGTTTAGGAAGATTTTTTCAGATCTAGCTGTAAAGAAGGTTTTCTCTCTCGCGATAGATCTGATAAAACTCACGGGGTCCCGGACATACCCAATACTTTAACTAAATGAGAAGAAGATCTACTGTATTTTCTGGCGTATAAGATGACTTTTTAACCCTGGAAAATCTTCTCCAAAGTCGGGGGTCGTTTTATACGCCGGGTATAGGGTCTATATGGCCCTTCTAATGCTGCAGCCGCCTGAGCGCTCTATGGAGAGCGCTCAGATGGCTGCCGCACTGCCTCTCTTCTCACCTCCCCTTCCCTGTGCAGAGTGGGTGGCCAAGCTCCTCTTCGTCCTGTCAGTCCGGCACTGAGTGCTCACTTCCTTTCAGTCCGGCCGGGAACAGGTAACTGAATCTCCTGTACCGCACGGTACCCGGCCGGACTGACAGGATGAAGAGGAGCTCGGCCACCCACTCTGCACAGGGAAGGGGAGGTGAGAAGAATGTAAGGGGAGGAGTAAAAAGAGGGGAGTAAAAAGAATGAGGGGGGAGTAGTAAAAAGAATGGAGGGGGGGAGTAAAAAGAATGGAGGGGGGGAGTAAAAAGAATATATCGCAATTAGCCTCCTGTGTGCTAGACCAGCAGGCATGGATTATATGCCCAAACAGCCTGGCACATACCTGGGCTTTAAATGCTATTTCAGATTATCATTATTTAATGTCTTACTGTGTAGTTCTGTCTGCTCACTGTACATCATGGCTAATTTTTATTTGGTGTGCTTTGGAAGAGGGGTAGTCTTAAACGGCGAATATATCCCAAACTCTATATTTTAACTGGAAAAGTTGGGGGTCGTCTTATACGCCCAGTCGTCTTATACGCCGGAAAATACGGGTAGTTATATCTATTCCATACAATATTTGGTGTAAAGCATTCATGATGACGAAGAAATACATACATAATCTGAATATTTTAGAGACCTTCACTAAAATTTTGTTTAGATGGTACATGGTCCCTGTTAGACTTGCTAAAATATCCAATTCTAACCCTCCAAATTGATGGTGGTGTTTCCATCCAGTAGGGACTTTACTCCATATATGGTGGGCTTGTCCCAGAATTAAACCCTTTGGAATATTACATTTGATCTTATCTTTAGAATTGGAGGTATACGCTTTGAGTATAAAGCAGAATTTGCCCTACTCCATCTCTTTGGCTTAGAAATACATGGTAATCTAGAATTGGTGATTGTTCATTGCTTAATAGCAACTAAAATGTTAATTGGCAGATTCTGGAAAAATATGGAGATCCCAAATAAAGGTCAAGTTAAAGCACAACTATTATACCAACTTGAGATGGAAAAGTACCTACTCCTGATCAACGATTGCTCTAATGAGGGACTATGTGTGTTTTATTCTAAATTTATTGAAGAGATTAGAGGCTGGTAAAGGGCTGGAGTTATGGAAAAATGTGTTACAATTTTGCCAAATTAGGCTGAAAGCAAGAATAGGACAGACTCTTATGGGCTCTCTGACCCTCTAGATGATATTAAATAATTTTTTTTATGTGTAATTTGACTCTCCTCTTTATTATCCTATGTGAGACCAGTTCTGTGTGTTTTGTTTGCAAGCTATAACCCATCTCTGTCTTCCTGGGTAGATGTGGTTATGCCTATTCTCTGCTATTACTGAATTTACGATATTGTAATTTGATCCTCTTTTTTTTTTTTTTCTCTGATACTCTAAAGATGATGTTATTGTATGTTGTTCCCGGGTTAGGATGCTTTTTTTGTGGCATCTTGCTCGGTTATGTGTAGTGTTTTTTATATATAATCTATTAAAAAATGTTATAAAGAAAAAAAAAAATGAATCATTAAGTTACTATCATGCTCACTCCAACCCTTCTTGGCTCTAAGTTGTAAAAATCATTTATTGACAGTCATTATAGCAATCCTGTCATTATACACCTTTCATGGCCGACATTGCCCCCTGGACTACACTCTGAACTGAGCAGTTCACCGTGGGGACAGCATAGCCATAAATACTTATTCTAAGCCATTTGGGAAAAGGGTGGCTGTGTGTGTGTTACATAGTATTACAGGATGAAAAACTGACAAGTCATTTACATTTACCATTCATGCATCTTACTGCTTCTGATCCAAAAGAATACGATTTCTAATTTTGTTAGCGGTTTGACTTCTTAACAGGTGTCCGCTGGATGCTGCTCCCTCCGTTTCCTTTCCCTGAGCTAAGCCCTGTAGTGCTCAGTGCCTGCTGATCACTCTCTGCCAATGGGTTAAGCCCTGCAGCCCCAGGCTTAAAGGGTTAGTCCACCCACCATAACCACTACAGGCTGATGGTTCAGTTTACCGGTAATGGGGCAAACCGTCTCACAATGGTTTGCCTTCTTACCTCAACCTACCAGACACCAAGTCTCTTCTGAAACAGTGTATTCAACATCCATATTCCGCATCGCTTCCATCCCCTGCGAGATTTAAATACTGGAAATGATTGATGAGGTTTAAAATTTAAATAACATTTACACCATTTAATTTCTTAAATTTTTGATTTGATTGTTTTAAGTTTTACTCGTTTACTGTTGTTTAGTTCATTAATTTAAATAAGTTTAAATTTATTATACCAAAGATCATTGATCTAAGAGTTGGCAAAATATTTTGAGTTACAAGCAAATATTCCATCCAGACAATGAAAAACATTGACCGGTCTTACATCCCTGTATAATCCAATCAAAAACAAGTAGTAGGTAATATAAGAGCTTGACACTAAAAGCACATCCTCTTTCTTTGCTGCTCCTGCATCAGCACAGGTCAGAGTTTTGGAATTCTACAGCCCACACTGTTACTATTGTCGTTTCATATTTATTGCTTACTTTTCCTTTACTGTCTCATGGTATTGTTTTTATTTGTTACTTTCTGGTTGATATGTACTGTGTGTTTGCCCTAATTTTCAATTTTTCCATGCTGTACTTTTTCACATCTGTTTTTGCTGTTGAGCCACATGAAGGCAATAACACAGTTTGAAGCGCTTTCCAATATTTCAACAAACCAGGAACAATTTCCTTTTTGACTCCAGAATGGCAGTCAGATATCTCCCTTGA
Source organism: Pelobates cultripes (assembly GCA_933207985.1). Lineage (NCBI taxonomy): Eukaryota > Metazoa > Chordata > Amphibia > Anura > Pelobatidae > Pelobates > Pelobates cultripes. The sequence goes on along the minus strand of OW240917.1, from coordinate 49,247,992 downwards.
TCAAAAAGCTATTACCCCACAAATTAAAAATTATATCCCTGAATATTATATTTTTGCAAGTATTCATCCAGTTGCAGTTTAAACATCTGTTCCTGATAAAACCACCTCTTCAGGCAGAGAATTCCACATCCTCATTGTTCTTACTGTAATAAAAACCTTTCCCTTGCCTTAGACTAAAACCTATTTTTTCCTGTCTAAACACGTGACTTCCTGTGCTATGTATGATCTTTTAGACATATTTTAGCTTCTCCTGTGCAGAGCTGCATTACTTTTCCTCCCTACAGGTGTTTCATGTTTTTGCACACAAACAATTGTGTATTTTCAACTGAAACCACTACTTATATGTGTTTCATATGCATGCCATTATAGCCATGTCTGTCACTACAGTACTGGGTGGGGTCAGGTGAGTCACAATCGTTGCTGATTATATATTCTGGGGGGAATCCCCATCATCGCTGATTATATATTCTGGGGTGAACCCCCGTTGTCTATTCCTGTGGCATACACCTTACTTATCTGATGGCAAATCTAGGGGCGAGCCTGTGACATATTCTGAGGTGATCCCTCATTGCTGGCAACCTGCATTGGGCAGAATGTCTCAGACCTGTCCTCAAAGATAAGGTCGCCATAACGCCAGTCTTTGATTTTACTGTTGTAATATTCATATCCCATACTGGAAAGCATCTCTTGAAGGGAATTGAGAAAGGCTAATGTGTGGCCCAGGATAAGATCCTGTTACAGGTCCTATGGCCAAAATTCTGTACATGGTCAACAATGCCATGACACAGAGTTTCTCCTGGGATCCTTCCTGCATCCATGAATCTTGGTGGGCAATGCCAGTGCTGCTTTATGCACAGCAAAGGGTGGCACTCCTGAGGATCGACTCAATATTTTTCAACCTGGTCACTAAGAAACTTGGATCCCTGGCCAAGGTGCTTATGTTTGGAGAACAGGAATGGATGTCATTCACGTCACACGTTTGCATCATACAGAATGTTGAGGGGTATTTGATTACATATCACAGGGACCCGGTTTAGAAAGCATCGCCATGACCTATTCTGGTATCTGCAGAACACAGGGTTTTTATAGATGTGGATATTCAAACACTTTTCTCCAAAGAAGTGGCTCAATTCTCTGCGGAAGACAGTGGCTTCTTCAGCAACATCTTTCTGGTGTAAAAGAAGACGAGATTATTGTGTCTTCATCAATCCCCGTCAATGTAGCACTTTCATGGTTTACAGGTATTTCAAGTTGGAGGGAATATATCTTTTGTGAGACTTTCTTCAGAAGGATGACTGGTTTACCCTTCTGTACCTAAAAGACGTGTACTTGTGGTGCCACTAGCCCAGGAATGTAATTGATTTCTTCGTTATCGGTGGCAAGATCGGACTTGCCAATTCACTTGCCTTCTTTTCGGCCTAAGCTTTGCACCATGTTACTAAAGCCAGTGATGGCTCATCTCAGGGCAAAGAGCTTTTGCTACCTGATTTACTTACACTACCTTCTACTTTTCTGCGACATCATCTCACGATTGTGATTGCAAACGCAGTATACAATTCGCTTATTGGAATCTCTGGGTTTTGTGGTCAACCAAGACAGGTCAGCCCTTCTTCCCATTCAAGTCGTTAAATTTTTAGGATTCAAAATAGACACCATAATTTGCATTATACAATTGAATCACATTCCTCTTTGCCAGTTGGCACGCCTTTTGGGCCTACTGTCATCTTCCATTTAGGCAATCTACAAGGGGCGATTCCACTATCGAGCTATGCAATGGTTGAATGCTAGTTTCCTCAGACAATGCCCATCTTATGGTAAACTGATTTCACTCACTCCACATGTCAAGGCAGAACTCACATGAAAGCGTAGAATGGCAAGACCCTTTTCAGTCCGTCTCCAGATTTTGTGGTGGAGTAACACACCAAATTATCGGTCTGTGTGCAGTTGCAAAGACAGACCTCCACATCAACTGCCCAGAACTTATAGCAGATTCGCAGTCTTGCAAGGAATCTGTCCAGCTGTTTTATACTTCTTTGTATGGACTTTTTGGAGGCACTTGCTCCCTCCTTCTTTCAGTGGTAGGAAAAGAGATATATCTTTTCTGCTTTCAATGCAACATTATGCTGAATAGAAACATAGAAACATAGAATGTGACGGCAGATAAGAACCATTCGGCCCCAGGGCCGGACTGGGGATTCCAAAGCAGCCCTGGAAAAAAAAATCTATGCCAGCCCCATAAGTCATTGCGCCTTATATTGTCGCATGTTATATGTAAGTCTATGTCTTGCCACCCTAGATGATGACACACCATGACACAGACGCACACACCATGACAGACTGATGCAGACACCATGACAGACAGACACACACACCATGACACAGACACACACACACCGTGACACAGACAGACACACATTACATGACACAGACAGACACACACACCATGACACAGACAGACCGTGACACAGACACACATTACATGACAGACACACACAATGACACAGACAGACGCACACACCATGACAGACTGACGCAGACACCATGACAGACAGACACAAACCATGACACAAACGCACACACCATGACAGACTGATGCAGACACCATGACAGACAGACACACACACCATGACACAGACGCACACACCATGACAGACAGAGACACACACACACCATGACACAGACAGACACACACACACAATGACACAGACAGACACACACAATGACACAGACACACACACACAATGACACAGACACACACACACCATGACAGACACACACACAAATGACACAGACACACACATATACACACATATACACTCACAGTGACATAATTTCTACCTGTGTGCTGGCATGGGGAGTTCTGATGGCAGCCGCAGGGTTTGCTGGCTGTTCTGGCTGCAGGGGGAGCTGGCTGTTCTGGCGGCCGCAGAGGGAGCTCCTTTGGCGGCCGCAGGGGGGAGCTGGCTGTTTTGTGTCTGCTCCCACTCCCCAGCGCACTACAAAGAGACCGGGGCCGGAATATGACGTCATATTCCGGCCCCGGTCTCATTAAGCGGCACGCAGGGGAGGGGGAGCAGAGACAGAACAGCCAGCTCCCCCCTGCGGCCGCCAAAGGAGCTCCCTCTGCGGCCGCCAGAACAGCCAGCAAACCCTGCGACTGCCGAAAGAGCTCCCTCTGCGGCCGCAGGTGAGCCGGCTGCCTGCCCGGCCCCAGGTGCCGACGGCCCACCGGGAAATTTCCCGGTATCCCGGTGGGCCAGTCCGGCCCTGTTCGGCCCATCTAGTCTGCCCAATTTTCTAAATACTTTTATTAGTCCCTAGCCTTATCTTATAGTTATAATAGCCTTATGCCTATCCCACGCATGCTTAAATACCTCCCGGATGGCACCAATTCATGGCAAACTGGTTCTCCCAACAAGTTTGACTATTTTGGCATTTTTAATATATTATCCTTATAATAAACATCAGAGTACTTTCCTTTCTGAGAAACAAATAAATATTTTAAAAATGAAACCATAATAGACACCATTAGCAGTGTAACACAAAACTGGCATGGTTATTCACTAAAATGTGGATTTCCTAAAAACCCCAAAAAACAAGCTAACTTTTTTTTTGCAATTCAAGAGTTTTGGTCTACAATTTGAAATTCACTTTAATTTACTGATTCACACCTTAGTAATACCTATAAAATATATGCGTACAATCTGAAGTAGTAGACATGTGCAATTTGTTTCTAAATTGAATTTCAGCAATATTCAGCTATTTGGAAGTGTCCAAATGTCCAAATTCCTATTTATTAAAGAACACTACAGTGCTTGTGCCACATATCGTTTTGCCCACCTACCATTTGTATTAAAAAAAAAAAAGAAAAAAATGAATTACTCACCTTTTTAAGAGCACAGAGTTTTGCTTGGTGCTGCTGCAACCTGCTTAAGTTGCATCATGCCTCCAGGATGACAGGCCAACCATGGGAATGTAGGCGCATCCGTGACGTTTGCTGCAATGCGCCTACCATTCCGCCATGAAAAATCATTCTATTCAGTAATTCTCTATGGCATACCACGATGGCACTATGCATGTGTGCATGATGTCACGGTATGTTATGGTATGAGAGTTGGGAAGTAGGATTCCGGCTCTCATACTCAGAAGGCTTGGAGGTGTGGCTTGAAACTGCACTTCTAAAACTTCTAATTAGTATAATATTGGGTTTGGGGGTAGAACAGGAGGGCAGGACTGCAGTAACTGTAACAACTTAATGAGATGAAGTTGTTAAAGTGCCTACAGTGGCACTTTCAACTGTTTAGCAGATAGGTCTTTTTGGTATCATTAAATATAGTAATCCAACATAAGGGTGCAAAATTAGAGAGCTATCTATAAAACAGCTACTTGAAAGATCAAAATAATTAAAAGGCTCTTTTTTCATTTTGAGCTTTCAGCTGTTTAGTAGATAGCTCATTAATTTGGTACCCTTACGTGGGGTTGCCATAAATGCTGTTATACCATATTAAGCAGATATCTTCTAAACGGTGCCCCAATTTTGTATCCTTTGTAATAATAGGGAACAATAGCATCCAAATTTTGTTTCCAAATTTTTCATCATTACAGTTTGTTCCAAATTGATCACTTCTGATTTTCGGACAAACTGAAATCCAAAAAATGAATGAATTGAGATTAAACAAACCAAAATAAATTTTGGGGCTTTGCGCATCTCTATCAGGTAGTATTTGTGATACAACAGTCGATAAAAAGTGTTTACAGGTTAAGCAGGATTTAGAATCTATTGCCTTCAGTAACAAAGCTACTATTGTCAAGCTATTCATTAGCAACACTGTTGAATTAACCTTAGCAATTTTTCATTTGGAATACAGATATAGGCTATTCTTATGCTAAGACAAAGTCAGGAAAAAGAAGAAAGGATTCCAGTAACATGGACTGATTGTTATCCCTTATCAAAACTCCTGGTAGGGTTAGTTTTTTTCCTTACATAATAAAGGAGAGGTGTAGACCATACCTCCATTCCCCTGCATTGAAAGAAACATGCCCAAGAACTTGTTACCTTTCCCATTCAATATTGAAATGAAAGTTACATTTTATTAATTATGCCTCTGCACTTTTTGATTCCTAGTTTATGTCCAGAGATTTCTCTAACTTTTCAGTGCATTGCCTGTACCAGCTCTGGATGACGGCTTTATGTAACCATTATGGTAACATGCTGTGAGAATGCTTTCTGGACTTCAGGTTTACCTCTTGCCCATTTTCTTCAAAAGTACTTTATGCAGTTGAAAAACGAATAAAAAACTGTGGAAAACACATGCACTTGATGTTCAGAAAGACTTCACCCTTCTTCCCTCGGCAATACTTGAGTAATTGTGTAAATTATTTTTCCGACATGATCTACATTGTTTTTGCCTTTTTGTTTTTTTTTTTCATTTTTGCAGTGCAGAAATATACAAACAGGCTTGGGATGCCCCAATAGCATAGTTTAAGCATTGCATCATATCATACGGAACATTTGGGGTAATCGATATAACATGCTAAAAACTAATTTTTATTTAAAGAAAATAACTGAGTAATTTGTAGTCCACTCATTGGTGTTAGGTATAGGTAAGATACACAGTGACATTGATAAAAAAAAATTACCATAGAACATACTTATATATGAGATCACAATGTACAACGATGGGTGAGAATGTGAGCTGATGGCTGTTACGTTGGTAAAGAATCAACTATAGTCCGATACAACTAGACAGCCATGTGTAGTGTATTAGAGTAAATGAAGGCCTGGTGTTGGGGCCCACTCTTTTCAACCAGTTTTTGCCTTTTTAAAACATATTTTAATACACATTTTTTTATAGGATAAGGAATTGACTGACCTCATCAGTTCATGAAATTTTTCTTGATTTTACTGTTTTTTTTTAAGGTGTTCCATTTTCACATTGTAGTTCACATTCTAGCTTTACACATACAGTGACTGCGCGGCTTATAGCTTTTTGTTCATAATGCTTTTGCTGAATATTAATTTAAGTCTGTGTGGTTCTTCTCACTTCACTGCATATTACCAAAAGCCAGAAATTGGAACTGCACTCAATCCACAACTAAAGCCAACCCTGGGGCCCGCACCAAGAGCCTGAAAGTAGTTTGTAGTCACTGAGGAAAAAAGGTTCCAGGCACTTCAATGCTTGGATCGGCAATTTATTGAACTACAGTGTCCAGCAGCAACGTTTTGACCCTAGGGTAGAAACACATACCCTGTACTAATTTCTTATTTTCCTCTCAAAAAAATACATACTCCTTAACAGCAATGTCCGGTGAAGCAAGACATCGTTGGGCAGTTTATAGGGGTATGCCACTGGGGTGCGGGCCCTGACTGGCATGATGAGTGGTCGCTCATCGCATGAACTCCAGGAGATCTCCTGTAAGTTAGTCCTTTTTGATAACTTTCAGTGCTAATCTGGCTCTATGCGTCTGTGCTCACTTACTGCAGATGGGCCCATGCTAAATCACTCTGGGCTGCGGTGAAGTCCTTCTGGTCTCCTTGGTAAGTGGAGTGCTGGGAGAGGGGATCCCTTTTATTCTCAACGTATTTATGCTAGAAAGTGGAGATGGACATTGGGCCTAAGAGGTATGCTACATTGGAGCTGTCCCTCCCCCTTCGATCTTACTCCCAAACCGTAAAGGGGATTGTCCTGGGGCAAGCCTGTTTCTTTGCTTTGACACCTGACCGGAGCACCCCCTTGCCATTTTGTTGGGACGCCTGGTTGGGATTCCTCTCTGCTCCACCTGACACATCGCCAGTATCAGCCTCACAAAGAAACATTGGCTAAGTAACTTACCATGTGTAGGGCTCCTCACCAATGCAGCTTTACCTGGTGCCACCATCCTAGGCAAAATGTCACTAGAATATGATATGATATGCCTCTATACCCTTTCCTGTGACCCGCAAGGGGTGTTTAATTGCCAGTGTACAACCTTAATACGTTTCACTACAATTTACATAATCTTTGACTCAGCTCTGTTTTATCAATGTAAGTCTAGGCCTTTTGCTCGGTAATGTTATTTTCATAATTACATGTTACATAGTTACATAGGCTGAAAAGAGACATGTGTCCATCAAGTTCAGCCCTTTTCACATCTGTTTTTTGCTGTGGATCCAAAAGAAGGGGGAAAAAACATTTGAAGCACTTCCAATTTTGCAGCAAACTAGGAAAGCATTTCTTCTTGACCCTAGAATGTCATTCAGTTTTATCACTTGATCAAGAAGCTTTTACCCCACAATTCTAAAATTATATCCCTGAATAATATGTTTTTTTGAATATGCATCAACAGTTGCTGTTTAAACATCTGAACAGACTCTGATAAATAAAATCACTTCTTCAGGCAGATAATTGCACATCCGTATTGTTCTTACTGTAAAAAAACCTAACCTATTGTGTGGAACCATATCAAACGCCCAGGTGTGGGAAATTAACCTTTAATTGCAATTTTAACCTGTGTGTGTCACCTTGTGTGTCTGTAACAAGGTCAAACATTCAAGGGTATGTTAACTTTTGACCAGGACCATTTGGGTGATTTATGTTATCATTATGATTTGAATAGGAGCCGATCAACTATGTGATAATAAATGGCTTCATATGAACACTATCCTTCAATAAAAGATATATTTTTGCATAGTCATATTTTCAAAATCAATGCCAAAAGTTCACAATTTCTGCCAGGTTATGCAGACTTTTGAGCACAACTGTATATACACACACATTGATCAGCCACAACATTAAAACCACTGACAAGTGAAGTAAATAACATGAATTATATAGTTACAATGGCACCTGTCAAAGGGTGGGATATATTAGGCAGCAAGTGAACATTCAGTTCTTGCATTTGTTGTGTTAGAAGCAGGAAAAATTGGCAATCGAAAAGATTTGAGTGGCTTTGACAAGGGCCAAATAGTGATGGCTTGACAACTGGGTCAGAGCATCTCCAAAACGGCAAGTCTTGTGGGATTTTCTTGGTACGGTGACGATACCGGTCCCTCGCGGCGCCGTGTGTTCACAGGAATTATGTATTTTCTGAGTTCGATGCTCACACATTTATCCCTAACTTCCTGGTGCCTTATTATGACATCATATATAACGTGGACCCCTCCCATTAGTCGCCTTTTATAATGTGTTGCTTTTTAATCATGTGTACAGTGACCAATCACTACCCAGTATAGGGTATATATACTTCCTGGTTGTCGTGGTTTTTGTTAACTGAGAGTGTGTTTATACAGTGTATTGGATTTCCTGTTTTCTGACCTTGGCTTGTTTGACTATTCTTGCTTTCTGTTATCCTGATCTTGGCCTGGCTATCGATTCCGTGTATTTCTGTAATCCTAACCTCTGCTTGTCTCTTGTTTATTCTCTGTCTGTTTGCAGACATTTCATATATCTGTCTCAGGCACTAACCCGGCCCCTCTAAGGACCTTTACTGTTACCTTTTAGGTTTGCGTGTTAGGGTAACTATTCTTGACAGGTACGCAGTGGTTAGCACTTACCAAAAGTGGCACAAAGAAGGACAACTAGTTAACCTGCATCAGGGTCATGGGTCATTGATGCATGTGGGGAGCCAGTCTGGTCTGATCACACAGAAGTCACTACTGTAGCTCAGATTGCTGGAAAATGTAATACTAGCCATGATAGAGCACACTGTGCATTGTATATGGGGCTGCTTAGTCGCAGACCTGTCAGAGTGCCCATGATGACCCCTATCTACCACTAAAGGCACCTTCAATGCGAACTTGAGCATCAGAACTGAACCGTAGACCAATGCAAGGAGGTTGCCTGCTCTGATGAATCACGTTTTCTGTTAGAACAGGTGGATGGCCAGGTTGGTGCGATTGGGAAAAGATAGCAGCAGTATGCACTATGAAAAGAAGGCAGACCAGTAGTTGTTATGCTCTAGACAATTTTATGCTAGGAATCCTTGGGTTTTGGCATTAATGTGGATGTTACTTTGACTCGTACCACCTACCCAGAAAACGTTGCAGACCACGTACACCACTTGGCAATGGTGTTCCCTGATGTTGGTGGCATCTTTCAGCAAGATAATGCACCCTGCCACACTGCAAATTGTTCAGGAATTGTTTGAGGAACAATGTAAAGAGTTCAATGTGTTGCCCTGACCTCCAAATGTCAATCTGATTATTCAGCTATGGGATGTGCTGGAGAAACAAATTCAATTCATAGAGGCCCCACCTTGCAACTTGCAGGACTTAAAGGATCTGCTGCTAATGTCTTGATGTTAGATACCACATCAGCCATCCAGCATTTGCCGTGATTGCTGATGGCCAGTCTGAGCCTGATTATATATGATATAATATAATATCCTTGTGTATTATTTTGTAAGCAGTGATAACTGAGGACGTGTAATGACATGAAGGGGTGCTGCCCTGAGACAGCACTATCCCTTTAAATGTGGGAACCAATTTAGCAAAGAACAAAGGCAAGGACACAATGAATAGAATAAATCAAGAAATGTATATTAAAGGGAACCAAAGGACAAAAGATAACAAAACAATATGTAATAAATATATACAAAGCCACAGAATAATATTTACAATAAATCAGGATAACCACAAATTGGGCAGGCAGAGTATACTTAAAACAGTCCTTTGGTATAATTAATGTATTTGGGCAGGATTGTGCGGCCACCACAGAAATAGGTGGGACACAGATCAAGAGCCAAAAAACAAAAATATGGCACCAGGAAGCAAAGGCCGAAGCAGGACAAACGAACAAGGCTGCAGGGTCAGGATCACTGGTAATAAGACAGATGACAGGAACACTGAACCAGAACACAGGATCAGGAGGCACAGGAACCCAGGACCAGGCGGACACCGGAACCCAGGACCAAGAAGACACGAGAACACAGGACCAGGAAACACAGGATACAGGATCAAGGAACAAAGAGTCAGAATCTCAGGAACCAGGAACCAAGAACCACAGAACAAGAAACAGGAGACAAGAGACAATGATCTGACCAGGAGTGAGGTGAAAAACCAGACTATATAGGAGCTGAAACAAGGACCAGGTGAAGTGCTAATGAAAATAAATTAGGAACAGTGCCAAACAGTGATGTGGGTACTGCACGAGGGCAAATCAACTGAGTGTCGTGACAGGATGCTATCACAGCGAAACGTGTTTTGGCGGTTTTTGCACAAGCTGGACTTTATATTAGGTGCACTTTTATCGTTTTTATATTTGTTTTTGATTTTATTATAAATGTAATTTCTGTAGCACAGTCGCCAGAAGTTTATTACAACAAGGATCAAGATATACAGCTGGGGAACGGTCACCCCACAAATTGACACTAGGTGCATATCCTTAGAGCAAAGGCACTATAAATAAGGTGAGCATTCAATTTTTCCCCTATTCATATTAGCCATAATACTTTGTCAGGTATACTGCTCTATTGTGGCATTCCTGTGCTTTCTCTAAGTGACACGACTCCAGATAGAAAAGAGGTGGGGTACCTGGAAAGGCACAACTACGCATTAACAGAGCTTCTATTTTGTGGCTCCATTAGATGTGAGTGTGTTTACGCCCCATTAGTCACATTAACCACGGATTGTTACCATCTGTACTATTTGTTGTTCTCTCTGATTTTATCTTTTATATGGTTCTGTTTTAGCATCGCTGTTGGGGATAAGATACTGTAAGGGGATAAGATACTTCTTCCAACACAGGGCTCCATTTTATATTATAAGTCTTACACTTGTGATATATATTGTTATTCTAGCAACCTACTTTTACCATGGCATGAAATACATCCTACCCTTACCTCTTGTATCATTTTGCCCCACTCCCTCTAGAATGTAAGTTTTTGAGCAGGGCCCTCAACACCCTTTGTTCCTGTGGGCCCAACTTGTCCTGTTTCAAATACTTATTTGCTAGTCGACCCATTGCAGAGCACTGTGAAATATGTTGGCTTTTATAAATAATAATAATAATAATTACAAACTCAGCAGGATCAAGGAACAGTAAGTGAGTTCAAAGTGTCCAGGAAGAACCACTGAGGAGCTCTGCCAATCCTAAAACTATGCTGCACTCCTATTATTTTTTATTTCATTCTGTAAAATTTTAAGGAAATAACAGTACTTTTTCTGTTTGTTTTTTTTTTAAATGAATATTTTCTTCTACTGAACACTCTTTTTTTTTTTTCTTGTTTAACCCAGAACACCTTAAGGATCAACAATGGTCTCAGCCACCAGAACAGCATGGGCTCTAAGTTTCATTTCAAAATGGAATATTCTCCTCATTAAACAGCCATAGGCGGGAGCTGGCAAAGGTAAATGAGCAGAATACTTCAAGCTGACATAAGGTCTTATAGGGATCAAATAACTGTAACAACGTTTTTGTCAGTGAAGGCCATATCCCTAGATGGCAGCCCTGAGCAGTGAATACATCCCATGATGTTTGACAGTTATTACTTTCATTAGTAATTGTATCTTTAACTAATAGATAGGGATGACAATTCAGAAATAAACTAAATGTCATGTTCAAAGGGTGATGAATGTCACTAGAAAGGATGTTTGCATGATTTCAAACTCTACTGAACACAGTGATCGCAACACACATTCTAAAACAAGTCGTGTTGAGAGTGTGTATGGTTTTGAGTTGGTAACTTTGGGTTAATACAGTCTTAAAGAGAAGGGAAAGCGAGAGGGAGTGAAATGTGGGAAAATTATCACAATGAATGAAATAACCAGGTGTTATGGAGATATTGTAATAAATATATTTACAAATGTCCCAAGATGCAATATTTTCCCATGATACCCAGTTTGCTTTTATCTATCTCTTATATTACATAATAATAATAAAAATATATTTTATGAAATCATCTGTCTGTCTATAATAATCATAATAATAACAATAATATAAATCTTTTTTTAAATTAAAAAATAGTATTGACGTATCATGATAATAAGATAATTACACTTGAAAATTAGTCATGAATGATTAACTATTGTTAATTTTGTATGTATATATACATATAATAAGCCAATTGTATGGGTTACTAATGATCCCTGATGTGTTGCAGACTTTGTCCTGACATGTTACAGACCATCTCACCCCCTCCTTCCCCTCCATAAAACAACTGTATTATTAATTTATTTATTCAATGCCTCACCTAAGGCAGTGCAGAGCAAATCTCTTTATTGACACCTTTTCACGACCATTGATTCACAAATAAACCAATTTAGTATTGTATCTCCATAAGCACACTGCTTTGATTAACAGTGGGATAATTACACGGTTACCTTAGACAAGTTTAACTTGTCAAAAGGCCTTCAAAGCTTTGTTTTCTTTGTGTAACACTCACCTATTGTGCTGGCTTGAAACAAACTTAACAGAACCTATATTAACTGTCAGTTAATTACACCACATTTTCTCTACAGTATTTACCAGTCCAAAGGGCAGGTAGGATCCAATACTTCAACTCAATCACTGTCTCTGTCAACAAAAGAATCAATAAAGATGAGTAAGTTAGTGTCACCAAGAGCTTGCTTCACCAGAACGCCCATTCCTAATTGCCTTTAGAGACAGCTGATAATACCAACTTTGAAGTGAAAATCAATCTAATGAAAGGACATAGAGGGAGGGTAGATCAAATGTCAAAGCAGTCTGCAGATGCTTGCAAGCGAACAAAGGCTGCTTTCCTAAAGGACTTGAGAAGACCATAGCTAGTCTGGTACCCTGAGTTGGAACACAATGCTAAAGACTAGGACACAGCGTGATACCCTAGCCTGCTGGTAGAGTCTGACTCTTCCATTTTACTTGCTGCCTTTAACTACAAAGTAAGACTGAGATTTAAGAGACTACATATGTGATTTGAGTTCCAAATCCCCAATCCGCTAAATGGTTCCTGTGGATTGTGTAGACACAAAGAAGAAAGGATGTTTATATTTACTTTGTTTAATTGAACAAGTAATGGTACCAGACAGATGGTTAGTGGGTATTATTTTGAATCTAATTGAGGAAGAAAAAGAAAACAGAAAACCAAAATAGACAAAACTACGATTTCTATTCATCCACTGGGATCTTTATTTAAGTTTATTACTTAGAGTAGTTTACAAAGTGTAATGACGTTAGAAACCGGTGACTTCGGCCCAGATCCTTAGATTAGCACATGGGTTGGGCCTTTAGATAGGAATCCAAACAAGCTCAGTCAACAGACAGAGTTAAATATTTGGTATATGAACAGGATCATGCCTTAATCTCCAATCATCTCCTACTAAACTGTGTACTTTATATTTTATGCAGCCAATCTAAATCTGCACAGGCTCCACGGCTGCTAACACAGATTACATTTAATTTTTTTTTTTTTTAAACTAACTTGAGTAAATTGTAAGTAAGCAAAGCCAGTACAATACTTTCAATTCATTGAGGGGCTAGTAACTGCATTTGCTGTGTCAAATGTATTGACCATTCCTTCCACTTGGACATTTAATATGCTAGTTGATTATTATTATTATTTTCCAACATATTCTACTACACTATACTACAAGCAGATGATACATAGCATGCCAATCATACTTGGGCTACAGGAGCAAGACTTGATGCTGAAATTAACTTAGGGCAGCGGTAGACAACCTTCGGTACTCCAGATGTTGACTACATCTCCCTTGATGCTTTGCCAACATTATGGCTGTCAGAGTATTATGGGAGGTGTAGTCCACAAAATCTGGAGTGCCGAAGGTTGCCTACCCCTGACTTATGGTCTAAAACAGAGGTGCAGATCATTGACCCACTCCTCCCAGATTTATCGTACTGCCACTCTCCATAAGTCTCTGAGAGTTGTTTGATTGTTATGGTGATGAGAGTGGGGGGAGGTAATCAGTTTAACTAAATACGTTTTTATGTTTCCCATTAACATTACATTTTTTTCTTGTCTATTATTTTGTTTCGCTGCAAAATGGTGGCCTATTTTTGGGTGAAACAGGCGCATGTCCTACCCAGCTTGCACTCTCCATGCCGCAAGGCCTAGTGATCCAATGTGAGCGAGGCAGGCTTACTTTCTCTTGCAGATCTCCTGAGTTTCTCTGCATTCACTCCGACATTGCATCTGATGAGACAGGCACAATGACAGTGATCTCCCTATTACATTAATCAGTAAGGAGATGGGCCTTTTGCGACCTAGACCAGCCACGCTTCTTTTTTCGACTTGGGGCTAGGTCACAGCTGCTATCACTGCCGTTCATATCGGTGTGCTGATGATTATAGAACAACTTGACCTATGAGGGCCCCATGTTCAGCTTGTTCAATATGGCCCATTATATTAAGTTTAATGATGTTCAGCACCTTCCTTTTCCCACACTCATATGAAGTGTCAGCCTGGCAGCCAAATGTCAGCCCCAGGCTCTAACCTTGCTTTTAGTCCAGCCCTGGCCCTTGTGCACAATGAAAGCTATGTCATGCATTATACTACAACTTCTTATGTAACATCAAAAGGATTTAAATTAAAAAGCCCACTTTTAATTTTAATTTTATTTTTTGCAAACACATAACACTTTGTGGTTCACTGCTGAGTTGTCTGTAAGTAATTAAATAAAAAGTTTGGCAAATGTCTAGGTTTATCACTTAGTTCCGAAATTTCGGGTTGCATACAGGCAGTAACGTCTAATTAAATTTAGGTAAACTTTTGTGTTCTAGGTTTTTGTTTCTGTGCCTTTGTGAGTGCTAGTGTTGTTAGTTTCACAGGGAGTGTTTGTTCACTTTTCAACACACCAGGGGGCATGTTTTTAGAGCAGTTGCTGTGGGAATTTGTACGCTCACAACAATTAGCAGGTAAATTGCATTTGAAGTTTGTAACTCAACCTTATAACACCCTGCTACTGTGAGAATTGATTCTAACACAGTACTGAATGTTTATATGTGCCACATGTGATCTGTGGCATTTAACGCGTCTACCATATCAATAAAAAAAACATTGTTTTGACATAATGTATATTTTTGAAAAAATATTTGCTACTTAATACAATTATCCCCATGACTTGTCATTTAACCTAAAATAATCAACACGATTAAGATTATTCAGTAAAATCAGGAATAATATAAAATCAAGCACATTTTTAAACCAAAACAGCTGAATTGGAAGAAGCACATACATTTTTCCAGCTTGAATTTTTGGGGTTAGAATTTGCAGTTCAGTTGTCAGTTCTCCACAATTACCATTTTAGAGAGTAAATCCAAAATTTGAGCTTTTTTACACACCAATGCTAGTAGCTCCATGATTATATAAACAGGTGGTATCAACACAGTGTACGTGTACTATAAAAATAAAGAGTAAATAAACCCCAACAAAACCCAACAAAATACAAAGCATATTTTATACTAGGAGTATAAGTCTAAAGTATCACTTGATTCCAAGTCCTTTCATTTAAAGGTATCTCTTTCAAAGGAAACCAGTAATTAAGGCTATCCTATGGGCATTTGGGAAAATAATACAGCAATTCCGGTGGCTGATATATATTAAATGTTCATTTTGCCAAATGTTAAGGTTCTTAATTTTTCAATTCCACTTTAATAGCTGGCCTTATACATTGGGGAGACTTAAGTGGTATTCATTTCTTTTTAGCTCTTTGAATAATACATCTTATTTTTGAATATAAAAAATGCGCTTATAAAACATGGGATTTATAACAGCAAAAAAAAAAACACAAAACATTCTACAATATGACATTGTCTACAAATTGCAGTTCTGGGATGATAACCAAAAAGTTATTAAACAAGATAACTTTTTTATAGACAGGCAGGGTTATTCACTAAACCCCGAATGGCCAAGTACAGAACTGGGCAAAACCATTTGGGGCTGTGTACAGAACCATTCGGACTGCAACATCTGGACATTGTTCACGCTATTTAACAATGTCTGGATGTTGCTGACCAGGTTCTGAACAAGCCTGAACTAAGTCTGAATTTCAGTTAGATCGAACACCACGGGAGAGCTGACATTCCAGCCCAAATACTTTTCTGGGCCCAAATTTGAAAAAATCCAAGCTTTTATGGACCATTGACCGATTGGTGCAGATTCAACTTAGTTGGCCGAATTCCGGCTGAAATAAGCATAAGTAAATATGAGAATTTCTATTGAGTTTAGATGTCGGTCACTTTTACTAATATATTATCACAAAGACAATTTTATATTTGAAAAATGGTCAAATACCTTTCTCATGGATATTTGTAAAAACCCTCATTGTATTTCCTAGCATGCAGCTTTTTGAAAATGCCACAAGAATGTTCAAATTATGTCTGCATATGGCATAATGTTTAATACATTAAATACAGTTAGAGCAAGCATCTATACAATACGAGGTATTGCAGGTTGATTTTGTAGCCCGTAGAGAATCATTGCAGTGTGCTCAGTATGCATGTAGCTCTTTCTTATTTCTCATCTCCCTCTGGCTTTTAAAATGCAGCTATGAAGTTTGACCTAAAAGATTTCTGTAGGGTGTAGATAAAGGAGTAAAAGTGCTATTCACACTCCCTTAAAAGAGATACACAGACATGGAGCCATGGCAGATTAATCTGTTTCTCAGTAGAGTGAAAAATAGCTCTAGAGCAAAGGTTAAGTAAGTTGGCCTTTATAGTCTAAAGTTTGTTTTGTATTGCTTTGGATTGCAAGACAAACTTGAGCATTTACGTACACGTTTGGAGGAAAAGGGTTAAATGAGATAGTTTTGCTTTGCCATTTGTCATTTGCTTTTGTGATTCGGTGGCACAAAAAAAAAGAGATAATTTATGGTTAGGGGACAGACACTAAATGATGATTTCATTCACAGATCAAGAGTAGTGAGAAGTGGGGGTGAAAAGAAGGACCAGTAAAAAAAATTGATCTATCTATATAATATATTGAAAATTACTGCTGTGCATCAGCTGCAGGCCTCAAGTTGGACTTTGCAAACCTTTGGACACAGAAACTGGAGATATCATGTTTCCTCAACTATCACAGAGTTCCTAGCTTGTTTCGACAATTTGGGTCTCGTCTATGTGGTGCTGGTTCTGGTCTCTCTGAGAGCGTATATCTAGATTCCAGAGTTTGTGGTGAGACCAAACACAATTAAACTCCTCGGAGTGCAA
Source organism: Pelobates cultripes (assembly GCA_933207985.1). Taxonomy (NCBI): domain Eukaryota; kingdom Metazoa; phylum Chordata; class Amphibia; order Anura; family Pelobatidae; genus Pelobates; species Pelobates cultripes. The sequence continues at coordinate 49,230,875 of OW240917.1, read as the reverse complement.
ATAGAAAAAGTACTGTTGTGCATCAGCTGCATATCTCAATTTGGACTTTGGAAAGTCCCCCCCTTGGGTACAGAAACGCAAGTAATCATTTTTCCATAACTATCCCAGCTTGACATGCACAATTTAGCACAGACAGGCAACGTGTTTCCGAATTCACCCGAATTTTTGCAGGTACACAAATCAATGGATGCTGTTTTAAACACAGTTTTCTTTTAAAACTATAGGATGGGTTATGAACTGAAAGGGCCAGTGACCTGAAAGCAGCCATGTACCATGGACTCACATCACCACAAGGTCAAAACTGCATAGTCCATGGATGGCCCAAATAGTTTTTCCCAAAATAACTACATGACAGAAATTAATCCAGACTGAAACCCCACGTGAACAAATCCAAAACTGCTCAAAACGATTTTTTTCCCAGACGAATCGATTTGGCCAAACCATATTTTATCATGCACACGTCTATTCTATTCTGTGAAAACATGAAAAATGGTTGCCAAGTTCACCCACCTAAACATTGTACCTGCATATTATCATGACTAAGGTGAAGTGCCCTGAATTGACATTTTCAAACACTGTGTAATTAGGCAAGAGATCAGAGGGAACAATTTACCATGTCACCACGGATAATTCAGGGGTCCCTGGGACCTCGAACACGTGTTACATGTTTATGTAAAATATTGTTCATGATCGACAATATTCTTTTTTTCTCATGGTGCTTATGTAGAGTCATAACAGGTAACGACAAATGCTTTTACAGCACTGTAATGTGTTTTAACTGATTGCCAATGCTTTTGAAGACTTTTTTAGATAGGTGACATTGCTTATCGAAGCAATATTCTCTACTCAATTCAAGAAAGAAAGAAATTAAGAAAGAAATAAGGAAAGAAAGAAAGTAAGAAAGATAGGAGGAAGAGCAAGTCTTAAGTTTCACATACTACCTATACTACCTTACCCCAACTATTTTGCCAGAATTTTAAACATGTCTTCTTTTTCTATACCTATTGTACAGTACTGCCGAGTTTGTTGAGGCAATAATAATAATAATGATAGTAATATATAATAACACTAACCTTATAGTCCATGCTTGCCTATAATATTAATAACTTTTTGGAAAAATTGATAACAATAAATATTTAAATTAAATATGTCTATTGTCCAGGTTTGTAACAATTCTTCTCCTTCGAACTGTCTACCGGGTGTCTTTCACAATCTTTCTCCATAGCATTGCTTTTGCCTTATGAGGAGATTAGAAAAAGATTATTGAAAATGACTTTTTAACCTTTATTGACCTGAACTGATGGCCTGTGTAATGAGTCCTTTAAAATTACTGTTAGAAAACTTGAGGTCCTAATGACATCCAGGGATAGGCAACCCATGTGTCTTCCTTAAGGGATTAATTAGAATTTTTTTTTTCTTGTAAAGGAATGTTGATCACGTGGGTCAAACAGGTCAAAGGAACAAAGAATAGAAGATATTGCTTATTAATTCATTGAATCCTACTAAAAATAAGCACATTATATCAAGGCATTGCTAATTTGGATACAATTTAAATTAAGTATGTATGTTATTATAATTTTTATTAGCATTTATAAATTGCCAGCTTAGTCTGCAGTACTTTACAGTATTTTAAAAGGGGAAATTTAACAATAAATAAGACAATTACAAAATGTTACATCAACTATAGATTGATGAGAACCCTGCTCAAACGAGCTTACAATTTAGTAATATATGTACAGAGTGTTATCTTTTACCAGTACCAAAACAATTCAGGGTAAGTTGGTAAATCCGATGAAATGCACAAAATGACCCACCACACACAGGTGAAACTTCACTACGGATGTCCTTGTTAGAAGTAATCATAGAGCAGTCGACCTGGCCATCAGGGTACACAAACAAATATGCCCACCAGCTGTATAATCACATTTACCTAGGACCCCTGTTTAACAAGGGCATCTCAGCAGCCTCATTAATCTAGCACATAGATAAATGAGAAGCCTATGTTGTGGTTGCGCATGTGTGTGCACACCTTCTCCAGCTTTGAAATAATCAATTCTAATATCTACCTAGCAAGTACGTGGCTTGGATAGTCCCCAGCACACAATTGAAGCAATGCCTGCTCCACAAATAGAAAAACAAATTACTACCGCCTTATGCCCCTTGACACTGTGGGCACAGACATGTCTTCCATGTAAAGTAAAACGTTTTCTACTTATAGTATGCAACATTTTCTACCAATGCTAATCTGTAAAGGAAAACATGTAATTAATCTTTAGCCTTAAATGTGAGAGATTTACACCCCCTGTAACATAGCCGAATACCCCATTAATGCCTTACTTATTGCAAAATTAAAATAATTGGTTTAAGTAATAGTTCGGGAATTTTTACTTTTTTATGGATGCCTATTCAATGGAGAGAAGATGATAGAAATATGAAAATATTTTGTTTTAAAGACATATCTACGGACACAGAGATTGACATGTAAGAATATAGGACTTAGATTTCTTGGTTTGTAACATTCCATATTGGAACAATTCATATTCTACTTCACTTTCTACTTTTTTGCCATATATTACCATTTCGTCTTCCACAAATTCTTTGTCATTATCTTTGTCATTAATCTATCTCTAAATATGTGCAGTTGGTATTCCGGGCTCTGTTTCTCCATCCTCATTACTTTCAACGCAAACACATTAATTCATATTCTATCAGAAAAAAAAGAGAAAGAGGCATATTCTAGTAAATTGGATGCTGGTTCCCCAGGTATCCTACTGCCGTAGGTGAAACAACGTTTTGATCACTTGCCTTACTCATTACTATTGTCTCTGTCTTAACCACCCCACTCTTCTAGGAGCTTACTAATTTTGCCTGAGCTATACAGATATTTGTCTTTCTGGGTATCTTCACTACTAATACTTTATTTCCCCCCTCAAATTCCTATTAGGTCCTTTTCCTTTTGGCCCCCTTTAGCTTGTTCGCCACTCGGTGGTATGGGCCATGTATGTCTTAAATGGTGGAACTCTAACACCAGTAGAGAATATGATTCTTAGCATGACCCTAACAATTTGTAACAATTAAATCATTCCGAATTGAAACACTTCAGTTCCTTAAGCTTCTATGACGTTTATTGAGGAACTATTCCACCCATCACATCATATACTTCTGTTATCTCCTTATCACACATTTACACTGATCACTTTACTGTTCGTCACCAAAATTTGTGAATGGGCATTTACTTTTACCCTCTCAACTGAACAGTAGAGTGTCATCTTCCTACTGGCACACAATAATCACCTTAATTTTTATGAGCAAGAATGATCATGTATAGTTTTTTCGATCTCTCCATAAATAACTGCTAAACACATTTAAAAAAATTATCATAAAAATTACATGAAAACATTTATGATATTACATGGACAACTCCCAATGACTGCATTATTGTGGTGCAATGGGAAAATGTGTACACTTAATAGATGCAGGGCTTGGTTAGTATGACATAAAGTTTCAAAAGCAGATATGGTAACAATTTTCAAACATGACAAGCAATATTATTTTTCTCATCTTTCACCTATAGGAGCTGAAAGAAAGTATTGTATGAAATATATACTGACTCCCGTTTTTAATCTGTCTGCTAAAATTAAAATGGTATGGTCGGGCGTGGCTGACTGAGAGACTAACTAGACGTGCTTATGTGGAGCTCCGCTTCAACACAGAGATTCTCTATAAAATGCCCTATTTTCCAGCGCTGACTAAGCTCCTCCACAATCCTCTGCCTCATCCCAGTGACACTATGAGGCGCAAGCACTGCAAGTTTCATGTGCGGAACCCCCCAAACAGCGGGATATAACACTCTTGTTCGAGAGGCCTACTCCACCGGCGCCTCACAAAATGGAGCCCGCAGAGAGCCACATGGAGGAAACCTAGGAGGAATCCCCGGAGGAGGAAGACACCTCTCCTAGACACAGTGACACATTCTGGGATGCAGACTCTGCCGAGGACTTGTCCCACGCAACCAAAGGGAACATAAAACATATGCTTTTGGAGATGCGCCAAATATGAAAGTATGACCGGGAAATATGGCAGGACATAGGGGCTATGCAGAAGCAGCTAAAATAAGTAGAGGAGAAAGACACAGCCCAGGAAGCACAGCTACACTCCACCGAGTTCCACATGGACTGACTCACCCTTCAAGTTCAGAGATTGAACCACACAGTGGCCTCCCTGGAGTCCCGACACAGGAGCCGCACTATCCACCTGAAGAAGTGGGGGAAGCAGCGCTACTTCTCTATACCCACAAGTTGCTTCCCTCCATAGGCTTAAAGGGTGGTGCGGACCTCTCCATGATACAAACGGCATTCAGAGTCAGAAAAGCGGCAACAGTGCTGGCGGCAGCCCCTAGAGACACTATTATCACCACGCGAGACATAGCCATACGATCGGCCATCATGACCTGCTCCAGAGCGCTGGGGTACGCGAAATTAGAGGGGGCCTCCATATCATTCTTCAGTGACATCCCTTTTGCCACACTCGTAGAAAAGAGAAAACTGGCCCCAGTGGCCAAGAAGATGAGAGACCAGGAGGTTCGATACCACTGGGGAGCTGACAGTACCCTGATTATGCACCTTGGAGACCAAACAGTCACATTTGCAGATGACCCAGAGACACTTCTCCGCTGCCTGGACCAGGGAGCCCCAACGGACTGCATGGAAAACAGGCAAAACTCCGGCATGAGGGTACAAGGAGGCTCCGGAGAGGGCTCATCGCTGACCCATATTAAGCCGACCAAACTCAGTGTCCGAAGACTCTGAACAAGTGTCCAGTATATAGGGCAGAGCACACACAAACTAGTTGCACTGGCCAATTCCCTCCTACACTCCAGTCCCCCCGAGACAATGCTGCCATCCTAGGCTCTGTGCCCACAAACCAGACCCCCAGGCAAGAACAATGTCACACAGTGAGATTTAAGTCCCTAAGTTTGGGGAGATGGGGGGAACCAGGCACATACTCACCCACTGGCTTACACACATTCTAAAGAGGGCAAAGCACCTACAAAATGCTTGTTTACCCACAATAGAAAAGTAATGTTAAGTTTCTAAGTTTCTAATGTTTAATTTTCTCATGTTTGTGTTCTTTGTGAAAATTCAATAAAAATATAAATTGGAAAAAAAATAGATGGTCAACACCAAAAAATATATAAATGGTTATATTATAATATACAATTTGAAAACAATGTTTTACTTTAATGACTTGTATTGTTTGTTGTAGAGTGTAGACTTAATTGCAAGATGTATGGTCTATTACAACAATATTTTATTTAAACAATAATAAGCCTCTTATTTATCATTGAAGCCATGTTTTAAATGTGCATCACTGATGAAGCCAGACTAAATAGAAACCGGTACATATTGGACACAGCATGTTTTTTTTTTTTTTTTGCAGAACTTTATTTAATTAACCCCTTAAGGACACATGAAATGTGTGACATGTCATGATTCCCTTTTATTCCAGAAGCTTGGTCCTTAAGGGGTTAAATTGTATCAGGAATAAAACTGTGGTCTATACCTTGTTTTAGAATATATTTCTAGGACATAATTCAGTACCACGGACAAGGAATTTCTGTTGTGGGTTAGTAAATAACATACAATTATAGCAACACATTTTGTTTGATAATATTGTTAATTGCATTGTTGCTATGGTTTATAAATAGGACAACTAAAACCGTGGAAGTACAATTTATACCCAGTGATAGGATCCTACTGAACCTTAAAAATATATTGAGGTCTCAAGTTAATATTTTTGTAGAAGCTTTTCAAATAAATAAATATTTTTGGGTAAAGTTTTAAAATGATTTCTTTCAAAAAATGTAACTAAAATAATATATAGTGTATACAAAATATATTAATTAATATTTGCATTTGTATTACACAGCATTGCTACAATGGTGCCATACACTGCTTGTGTAACCTGTTAAAGGTTCATTACACTGATTAGGTGCAAAATTAAATCACCTGCATACTATCATGTAGGTATCCATCATGCATGGACCCCACAAGACCTCTGAACGTGTCCTGTGGTATCTGGCACCAAGACATCAGCAGCAAATCCTTTAAGTTCTGCAAGTGGAGCCTCCATGAATTGAAATTGTTATTCCAGCACATCCCATAGATGTTCAATCAGATTGAAATCTGGGGGATTTGGAGGTCAGGGCAACACCTTGAGCTCTTTATATTGTTCCTCAAACCATTCCTGCATTCCTGAACAATTTGCAGTGTGGCAGTGTTCATTATCCTGCTGAAAGATACCACTGAAATCAGGGAACACCATTGCCAAGTGGTGTACATGGTCTGCAAAGTTCTCTGCGTAGGTGGTACGTGTCAAAGTAACATCCACAAGAATGCCAGGACCCAAGGTTTCCCAGCAAAACATTGTCCAGACGTTAACACTGCTTCTGCCGTCCTGCCTTCTTCCCATAGTGCATCCTGCTGCCATGTCTTCCCCAGGTAAATGATGCGCGTGCACCTGGCCATCTACCTTATCTAAAAGAAAACTTGATTCATTAGACCAGGCAACCTTCTTTCATTGCTCCATGCTCCATTGGTCCACTTCTGATGCTCATGTCCCCATTGAAGGTGGTTAACAGGGGTCACCATGTCTTGTCTGTGGCTTCACTGCCCAATATGCAGTAAATTGTGATGCACTGTGTGTTATGACATCTTTATATCATGAGAAGCATTAGGTTTTTCAACAATCTGAGCTACAGTAGCTTTTCTGTGTGATCGGACCTGAAGGGCTAGCCTTTGCTCCCATCATACACCAATGAGCTTTGGGTGCCCATGAACTACACTCTGATTTACTAGTTGTCCTTCTGTGCACAACTTTTTATAGGTACTAATCACTGCATATGTTCTCTGTAGATATTCATAAGAATGCCCACTTTTGTATAAGCAGAGATGTTACCTTGTAAGAGAAAGCAGCAAAGTGAATTGTTAGCGCAGTACTCACCTTGACTTGGCAGTTGAGCTTACACTTTAATGGCTGTTGCAGTGGTGTAAAACATGCTTTGTTATTTTGTAAATTGTTTTACATTTTTTATTTTGCAGTGCATATATTGTCAAATATCGCCTCCAGTGAGGTCATTGGGCAGCAGAGGCCTCCGAGGCTGCTGGTCTTGTAACGGATCACCTGGCACCCCAACTGGGTACCTCCGTTGAAGGATTCTCCTAGCGCTCCGCAGACATCACAACCACTGCAGACCCCACGAACTGCCGCCGCTTGGTTGGGGTCTCGCCGTCTCCTACCCACCCTGGACCTACGACAAGGCTCCAGGTTCCAGTGGGTGAACCTCTCCTCCAAGAGAGTGAAGCAGGAGCAAGCTCTTAAAAGAGCTTGAAGTGATTATCCAAGGGAGCATGCAGAGCATAGCAATCCCTTGTAGTGATATAGCTATTCCCCCAATAAGAGACAGGACTCTAGCTTTAGGGTAAAGAAGAACTGTCTAAAACTGTATTTTCCTTGGGACTAGCCCATATGGTCATTACATTAACATTTCTGTGAAAATTCAATAACATTACAAACAGTCAAATCATTGCAGGCAACATACAGTGACTTATTATAATACAATATGGCATATTTTTAAAGAGGTGGGGGAGACAATAATTAACAGAAAATATCTCACGTGCCTGCAGAATTAGCAATATGCAAATCTACCCGAATATGCAAATGAACCAGTCTTGCTATTCAGGTAGTGCATATTGCTGTTGCTACCAACAGAGGGCACTAGACAAGCTCCATAGCCAAATCCACCTAGTTGGTAGCAAACCTCAGCAGTACAGGAGAGTAGGCAATACATCCCAGGGGCCATAGTCACATGGCAGAAGGGCTGGCAATCAGTCTTCTCCAATGCTCAGTGGCGAGGCTGGTTCCGCCACAGGTCTGTCGCTGTAAGTCGCTGGGTTGAGGCTTGGGCAAGTCCGCCATTTTGATGTCAGGAGTTTCGCTGGGGAGGTTGGCAATTCCCTCCATGCCTTGACCACTTCTAGTTAGCAGGCCAGCGGGGACCGGGATCTCCCCCACCGGTCCAAAGGGGGGGGGGGGTAGGAGCGTGGTCTACACAAGGTAGGTTGTGGAGCCAGGGGATCGGCCGCCTTCCCTGAGCTCCGTCTTTGGTAGGCTGCCGGTTTCCATTGTGGGCTGTCTGTCACGGCTTAGGTCAAGAATGGTGTCGTTCGGTTTGGCAGGTCTCCCCCCCGGGTGATAGGGGCAAAAGTAGCTATATTCAAGCTGAGTACCCGTGTGGTTCTCCCTGTTTGTAGGTATCAGTGCCGGAGCCTGTTCACCACACGTCCATTCGGCTTGGCGGCTTGGCTCCGCCCCCACACTTTGTTATTTAAATGTACACTGATGTTTTCTTATGACTACTTTGTCATATAATTATATAACATTATATTATATTACCATAAATCACTTATAGTCATACATATATTTATTAAAAAAGCTCTTACATACATCAGTATAATAATTATTATTATCATTACTGGTATTTATATAGCGCCAGCATATTCCGTAGAGCTTTACAACATTATCAAAGGGGGAAATTTAACAATAAATGTGACAATTACAAAAATGTACAGGAACAATAGGTTGCTCAAGCAAGCTTATAGTCTATAGGAGGTGGGGCATAAAACACAACAGGACAGGAGGTAGCATTCAAACAAGGTGGAGTGAAGCATAGCTGGAGGAGAGAGTAGAGTGCTGCCCTTTAGGAGGGAGCAAGGGACAGGTATATGAGGTAGAGGTTACTCTGGGAGACCATAAGCTTTCCTAAAGAGATGGGGTTTGAGGCACTTTTTAAAAAGATTGAAGACTATTGGAGAGCTTAATGGTCATAGGCAGGCTATTACAAATGAAAGGAGCCACCTGCGAGAAGTCCTACAAGCGTGAGTTGACCATACGGGTGCGAGCAGCGGACAGGAGAAGGTCATGGGCAGAGCGGAGAGACCGAAAAGGTGCATACCTGCGGATCAGTAAAGAGATATAGGAGGGGCTAGAATTGGTCAGTGCTTTATAGGTGTGGATTAGTACCTTGAATTGACTTCTATAGGATACAGGAAGCCAATGTAAGGACCGACAGAGGAGTGAGGTGTGAAGACTGTAGCAGGGCAATACGACTTGTGGGAAGACCTATTAGGAGAGAGTTACAATAATCTATGCGAGAGATTACTAGAGCATGGACAAGCTCCTTAGTAGCATCTTACATAAGAAAGGGGTGGATGCGTGCTATGTTTTATCGAATCTACAGGATTTGGTAACAAACTGGATGTGAGGCTCAAAGGTGAGGCCAGAATCAAGTATGACACTAAGACAGCGCACTTGCAAGGATGGATTTATGTGGATACCATCAACTTGAAGGGAGAGCGAAAGAGTAGGATCAGTGTTAGAAGGAGGAAAGACAAGGAGCTCAGTTTTAGAGAGACTGAGCTTCAAAAAGCATGAGGACATCCAGTCAGAGATAGAAAAAAGGCAAGCAGTGACACGTTGCAGGATGGCAGGGGAGAGGTCCAGGAGGAGAGGTATATCTGAGTGTCATCAGCGTACAGGTGATAGTGGAATCCAATTGAGGTAATAAGTTTGCCTAGAGAGGCAGTATAAAGAGAAAATAGTATAATGAGCATGTATGTATAGATTTCTGGCACTTTCTTAAGATAAAAAAAAACAATACACATTTGAATCCTGATTTAGAGTTTGTTACTTAGTAACACATTTAGCCCTGTGCATTATGGAAATTAAAGCAATCTATTGAATAATATGCTCTGAAAGTGATTTTGTGCAAACAGTTAATTAAAGAGGAAAAATAAGCACAGGTAACAGTCATCAACAAAACTTCTGCATTGAATTAGGATTATTTATTGAAGTGCGACTTGTTGGGAATTTAATATTAGAGACAAGTTTAGCAATATTTGGAGTGTTGCTATATTTGCATAGAATTTTAAACTCACTTTGAATGCTATACAATTCTCACATAAGTGAACATCCTTGTCAATAATTTGCAAAAAATTAAAAAATATATAAATATAGTTAATAATAAAAATAATTTAAAATAACAGAAAAAAATAGGTTTATTAATTTCAGGTTATATCATATCATTTATTAGTATTTACAAATTCTGATATGCCAAAATCAGTGTAGAAAGTGTATAAATAGTCACCAATTATCATCTTTTAATTACTCCTGCTATCATACTGTGAGCTATAATTATCACTTGTTAAATAACATATGAATGCACAAGAGACTAAGTGAAACTGTAGACTTTCGTTATTGTTCCCTGAAATACAAGATATTAGAGGGTTACAAAAATGATACAGTCTGCATGAAGAGCAATATTAGGTAGCTCGGCAAAAGACATAAAGAAAAGGGGCTGGAGTGTCTACTCCAAAGTGAATTGACCTCACTCACCGCCCTTGAGGGATTATACAAGACTTAGGCTAACAGCTTATTAATGTCCAAGGAGGTCCGGAAAATGAAAACCTTTTGTATCTGACATTCAATTTGAAAATGTAAGAGATACCCATTCTACAAGCTGCAATGGGCACCACTGTGTCTGTTTCACTCAGAAAAGGATTGATAAAGTAAAAAATAGCTGAGAATCCAAAGCTGAAATATATTATTATTGACATTTATATAGTTCCAACATATTCTGTAGAACCTTGATGTGTGGATTTAACAGTACATAAGATACATTACAAATGTTTAAAATAAACCGTTTTCTGTTTTCACTCAGCAGATGAGCTTACAATCTATACATATATAGACGGGGTTGACATAGTAGCTGAAACACTACATACAACAGGTGTTTATTGTAAAGTTATTTAATCAATTCATCAGAGATGCAGTACAATCACTCGAAATGAAACCCCTGTATTGACATATGCATATTTAAGTAATTTGTTATAACAGCAGGTAGTTGCAAAGAAACCTAGGAAATGGATTTGAAATTGAAAAAACTGACATTGATGTACGTGCTGATTTGCATATTTTTGCATTGCCTTCTGGGAGAATCTGTAGCAATATAGGCTTATATTACAATACAGAGCTGGTATTTATTGATAAACGTTTAGGCAATATTGCTTGATAGTTATTTACAGTAAAACCAGCCCTAAACTGTGATTTCATAGGGAAAAAAAATGAATTGCCCAATTCCCAAAGGTTTTCAATTACATTGCAGGTTGAAGGTTATGGAGAGACCTGTCCATTGATGTTGGACTACGTTCTCTCCGATGTATTGTGGTGAATACATAAAATATTATTTTAGTTCTTAAGGAATTTACTGGAATTTTAAACAGAATGTTTTGTTTTCTTTTTAACTTAGATATATGTGCATTGGTGGAAAAAAAAATCTATGTATTAAAAATAGTACTTACCTAGACAAAATTGTTTTCGTAATATTTAAAAAAAATAAATAAAAAACTATTATAGACAACAAAAAGAAGCATCTCTGTGATTTTCCCAGTTACTCTAAGTTCACTTGATTATAGACCGGGAGAGGAAATTAATTCAATTTGGCACTTCCGTGCGTTCCACTCAGGCCCGGACTGGCCATCAGGCACACCAGGCAAATGCCCGGTGGGCCTCAGTGGCCATGGGCCGATGCCGACAGGGGAAATCACTGGATCTCCCCTGCTGGTCTATCCAGGGCCGGTACTATCCGAGCGCCGGCCCTGCTGCATTCCATGACGTGCCTGTGGGGAGATCAAAGATCTCCCTCACCGGCCCACATGTAGTGTATTGCGGCCGCAGGTAGGGGAGAGAGGGAGGGAGACAGGAAAGGAACCCAGGGCTCTGTCAGGGTCCTCTCGCGAGATTCGGAGCATTGCCATGGTCTCGCGAGAGTGAACTCTAGAACCGCGGGCTAGAGTTCACTCGCCACTAGCACCACCAGGGATGGCAGCAGGACGATCCCCCCTCCCAGGCTAAAGGTAAGAAGAGAGGGGGGATGTAATCACTCACACACATGTAAATAACTATCAGAATTGATTTAATGGACACAAAAAATGGAACATCATATAATCAACGAATAACTGATGATTAATAAAACTCTTGGTTCAATTTCTAAAGCAGTGCAACTTCAACATATGTAAATTTAAAGTGACAAGTGCATACATTGTGAACTCCCAATTCAAATATTAATTATTTACCAGGTAATTATGTTATTTACTATTAGTTGATAAGAAGCAATCAAATTAGTACAATCTAAATAACCATATATACCTATCATAATATGATGAGTATTCTAACGTCTTGTTATTAGAAGGAAAAATAAATATAAGAATACAAATAAAAAGCTATATATAGAGGGATATTTTCCTGGAAACAAGATATGTATATTTCCAGGAAGCCTTTAGCTCAGCTAAATGCATACGATGGAGATTGGTCCATTAAATTATGGTAACAAACTATGGTAAAAATAATTAATGCTCTCTATATAAAACACAGTGGATCATAAACACACCTACAGGAAACATAACTATAAGAAAAATACAATGGGCATACCCTCTCATGGCCATTGGAGGTAACTAAAAACCTCCATTTGTTTAAAAATACATAGGGATGTGGAAAGAGCGCAGGTAACTTTTTTTTCCTTTGTTTTTTTCTATATGTATTTTGGCTGATGTGTACTATGGTCATTGCTGCCGCCCAGGAGTAATGGGAGTTTGAGCGCAGGACTAGTTTCTTTGCATTTCAATTCTAACTATACAAATAGTGGAACATGCCTTACAGGAGTGACAACCTCTAAAAATACAATCTTGGATGTTAGCAGTTGTAAAACATTTTTAATGGCATAAATAAGAGCTAACATATTTTTAAAATTCTGGTTCTTTTGAATAAGTATGGGATGTAAAGATATGATCCCAAAATGGGGTCTTGGAGAAGAATGGTCCAATGTTTCTGTAGACCTTTCCTGATCCCTCTTTAATCTGTATTATATTGCGTAAAATAGGCAGATTTAAATGTATCGGTGGGTAAACTTGAACTAGGTTTATCCAGCAATAAATCATTCCTCTCCCGCTGAGATAAGAGGCGAATCTCTTTTTCCAAGGCATGTCTTCTACATACCCTCTCCATAAGTTTGTTTTTTATATGTTGAGACTGGACCTTAAAATCATGGAGATGTGAACAATTATGTCTTAGATGTGTAAATTGTCCCCTTGCTATCCCCTTAAGTCATGGTTGATGGGGACAACTTTTTTGATGATCATATCCGTTGCCATCTGTTGGCTTCAATAAACATTTGGTTTTAATCTGCCCATTTTCACAGAACAGGGTCATGTCAAGAAAATTGATCACGTCTCTGTTCCAAAAGGAGGTAAATTTGAGGTTGTATTGGTTATGATTAAGAAAATCTACAAAGTTCTGAAAACAAGAAGGCCCACTCCAAATAATAATAACATCATCTATATACCTCTGCCAGAGCACCAGGTTTGCCCAACAGTCATGATCTGACCACACAAACATATCATCCCATCTCCTCATGTAAGTGTTGCCATAACTGGGGGCAAACCTGGTGCCCATGGCGTTACCCGTGGTTTGTAAATAAAAGTCACCTTTAAAGTAAAAATAATTGTGCTCTAAAATAAATGTAATGGAAGGGTAAACAAATTTTTAATTAAAGAGACTCAGGGATGGATTTGGTTAGGCTGCTTTCTTTTTTTGTTGCTTGTTCTGTAATTTTATATTCATCTTGGGCCCCTGGGGAAGTTCCAACTTATTGGGACGAAACGTGTAGGACCATATCCGCTTAATTTTTAATTTTATAGGGGTTTTACACTTTTTTTTATATTGCATTAAAGTTGCTGCCCTTTTCCCAACTTGCATCTGGAGTCCTAATTTTGAGTGGGCATTACAGACCATGGAGTTGGATTGTAAGCCCCCCAACATCATCGGGGGAGGCACCCTTGAGTGCAACCAACATTTCTATCTTGTGAGTGCATTCAATGATAGCGCAGGTTTATACTGTTTAACTGTGTTACACTATTATTTGTTTTTGTTCTTTTAAGATTTAGCCATTTCCCATATTTCTTTTTGTTGTCTATATTCTGTTTGAGAATACTATCTGGGAAGTGATCTCAGGGAGGCTAACCAATTTTATTATTAGATAATTATAATTCATACTTATTGCACACTATTCACACTTCATATATTGTGGTGATAGTATTGTTTTGAATTTATATAAAAAAATGTATAATGTACCCAACAGTTACTTTTATTTTGTTTATACTTATTTACAAAGTAATGTTTTCCAAAATGGTATACAAAAGGTAATATGTTCTGATATTTTTTAGGCTTACACAATTTTTATATCTCATGATCCTATTTTATATAAAATAGTTTTGTGTTTTTTTATCTTAAATTTTTATGAAATTTAAATTATATTATAAATTGCAAAATTCAGAAAAATAATTTTAAACATATTTTAAGGAATGAAAATTCTGACTGCTGAAATTATTTGGAGACCTCTGTTCTCATTAGTTAAAAACAATTATTTCAAATGTATTGTTTTGTAAATGACTCTTAAATTGTGGGTTTTGTCCTTGTATATAACTCTCCAGGCAAAATGTCCAAAAATCAGTCATGCCTGCTTATTCTAAGCTAACCTCTGACATAGCTAAAATTAAAGACTTGAATTATCACTCACTAGACTGCCTGCAAAGAAGATTAAAATGTCAATTTTATGTGTTGGTGACTCCCTTATAAACATCAGTGACCTCTATTATTTCTTAACCCTAGCATTACCCTGCCTTCCTGTATTCTGTTAACAAACATACATTTCCCCTGCCCTTTTCTTTGTTTTAGTAGTTATTTTTGGAATTGTCACGTGTGTTTAAGTTTTTGAAGTACTGAAAAACTCCACACAACCATTATACGTGTTCAGTGTAGGATATATTAATTAACACTCCAGGATATAAGGTTTCAAATAATAGTCAAAAGCAGTGCAGGTCTGAAGAATGTAAGGATAACACTTTACTTGTTGCAAAGTATATGGGTCTTATAGTGCAAAACAATTTATAACCATGATATAATAAGAACCTTGCATCTAGTGAATATTGGATTAATTATTAGTCACAATCTCATGACAAACTCAGTTATAAGATTTGTAAAAGTAAAAGTAAAATGCATGATCTTTGCAGCAAGATCAGCTACATTTAGTTGCCAGATATCCAGGACAAATTGCATTTAAACATCATAATTACTACAGTGGTTATAGTGCTAGGAGTTTCCTGACTCCTTTCCACTGATAAGAGTCCAACTGTTCTTGAATTATTCTTGAATTGTTACCTGCCCAGGGTCACGACCAGTTCCCTCTTCACAGATACGTCTAAAGTTTCTCTTCTGCATTTGCAATATCAATGCCAATGGCCTTTGGACAGAATTCAATGACTGAAATTGTCTGCTGACCACAAGTAACTGGTGTTCTGAAGCAATTGTGCATCAATCTTACCTCACCCCTCTGTCAGTTCTTACATTGGCGTCCTAGACTCTTTAGGATTCAACTCAAAATATTAACTCTTACCTACAATGCTCTCATCAACTCTACCCCCCCACCCACCGCTACATTGCAGAAACCTGCACTGTGTTGACCTGCAGCAATTCTCCACCAACCTCCAAACACTCTTTTTACCTATTGTATCTCAAATCTCACTTACCCTAGCCTCCCTCTACAATTTCACCCTCTTCTCTGAACACCTCATATATTTAAACATTGTTAGCGGTTACAACCATGGAACACTAACCTGACCCGAGGCCTCAAAAAAAGGCTCCAGAACTGCTGAGTGCTGCTGGAGAAAGTCTTATTCTGCATCTGACTTTCTCCACTTTAAATGTCTCCACTCATACAGTTTGGCTTCTCTGCAAAAGAAACCTACTTTAATACCCCCAATTTTTTTGTATTGATTGTTTTTATTGTTGTATCACTTGATTTTGGTCCCTGAGGAAGTTCCCAATCATAGGAACGAAACGCGTAGGACCTATCCTCTATTTTACTTTGCGTGGCTAATATATTTGGTCTCTTTTTTACAATAAATTTGTACATTTGTTTTACCTATACCTACCGGAGTCTCATTCCATATTTTGGTCCGCTTGGATTTCCAGTGGAGAGTGGAGACATTCAGCCGCCCAAGTTTATCGGGGCAGGCACCTTTTGGGCGCACTATTCATCTTGATCTCTTTGAGTGCATTATAATCTCAGCACACTAGCATTTGTTTTACTGGATTACACTATGTGTATTTTTTTGTTCCTGTTTTAAATTGCACACAGCTGTATCTCATTTCCTTCTGTATTCATATATATGTTGTAAAAGGTCAGGAACTGGGCCACGACCTTGAGAGGCTGTTTGATTGAATATATCAGATAAGTATATTTGGATACCAATATATTCTATTTCACTACACTTCAGTAGAAATTGAGGTATCACACATATATACATAAGTTGTTTTTTCTTTGTTTAATATCCCCATAACTGCACTCTCCCAAGAACCTAAATGCACACTTTTAAATCTCTGTTTTGTCCTCTTGCTGTTCCTCCTACTACTAACTTGACCGCTACAAACTTCACAACTGACTTCACTGAGAAGATTTCCACGATCGGGGAAGAGATCTTCAATCTGTCTCTTACTCCTACCAATACTTCCTACAAACCAACTCCCTCCCTTGTTCTCGGCATGTGCTTTGCTCCAGTCCTCCCGCTCCACCACCTGTTCCCTTGATCCTTTCACCTCACATCTTATTTGCACTGTGTCTCCTTCTCTCTCACCTTTACAGCTGCAATTTGCTTCTCAGTGGTCTTACGCATTCCCAATTTAATCTGTTACAAGTTATAAACAATGCGGTGGCGAGGCCCATCTTCCTGTCTCCCCGCCCCCCACTCTGTCAGTCCTTACACTGGCTTCCCATAAGATATGGAGCTCAATGTAAAATTATAATTTTTTTGCTTACAAATCTTCACATAATACTTCTCCTACATATCCCTACTAAGTCTCAAGCATGTCCCATCTAGTCCTTTACGCTTGGCTGAAGACCTGCGTCTATCCTCTGTTTGTACTTGTACCTCTGACGCCCACCTTTAAGACTTCTCTAGGGCAAAGTTTCTATGGACCTCCCTTCCCTCTAACATTAAAATCTTATCCAGTCTCCATTCCTTAAAAACTCACTAGAAAAGCATATCAATTAAACTGTTATTAGTTTTCCTTCTTCACACCTTGCTTCCTCTCTTGCAACTCATCCAAAAACAACTAACCGTTCACTGTAAACTATGCCAGCATCCTACTTTTTCCATACAGGAAATACATCCTACACTTACTTCTTGTGCCACTTTACTCCACTCCCTATAGAATGTTAACTCATATGAGCAGGACCATCAACACCCTCTGTTCCTGTGCGTCCAATTTGTCTTGTTGCAAATACATTATACTGTTAGTTCACCTATTGTAATGTGCTGTGGAATTTGTTGGCACTTCATGAATAATATTAATAATATCATCTTCTCTAATTCATAGGTACGTCCATTCTTGGATGCTCTGCAGTGACCTTTCCACTGCAGGTACCCGGTCTGTTAACTAGTGCATATGGGACATATTGTAGGCATCTCCACTCTTTGGGAACAGCATGTCTATTTTCATCAGACTCTTCAATAGTCTTAAATCCTTTAAGAGGTCCCTGAACGTGCATTTCTTCAAAATGGCCTATGGTCTCCCAGGATAACTTATTTCACAAACCTAGCTCTTACTCTCTCTTACTCCACTCTCACCTTCCAATTCTGCGACTTTCCCACCCTGTCACCTGGTTGCTATCCCCCTCGTTGTCCTCATCAGCGTATTGCTTCTATACCAATCTTTAATTGTCATCTATTGATAAATTTCCTGCTTTAAAATTTTGTGAAGCACTGCGTAATAAGTTGACGCTATATCAATGCCAATAATAATAATAATAATTGTCAAACTGTCTAAAAATTGTTTGGTACTTGACCATAAACACCACAGGTCCTTATAGCAGTTAGAGTGCTCAAAGTTCCCCTTTAAAAAAGCTATTTTTTGCCTGGCCTAAAGTCTACATAGACTTTCTAAGTAACATACATCATACTAATGGTGATTTTCCAAAGTGTTACTTTTGGCACTTGTTGCACATCATGAAGACGAGAAAGGATGTTAAATCAAAACGTCTGTAGAAGTTTCACAAAAGCTCAGATGTGTCTAGTGATACTGACAACACTATACATATATGTACTTAGATTAAGCTTAGAATTAAGAATTAAGCTTTCTGATGTAGAAGTACTAGTTTGTTCAACAAAAAAAAAAAAATTGAGAGAAAAATAAGAAAACTCAAGCTCTCATTTAAACTACACTATGGAAAATGCCTTATACTTGTAAAACGTGAGATTCTTCTATTTTACCAAAAGAGCTGACATGTTAAAACTGACATGTTAAAATTCACACTCACAGTCAAATTATAATAAGAGCTGGAATGGAAGATTATCAGACTAATTGAGGATGATAGAGATTACACATTATCAAATCCAATGGCCGTAAACTAGGATTACACAGTGGCCTAAGCAGCTTGTGAATGAGACACACCACCAGACCATGTGATTTAATTATATAAGAAATAGTGGGGATACAGCCATTTCTATGAGAAATACAAATAATTTAATGATGGAATGTCCTGAGGCAAGACTAATTGAGTATTAATGAATATTGCTTTGAATAAGGTTTTGTAGAGTGGATACTGAAGAGGGAAAGCCTCCAATGAAATCAAGACAGTAGGACACTAAAACTTGTAAAAGCAATGACATTTTTTTATATGTAACTTAATAAATATTTTTGCACGTATATAACAAACAACACTGGTAACTGGACACATCCAGTATCATCGTTACGTGTTTTGTTGCTGAATAAGCAACTTCTTCAAGGACTCCAGAAATCCTTTGCAATCTAAAAGCATTTGAAACTACTAAAAAAAAAAAAATACTAAAATATAAAAAAAGTCAATAGTATCCCTACCCTTACACAGTCTTAAATCTGTCTCAATCTGCCCCAACTGAGTTGTACTTAATTGTACGTCTAATCCCAGGAGACCAGGAAGTGAGTTCTTTGTTACTACTATGCCTTCTCTTGATTTAGCAGTTTACTAGTATTTACATCATGGTGGATTTCTGAGGATTTAGGATTTAGTTAGATTAGTGAGCTTTTCACTTTCATTAGGCTTTCCTAAATGTCATATTTCTATTTATTTAGCCATTCTAACGTGGGCTTGCTGTTATGTCTTATTACATGACTCATGTCCTTGTATATCTCAGCACACAAAGGGATGGCCTCACACTATCCTGTAAATAGTTTAATATATTGTAGAATTCAAGTTCTCTTCTCTAGGTCATCTACTCGAACCCCATTCAGGGATACATCCCAATCTATTGCTTGATAATTATTACAAACGGAAGCAATCGTAATCTTATCGTTTTGGCAACACTTTGCCATTATTGGTTCAGTGATTAAAAACCCTATATGTTTTGTTAAACAGCTTTTCAAGTTTAAGCAATTACATTGTTCTGAAGAAGAGATGTCGACATTTTTCATGGCTCCATTAGAAAACCACTAAAATGACTTTTCTTTTAACCACTATCCAAACAATTTGCAATGTTTTTGTGCATATTATTATTATTATTATTATTATGAGATTTATAGAGCGCCGTCAAATTCCGCAGTGCTTTACAATGGGTGGACGAACAGACATGTAGATGTAACCAGACAAGTTGGACACACAGGAACAGAGGGGTTGAGGGCCCTGCTCAATGAGCTTACATGCTAGAGGGAGTGGGGTAAAATTACACAAAAAGGTAAGGATAGTATTAGACTAATGACAGTTGCAGAAGAGGAATCAGTCAGGAGCTATTAACAGTTTAATTGATACGCTTTTATGAAGAAGTGGGTTTTTAACGATTTTTTGAAGGAGTGGAGACTGGGTGAGCATCTAACGGAGGAGGGAAGCGAGTTCCAACGGTGCAGCCCTCGAGAAATCTTGAAGGTGAGCATCAGAGGTGGGAGTACGGACAGAAGATAGACGTAAGTCTTCAGCAGATTGTAAGGGCCTAGACGGGACATACTTGTGTATAAGGGAGGATAGATAGGTGCGAGCAGCATTATGTAGAGATTTGAAAGCAAGAACCAGAATTTTAAATTGAGCTCTATATTTTATAGGAAGCCAATGTAGGGACTGACAGAAGGGTGAGGCATGGGAGGTGCGGGCGGACAGGAAGATGAGCCTCGCCGCCGCATTCATTATGGACTGGAACAGCGCTAGTTGGGAGCACGTAAGACCACTGAGAAGCGGATTACAGTAGTCAAGGCGAGAAAGGACAGTGGAATGGATCAACACCTTAGTCGCATCTGGCGTTAAGTAGGGGCGGATGCGCGCAATGTTTTTGAGATGGAAATGACAGGATTTGGCGATAGATTGAACATGAGGCTTGAAGGAGAGGTCGGAGTCAAAGAGAACACTTAGGCAGCGAGCCTGCGTGGTGGAGCTGATGGTAGCACCGTTGACTTGGAGGGAGACAGACACAGGAGTAACAACACTTGAGGGAGGAAAGACCAGAATTTCAGTTTTGGTCAAGTTTAGTTTAAGGAAGTGGGCAGCCATCCAGTTAGAAACAGCAAAGAGGCAGTCAGAGACACTAGTCAAGAGGGACGGGGAGAGATCAGGAGAGGACAGGTAGATTTGCATGTCATCTGCATAGAAATGATATTGGAAGCCAAAGGAGCTAATGAGTTTACCAAGGGAGGCAGTATAGATGGAGAACAGTAGGGGACCAAGGACTGAACCTTGGGGACACCAACAGAGAGGAGTTGGGGAGAAGAAGCAGAGCCAGAGAAAGAAACACTGAAAGAGCGCTGGGAGAGGTAGGAGGAGCACCAGGAGAGAGCAGTATCTTGTAGACCGATATTGCGGAGGATGAGAAGAAGCTGTTGATGATCAACAGTGTCAAAAGCCGCAGACAGGTCAAGGAGAATTAGGATAGAGTAGTGACCACGAGATTTTGCAGCGAGTAGATCATTGGATACTTTGGTCAGTGCCGTTTCCACAGAGTGCTTAGCGTGGAAACCAGACTGAAGCGGGTCTAGCAGAGAGTTGGACTCGAGGAAGTCTGTCAGTCTCGCATACACTATTTTTTCAAGGATCTTGGATTCAAAAGGCAGTAGCGAGATAGGACGATGGTTGGATGGGGAGTTAGGGTCAAGATTGGGCTTTAGAATTGAGGTTACAGTTGCATGTTTGAAGGGCAATGGAAATATACCAGAGGAGAGAGAGATTGAGAATTTTAGTGAGAAGTGGAGAAAGAGAAGAAGACAGAGTACGGATGAGGTGCGAGGGAATTCGATGTAGGGAGCAGGTGGTGGGGCGGGAGGACTGGAGCAGAGCAGAAACCTCTTCCAATGTAGTGGGTGCGAATGAGCATAGAACAGCAGAGGGAGTGAAGTTAGGGGAAGTATTGTAAGGGGAAGAAGAAAGATGAGATATCTCTTCTCTGATTGTAGAGATCTTGTGAGTGAAGTGAGTTGCAAAGTGTGAGGCGGTCAAGTAAGTAGGTGGAGGAGGAACAGCAGGGTGAAGAAGAGAGTTAAATGTGTGAAATAGTCGTTTGGGTTCGCGGGAGAGTGTGGTTATGAGAGTATTGAAGTAATTAACTTTTGCAGAGGAAAGAGCCAAGCTGTATGAGCTCAGCATAAATTTATAGTGGAGAAAGTGCATAAGCCGCACCAACCCTACGAACATCTGCCCTGAGTTGATAATATGTGCAAGCAATGTCAATGAACTTTGAACAATAATTTCTCATGAATGAATAAAACCAATTAATGGACAAATAAAGACCGTAACTACATGCTAACGTAACAGAGACATAAAACACCTACTCATATTTACTGCCCATTTTCATGATTGCTTTTGGGATCCTCTGAAGCTTAATTCTTTCCCTTAAAATTTAAAGGCTGGTATAGTGTCAGAATGGACTTTTATCAAAGGTAACCACTGATTGCACCATGGGGCACTAAGCCCCCTCCTAAATCAAGAATTCTAAAATAGAATTCAATACATAAAAACAAATGTAATCATATGTGACCTTAATGGTGTAGCCTATGTTTCTCCACAGGCTCTGCCAGATGAGTATTTG
The DNA here is from genome assembly GCA_933207985.1 of Pelobates cultripes. NCBI lineage: Eukaryota > Metazoa > Chordata > Amphibia > Anura > Pelobatidae > Pelobates > Pelobates cultripes. Next base: position 49,208,664 of record OW240917.1, on the reverse strand, counting down.
TTGACTTCATTGTTTTAGGCAATGCAAATGGGGGCAGGTCCATTCAAATTACTGGCAGGTTAGCCTGGCGTAGATGCACTACCGGCTGACCTGCCAGTAATCCAGGCCAGCCTACTTAGGGCAGGACATGCAGGGACCACTGTTTCAGTGCTCTCTGCTGGGTATTAGTGTCCTGAGTATAGTGCAAAGGATTTTAAAGTCTCCAAAAGTGGGACACCAGTAAACAAAGTTGGGATAGCAGGACAGGCTATGGCAATCTGGATTGTCAAGCGAAAAACAGGATGGTTTGGGGGAATGCAATTGGGCAAACCATCAGTAAGTGTTTATGTGTGGTCGCTTTAATAACACCATATTGCAATAAAGGTTTAACCAACCAATACATATACAAAACAGTAAATGACATCTTGTGATTTGTTCTGTGCCGTATCAGTGTCTTTGCTCTTGTAATAGATGATTAAGATGTGTCAGAACAAACATTCATTTAAAAAAAATAGAAATAGAATTTTGTATTATGTTGTTATTGATATCGTTTGTTGTGCCCATATACCACACAGGGTGACATCGTTCCATAGATGTATTAACACATGGTTTATCAGGCTTCTATGTACTACTCTGAAACAAATGTAAGGTATAATTTTATAAGACAATAGAGTTAATAGATGAGTAATCATTTGGTATTTACAGGTGATCCTCCACTTCCATTAATATTCTAGAATCTTGCATTATCTTGTTACAGGTCTTTCTGTACATGTGACACTTGGCTATCTAGAAGAAAAGTAGTTTCCTTGTTTAAGCATTGCAGACTTTGTAAAATGGATCCACGATTAGGGGTAGGACAGTGTGTACAGTGTTAGTAGGTTTACCTAACACATTTAGAGGTTTGACATAGCACTGTTTAGGCTGCTAAACCTTAAAACCATGTGTCGTTTCTGAACTTGGGGCATGTTGGCTAGATCCCTATGTGAATGAAAAAAAACATACATGTTACATGTCTTTCATGTGTTCAAACAGAGAAAGATGACCATTGGTAACTGTTGTGGTGTAGACAGTCTTACTTGTATACATCTCCCTATCTGACACTCACACATCACCTTGCTCTGTATACACACCCCTGTCATTCCGCTAAGACCCTACTACTGGTCCACATTACCTCCTTTATACTCCCACACTCCTTCCACCAGCACCACTCCACATACTCTCTCTTCATTTTTACCATTCAAAAGGCATCCATTTTGATTTAATCTCTGTTTACCTGATTTATCTAATATCAAACATGAATGTCATTGGAGGAATATCACTGTGACAGAGAGCAGGAGAACCGCTTGTATGTCTGCTGCCCACTCCAATTGTCAATCAGTCCTTGGCAGATGCACTTTTTCAAAGCACATTAAACCACAATCTATTAATTTATATTTAGAATGCTCCAAGTTGTGTGTTCCATCACAGATACACATTGAAACATAAAGAAAAGCAGGTGGGTCTCCCTTAATTAAAAAGGATAAGAAGGATATTCTTGTAATGTTACATGTTATTAATATGACTCTACATCACTATAACATGTGTGTGTTTTGTATGTTATTTGCCAAAATGTGTCACAATTCCATTGGAAACGTTCACTATCGGCATTATGCCTAAACTAAATTGCCTCGATATAATGTACTTTAATGAAATCTAGTTTGCAACATTTAAGGTCTACATTTTCATTTCATTATGAATATACTGATTTGTTCTGAATACCTTCCAAGCAAATTGCCTGGATAACATAACCGAGAAACGTGGGGGAAGAGGGAAATGCACTTCAGAATGAATTATCCTATTTTCTTTTGAGCTGTTTAAATGCTGCTATGAAATGATCTAAGCCACAAACCAGACTTGCTTTTCCTTTTACCTTATTATATTTCACATGATTCTACCGTGACATAGCATTTCATAAACAAACAACAGAAAGTATTATCAATAAGATATAAAACTAAGCTTGAGGCTCACAATCTGTGCACTAGAAGTAAAAATGGACAAATACGCTCTTTTTTTGTCATCAAGACATACAAGACTCCTAGGCATGTTTAAATTGTAAGGGTGTGTATTGTAAATGGTAATCAACCAAAGTTATTTTTTTTTCTCCCACAATCTAAATGTTTGGGATGTTAATTCATTTCTGAATTCAGAGATTGAATCCCCGTGGGATGCCCGGGAGAGAATATATGGATACAGTTTTATGCGTCATGATGAGATTTCATCATTCTGTAACATCATCAGCTAACGCTTTACAAAGGACACAAGAGACCTGATTGTCAGTCTAATTTTCTTGAGAATTTGCCTGGAAAGAGACCTTGAAACATACCCTCTCTCTCTATTAAGCAATGCTCGTAAGACCAATTTCTGAGATGACCTAGTGGTGACAAACCTGATGAGACACATTTTGTGAATAGGATAATGTTGTTGCCTGTTCTGAAGTTGGGGATTATAATATCTTCACATGTTGGACTTATTCAGACCAATTGGTCCAGAGGCAGTTGTCAGTATGCTTCACGACAAATTCAAGACTTGCTCAGTGGAGTTCAGTGGCTATTTTTTGGGTAGTAAATGTCTTGTAGTTCCATTAGAGAAATAGCAAATTATATAATAAAATGCTATGTTCTACAAGGCCATAGGATAGAAATGCAGACTTGCTCTGCTATGAATCGCATAGTCAGCCTTCTGGGTTGAATTTCAATCCAGATATTAATTTACTTGATGCAACCCAGATAAGGCTCATGGGTGCAAGATCACATGTTGTAGTCAATAACAAGCATTTTGTCATCATTTTACATGTTACAGTGAATATGTTTCTAATGTGTGTGAAAGTTGTACCTAGATTGAATACATGCCACAGTCTCAGTGTGTATATTTACGTAGACACACACTATTCTTCCTTCTTCTTCACACATTTATGGTTTCATCTTAGGAGTTTAGGTAGGTAAGACTCTTCACCAATCTAATACCACGTAGAGTGATTCAAACAGCCACTGTTAATATGTTGAACCCCATATGAACCAACTTTGGTTTCCTTGTTGACAATTGAGTATTTTGATATACAACCCAAGAATGTGAAAACAGCGCTAATGACATCAACTGCAACTGAGACCGGGATCTCATGACATCACTGTCAGAGATAGTGCTTTGTGCCTATCTGGTAATTCGGAACTCTATTCTTGGCACTCTGTGAGAAATTAATAGCATTTTGATACCCATTGTATCAATTATGTACAAATTGTGAGCTACATCTTTAGCTTGGCATTATCCCATTTCTTATGTGTGCATAACTTTTTTCAAAATAGTGCACATCTAAATATCTAAATCTAGTATATATGGTGGTGTATTTTGGAATTGGGCTTCCCTAGGCACAACTAAATTCGGGCATCCCCGTAATTTGAATTTGCCTCACCAATTTATGTCAGGGCCACTTTTTTGAATGACAGGCACACACTCTCATTGATAGATGCACTGGCATACACTCACTGACAGATACACAGTCATTGGCACACACACTGTTTACCCAACACACACTTTCACTAACAGACACACACTGACACACCACTCACTGACAGACGCACACTCTCAGATACGCATACACTGACAGACACACACTGACAGACACACACATCCTCACTGATTTGACACACCGACATACACAAACACATTCACTCACTCACAGACACACTGACAGCTACATCCACCAGCTGACAGACACACACACACTCACTGACAGACACTTACAATGACACACACTCACTGACAGACACACACTCACAATGACAGACATACAGACTCACAATGACAAACATACACTCACTAACAGACACACACACACACACGTTCACTGACAGGCACACACACTCACTGACAGACACACACACACACACACACTCATTGGCAGACACACACACAAATTTTCTCTTGCACTCATTACACTCACCAATTATATATATATTTTTTTAAATTAAATCCACCCAGCCTCCTTTCCTTTGGGAGAGCTGGAGTGGATGCTGTCCCTGACAGCTGCTGGACTGGCTGGGCAGGCTTCTTGCTGGTTCCTGCTGACTAGGCTGGCTCTGCTGGGGCTGCTGGCTCTGTTGGGGCTGCTGGCGCTCACTGGAGGCAGCGAGGGAACTGAGCTCTTATTGCTCATCTCCCTCTCCAACGCTTAGTGATGCCGGGGCCAGAGTGACGTCATATTCCGGCTCCCGGCATCACAGAAGGGAACGCAAGGGAGAAAGATGAGCAGAGATCAGCATTCCCTCGCCACCCAAATAGAATATTAGTAGTTTAACACCACGAGGGGGCCCTAAGGTAGCCAGGCAGCAAGCTCTTGGGCCCACCAGGACACAAGGCATTTGCCTGGGTGCTAGGGGCAGAGTTTTTTTGCATCCCCACTGAAAGTGCCGCCCTACACAAATGCCTTGTTTGCCTTGTGGTAAATACAGCCCTGAGTATATAGTATAACACAAAAGCTTTTATAAATACACTATAATAACTTCATAGGTTTTATTTAATAAGCCTGAATTGTAAAAAACTAAGGATTTGTCATTTTTGCCAAAACTAGAATAACAAGAACTCATCTCCAACTCAGCTATATTTCCACCTTTTGTTTTATTTCCTGTATAAAATGGGCAATTCTTTAAACAATTGGTAATAATTTCTGGTTTAGTGAAATTCACCCCTGCTCAATAATATCATCAGAAGTTTACAGCTGATCAAATAAAATTAATCGAAACTGTAGAATAATGTTTGTGTTTGCAGTCACCAAGTGTATGTGGATACCATTCGCCTCCACTGCTATTTTCTATCCACAGGCTGTTGCTTAATAATCCAAATCCTCTTTAGAGAACATTTTGTTTGCTTGTTTTTCTCGCATTACCTTTAATAAGACCACCACAGCTGCAATGAGTGATGTATGGTAACATTGTTTCGTCTGTATATGGTCTTGACAATACCTTTCACCATCATCATTATCACTTGAGAGAAGGGAGGGCAAGTGCTGACTAATAACAGGGAGAAACATAAGAAAACTTAACTTTCACTGTCATTGCTTCAATTACCGCTACCTCAGGGCCGCAGTAACACGATCCTTATCTAGGAAAAAGACATCCAACATTCTACAGAGAAAGCTAAGCCAGGCATCGATGAATGGACCTAATCTAATTTAGAAACAGAAAGTGTTTAACCTGTAAATTGCCAACAGGATTACACAATGCATCGGTGAACCAATCAGGAAACAGGACAAATTGCTCCTGACGTACAAATTGTTACAGCTACATATTACAGTTGCATCTTTAATTAGACTCTAAAAGACAGAGAGTCCTTGGCATTTCTTACCTTCTAATCAATTATATATAATCCCGAAGAAGGCACCAATAAAGATAAATCTATATTATTTTAACTTTTTGTTCTTGTTTGTTGATCCAGAAAAGAAAACAAAAAAAACAAAATTTTACTGTTTCTAATTTCAAGGTGCCCAGCAACAGCAATATTACCAGCTGAAATATATTTGTTTTGTAGGCTACAGAAAGCACCTGTGACCCTAAATTTTGTATTGGTTCTACAACTGACTTATCTAACTTATTGACTCTTTCATACAGAGAGGAGAATGCTTTTACTCATATCATAACATATGGCAACACTAAACCTGCTGCTAGAACCCACTGTCTTAATAGATATTTGTATACAGCTAGTGAAATGTTTACTATAAAATGTCGCCAAAGACACAATCTCCCTGTTCTCTATGTGATGTTGCTCCCTGCTCAGAACAATATTGTCATTTAGGAGGAACAAAGACATAATCCTCGCTTCGGAATAGGGTTAGGATTGCTATTAAAGATTGGATGATATTTAGAAATAGGTAGAAGTTTGGGAGTAAGGGTAGGGATAAGGTGAGGGATAGAGTGAGGATTAGGGATAGGGTTACAGTTAGTGTGAGTTAAGGATAGGGATAGGGCTAGCGCAGGCAGGCTACAGGACACAGAGGCAAATATGCATCTTGCCACCCCCCTACCAAAATAAAAATGCATCATCACCTCTATGTTTCTTAGCCCCCCATTTGAATTTCCTACTCCCTTTAGTGTTTCTTATCCCATTTCTTGAATGTCTTTCCCCTTTTGCCCTTTCTGTCTTTCAATCCCCTTTACTGTATTTTATCCCCATTCAGTGTGTCTCTTACAAACCTTTTTGCGTATTCTGTTGAGCAGTGTTTGTGTGTTTAAATGTGAGCATATTTTTGTATGGAGTATGTTTGTGTGAATGTAGGGGTGTGTTTGTATGTAGTCTTTGAATGGAAGCATGCATTTATGAGTAGTGATGGTTTTTGAATGTAGGGGTGTGTGATACAGGGGTGTGTTTGTATGTAGTGTTGGTGTTTGAATGTTGAGATGTATGCACATATACACATACACTGCCACACACACATGCAGATACACAAACACATATCTACACAAACTGACACACATACAGATACAGACACACACACATACATATACACAGATTCATACACTGACAGGCATGCACATACACAAACTCACACACAGATACTAACAGATACACACATTGACACACATACAGATACAGACAGACACAGACATACACTGAGATACAGATACACATACACACACACACACACACACAGACACACACACACACACAGACATACAGAAACAGACATACAGAGGTATTTATGAGTTAGGGGCTGGCTCTCACCATCCAATCTCCCTCCTCTCCTTCTGCTTCTTGCTCTCCCGTGTGGCTCCACTCTCTTAGGGAGGAAGTGACAGCCTGTCACTTCTTCCAATCCTGATAAGAACTTGTCTGGTGGTAGTTCCACCTCTGCTGGGCGCCAGCCACACTGTGTGCGACACAGGGAGCAGGAATATGATGTGATTCATATTCCCACCCCATCCACACAGCCTGAAGCATGCAGAGAGTGGAAAGCAGGGCTGGACAAAGTTGCTAGAGCTCAGCCACACTACAAGAAGTGACCGCTAGGAGAGGAGAACTGTGTATCTACGCCACTAGACCAGTGCTCCCGAAGGTGGCTGTGTCTAAACAATAAATTGTAGTGAATTAAAGGGACACTATAGTCACCAAAAGGACTTTAGATTAATGAGGGGTTTTAGCGTAGAGATCATTACTTTGTAGATCATTACTTTTTAGCGTAGAGATCATTACTTTTAGTCTCACTACTCAATTCACTTCCTTTTAGGAGTTAAATTGTTTTTGTTTCCGTTTATGCAGCCGAGCTGCATAAAATACATCTCCCCTGGCTGTGACTGCATGAAAACAAAGGCTCCTGAATGGTCTAGCTAGCTATTAACAGTGCAAGAGGTAAGACATTCTAAATTAAACAGAATTTGCAATAAAGGAAGTGTAAACATTAGATGACTCTTTACAAGAAATGTTTAGGGAGGCTGTGTAAGTCACATGCAGGAAGGTGTGCCTAGGGCTGCATAAACAAAGTGATTTAACTCTTAAATGACAGAGAATTGAGCAGTAAGACTGCAGGGGCATGATCTATACACCAAAACAGCTTCATTAAACTAAAGTTGTTTTAGTGACTATAGAGTCCCTTTAAAAAACAGTTTGCAAATTTCCGGCCTTAAGTAGACAAGCTATGACTGAAGCTGAGTTGAATTTCTCAAAATGTTCACTTTTTGCCCGATTTTGCAAAACATTTTCCAATTCACTAAAATTTGATCTTTAGTGTGTTAACCTCAGTCATTTAACAAAGAGCAGTAGTAAATTGAGAACTGGCATAAAATGTTTGGGGTGTATTAACAAAGTTTACAAAGGGTTTAAATTCTGATTTAGTTCACAAGTCAAGTTTAATGAATAGACAAGTATAATGAATAAATGTAGACTCACTTGGTTATATTTTGCATTAAAAAAAATATTACAAGTTGCATGTAGATCCATTGGATAAAAATGTAAGGTCTGTATATTTTATAGTTTGATTTTTTTTTTAAACATAATTTATGTGATGTATTTAAAGCAGATGTGGTAAATTCGCAATTGTGTATCCCTTTAAGGATTTATTTAAAGGAACACTGATCCTTTAAATGTAAAGCTACATGCATCAAACATTTTCTTTTTGTTTCCGGTACACAAACATTTTCTATCCCTTTAAACGCTTTACTCTCTTAGAATTCAGAATCACCATCTAACCAATACTTTTGGCTACACGCCATGTCTATCTGCATATGCTGCGCCTCTTCAAAAATGTAGACCTCCTTTAGAGCAGATTTTTCATCTCAAAACGAACCAGTTCTATTGTGTATCCTTTCTTTAAAAAAAGTGTAGTAGTGAATACATACAACTATGAGAGAAGATACACCTGTTTTACCAGCTGGTTTATTTTTCTATAAATTAGTAATAAGTGACTTGCACAATTATAAATATCCTTTGATGTGGGGTTTTTTTTTTTTTGCTTTCTCTGGTTAATGCCATGTAATTACATGATAACAAGTATACTCCCATGAAGAGAAGAGCTAATGATATTTTATCACATGTGCTTCAAAAATACTCTTTCTTCAAAAACAGATTTTAGTTAATGCTGTTTGACATAACATCTGCTACTTAAATATCGGGACCACCACATAGCTATGTTATTTTGCACTAATAAGGGGTTGCATACAATACTATACAACACACACACACACATGCACATGCAAACAGAACATTTCAAAAGTTAAAACACTTCCGTTTTCACCAGTTTTGATCGAAATCGATGCAGTTTAATGTCTCGATCCATTTTGATTTCAAAGTATAGAAAAATACAGATGGGGAGAAAACAAGAAATATTGGAATCGATATCTTTAAGAAAATGTAATCTAAATTTTTGATTTGTGAACTTAGCCACTGTTTGCAGATGTAATAGATGAACACACTTTCTTTTTACAAAGGAAATCAAATATTGTTTAGAGAGTGCTTTCATGCCCTGTTGAACTTATAGGTTGCTTTGCTGCCACCCTTCAGTCCAGTTGATCCAAAACCACTGAGGTCTAATTGTGGAGACTGTGTTGGCCTTTCCATGATATGAACCTACCATATTGTTTAGTTTTTTCATGTGTGGTAGTTCTGACATAACCTGGAGACAAATATAAATTGAAAATAAGTCAAAGGACTCAACAAATATGCTAAAATTATGAGCCAGTCTTCAGAAAGTCTTCAGAATTTAAAAAAAGTTCCACATAAAAGATAAAACAAGTGCTAATAGTATAACACCTTTTTATTAAGCACTATTAAAAACCTAAAATAGATAGATATGCCAGATGGTATATTATTTCAGTTAATATTAGGAACATATTATTATTCTATTTATAACTTTTGAAATTTGATAATTTATTTATTTAAGTATTTGCGTATTTTAAGATTTGATTAGGTGAATAATCCCTATTATCCCCCAATATTATGTTTCTCTTAATAGGATAGATACACGGTTCCCAATTAATTTTTCCTGTGGAACCTTTTGACATAGTGTATCAACATCCTGAACCTCCCCCCACTTCCCCCTGAAAAATGGTTTCATAATGGCTCTGTTTCTTTTTTGTATGGGCCAGTGTGTGTCAAGGTGTGTATATCACACTGACACACAGATACACACACCATGACACACAGTGTGTATCAGGGTGTGTGTATGTATGTATGTATCTATCTGTGTGTCAAAATGTGTGTATCTGTGTTTGGATGTGTCTGTGTATCAAGGTGCGTGTATCTGTGTTTGTATGTGCCAGTGTGTATGAATCTGACACACAGATGCACACACTGGCAGATAGTGGCACACAGATACACACACTGACACAAATACACACACCTTGACACACAGTGTGTATCTGGTTGTGTAGATGTATGTATCTGTGTGTCAAGGTGTGTGTATCTCTGTTTCAAGGTGTGTGTATCTGTGTTTGTATGTGCCAGTGTGTATGAATCTGACACACAGATGCACACACTGGCAGATAGTGGCACACAGATACACACACTGACACAAATACACACACCTTGACACACAGTGTGTATCTGGTTGTGTGGATGTATGTATCTGTGTGTCAAGGTGTGTGTATCTCTGTTTCAAGGTGTGTGTATCTGTGTTTGTCTATATGTATCTGACACACAGATATACACACACATTGGCACACAGATACACACTGACACACACCTTGACACACAGATACACACACTCAGATACACACTGACACACATAGAAACATAGAAACATAGAATGTGACGGCAGATAAGAACCATTCGGCCCATCTAGTCTGCCCAATTTTCTAAAAACTTTCATTAGTCCCTAGCCTTATCTTATAGATAGGATAGCCTTATGCCTATCCCATGCATGCTTAAACTCCTTTACTGTGTTAACCTCTACCACTTCAGCTGGAAGGCTATTCCATGCATCCACTACCCTCTCAGTAAAGTAATACTTCCTGATATTATTTTTAAACCTTTGTCCCTCTAATTTAAGACTATGTCCTCTTGTTGTGGTAGTTTTTCTTCTTTTAAATATAGTCTCCTCCTTTACTGTGTTAATTCCCTTTATGTATTTAAATGTTTCTATCATATCCCCCCTGTCTCGTCTTTCCTCCAAGCTATACATGTTAAGATCCTTTAACCTTTCCTGGTAAGTTTTATCCCGCAATCCATGAACCAGTTTAGTAGCCCTTCTCTGAACCCTCTCTAAGGTATCAATATCCTTCTGAAGATACGGTCTCCAGTACTGTGTACAATACTCCAAGTGAGGTCTCACCAGTGTTCTGTACAATGGCATGAGCACTTCCCTCTTTCTACTGCTAATACCTCTCCCTATACAACCAAGCATTCTGCTAGCATTTCCTGCTGCTCTATTACATTGTCTGCCTACCTTTAAGTCATCAGAAATAATCACCCCTAAATCCCTTTCCTCATATGTTGAGGTTAGAACTCTATCAAATATTCTGTACTCTGCCTTGACTGACACACACATCTTGACTCACAAATACACACACACTCAGATACACACAGTGACATACACACACTTGCACCCACAGATACACACTGGCACATACACACACACACACACACAGGCACATATACACACACACACACACACACACACACTTAGATACACACAGTGACACATACACAAACCTTGACACACAGATACACACACTGACACATTCAAGCACATACTCTTTGACAGACAGACATACATACACTCTCACTGGCAATCACACACACTCTTTGACAGACAGACACACATACACTCTCACTGACAATCACACACACTCTTTGACAGACAGACATACACTCTCACTGACAAACACACATACTCTTTGACAGACACAGATACAAACACATATACACTCTCACTGACAAGAACAGATACATTCTCACACACTCTCTGACAAACTCACATATACTCTTTGACAGACACACAAATACATACAAACTCACTAACAGACACACATACAATTTTTTTTTTTTTACATTTTACTCCGCCTAGCCCCCTACCTTTAGGGGAGCTGTGCAGGGAGATCACTGCTCACTGCTCCCTCGCCGCCCGCGGCCATTTTATTTAAAAAAAATTTGACGCTGGTTTAGATTAAGATTAATTATTTTATAGGCATAATACCTTATTAAGTACTATAGATTTTCTGATTTAGGTAGTAGTAATTTTTATTAAATAGTTTTTATTTATTTATTAAATATTGATTTATTTTTGTATTTCTTTTATTGCTATACTCTGATAATAGTTTCTACCAATGAGTGTATTCAATAAAGGTTATATCAATAGGGGCATATTATTTGAACAAGCTTTTTTTTATAAGTTTAGAACTTTTTGGGTATATATTTTTTCGTTTTTGGGTATATATTATTTTTTAACATGAGTAATTTTGTTATTTATTTATTGAGTAAAGATTCTTGTGTAAAAACTCTTTTTATTAGGTTTCTTAATTAGCTACTACTACAATATCATATTTACCAACTCTTTACTAATTTATACTAAAAGCAGCTTTTTAATCGAGAAAGCTTTTTTAGAAATTTAAACATGGGCAAATAAAGAAATATCCTGGTTGGGTTGTATACAAACAATAACAATTATGATTCTGCCCCATATCCTATATCTTTTTCGGACATTGCCAATTACCATTCCAAATACCATACTTCGGAAGTTCCAGGCACTTATCAATGCGCATATCTGGAAAAGGAAACCCCCACGAATTGCACAAGACCAGCCTTGGCCTCCATTTGCTAAAGGAGGTTTAGGTGTTCCAAATGTCAAAACTTATTATAAGGCTACACTACTTGCTCAAGGACTTTCAATACTTGAAAGGGTTTCTCCTCCATTGTGGCTGGCACTAGAAAGTGCACGGTTTGTACAAGGCTCATTATCGTTCGCACTATGGTCTGGGAATATAGTATCTAATAAGGCAACAGAGGTGTTCCCAACCACAAAAACTCTTCTCCATATACGGAGAGAGTCAATTCTTAAACTTTCAGTAGGACAAGATTTATTATTTGGTGCACCTTTGCAGACTCTGACTGTTTTCACGCCAGACCTGCAGTTGGAACCTTGGACACAGCTAGGCGTATGCCATATACGGTCATTATTTAATGGCTCAGGTGCCAAATCATTTCCCGAATTGATTAAAGAGTACTCCCTACCACCCAGATAAATATTCACAAGTCTAAGGATTAGGAATATTCTATACGCAAACAAAATTAAAGAGATTCAGTCACTAGCACCGTTTGCACTAAAATGCACGAGGAAATTGCCTAACAGCAAAGCATTGTCTTTTTGTTATAATACTCTGCTAACACAGGAGGAACCTAAGAAACAGAAATATGTTCTAAAATGGGAAAGTGATTTAGGGGAATCATTTCCGGTAACAACTTGGTTTCAGGTACAAAGGAAAACTAAAGAGGTTTCCTGTAGTCTTAATCACTGGGAAACTTACTGCAAAATTATTATGCGATGGTATTGGGTGCCAGCCAAATTAGCACATATTTACCCAGGGACGAGCAACTTATGCTGGCGTTGTTTAAAACACGAGGGGTCTATAATTCATATCTTTTGGCTTTGCCCGAGCATTACTAAACTATGGGAGGATATAGAAATTTTTTTAGGATAGCACTGAAGGTCACTATTCCATTCAGACCAGAATGTTTTTTATTCCATATATTTCCTACATAACTTAGGGAAGAAGCAATATATATGATTATTCATTGCTTAACAGCAGCAAAAATTACCATTGCTCATAAATGGAAACAAACACAAATACCAACAATATCAGAGGTCTTGAGCAGATTTGATTATTTTAGCTTCTATGAAAAAATGGCAAGCCAAGTTAAGGGTAGAGAGGATCTATATAAACAAAGATGGCATCAGTGGTTGGAAATAAGAGATCAGTATATGCCAATGATGAATATTGCTACATAGCCCTTAAAAATAAATATAAAAAGGAAAAGAGAAAAGAAAGAAAGATATATTTTTAATCTTTTTTTTTTTTCTGAAATGAGGATTTAGGGGTAACCCAGACATACTCAAGCACTGATGAGCTGAAACTCCTGGATTGTGGACGAGTAAGACTTCCTGCACTTTATGTACATCTCTCTGCTGTATAGAAAAAGTTACTAAGACACAGACCATCATGAAATACACATCAATAACACGGCGCATGTTCACTCCAAGAAGGATTATGTTTAGCTAATAGCTAATTAGACTCTTCAAACAAAACCATGCATGAAAAAAAACAATAATAATCACACATATATTGTGTTTATTCAACAACCCTTGTATTCTGCTTACAAGAAACAAAAACAACGTGCATTACATTTATCTATCTACAAATGCTGGTATGTTTATTTCACTTGTATTTTCTGTGTGTTTTTTTTTTTTCTTCCTTTGATCTTTGATGCTAAGAGCAGTTAGAGGGAGGAGGCAGATTATATTAAACGGTGCATTCCTCTGTCAGAATTGACATGCACATTCTTTGTTGTCAGCACTATAGACAGACGCCTCTCTCCTTGCTCAGCATAATTCACATCTAAAGGTCTAAATATCTGAGGGCAAAATCTTGGCCATCTTTGGCAGTATGTATGACGCTTTGTTCTGCTCTTCACATTGTGATTTATGGGGCAATAGCTTTGGAGATATTGAATAAATCCATAAATACAGTTCACGAAAACCAGAAATAACTTTACTAATGCACTATTCCATAAACTGTAAGCTCGTTTGAGCAGGGTCCTCTCCAACCTATCGTTCCTGTAAGCTGTCTTGTAATTGTCCTCTTTATAGTTAAATCCCCCCTCTCATAATATTGTAAAGCGCTACGGTATCTGTTGGCGCTATATAAATGGCAATAATAATAATAATAATAATATCCGAAATCCCTACTTACATTTAAATAACCGAGGTTTTTAGCACCACTGCAATAAACGTGAAAGTGCAAGTTCACATGCTTTGCCAAAGCAAACCTCTAACAATGCTAACAATTCACTTTACTGTCTTCATCGCACTGGCAAACTCTTTAATGAGACATAATGAATTTCCTACAAACCGTCTCATTGCAGTGGTACTAAAACTAAGAGGGATTGAGATTGTGTGTAGGTATTTTGTTTTGTTTTGTATTTGTGCTGATGAATACTATAGCCATGTCAGTTGTTAAGGAATAGTGAGAGTTTCAGTACAGAGCTTAGTTCTAAATGGACATAATGTAGATCAATATAAATAATAATAAAAGAAAAAACAATAAAACTAACATTTATAACATCTTGCCATTAGTTATACTGAATAATAATGCCACCTCACCTAAAAAGTGAACTTAACATGAATCAATACTTTAAAAACATTGGACTTGGCACTACATCAACAGTCATTTACGTCATTAAAAATGAGCTAATCCATACATCCCAACATTGGGAGGTAGGAAACCAGAACAATGCTTGATAGGCTTATGGGAACATGTCAGGTTACAAAACTTGGTGTAACGGATGTATTGTGTGTTTTTGGTTGTGTTTAAGGGATGCATTGTGTGTGTGTAGTGTTAAAGAGACAGTTTGTGGGGTAAGATAGGGGGGAGTCCTACCAGCCCCTTTGTGCTTCTCTTTCCCCCCTTCCTCAGCCTCTTTCCCCTCTTGTCCCTTACTGCTCTCCCCTCCTGTTCCTTAGTGCTCTCACCTGTCCCTTAGTGATCTCTCATACCCTCCCCCGTCCCTCAGTGCTCCCCCCATCCCTTAGTGCTCTCCCCTCCTGTTCCTTAGTGCTCTCACCTGTCCCTTAGTGATCTCTCATACCCTCCCCCGTCCCTCAGTGCTCCCCCCATCCCTTAGTGCTCTCCCCTCCTGTTCCTTAGTGCTCTCACCTGTCCCTTAGTGATCTCTCATACCCCCCCGTCCCTCAGTGCTCCCCCCATCCCTTATCAGACTCACCCTTAATCTTCAATAATTTCTTCAAAATAGTCTATGGCCTCCCATAGTAACTTGTAGTCCTACTCCCCCACACTCCCCCATAGAGCTCTCCCCTGACCCTTAGTGGTCTCTCCTCTCCTCCCCTGTCGCTTAGTGGTCTCTCCTCTCCCCCATCCCATTAGTGGTCTCTCCTCTCCCCCCGCCCCATCAGTGGTCTCTACTCTCCTCCCCTGCCTGCCTTAGAGTATTCTCCCTTCTCCCCTCCCCCTTTCCATTAGTGATCTCTCATTTCCCTGCCCTTAGTGGCTCTCCTCTGCCTCCCCTAGTGGTTTCTCCTCTTCCCCCTTTCCATTAGTGGTCTCTCCCCTCCTACCCCTTTTCCATTAGTGGTCTCTCCTCTCCCCTCCTCCTCCCCTAGTGGTCTCTACTCTCCCCCCTCGTTGTCTCCCAAACCCCCAACTCTTAGTGGTCTCTCCTCTCCCCCTTAGTGGTCTCTCCTCACCCCCCTCTCTCCCTTTGTGGTCTCTCCTCATCACTACTGCTGACCGCAGGATCCTTAAATGATAGAACTCCAAAATAGAACAGTCAATGCTCATGGAGAGAATGCTGCAAGGGAGGAATTTTATGACTTAGCAGCTGATGGAAATTTTTCTTTTTTTTTAGATGGGACAGAGTAAATCGGTAAGGGGTGGATTGGGACAAGATGAATATTACACCAATTTAAAAGCCTAGTTAGTATTAGGAATAGTTCTATCTTGGCACTGTTGATAATATATACACAGGTTAGAAAAGGAGTAATAGATTCAGAAATACATTTTAAACAAACAGTTATATTGATCTTGAGGGCTGGTGAAACAAGAGATGCCATTAATGAAAAGTTACGTAGTAAAAAAATTTATTTGGGAAATTGTTGCATGAATAGTACTTGGGAGTAAATGTAGACACCAGACCTGGAACAAAATGAATCAGTTGGTTCATTTGCAGAACTGGAGAAAGAAGTACATTGCAAAATAAATAAGAGGATACAAATATAATTTAAAGAAAGACCGCCCTTCTCCGTCTCTACCGGTGACCTTTTCCCATCTTCTGCTTGTAACTTGACTGCAAATTCATGCTACAGGACTTCTCGCAAGGCAGCCCCTTTCCTGTGGAACAGCCTGCGTATAATTATCAGACTCGCCCTTAATCTTCAATCATTTCTTCAAAATAGTCTATGGCCTCCCATAGTAACTTGTAGTTCACAAACCAATCTCTTACTGTCTCTTAAAGGGCCACACTCCTTTCTCACCTTTCAATTCTGCAACTTCCCACCCTGTCTCTTGGTTGCCATCCCCGAAGCTGCCCTTCCTATATTGTTTTTGTACTCCATGTCCTCTAGATTGTACGTTCTTTCAAGCAGGGTCCTCCTCAACCTATTATCTCTGTAACATTTTTTCATTTATTGTTAAATTTGCCCCTTTAATAATATTGTAAAGTGCTGCAGAATAAGTTGGATCTATATAAACGCCAAAAATAATAATAATACTTTGAACACATTTGTTATAAACTTATTGATCCAATGAGTAATGTAAATGTCATATTGAAGTTAAAAAGTGATAAAAGTCAGTATAATCTCAAGTTGCTTTTTATGTCTTTTAAACCTTAAGTGACCAGACCACTTTTCAATTTTCTTACCGTTTGGGACCAGGGCTGTTTTTACATTTCTGCGGTGTTTGTGTTTAGCTGTAATTTTCCGCTTACTCATTTACTGTACCCACACATAAAATATATTGTTTTTCTCGCCATTAAATGTTTTTTTTCTAAAGATACCATTATTTTCATCATATCATATAATTTACTATAAAAAACATTATAAAATATGATGGGAAAAATTTATTTTTTTTAAAAAACCACACTTTTTAACTTTGACCCCCAAAATCGGTTACGCATCTACAACCGCCAAAAAAACACCCATGCTAAATAGTTTGTTCTAAATTTTGTCCTGAGTTTAGAAATGCCCAGTGTTAACATGTTCTTAGCTTTTTTTTTGTAAAGTTATAGGGGTATAAGTACAAAGTACTTTGCTATTTCCAAACCATTTTTGTTTTCAAAATTAATGCAAGTTACGTAACATTGATATCTGTCAGGAATCCCTGAATAACCCTTCACATGTATATATTTTTTAAAAGAAGTTAACCTAAGGTATTAAACTTGGGGTATTTTGATTATTTTTATGCAAACATTTTACCACCAATCTATACCAAATTAAAAAAAAAATAATTGTTGATTTTTTGACACACATAGCAATTTAAGAATACATGTACTGAGAACTTTAAGGGTTACTGCCAAAGAACACCCCAATATGTGTTCAGCAACATCACCCAAGTACAGTGATACCCCCCATGTATAGGTGTTTGTCGGGTACTCTGGGGGCTAAAAGACCTTATTTGGGGGTTGTGCATTCCAGTTTTCCAATTTGGAATTTTCACAGCTGGTCATCATGCATCCATGTCCTATTTGGGACATTTTTGAAGCCGGCCAATGTAATTTACCCTCATCAAACCATACATTTTTGAAAAGTAGATAACCCACTGTATTCAATATGGGGTATGTCCAGTCTTTTTTAGTAGCCACTTAGTCACAATCACTGGCCAAAGTTAGCATTTATATTTGTGTGTTAAAAATGCAAAAAACTATTATGAATGCTATCTTTGGCCAGTGTTTGTGACTAAGTGGCTACCAAAAAAGACTTAACATACCCCATTTACAAAACCTTGGGTTGTCTTCATTTGCAAATGGTATGCCATCATGGGGGTAATTCTCATTCCTGGGCTACCATAAGCTCTCGAAGGCAACATAACCAATGTGGCAAATTTTAATGTGAAAAAACGTCCTTATATTTGACCCTGTAACTTTCAAAAACACTATAAAATGTGTACATAGAGTTTTCAAAACAGTAAAATGTATTACAACAATGATATCATCAGTGAAAGTGCCATTTGTGTGTGAAAAATGCAAAAAACTTCACTTTCACTGACAATATCATCTCTGTGATATGTTACATACCCTGTATGTCCGCGGTCATTAAGGGGTTAAATAATCAGCAGCAGCAGCAGAGGTATATGAAAGGATGAACTTAAAAAAATAGTACTGTCCTGTGTCTTTTTTAAATTAACGCATCTTGTAAAATGGTTTGCAAGCTATGCATGTGCAAATGACGGAAAAAAACTAGCGCAACTAATTATAAGAGTTATACACATTAATAAGAATTCTTCAAAATAACAAAAACCCTAACTATATTTTAACTCTTCCGGTCTGTACCATGATTTGCTCTTCTGATTCTTATAGGATTAACCAAAAATATTTTCGGCAAACCATCCTTACAGCTGTAAGCACAAATTGATTACTTTGTGTTATTAAAAGACAGCACTGTTAAGGTTATAGTCATAAAAAGGTAATTGTGTTTATTTTACAATAATGCAGCCTACTACGTTCACAGGCTAATTTTATTTAACTTTCATTTACATTCCAGATCTAAGAAAGCCCTTTAATCTCCCTTGTTATCAGCCTTGTCTTTGACCTGGTTCTGTGTCTATTTCCACTAAGCTAAGACTGCTGTTCCTCTCTTATTCTAATCCATGATGTTTATTGACAGAGCAATTTGTAGAACTGCAAGGATGGCTCATAAACAATTCAAAAAGACTAATCTGAGAAAAGAGAAGAAGGGTCACAAAACCACTGGCCCAGGACACTGATATTTATTTAAGTGTTTTATTCAGGAAGAGTATATTGAATCTCTCAAAATTCTAAATTCCAAGCATGACCAGGAGATTATGTTTAATACAATTTCAAAAAGTCGCAGAAGTAAAAAAAGAAATATAAACGAGAAAATTCTGTGAATATGAAAAGGACAACAGACTACATTTAGAAA
The DNA here is from genome assembly GCA_933207985.1 of Pelobates cultripes. NCBI lineage: Eukaryota > Metazoa > Chordata > Amphibia > Anura > Pelobatidae > Pelobates > Pelobates cultripes. The sequence goes on along the minus strand of OW240917.1, from coordinate 49,189,343 downwards.
AATAAGTAAAAAAATAATTTAATTTTTTTGCCATTATGAGTAAAATCGACATACTGGACTGGGTTCTCTTAGCAGAATAGGGGTTTACTCTGCTTACTGAATAGCTGTTCATCCATTTTTATTATTGTTGTTTTTGGTATTTATATAGTACCAGCTTATTCCGCAGTGCTTCACAGCAGCATCTTGCGTAAGAAAGGGATGGACATGGGCAATAAAGTTTATGGGAAAGTTCAGTAAGCAGAGTCTATTAGGAAAATTCAGCCCATGGTTTTTAACATACATGCATGCTATTTTATCCCCATTAGCGTGCCAGCGCATACCCATTGTACAGCGCTACAGAATCTGATGGCGCTATATAAATAATAAAAAATTAATAATAGCTATCATTATCCAGTCATCAACATTATACAGCATTCTCAGCCAAGGTCCTTGAAACCTATACTTTTACCTGCGGCAATAGACCCATATAAAACATAAATATAGCCTTGCAGCCTGTCACAATTATTAAATAAAGAAAAGCATTTGAAATCAATAGCATCTTCCTTCTGTTTGGCCACGTGATCTGAGACCTATAGAGTTGCCTGACTCAAACAAGAAGTACAGTCAGAACACCCTCAGCCAGCAGTGCTATATACCAGGGAAATCTTAAATTAAATTAAGGGCAAAGGTTTAAAAATAATATCAAGAAGTATTACTTTACAGAGAGAGTAGTGGATGCATGGAATAGCCTTCCAGCTGAATTGGTAGAGGTTAACACAGTGAAGGAGTTTAAGCATCTGTGGGATAGGCATAAGGCTTTCCTAACTATAAGATAAGGCCAGGGACTAATTTATTTTATTTATTTATAAAATATTTTACCAGAAAAGATACATTGAGATTTCTCTCGTTTTCAAGTATGTCCTGGGTCCACAAACCATTGCATTGTTACATTAGGGTACAATAAAATACAAAAACAATATTAATACACAATATATACAACATAGAACAGGTAGTAAATATATAATCAACCATGACAGGTACATTCTGTTTCGAGGTATGTAGAGAGGGATCTCTTAAAGGACTTTAGGCTTAGGGATGATTTTAAATTGTGCGGGAGGTCGTTCCACAATTGCAGTGCTCTGTAGGAGAAGGAGGATCGGGCCGTTTTCTTTTTATATTGAGGTAGACTAAGTAAAGTGTTGGTACTGGATCGGAGCTTATAGGAAGCGGAACAGCTGGGGAAAGCATTTTATTCAGGTAGGGTGGGAGTTTCCCAGAAAAGCTCTTAAACACAAGGCTGGAAAGATGAAGGGTGCGTCTGGATTCCAGCGACAGCAAGTTTAGTTCTTTTAGCATGTCACAATGGTGGGTCCTGTAATTACACTGTAGCACAAATCGGCAGAACGAGTTATACAATGTGTTGAGTTTATTAATATGGGATTGGGATGCAGATGCATATACTACATCCCCATAATCAATGATTGGCATCAGCATTTGCTGTACAATCTTTTCCATTACTGTAGGGCTTAGCAGTGGCGTACACATGACCCATGGGGCCCCGGTGCGAAAATTGATCCGTGGGCCCCCCCTCCCCCTCCCCGCGCGCGGGCCGGGCCGCAACACATGGCGGTGGGCACCTGGTCGCAGGGGTTACAGGGCTGCGACCCCTGCGACCGCGGTATGTACGCCAGTGCATGCAGATGCACACACACTTAAAGGACCACTCTAGGAACCCAGACCACTTCAGCTTAATGAAGTGGTCTGGGTGCCAGGTCCAGCTAGGGTTTACCCATTTTTTCATAAACATAGCAGTTTCAGAGAAACTGCTATGTTTATGAATGGGTTAAGCCTTCCCCTATTTCCTCTAGCGGCTGTCTCATTGATAGCCGCCAGAGGCGCTTGCGTGCTTCTCACTGTGATTTTCACAGTTAGAGCACGCCAGCGTCCATAGGAAAGCATTATGAATACTTTCCTATGTGACCGGCTGAATGCGCGCGCAGCACTTGCCGCGCGTGCACATACAGCCGACGGGGAGGAGAAGAGGAGGATCGGAGGAGGACAGCTCTCTGCCCAGCGCTGGAAAAAGGTAAGTTTTACCCCGTTTCCCCTTCCCAGAGCCGGGCGGGAGGGGGTCCCTGAGGGTGGGGGCACCCTCAGGGCACTATAGTGCCAGGAAAACGAGTATGTTTTCCTGGCACTATAGTGGTCCTTTAAAGGACCACTACAGACACCCAGATCACATCAGCTCAATGAAGTTGTCTGGGTGTCAGGTCCCTCTAGTTTTAACTCTGCAGCTGAAAACATAGCAGTTTCAGAGAAACTGCTATGTTTCACTGAGGGTTAATCCAGCCTCTAGTGGCTGTCTCACGGACAGCCGCTAGAGGAGCACACTGAACGTCCATAGGAAAGCATTGAGTAATGCTTTCCTATGGGCGGTTTGAATGCGTGCGCGGTCGCATTCTGAGCTGAGAGGCTGAGGGATCCTCAGCGCCAAGGGAGTCCGGCGCTGGAGAAAGGTAAGTGCTGAAGACACACACACACACACACACACTTACAGACGCATACACACTAGCTAACAGACACACACATTTACTGACAGAGACACAGTCAGCGACAGACATACACACTCACTTACAAAACATACACTCTCATTGACAAACACACACTCACTAACAGACATCAAACAGACTTATTAACGCACACACACTCAGTAAGACACACACAGTAACACACTCACTGACACTAGCAGACACACACACTAACACTCACACTAACACTCACTAGCAGACACACACAGTAACACTCACTCTAACACTCACTAGCAGACACACACTAACACTCACTCTAACACTCACTCTAACTAGCAGACACACACACTCTCACTCTAACACTAACACTCACTAGCAGACACACACACTAACACTCACACACACTCAAACACTAACACATGTTTTTTTTTTAAATGTAATCCCCCCAGCCTCCTCACCTTTTGGAGTGCTGGGGGGATTCCCTGGGGTCCAGTGGTGCTGCTGGGCTCCTGGGCGGGTGGCTGGTCGGGCAGGTGGGCGCGCGAGGGAGCACTCAGTGCTTCCTCTTCAGCTCCCTCACGCGCCGCGTTGGGATGCCGGGGCCGGAAGATGACGTCATCTTCCGGCTCCGGTATCAGTGCGGTGTGCGAGGGAGCTGAAGAGGAAGCACTGAGTGCTCCCTCGCACACCCGCCTGCCCGACCGGCCACCCGCCTTCCGGGTGTCAGCAGGGCCAGCCTCGGGGGGCCCTGAGGTGGCCGGCTCCTGGGCCCCCCAGGGGAAGAGGCTGGCCCTGTGGGTATATACCGGGCCGCAGGGGCGGCCGGGCCCCCTGGTGGTCCGGGCCCGGTCGCAGCCGCGACCCCTGCGACCCTGGTATGTACGCCACTGGGGCTTAGGCAGGATTTGTTTCTGTACAGGGCACCTAATTTTGGATAAAGTTTAGATGCAAGCTTTTCTATGTGCAGGCCAAAAGATAGATTGGGGTCTAATATCATACCCAAGTATTTGAAAGAGTGGACTGCGGTCAGTGTGCCATTTGAATTTGTTTTGATGCATAGGTGGGAATTGTGTAATTTGTGTAATTTAGGTACTGTTCCAAAGATCATTGTGACAGTTTTGTCAGTGTTCAGGAAGAGTTTGTTTTTTGCAATCCACTTTTCTACCTCTGTAAACTGGTCTTGGAGAACAGCCTCAAGTTGCGGTAGATTAGATTTGCTCGCATAGATTACCGTGTCATCTGCATACATGTGTACATTTGAGGATTGGCAGACATTAGGCAGATCATTTATAAATAATGTAAATAGTAGGGGGCCGAGAATGGAACCCTGGGGAACACCACGCGTGACTGGGAGAGGGAGGGAGTCGCTGTCAGAAATGGACCCATTTTGCGAGCATTCTGATACATACGATCGAAACCAGGTTAGCGAATGATCACCAAAACCTGAGTTTTTGAGTTTGTGCAGTAGAATGTCGTGGTCTACTGTGTCAAAGGCCCTAGCAAAATCAAGGAAAATAGCTCCAGTTAGGGCTCCTTGTTCCATGCCAGTTTGGATGTCATTGCAAACTTTTAAGAGGGCAGTTGTAGTGGAGTGATTCTGGCAAACGCCTGATTGATCAGGGGTCAGATAGTTTGATTGTTGGTAATATTCACATAGTTGGTATGGACACATTTTTCTAAGATTTTTGACAATACCAGGAGCAATGATATTGGGCGATAGTTAGAAACCAAAGTAGTGTCACCACTTTTATGGATAGGCACTACTCTCGCAGTCTTCCAAAGCTTGGGTATGTATCCAGACACCAAAGATTCGTTAATTAGAGTTGAGACGGGTTTAGCAATTGCCGGCGCACTGAGCTTCAACAGCATTGCTGGGATTTGATCAGGTCCAGACTGGTTTTTCATTTTTAGATTATTAAGATGTTTTTCAATGACACTAACAGGTACAGGTCTAAAAATAAACTTGTCTTTATTGGGCCTTTGCAAATTTAGTGTGACCTGATCCAGTATTTAGAAAATTGGGCAGACTAGATGGGCCGAATGGTTCTTATCTGCCGTCACATTCTATTTTTTTCTAATGAAAGAATCCAAATACCTGACAAACACACCAAAACTTGAATTTGAAAAGCTCCAGTTAAAATCATTGCTGATAAATAGTGGGATGCAATGACAAAGCTGCAGTCCTATGTCAAAGCACCAAAAAAGTCCCCCCCCCTCAAAATACATTATTCAAAAGCATGCATATAGTATAGCAGTGTAGCCCTCACTGTATTTTGAAGGGGACTTAGGGTTAGGATGGCTTAATGTTAGTACTGAGGATGTTTAATAAGAGGGGATTGTGTATGGCTATTGGGGCTAAGTTGCAGATGTATTTCAAAACAATATCTAGTTTATTGATCAAGAGGTTTTTTTATGCGTTTATTATTTATTTAAAAAAAGATTTTGTTAGGTTTTGAAATAAACACTTTTCTGAACAAGGAAGACGTAATGCTGGAGCCAGTTATTATTGAAGTCTCCAAAGAACATGAGTCTATCATTTGTTATCAATCTTGTTCAGTTTAATTTCATGTGCAAACTAAATATATTGAATACATAAGCAGTTAAAGTGTCAGCAAGATCAGCAACGTTTACAGATGCCAAAACCTGACATGAGATAATAAAATGGTAGTCATGTTATTTATCTATGTGTTAATGTAGGAAACTCTGGGACTTCTCTTTAACAGTAGTTTATTTATACCTTTATTTCTGCACATCTGATTTTCTACTGACTGTTTGATTAGTTGGTGTGTTGCATATGAGGATGGGTTTGCATATGTCAAGAATATTTTTATATTGTATTTTATCTAATTCCTTATTCCATCCGCTGTTGTGAAAGGGTTGACTTTAAGAAAGCTGCGTTATACACTTTAGATTTTACCAATATTTTACTGTCTGTCGTCCTATCCCATAAATCCTCCCATGCTCCTTATGCAGCTATTATATACCTGATTAACCAACTATCGTCAATTTAGATCTTTAATTGGTCTGACAAACTGTCTTCAGTGCTGCTCTATTTGTCCAACTTCTATGTGAAATGATGCCTCTCAAATCAATGTAATCTGTGATTTAATGTCTGCAAAATCCAAAGATCAAGACTACTCATTGTGCCATTTTTGACACCACGGACCAGCAGATTCTTCTTTTTACCTTTCATGACCTTGGCTCAGAGTCCTTATCTTGCCTCGTTCTACTCAGTTTCATTACCTCCTTTTCTGACATGCTCTTTTGCAGACAGTTTGCAGAATGTTGCAAGAGATATCAAATAGCGATTAGATCTAATTTCTATTGTATGTGACTTTCTGTAGCAATTATCACATGGATAGTAGGTGTGTAATAACTGTTCCATTCTAAAGCAGACAATAACACCAAGAAGCAGGGGATCCAGAATTGTCTATATTTCCTATTAAAAGAAATAGCATGTCTGGGATATATCATTAATATTCATTATTAGTAGCATATTTTAATTAGAATGACCAGAGGATAAAGGGACAGAGAAAACAAGCATTGTCACCATCTTATGATAATGTGAAAAGGTTAAAGTGTAATTAGCTAATAAGGGTGACTTCCTTTCCATATGTCCAAATTAATTAAAGTTCTTATTCTTACAGATAAAGGCATATATTTAGCCTTAATATATGGGTGTAGATAAGAGTTTTATTTTCCCCAGTCTTTAAATTAGTTAAATTGTAGATATTGATTGAGAGGTTAATCTGCTTCATGTCTGTTGCCCAATGATATCGATTCAGTGCAAGCACCTTTTTTTTTTTTTTTATAAAAGAAAATCTATAGTAATGATTAAACAATCATAGGGATTGTTTACAAGATAAGGTTTCAATAAATTGTGTAGATCAAATAGACCATTTATCTTCTGTGAGCCAATAATTATGTTTGATTGCTAAAGAGTGAGTTAGAGTTTCACAGCTACTTCCTAATTGTGTCCTATTTTTTCATTTTGCAAAAAGTGCAGATTTCAATAGACATTTACACTTTTATAAATTAACCTGGTTACACCACCTTGGCTTTCAAGCAGACAACTGTGTTACTCCCTTGTTTCAAAAGCTCAATGGAGCTGACCTCAAGAGACATCAATTGGCCAGAGCACCTGACTTACAAAGACTTCTCACTGAGCTGTATTGGGACGTCTGTGATTGAACAGCCACAGAAAGCGCAAGGAGCGGTTTCGATATGTTTTGAATTTTTTTTTTCTGGCGTGGTGGTAAATATACACCAGTAAATATGCCACAATTCCAAAGAACGAAAAACAAAACAAAAAAACGATGATGAACTCGTACATAGACCCTTTACTCCTTAAATATAGTTATTTAGCAATATATCTAGTGTCTAAAGAAAGTTTAATTCAGAGAAGAGAAAAACAGTACTTCCCAAATCCTGCACACTTCTTTGTAAAGATCAAACTCTTACACTTTGCAGCAGCTTTTAAAACACTCTCAATTGTTTCAAATTGCATCAGTATGGTCCCAGTGCTTAGGATATACTTAGTTCCTTATAAACAGTAATACAAAGTTAACAGCGTTAATTTAATAGTTTTTACGTCTTGGATGCAAAGAAGGAGTCATTAAGCTTTAAAAATCTCGTCTATTAGAGATAACATCTCTTGCCTGCGGAGAGGGAATTACACTGTATTTACATGATTTAAAACTAATTTCACTGCATATTATATATTCAACATCGACCTCTGGATCAAATATTAAAGGATTAAGTTTTTTAATCTAAATATTGATATAATGTAATAGCCCTATTGCATGGATGAGAATTGCACAAATTAATCTCGAAATAATGTGCTTGGGTCACTGGCAGTTGGGTCTTTAAGTAGGGCTGGCAAAAGACCAGATGTTACCCTGGGTGAATTCAGAAATGGAGCTCTGCGTTCATCTTATCTGATTTTGGTTTTGTACACCTCTTTTTTGAATTGTAATGTCTACAGCAGTTTTCTAACCCTCTGCTAGTTCCCTTTAGTTAATGTCTCTTTTTGTTGCTTTGATAGATTGAATCACGTTGGTATAGTAGTCACGAGACCGCACTTTTCTTATCAACAACCTACATCGAAGCATACACAATAAAGTTAGTTTTATTTGATTAAATGCTCTACAATTATTTTTTGTAAACTCACATTATAAGCTTACATACATATCCGTTTTCTAATTAATAGTTTTCCAAGTCCTATAGTTATAGTTTATTAGTTTTGTTATTATAGTTTAATCATTGGATATACCTCATTAAAGCCCATTATATGTATGGGTTTTATTTTATATATTATATAATATTGGCACCCTTGGGAGATATGAGCAAAGAAGGCTGTGAAAAATTGTCTTCATTGTTTAACTTTTTTATTTTTTGTTCAAGAAATACACAAAATTGACCTGCTGTCATGGATATCAAACAATTGCAAACCCAACACAGGTTTGCACCCAACCCCCCACCTTCCCCCCCCCGCCAAAAAAAACCGCAAAACAATTTATTAAAGGACCACTATAGTGCCAGGAAAACATACTCGTTTTCCTGGCACTATAGTGCCCCGAGGGTGCCCCCACCCTTAGGGACCCCCACCCGCCCGGCTCTGGAAGGGGGAAAGGGGTTAAAACTTACCTTTTTCCAGCGCTGGGTGGGGAGCTCTCTCCTCCGATCCTCCTTCTCTCCTCCCGTCGGCTGAATGCGCACGCGCGGACAAAAGCTGCTTGCGCGCATTCAGCCGGTCACATAGGAAAGCATTCATAATGCTTTCCTATAACCTTTCGCGTGCTCTCACTGTGAAAATCACAGTGAGAAGCCGCAAGCGCTTCTAAATAACTGTCAATGAGACAGCCACTAGAAGGTGGGGAAGGCTTAACCCATTCATAAACATAGCAGTTTCTCTGAAACTGCTATGTTTATAAAAATGGGTTAACCCTAGCTGGACCAGGCACCCAGACCACTTCATTAAGCTGAAGTGGTCTGGGTGCCTAGAGTGGTCCTTTAATTATATGTGTAGCACAATTAATTGCACCGTTTAAGTCAATATTTTGTGCTACCTTCTTTTATATAATGCCTCATGAGTTTGGAGAATAACTGGCATGTGATCTGAGACTATTCCTCCATATAGAATCTCTACAGAACCTTTAAATTTCAAAGTCCACACTGCTGGACTTTCCAGTTTACCCCACAATTTTTCTATGGGGTTCAAGTCATGGGACTGGGATGGCCATGGCAGGACCTTAATATTGTGGTCATTAAACCAGATTTGTGTTGGTCTTGATGTCTGTTTTGGATCATTGTCCTACTGGAAGATCCAACCACCACCCATTTTAAGCTTTCTTGCAGAGGCAGTCAGGTGTTTATTTAACATATGTTGATATTTGATAGAGTCCCTGATACCATGTATCCTAACAAAATGTCCAGATCCTCTGGCACAAAAACAGCCCCAAAATAGCCACCACTATATTTTACCATGGGCCTGGGGTACTTTTCCATATGTTACTTCTCTGTGTGTGCCAAACACACACCTCTGGTGTTTATTGTAAAAAAGAAAGTAAAAGCTTTTTATTGAAACCCTTCCAAACAACTTGCATTAATGTAGGTGACGTCAGATTGTAGTTTTGGGGAAGACACAACTAATTTCTGCATTTCTCTAGCTGTGATATTTGGAGATTTTTTTTGGCCACTCCAACCATCCTCTTCACAGTGGGTTGAGACTATATAGACACAAGTCCTCTTCCAGGTTTATTCATAACATTTCCAGTTGCCTGGAACGTCTTAATTGTTTTTCCCCTAATGGTGGAAATAGGCATTTTCAATGTTTTTGCTATTTTCATATAGCCACTTCCCATTTGTGAAGCTCAACAAACTTTTGCCGCACATCACAGATATATTACTTGGTATTACTTATTGTGATGAATGTCTAAGGGAATTTGGCCTGTGTGTCACTTAATATTTGTACCCCAGTGAAACAGGAAGTCATGGTTAACAAATTCCTGTTCCGAGTCACCCAGAGGTGCTAAAATTTTTTTAAATTCAATGGGAATATACTTCAAGTATATTTTTCCCATATAAATATCATAGGGGTGCCAATGATTGTGCCACATATATTTAATATTTTTTTAGGGGAAAGGTAGGGATAAATCTGACTTGTGTTTGCAATTGTTTGATATCCATGAGATTAGAGTATTTTTGTGAAATTTTTTATGAACAAATGTTTAAACAATAGACACATTTTCACAGCCTTCTTTGTTCATATTTACCAATATTAATCGAGGGCACTGTAGCAGGAAGAGTCAGCAGTGCCTATGTAGAAATGGCATTTATATAACAAAGCTATCTGAGTCTAGATCATATCTAAGGGTAAAAGCTCAGACTTGCCTATCACACTTTTAGTGGAGGTATGAAGCTGTAATATGAAGCCTTTTCTGGAGAACACAAATTACGACAGTTGCAGGAAGAGAAGAAAATAAATAAAACAAATGTTTATTTTGATTGGTTGCTTGGGGTTTCACTCCCAATTAGGTAACAACTTATATTCAAACTGAACACACAAATTTAGACTATGCTCAAACTCCCACTGGTGGGCAGCAGCAATGGCTACAGTATACATCATCCCAAATACATACACCTACATATAGACCTAACACCCACCCAGCCAAAAAAAACAAAACATTACATGCTCACTATATTAGGCCGCTATGCACATTTAAATAACTTAAATAATAATTTTTTTTGTATCACTCCAATGCCCACCTCATGTTTGACCTATTAAGGGCTTATAAGTGTGTAGGGGTTCAGAAAAATACCCCTTGTGACAAACTCCCCATCTCATGTGAGTTTGCCACGAGCTCCTGGAGGAGCCTGCTTGCCAGCCTCCTGCCCACAGACCATGGGCCCTGCAGGGAAACCTGTAAAAGACGGTTTAAATGGCTTGGTTCATGTGATTTCCCCATACTGTTCGGGAAGCGAACAACCGCACGAACAAGGGACCTCCCGGGAGCTTTTTAACCCCTACTAACACCTTGGAACTGTTCTCACCTCAGTGTTCTAAATGTTTGTCTGGGTGGTCGCACTTGGTATGAACGACCACAAGGTGGTGGCCATCTTGTTCGCATGAACGCAGGCAGTGATGTTTGGTCGTCGAGTTCATAGAACTAAAATCAGACACTGAAACTCCTGAACACCACTGGACTTCCATCATCGCCTGCGTTCGGTTCTGTACATCCTAGAAGAACACAGTTAGAATCGTTTGTCTGGATGAAGGGAACAAGCTCCACGGTTCAAATAGAGACTACGTTTGGTATTTTATTCATTTTTTATGTTGCCGAAGTTGACCGACCGCTAGCACTGATTTCATGGAACTGTTTTGGGCATAGGACCATGTGCGCAGTCGGTCAAATAATTGCCTACTATGGACATCTCGAACCCCTGAACCGATTTGGATGATTTTTGGAGATGTTAGTCACCCAGATCTGGGGTTTTCTTGTATTTTATGTGTATTTTGGGGTGTTTTATAAATTGTGTGTATTCAGTTCCTGACTCAATTTTCTCTCAGCACAGGGGAGGGGTTACCCTGTTTTGTGTGGGAGTGTCCTGGGTGTGTTTGCTGTGACTCTGAAATGTATAAAAGCATGCAATCTCTCCAGATTAAAGCATTCCAGCTTGTACTCCCAGAACTATGTATTGCCTGGTTACTGGGAGGGGAAAGGGCTAATCACTGTGCCAGCTTCTTTCACCGTGGAAGATACAGTGGGGAAAGTCCTTGTAAGGACTCCAGCTCCCAGGACTGTGTGTCGTCCAGTCCCTGGGAGTGGATAGAGCTAGACCCCTATTCGACTCCAGGACCCCAGTCAAGCCACGGCGGAACCGGTCCTTTGGCGGAGGTACACAGGGAGCTCCATTACACCCCTTCCTGTCTCATTAGAGATTTTCACTTTTTGCTGAAAGAAGCAAGGGAATTGTTAGTGTAGGACTTAGCTAAGAGGTTTTGCCTTGCTGTGGCAAGTGAGCTTACACTTTAATGGTCATTGGAGTTACAAAAACAAAAACCCTCCAGTTACTTAAATGTGCATAGGAATTTGGGATAGTGCGCAGGTAACATTTTATTTATTTATTTTTCTTTTGGTATTCAAACTGAAACAGTTTGTATAAGTCACTCTACTTTTCCACTTAGAAGAAATTCTTGTGAGAAGAGTATATTTAAATATACAGACTCTAGCTGCTGTACCGAAAATCAAAATTTCATGCCTTCTCTCTGGGAAATAATGTTTGAACGAAGTCTGCTTTTTATTAAGGATAGATTTTAGGATATAAACCCAATTTTATCTACTGCTACTCCTGTACGCTACTATGAAGTATACAGGGATTATTTTATAATAAATGGGTGCTTAAACAAAAAATTTGTTAATATTTTTTGTTCCATGTCAGGCTATGCCTGCATGTCTTTTTAGGGTTTTGTGCAATAAAATTAAACAAATTTGAATTTAATATGTCTGAAGAGCTGCTAAAGGACCACTATAGGCACCCAGACCACTTCAGCTTAATAAAGTGGTCTGGGTACTAGGTCCATCTAATATTAACCCTGCCGGCTGTAAACATAACAGTTTCAGAGAAACTGCTATGTTTACAAATGGGTTAATCCAGCCTCTAGTGGCTATCTCATTGGCAGCCGCTAGTGGTGCTTCCGTGCTTCTCACTGTGATTTTCACAGTGAGAAGACGCCGGCGTCCGTAGGAAAGCACGTAGGAAAGCATTGAGAATGCTTTCCTATGGATTGGCTGAATACGCGCGCGGCTCTTGCCGCGCATGCGCATTCAGTCGATGACGACTGAAGGAGGAGGAGAGTCCCAGCACCGAGGGAGCCCAACGCTGGAGAAAGGTGAGTGTTTAACCCCCTTCCTGCCCCTTCAGCCCAACGGGAGTGGGACCCTGAGGGTGGGGGCACCCTCAGGGCACTATAGTGCCAGGAAAACGAGTTTGTTTTCTTGGCACTATAGTGGTCCTTTAATATGCATCTGTGGATGAAAAGCATAATTGTTTTTCGATTTTCAGGATCACGTAAAATACAGTGAATTTAAGTAGGTTGAAAAACAATTTGCAAGATATAAATCTAAATTATCCAATAATAATAATATACCAAGAGCTGAATCGGAGGTTTTAGTTTTTTTGTTAACCTTAGCTTTTAACCTGAATTGTGAAAGTAATTTCAGAATTTCCTATAGTTCTCAGTTTAGTTTAGTTCTCCTGTCCTAATGTTTCTAATACCCCACCTCCTATAGTCTGTAAGCTCGTTTGAGCAGGGTCCTCTTCAACCTATTGTTCCTGTAAGTTTTCTTGTAATAGTCCTATTTATTGTTACATCCCCCCCTCTCAAAATATTGTAAAGCGCTACGGAATCTGTTGGCGCTATATAAATGGCAATACTAATAATAATAGTAGATTAACCACTTAATTTCATTGACTAATTGTTCCTGGACCCATTTAAAATAGTTAGTATAAAACACAGAATGTACATTTTAAGTGTAGATATTTTATATTTCCTCATTATCTTTGTAATGTCCACCCATAGGCAAATGCCCTCTTCCTCCTGCTTATACATACCAGTTATTTCCAAATAAATGTCAATACCTTGCTGAGACCATGCAGATGTGATTTCAGAAATGCTTAAAACATAATCACTTTAAAAATAAGGTAAACTCTTAGTAGACAAAACAAATCCTAGCTTCGACTGCTACTTGTTACACCACTTCTGGGACAAGCCATCTAGACTTACTTTCAAAGAAATTTATCTCTGAAACCCACAAATGTTAATTAAGCCAATGGCTTATATATTGTAGGATGATCATTGGTTTAGGCGAAATCGTCAGAATGAAATAATATGTCAAATATTAGTAAACTCAGAGATACTCGAGTATGAATCATCAGTCTTGAAATTGTAAAGGGAACGCTCACTTCTCAAGATGTTAATGTTGTTTATTTATTTTGCATATATTTAACATATATGTTTTTGTAAGGTCTCATGTTGAAAGGTTGAATGAAAAAGTGCATACCGCTCTATCATGGAACTCGGCATTTGACATCTTGCCAATCAGTGTTAGAATTTATGTCCATTGCTCCAGTCAGGCAGCATAGAAAGGGCGTAGGGAGTGGAGGAGAAACAATGTTTCTATTTCTTTTTCCAATGCAATGGGTGCCCTGGTTTTGCCTTGACTGAACTGAATTGTAATATCACTTGCTAAATCTTTAATATATATTTAAAAGAATACAGATCGTTACATGAAAAAGGTTAAACATGTTACAGATTATTTATTCAATTATGTAATTATTAGGGGAGTGATGGTTCCATTCTATAACACCTTTAGAACTTAGGGAATCATTATGTTTATTATTTATTATTCAGTACCCTTGAGGCAATAGTAGTTTAATTAACAGTTTATAATCTGATACAAAATTCAGGCTTTGAATTCCCACATATTTATACTGATCCTATATTTTGGCACATCATAGTATTCCAATCTCTGACCTGCATGATATTTATGCTTCTAGTAGAAACACAGGTGAAACCCATTTACTAACATCTGGACCTTAAAGGATTTGTGTTCCAAAGTGAAACCTATAAAATTAGCTTTCACTTGGACAACATTCTTTTTACCTTCAAGAACCCTGTAATTAGTTTACCACAATTACTTTCAACTCGATCAACATTCTCTGGATTTTTTTTGGCCAAAGACACTAGTAAAAGTTATGCATTTAATTTTCCCTTCTCAGCTATTCACAGTAGATTTCTATTTTAATGCAGAAACCAAACCATACATTTATGGGTCGTGCAATCTGGTAAGACACCAAGGACAGCAATGGATAAGTCCTCATTGTGGCCACTTATTGGTTCAGTGGTTTCTCAGAATGTAAACTGGTGAGGTTATATTGATTTGGAATCTTGAATCTTGAAATTGTAAACCCAAGTGATTATCAGGATCTTTTTGTGTGTAAAGAAAGTCCTAAATGGCCCCCCAAAAATCCAAACGTTTTCATTGATATTTTATTTATACACTTACAATTTCTACTTTATAGCAAACTTACTGATATTATCCTCTACATTACTAAATCCTTCCATGGACCTCCAGCAAGTTTGTTAACATTGCAATAGAAGCTATAGTTATTGTTACTGTAGTTATCATTCTTCTTTTTATGTTATCTAATTACAAAATTTAGTTTTTATTTTCCTTTCTATTTATAGGTATTTTCAGATAACAAATATGAAAATGCTATTCATAAAATGATGAAGAGGGAAGGAAAGGGAAATTAATTAGATGACTGGTATAAAAAGGACACAGTGTTGTTTTCACACAAAACTCTTGTACTCAGCTCTCCCTACAATTCATTTTGCAAGGAGCATAGGAGTTATGGAAAAAAGACAAATGTGTAAGAACAATTCATGGAAAAAAAATGTACATGCCATTTGTTTAGTGGATAACTCTTTATTGTAAGAATGACATAAATGCTTATTTGACCTGATTTACAAATTATTTAATAGGCAAACACTGAGAGTATCAGGCTGAAATTATCAATACTCTGGGTTGAGTCAGAGGATTAAAGGAACACTATAGTCACCTAAATTACTCTAGCTAAATAAAGCAGTTTTAGTGTATAGATCATTCCCCTGCAATTTCACTGCTCAATTCACTGTCATTTAGGAGTTAAATAACTTTGTTTCTCTTTATGCAGCCCTAGCCACACCTCCCCTGGCTATGATTGACAGAACCTGCATAAAAAACAAACTGGTTTCACTTTCAGACAGATGTAATTTACCTTAAATAATTGTATCTCAATCTCTAAATTGAACTTTATTCACATACAGGAGGCTCTTGCAGGGTCTAGCAAGCTATTAACATAGCAGGGGATAAGAAAATCTTAATTAAACAGAACTTGCAATAAAGAAAGCCTAAATAGGGCTCTCTTTACAGGAAGTGTTTATGGAAGGCTGTGCAAGTCACATGCAGGGAGGTGTGACTAGGGTTCATAAACAAAGGGATTTAACTCCTAAATGGCAGAAGATTGAGCAGTGAGGCTGCAGGGGTATGTTCTATACACCAAAACTGCTTAATTAAGCTAAAGTTGTTCAGGTGACTATAGTGTCCTTTAAAAGTAATAAATTCAAGAAAGAACCAAGAGATTGCTGTTGCTTTAAACCAAAAAGAATGCAGGCTTCAAATGAGAGAATATAAAAACCTATCACTATAGTACAATAATGAAAATAGCTAATAAACCTCATTTAAAGTCCACAAAAGAAATATAATTAGTTATAATAAATAACCAGGAAAAAATCCTGATTTAAAAAGTCAAAAATTAGTCCAGCAAATCTGCAGTAATATAGCAAGTGTCACTCCCCTGCTAGTGAAGACCACACAGAGTATAGTGACCCCAATGACAGATTATAATATACTTTCCAAAGAAAGATACAATAATATAACATATAATGAAAAGCAAGTCAGTACAGAGAAAACCGGTAGCTTGATTTGTATCAGAATTTGCTCCAAGTGGAAAAATAGAAATGATAATGTCACTGTAACTTTTTCAGTATTTTATTCCAAAATATCTAAAAATACTCACAGAATTAGTGTGAGCAGAAAACGAGCTGCAAAAAAGATGGGCTCAAAAGCATATAGGGTAACCTGTTAGTCCGACCCTGTAGATGGATGGGATCTGTGGGAGTTGTACTCCGTACTGTGTCCTGGTTGCCTCTCACTCAGAGGTGCTTCCTAAGATCTTGCAGGCTAGACTGCCGCGTGAGCTTCCAAAAATTTATAATAACAAGATTAAAAACGAGCAAAAAGTTTTACACAAAGGTAAAAATACATGAATAGAACCACGACACATATATTGAATAACATATATGTGTGTGTGTGTATGTATGTATGTATATATAGATGACAATAATACAATACAGAATGTGCATAATTGGGGAAAAAAAATCATAATTAGGTTAAAAAAAATAAAATAAAAATTTATCAGTATTACCAATACTAAAAATAAGAATGGAAAGATTGTGAATGTGGATCCTTGGTGGTAATGAACTCTATGAATCCCCAGCATAAATACAAGTTACATGTTTGTATGGTCCTATTATAAGTTAAAGTAAATTGGGAAATAGATATAAGGAAGAGATGAAAAAGGAAAAGAAATTGAACAAATGTGTTTTTTTTTTTGTTTTTTTTAAATTCTTTATTTTTGTTGTGCACAATATTAACAAATAACCTTGGTACGCCGCCACAGCGACATCAGGGTGAATTGGTGAACATTTGCAATACAAGTTGTGGCATTCGCTAGACAGGCACATTTTTATGTTAGAGAGATCAGTATTACAATAGTTTAGGTTCTCGTTTAAGTGGGTTAGCGAGGTGCACATGTCAAGAAAGGGTAAACAGAGGAGTGACATAGAGACGAAGCATGACATGTGCAATCATTGTATGAACACGGCTTTACAACGTAGTATATGCCAGGTTGATTCTATCCTATCTCTTGTCTGGCTAGGCAGGGAATAAGTGGTTGCAAATTGCACTAGACTTAAACCAGAAATAAGCCTACAGGAAGCATATAACAGGCATGTGTGAAAATACTACTCATGTGTTCTAAACAAAGGAAATAAAAATAATAGTGAATGCAATCAAAGTTATAACATGTTACCAAGGTAAAGCTGGCTGATACCCTGGCTACACTTGGTTTGGTATGATTCTACACAGGACCCTTAGCCTATGCTACTTAGAGTCCAAGTCTGATGAGGTAGCTTGGTACCGGGTTCTGCCTCCCCTTCTTGCTATTTCCGTGTGCGGCGTCGAACTAGGAAAGATGGTGACCTCCATGGGCCGACGTTCTTGTGTGCCAGGCAGCTTAAGGGGACTACCTCTGGGTCATGCTGCTCCTGCCGAGGGAGTCTGGATCTCCATGGTCGAGGTGGGTAGTAGCGTCCATGCTGCTGGGCTTGTCGGAAGAGCGTTGCCTGCTGCTGTGGCTTCTTGCGCTTTCTCGCTTTGTTAGCCGTGCGGGGGGGTGGTTGTGTAATCAGAAATCAGCAAAGGTCGCATCCAGTCGCTCCAGCACATATTCAGCCGCACCTCCTCGTGTCTCCATGGGCTGATTCAGACCCGGCTGGTGGAGCAGAGACCCTGCTGGTGGAGCAGAGACCTGGCCGCCATTTTAGGTGAGTCAGCCACAATCAGGCATCATGGTATGATAGCTGTGTAGGGTCGACAGAGGTGCCAGCCAGTGGAGACTGGGATAACCCCCACCGGTCCAGGGGGGGGTGGGGAGAAGATAGCTTTGTTCACCGGGACCACATAGTAAATGAAGGAGCTCGGAGAGCGGCCATCTCTCCGGAGCTCAGGCTTGTGTAGGCCGCTGGCCACTATCAGGACGTACTGGTTCCAGACAGGCGCACGAGTATCCTCCGGTGCACCGAAGACCCATTGGCAATATGAGTGCTTATTTTGGTCTGATTGATGGGTGGCCCGGGTGTAAATCTTGATTTATTGGGGCCAGATGCAGGAGCTCTTGCAGGGCACGTCTGGCTTCCTTGGCAGTCCAGCTCCGCCCCCTTGTTTTGTTTTTTTAACCAAACTTTAATAAATAAGAGAAAAAAATAAGAAACAAAAATAGAAAATCAGAAATCTATAAATGAAAATAGAAGTAAAAATTAAAATAATTAAATATAAATTATTTTTACTTCTATTTTCATTTATATTTATTTCACACACACATATTATAGTGTGTGTATTTTTTTTATTCTTTTTTTTGGGGGGGAGTGGAGAATTGTTTTAATATTTACATTTGATATTTTAAAAAAAGTGTGTGTGTGTGTGTGTGTGTATGTGTATATATATATTTATTTAATCTCATAATTAATAAAATATGTATCCGTAAATCCGAAATTGACAGACCTTTCGATTCACAGCATTAGAACCAATCTATGTTGATAAATCTGCTCTAGTTGACACTGATTGGGAACCTCATTCTATGTTTGTGTGCAAGAACCTCCAGCTCTTCCTTGCATGGAATTAATGAGTTTCTTCCTTTTTTTTTTTTCATAGGTCACCGTCCTTGTCCTGTTCGCCTTGGCTTTTCTAGCTTGCGTTGTGTTCCTGGTAGTCTATAAGGTCTACAAGTATGACCACGCCTGTCCTGAAGGATTTGTTTTGAAGGTAAGAACAAAAAAAACCAAAAAACTAAACTTCAAATGAAAAGTTCTAACACGTTAGTTCTGTTTGTTTTTTATAGTGCATACTTCATACAAAATGAACTCAAGGGATTAAAGGGAAACTCCAGTGCCAGGAAAACAACCAGTTTTCCTGGCACTGCAGGTCCCCTCTCTCTCCCACTCCTCAATCCCCGGTTTCTGAAGGGGTGAAAACCCCTTCAGTAACTTACCTGAGGCAGTGATGATTTTCCCTTTGGATGAGCGTGAGTGAACATAAATGAGACCGCAGTCTTCAAGAATGTGCCTTACCTGAAGGCCTAAGCTTGGCTTTTATGTATGTCTAAAAATAAGAACATTTATGTTAGTAGCAGATGTTGTTTACTTGATATTGTGTTTTAGGAAATATGGAGCTAAATTCAAGAAATAAATTGTGTGGAAATGCCACACATGAACTGTACACACACCAAGTATATAATCTGGATTATGGACAGAATTTATATTCTACGATGAAGAAAGGAGAGTTGTTTTGAAGGATTAGCTAGTCTTCCTTCTGTACCATTTAGATAGAAAAAAAAATAAGCTTAATAAAGAGGAAATAAGATAAAAACATAAAACTGTCGATGGAATGGCAGTGTCCTGCAGACTTAAAGGACCACTATAGTGCCAGGAAAACGTACTCGTTTTTCCTGGCACTATAGTGCCCTGAGGGTGACCCCACCCTCAGGGACCCCCTCCTCCCGCCAGGCTCTAGGGTGAGTATTATATTAAACTTACCTCTTTCTCCAGCGCCGGGCGGGGAACTCTCCTCTCCTCTTCGGCTGCATGCGCGGCAGGATCTGCACGCACATTCAGCCAGTCCATAGGAAAGCATTCACAATGCTTTCCTATGGACGCTGACGTCTTCTCACTGTGAAAATCAATGAGACAGCCACTAGAGGCTGGATTAAACCTATTATAAACATAGCAGTTTCTCTGAAACTGCTATGTTTATAAAAAAGATTAACCCTAGCTGGACCTGGCACCCAGACCACTTCATTAAGCTGAAGTGGTCTGGGTGCCTAGAGTGGTCCTTTAAACAAAACTTGCATTTTCAGTTGAATTTGGGAAAACCTCGTGAAGCATTTATTGTGTTGCGCTGTTCAGTTTATTTTGCTTGAATTGTTTATTGCAAACCACTGTGTAAATTTCTATCAGCTTATACCAACCTCGTCTGTGGAGATAGCTGGCGTAGCCCCACTGCAGGACTCAGGAAGGGCGAGAACACTGCAATGAAGGGAATTGTGATAAAGACAGGGCAGCTGAGGTCATTGTATTTAAATTCTCCACAATGTGCTGCTTACTTTAAAAAAAATATATTTTTCCAGTTGGGAAATGGTAGTTTCTTTTTTTTTTTTTCACTTATGTTTTCACAAAAAAAGGGAGATAGTACAAAATACATTATAAATTAGGCATAAATATGCATTTAAAAGAGGTAGTAGAAAACATATCTATTCATTTTTTCTTTCCTATTCTCTTTTTCCTTCCCCTTTCTTTCTTTATTTTTTCTCCCTTCTTTTCTCCATTCTTTTTTCTTCCATCTTTCCTTCTTTTCATTTTAAAACCATTTCTTTTCTCCCTATTTCCGGTTTTGTTCTTAACAATCCATGTTTTCTTGTTTCAGAATTGTGCCTAATTTAGTATGTATCTCTAAACAGCAATACACATAAATAAGCACGCTTCGTTCTTTTCAAATAGTTCTTATTGATAAATTTTTATAAAACATAACAATATAATTTTAAAGGAACACTATAGTCACCTAAATTACTTTAGCTAAATAAAGCAGTTTTAGTGTATAGATCATTCCCCTGCAATTTCACTGCTCAATTCACTGTCATTTAGGAGTTAAATCACTTTGTTTCTGTTTATGCAGCCCTAGCCACACCTCCCCTGGCTATGACTGACAGAGCCTGCATGAAAAAAAAAAAAACTGGTTTCACTTTCAGACAGATGTAATTTACCTTAAATAATTGTATCTCAATCTCTAAATTGAACTTGAATCAAATACAGGAGGCTCTTGCAGGGTCTAGCAAGCTATTAACATAGCAGGTGATAAGAAAATCTTAATTAAACAGAACTTGCAATAAAGAAAGCCTAAATAGGGCTCTCTTTACAGGAAGTGTTTATGGAAGGCTGTGCAAGTCACATGCAGGGAGGTGTGACTAGGGTTCATAAACAAAGGGATTTAACTCCTAAATGGCAGAGGATTGAGCAGTGAGGCTGCAGGGGCATGTTCTATACACCAAAACTGCTTCATTAAGCTAAAGTTGTTCAGGTGACTATAGTGTCCCTTTAAGGGGTTAATGAGCAGATGTCTCAGGAAATATGGAAAGATTAGTTGATTTGGAAAGGCAAGCATTAAGAATCAAGGGGCATGTGGCTATTTAAGAAAAAAAAAATAGAAAAGAAAATATATATGCCGCTAACTCCAAGAAAATATATTATACAAGTGGAATAATAAATAATGTAATGATGTACTCACGCAATCCAGTTAACTTGGATGGACACTAGCAGTGCCGATTCCCGTGTTTCGCAATCAAACCATGTATAGTACAAAAGCTGAAACCGCATTCATACATTGATACAATATGAGTGCGGTTTTAGCTTTTATACTATGCTTTCAAAAAATGTAAAAAAATATTCTGCTGAAGATTATAGATTGTTATTCTTTATTATAGGAGCACATTTAAAATGTTTAATATTTATTAGCTGAGGGCATGAAAAACAGGAGTCTATGAAAAAAGCAAAACACTGAATTGTAGTGACTTGAAAACTAAATTGCAAGATTTAAATTAAAATGGTCACGGTTTTCAATTCACTACCGGTTGATGGTTATTGAATAAAGTCTAAAAAGTTTTAGACGATGAGCCTTATATGTTCTGTTCATGGTCATGTGTACCTGGAAACTGATCCTCTTTTAGATATTCTATCAGTGAAATGAAATGTGTTTTTAAATATTACTTTAAAAACTAATTGAATTTTTAAGGAGCAAATTAACTCTTTTTGAAAAATTATTTTGACAGACGGTAGCAGCAGTCAAATGTTATTATGGGTTGAAGACAATAGTCTCCAATTTCCATAGGGTCTCAGATTGCATATGCAGGACTGACAGAGTATTAGGGTGTCAAAGTGAATGAGCAGATTATTAGCATTTGAATTTTTATTATTGACATTTATATAGCGCTTTACAATATTATAAAGGGGGGAATTTAAAGGGACACTATAGTCACCAAAAAATCTTTAGCTTAATGAAGCAGTTTTGGTGTATAGAACATGCCCCTGCAGGCTCACTGCTCAATCCTCTGCCATTTAGGAGTTACATCCCTTTGTTTATGAACCCTAGTCACACCTCCCTGCATGTGACTTGCACAGCCTTCCATAAACACTTCCTGTAAAGAGAGATATAATGTGTAAACTTACTTTATTGCACATTCTTTTTGATTGAGAACTTCTTATTGTTTTTCTGTTAATAGCCTGCTAGAGCCTGCAGGAGCCTCCTGTGTTTGACTAAAGTAAAATTTACAATATTGTAAAGTGCTGTGGAATATGTTGATACTATATAAATGCCAACAATAACAATACTTTACAGAGCAGGACATAAAGACTTCTTAAGTAAGTTAACAACTTTTTTCCCGTGGAGACTTTGTGACTTACAGGGGAAATGTGGCTAGGGCTGCATAAACAGAAACAAAAGTGAGTTAACTCCTAAATGACAGCGAATTTAGCAGTGGGACAGCAGGGGCTGGATCTATATACTAAAACTGTTGCATTAAACTATTTTTGAGGGGGGGACTTTTCCAGTGTAATATGCCTTATTGGCTACAATGGAGAAGGTCCTTCCTCTCAATTTGCTGTCTAACCTGAAGTACCAGGTTCTACTTACCTTTAATCCTGCAGCATGCTAAGCAAATGGCGCTGGTCTTCCGTGCCCCCTCTGGAATCATGGGGGCCGCGCACAATTCTATTTTAGGGTTCTCATAGAGAAGCCTATGATTAACCATTTAGTCAGCTCAGAGCGCATGTGCACACTCCGGGCCAGCTAAGGGGAGGGAAGGGAGTGGAGAGGAGCTAGTTTTAAAAAACAAAACAAAAAAAAACAAAGTAAAGATTTGTCGGCAGTGTGCAGTGCGTGCTGACGACAGACATATTTTATGCAAGTAGTATTTGCTGCCAATATCATGTTTGCTGAAACACTGTACATACTGACTCCAACCACTATGACCACTTCAAATCACTGAAGTGGTTATGGTGGTTGGATTAACCCTTTAAACTGAACTTGTTTTGATGCCTAGTATCCCTTTAACAATGAGACAATTACTGTTACAGGAACAATAGGTTAATGAGGACCCTGCTCGGAGTTCCTACAATCTCTAGGTATCAAGATGAATGAATATATTAAAAAAGTGTCAAGGTGAATGGACAGATTGTTAGGGTCTGAAGATAATTGTGAAAATTATTTAGGTATGAATGCGAATAATGTAACAAGTTCCTAACATCCTATCATGTTGTTACAGCTATTTACAGCGATGTTAAAACAATTATTACTTGTGGGTTTATATAGATGAATCACATGGCTACCTGGAGTGTCAGTTTCTTCTGTCCCAGGTACTACAACTATTTATTTAAAGGAAGTTATTGTTTGCCTAGAGCAATAATTTGGCTCTCCAGATGTTTTGGACTACACCTCCCATGATGCTTTGCCAGCAATATGGGTGTAAGAGCATTATGCGGAATGTAGTCCACAACATCTGGAGCGCCAAAGGTTGCCTATCCCTGGCCTAGAGCAATGAGAAGTCTTGGACCTTTCCAGAATTAACCCCATCCATTTACTGATGTGGTAACATACATGTACTTGTACGTTGATTCTGTATGCATCAGATCCATGAACACGCTCAGAATGTGTCTCTTACATCCACTGTTCCTGTCTTTACTAATTACTCATTCAGTAACAGCCTGCATGTAATCTATGGGCATTAGTCCTCATTACATTGGTGTCATGTCCATTATCACATTTTGATTTTTATTTTTTCCTTGCATTGGGGAATCTGCACATCATCTATTAATAAATAAGAAAGAAATGCATGGTATTGTATGTTTTTACAAATCAGC
Source organism: Pelobates cultripes (assembly GCA_933207985.1). Classification (NCBI taxonomy): domain Eukaryota; kingdom Metazoa; phylum Chordata; class Amphibia; order Anura; family Pelobatidae; genus Pelobates; species Pelobates cultripes. The sequence goes on along the minus strand of OW240917.1, from coordinate 49,165,487 downwards.
TGTGATTAGAAAATACATTTCACACACAATGGTTCTCGTCTAAAATTTTGCCCAATTGTTTTGCAATACACCACATTTCACTGTTAAACTCTTTAAAGGTAGGGTTACCATGGTACCCCAATACTAATAAGCTCTTCTTTTTCTAGGTAAATCCTAGAGGTCGCTACTAATTTCGGTGTTATATGGCACATGTTCTGTATATTTTCAAAGTAAGTCTGAGCTATTCAAACGCTTAATGTGAATTTATTTCTATAAAATGTAACCATATTTATGTCATTACATGAAGGCTGATGTGATTTAAACATTGAGTTTGTATAACCTCCAGCATTGTAATTTTACATCTATACACAAGAGGGGGCTTTTAGACCCTCAGTGTTTTTTTTCCATGTAACGTGTTTAGTCTGTTAATCATTTTCTCAGTGACAGATTAATAAATGTATTTATATATACATCTACGTGTAATGTCCTCTCCTTTCAGAATGAAGCAAATACATTGTAAACTACACATAGGGCAAGACATATTTAAACATGAATGGTTCTATTACAATTATATTCAAAAATGTACATAATATATGGATGATTTAGGGAGAGTCATGTTGCATTACTTGATTTTCCCAGAAAGTGAGAACCCCTAATATCCAGAGCAATTTATTCCACAAGCTAAATGTTACTTTCACACACAGAAAGAGTTATTCACCAAATTGTGAATTCTTAGGAATGCAGTAGGAAATGTAGGTCACAATAGCCAGGATAGAAAATTAGCCAAGTGGGATAATTTTTCAGTTTCAACTTCCATGGGACAATAATTATGCTAATCCTATGGGGATTCCAACGAGTGTGAGGACGTCCAGTGTCGTTTAGACAAGCGAAAGTTGTCTAAGAATCCGGAAGTCCCTCTAGTTGCTGTCTGGAGGAGGAGTTAACCCTAGCAGGTGATTATTGCAGTTTATAAAAACTGCAATTATTACCACTCTAGGGTTAAGGGTGATGGGAGTTTGCAGCCAGACCACTTCAATGAGCTGAAGTGGTCTGGGTGCCTACAGTGTCCCTTTAAGCTATTACAGTCTATCAAAGATAATTTATTGACACTTTAACAGAGCCATTGGACCATCATTAAATTCAACAGCCAAAAGGACTTAGAAGTAAAATCACTGTAAACACTCCTAATATATCTAATACCCTAAACATTACCAAGTGGTCTTGAGCATAATCAGAATCACAATCGAAAAACCTCACTAGGTTGATAAAGTTTGTAAGCAAAGTCAACAAACCCATACAAACTGTTCATGGCTGATCAGTTAAAGTAAATAAAGGACAAATTAGCATTGCCACAGTGATATCATTTAGGCAAATCGATAACACAGGACGTCCACATGTCTATTATACTTAAACTGTCTGCTGTGAACATGTTTAAAAAAAAAACACACACACACGTCAATATAAAATACAGCAGATTAGTGCCACACGTCAACTAATATCACTACTGCTTTTGATATGCTCCAGTTTATTAATTGCAAAGCCCACACTTGGTTTGTTGTTAGACTCGCAATCCCAGCATATCAATGTCAAGAACTCGAGATTAGCCAGAATGTCAAGAGATAAGCCCAGGTTTCATTTTTGCAGCTGCATCAACGGCAAAAAAACTAGACGCTTCATTTTTGCACGTAATCAGATCAAAAATCGATCGAATACTGGCAATAATAAATCACTAATATATTGGTTAATTGTTTGTTTAAATTGTAGTACATTTCATTATCTTCAATGTGGTACTCATATGCAACACTCTTATGTAGGGCCACATGACATCATCATGCTCAAAATGTAAATGAGAAGTACAGTACCTCTATGAATCATATGCAAAAGAAGGGGAATCAATTTAATAATCAATTTCATTATAATAATTAAACACTTTTTAAAATTTGTCTTGCTCATTTAAATATTTAGACGTTTTTATAACATCTATACTTTATGGACTTAATAAGAACTTTAAGGACAATACTTTATAAGTATTAGAACAACTGTTGCACGTTTCTGGAGAAGAAAGCAGTGGCTATTAATGATAGCCATTGGAGAGCACATATAGACTTGCTACAAGTATAGTCAAAAAAGTCAAACTTAATACCTTGGACAACAATCAAAAAATAATCATCCTCACACCTAAAATATATGATCTTTTAAGAAAAACAAAGCAAAACAATGTCATTAGATTACCTGCCAGAGCTTTGTTCCTAGTGAACCTAAAACCTCTGCTCCATCTCATTGTCTTTAAACATTGTATTATGACTTGGAACTATAAAAGTTTCAGGTGTTCAACATGCGTTTTGTCTTTTCTCACAGGTCAAGTTTAACCTTGAAGCAATTACTGCCTCAGAGGTTTAGTGTTTCTTTTTAAACAGAGATTCACATGGTTACTTGGTAAAGTGACCAAACAAATGTATATAAAGCATACAGCTGTAGAGCTACAAAAATAGATAGTACTATAGTTTAATACAGTTTAAAGTGCAATATATGCGCTAGCAGAGTTACACAGGATGAAGACTGTTATATATCACCTTAGGGTCCCTCCCCGTAGTATAACGGGGGGTTAATCCAGTTAATCCAGTGAATCCTCTTCTCTTTGATGGCAGCTGTCACACCAATATCGAAGGTAGGACTCCAGATATGATCCAAATAAAAATTTGCTTTATTTCATACAAGTGTAAAAAGGATATAAAATAAAGTAAAATAAAATATAACTATAGGTCCTATGCGTTTCGTCCTACACCTAGGACTTCCTCAATAACCAAAATAAAAACAATTTAAAATAATGCATAAAAAATTTGCAGCAGTATAAACAATCTCTAGACAGGATAAAACAGCATAAATACCCCCACCCCAAGTCCTATTTATATGGTCAGTCCTCTGCTCTATTGGTTCAGTGGGTGTTTTCAGTCTTCAATTGATTTTCCCGGATCCATGATCTTCTATGATGTCACTTCCAGCGAGGGCTTTATGCTGCGTTATCCAATAAAGGGGTTATTTATACAGCTGCTTATTTTTTATGCATTGTTTTAAATTGTTTATATTTGGTCTCTGAGGAAGTCCTAGGTGTAGGACAAAATGCATAGGGCCTAAAGTTATATTTTATTTTACTTTATTTTATATTCTTTTTACACTTGTTGATGTTTCTAACTTGTGCTGTTAATTTCAGCCATCAAACAATTCTCTTTTACCTTGTGTATCCCGGGAGGTTGATCTTTTAGCCATTGTTGTCCAAGAACCCTTTGGGCTGCTAGTAAAACTCTGCTGAAAGTTTTTTTTTCCGTGGGTATTGAGAGCTTCAGTGGGTTTAGTAAGTAAATACACCCATGGGTTTAGTAGAATGGACCTTGGGAAAATTTGAGTTATTAACTTTTTCCCAGAATAGTATCATCTTTGGGCATGTACACCATATATGGTAATAAGGGATTCTGTGTTACACAGTCTCTAACACATATTCGAGTCCATCTTTCTCATACGAAACAGTTTTACCAGCATAGGATGCCAGTGAAATAGTGTCTTTAACGATTGCTCCTGTGTGGTCACACATATAGAGAATTTGGAGATTGCCTCCTAGATCTCCTTGCATTCTCCACCCTCCAACGTATCTCCTATTGGTCGATATACGGTATTTACTCAAATTGAATGCACACATTTTTGGAAAATAACGTTTCCAAAATTTGAATGCGCATTAGATTCGATGACAATGCATTTGGGGCAAACTTCTAAATTTTCTGGCAAATGGCATTTCTGGCGAATTCATACAAGCGAATTAAAACTGGTAAATTCAAACTAGTGTATTCAAACAGATGAATTAACACAGGTAAGTTAAAACTGGTGAATTAAAACATGCGAATTTCATTCTGGCAAATTCACACAGGCAAATTTAGTTTGTGAAAGAGGGTTTAAGAAAGAATAGACTTAACATGTAACAATAACATTGAAATACAATCAGTGTTACTATGGTATATGGCAAGAAACATTTTCATTGTAGCACAAGGTTGTATAGTAGTATCTTCTTGTATTAATGCAGATTACATTTGCTAGCAAAAACATTTTTTAGCTTCCAGGTTTCAAAAATGAAGTTGCGCATTAGACTCAATGGCGCATTAGATTCGAGTAAATACGGTATTTAAGTTTTTCCTATTCACATGAGTTTGCACATAGGTAATGGTAAAGCTAGGAGATTAAGCCTTTTTGAATGGTTTCTGTAAAGCAGAGTATTTCAAAGCATGTTGTGAATGTTGTAGCTTCTCTTTTAATATCTCCTTTGGAAGTAAAGTCCCATAGTTGGATGTATCCAAAGTAATCCACCGGGTTAAGTATGACTCAGCCTGAAGTTCAGGGAAAAGTTATAAACTTATTGTCTGGGTAAAGTTGACCTAATCTGTGTAGACCTGCATATTTAATTCCACAAAATTAACAAGCTATAACTCCATGAGGAAAAGCTCAGTTTCTTAATAAAGTTCTCATGATCAAGGTCAAAGTGATGAGGGAGTGCCTAGTTTTATAAGCATCCCAAATATGGATTGAGTTTAAAATTTCTGGACATTTGGTACATAATATCACTGTATTATTCCACCAAACCCATACATACAGGGAGTGCAGAATTATTAGGCGAATGAGTATTTTGACCACATCATCCTCTTTATGCATATTGTCTTACTCCAAGCTGTATAGGCTCGAAAGCCTACTACCAATTAAGCATATTAGGTGATGTGCATCTCTGTAATGAGAAGGGGTGTGGTCTAATGACATCAACACCCTATATCAGGTGTGCATAATTATTAGGCAACTTCCTTTCCTTTGGCAAAATGGGTCAAAAGAAGGACTTGACAGGCTCAGAAAAGTCAAAAATAGTGAGATATCTTGCAGAGGGATGCAGCACTCTTAAAATTGCAAAGCTTCTGAAGCGTGATCATCGAACAATCAAGCGTTTCATTCAAAATAGTCAACAGGGTCGCAAGAAGCGTGTGGAAAAACCAAGGCGCAAAATAACTGCCCATGAACTGAGAAAAGTCAAGCGTGCAGCTGCCACGATGCCACTTGCCACCAGTTTGGCCATATTTCAGAGCTGCAACATCACTGGAGTGCCCAAAAGCACAAGGTGTGCAATACTCAGAGACATGGCCAAGGTAAGAAAGGCTGAAAGACGACCACCACTGAACAAGACACACAAGCTGAAACGTCAAGACTGGGCCAAGAAATATCTCAAGACTGATTTTTCTAAGGTTTTATGGACTGATGAAATGAGAGTGAGTCTTGATGGGCCAGATGGATGGGCCCGTGGCTGGATTGGTAAAGGGCAGAGAGCTCCAGTCCGACTCAGACGCCAGCAAGGTGGAGGTGGAGTACTGGTTTGGGCTGGTATCATCAAAGATGAGCTTGTGGGGCCTTTTCGGGTTGAGGATGGAGTCAAGCTCAACTCCCAGTCCTACTGCCAGTTCCTGGAAGACACCTTCTTCAAGCAGTGGTACAGGAAGAAGTCTGCATCCTTCAAGAAAAACATGATTTTCATGCAGGACAATGCTCCATCACACGCGTCCAAGTACTCCACAGCGTGGCTGGCAAGAAAGGGTATAAAAGAAGAAAATCTAATGACATGGCCTCCTTGTTCACCTGATCTGAACCCCACTGAGAACCTGTGGTCCATCATCAAATGTGAGATTTACAAGGAGGGAAAACAGTACACCTCTCTGAACAGTGTCTGGGAGGCTGTGGTTGCTGCTGCACGCAATGTTGATGGTGAACAGATCAAAACACTGACAGAATCCATGGATGGCAGGCTTTTGAGTGTCCTTGCAAAGAAAGGTGGCTATATTGGTCACTGATTTGTTTTTGTTTTGTTTTTGAATGTCAGAAATGTATATTTGTGAATGTTGAGATGTTATATTGGTTTCACTGGTAATAATAAATAATTGAAATGGGTATATATTTGTTTTTTGTTAAGTTGCCTAATAATTATGCACAGTAATAGTCACCTGCACACACAGATATCCCCCTAACATAGCTATAACTAAAACAAACTAAAAACTACTTCCAAAAATATTCAGCTTTGATATTAATGAGTTTTTTGGGTTCATTGAGAACATGGTTGTTGTTCAATAATAAAATTAATCCTCAAAAATACAACTTGCCTAATAATTCTGCACTCCCTGTAGAATTGAGGCTGGTCAGCACTAGTGAAGAGGGATTCCAAGTCCACCCTCCTCCTCGGATCCAGAGGTGAATCGAGTCAAAATCTGAGCCACTTAGGAGAAAAGGTAGTATAGTAATAGGTTAGGTAATAGACATGTGCAATTCGTTTAGTTCTGAATGTACATTTGGCCAAATTTTATGCAATTTGGACATTCGGATGCTTACGAATGTCCGAATTTCAAATTGCCAAATTTCCGAAGTGCCGAACTGAACCGAATTGCTGAAGTTCCGAATTGCCGAACTTCTGAAATTTTTGGGATTTCTGAAAAGTGGCAAAGCAAGTTGTTAGTGATGGGGGTTATTTTTTAGGGTTAGGGATTAGTGTTAGGGTTTAGAGTTAGGATTAGGGCCCAAATTACCAAAGTTCCGAATTGCCAAAGTTCTGAATTGCCAAAGTGCTGAATTGCCAAATTGCCAAACTGAACCGAATGCCATTGGTCCGAATTGCCAAAGCATACACATTTTTTTACTTACCCGAATTTCCAAACTGAACCGAACCAAATTTTTTGCCCATGCACATCCCTACTAGGTAATCCTTGCCCTCAATCTGGTTTCGGTCAGTAAAGGACACTGTGCTATTCTGTATCTTCTTTTTTGCCATATAAAGTTATCCATTGTTACTTGGAGTTTAGTATGGTAATTTTTGCTGACCGTGATTGGTAGTGCCTGAAACAGATACAGGATTCTGGGCAGGATATTCATTTTTACTACGTGTATTGTTCCAATCCATGATATAGGATTTTCAGTCCACTTGTCTAGGTCTCTAATTAGTGAACAGATTAGTGTGGTATAATTTTCCTCAAAGAGTTTGGTTGCATCAGCTGTAATATGTTGCCCCAGGTATTTTAAATAATCATTAGCAAAATTAATGTTGTGTAGTTCCCTTATCTGTGCTAACTCCTTGTCACGTATTCATCTGCACATAAAAATGTAATTAATGGCATTTACTGTTCTGAGAGGAAAAGTTATGCCAAGCAACATTACTGTCCTGACAGGAAAAGTTGTGGTGAGCAGCAATCAATCCACAGGAGGGTTTGTGCTGAGCATCAATCATGCAAATAGGAACCTGATAGCTGCCTTTGGGGTCAAAGGCCGGTTGCAACCAATCAGACCCACAAGTGGGGTATTTAGGCCCAGTTCTTCTCTTATTCTGTGCCCTGTCGTGGTTTCCCTTGTGGTTGTCCGAGAGCGCGTTATTGATTTTGGTTATTCTGGTATTTTGACTTTGGCATTGATTTTGACTTCCCTGTTTTCTGGCATCCCTGTCCCCTGGCTTTTCCTTACCATTGTGTCTCTTTCTGTGTCCTTTGACCTTGGCTATTACTGACTATTCTTTGGTACGTTAGTCCCGCCATTCTAAGGTCTGGTATACGTTACCTATCAGTCCTCTGTGTTACACAATTCTATGTGCTGGATCACACTGTAAACCTGATATTAGTAAGCCTTTCATACTGGAGGGATTGAATTGTCTTTTTCATCCTCTTATCACCCCCAGACCAATGGTACAGCTGAGAGGGCTAATCAGTCGTTGGAATTATATTCGCGTTGTTTTGTTAATAGTACTCAAGACAATTGGTCCGAATTACTACCATGGGCCGAGTTTGCAAGGAACAATGCTGACCATGACTCCTCTGGGCACAGTCCATTTTTTGTTAATAATGGTCGGCATCCTACTGTCTTACTGGCTGTTTTTTCTGATACGGCTATTCCTGCTTTGGATGACCGTCTGGCTTCCATCCGTGATACCTGGGTTAAAGTTCAAACTGCTCTGGGTACTGCTGCTGACCATTTCAAGCATTATGCTTATTTTCTTGTAACATCAGGCTCAAGCTCCCTAGCATTTGCTCCTAGGTTCATGGGAATTTTCGTGTCCTTCATAGAATCAATCCTGTTGCGTACTCTCTGGCCCTTCCGGCCTCCTTGAAAATTCCACATACCTTTCATGTGTCCTTGCTCAAACCTCTTATTTGTAATAAATATACTGTCCCGAGTGTCCCTCCTCCCTTAGTTGTTTCTAGACAGGAAGAGTAGGAGGTCTCCCCCATAATTGATTCCAGGTTTTCTCGGGGCACTTTAAAGTACTTGGTAGATTGGTGGATTGTAAAGGACTGAGTTCAAGAGACATATGGAGGTGCTGGATCAATGAAAATCATCTGATATGCTGATACCGTGAAAGGATTGCCAGCTACACTGATCCCGGACAGATTGAGAGTAACAGGGGTTTGAGTGTTAATAAAAATAAAAGAGGAGACAATAGGCATTACTGCCTTGTTTCATTCCTTATTTTGAATGATGTTAGTTTAGATCCCGCTATTAATGTCTAGTCTCTTAAATTAACATACAGTGCTCACAGTACCGCAACATATCTAGAATCCCAGATGAGTTAGGAGCTCGAACGGAAACAGCAAATTTAACAGAACAAATAGGATACGTTTGGGGTTGGGTAACTTAGCACGACGTGTGACAGGTACTTAATTTGTGGCAACTTGTGGAGGTCAGTCAGCGTTCTATGCTATATTTCCCATCCACAAGCCCATTGAGTTTGGCAAGGGAGCTACCAACCCTCATAAATATCTAGCACTTAGTAAGCCCAGATTACTGCGATGGTAGTGCTGTTATTTCATGTGCTGTCAACAAGAATTTAGCGGGAACATCAATTCCCAGACTTTGAAGGAAGACTTTCAGGTTGGCTCCCTGTAGAGATGAAAAGGTCTCAGATAAAAATGGTGAAAAAAAACAGTTTTTCCCTCCCTGTTTTTTTCCAAAGGTGTTTTTTGTTTGTTTTTTTCTGGAAAATTTAGAGAAAAAAAAATGGAGTGTGGAATATTTTCTTTTACATGTTTATGACATGGTATTCAAACTATATTTAATGGAAACCTTCATGAAAGCCTTCTGAGACTTTATGTAAAGTCTCAAATCTTTGTTCTCTTACCTGAAGACACACAATTCCTGGAATACAATTCAAATAGTGAGAATGCAATTCTCAAATCAGAGTAATATTATTTATTTATTTATTTATTTATAAAATATTTTACCAGGAAAATATGCATTTCTGTCTCTAGAGGCGCTGCAGGGGAAAAGTTTCACTTTAATTTGGTTGTGGCCAGACTTCTTCTTGATAGTATACAGTAGCTGATTGCTTCTGTCCTCTCAGTTAGGCCTTAATTGACTGGTAAGAGGTTACATTTGTGTGAAAAGGTTATATTTATAATCTTTATCTAATTGATTCCTACTAATGTTCTCCCCGTCACAGTGTAATGTTTACAGGTATAGTGTAGTGTAAGGAATACAAAGTTGTATTTTTTACACTATAGTTCCCTCTACCTCCCCCACACCCCTCCACACCCCAGCTCAGAAAGGGTTAATAAACCCTTTATTTACTCACCTCATTCCAGCACCAATGTCCCACAGCACTGGGTTGGCGCTCCGCCTCCTTTGACATCATCCATGTGTGGCGTGCGCAGAAAGCGCATTAGAGTCTCTCCACAGGAATGCATTTATTCAATAGTTTCCTATGGGGATTTTACTGATGCTGGAGGAGGATGCAGAGTGTGAGGATGTCCAGCCTCAGTTAGGCAACCAAAAGTCACCTAGCAAACAGGAAGTGCCGTTAGTGGCTATATGATTGACAGTTACTAGAGGCAGTCTTAGTCCTGCAATGTAATCATTGCAGTTTCTCTGGAGCTGCAATTATTTACATTGCAGGACTAAGGGGGACTGGGACATTGCACCCAGACCACTTTAATGAACTAGAGTGGTCTAAGTGTGTATAGTGTCTGAGTCTGGCCAGTTACTTACCCTTTTATTTGCAAGTGGTGCAAATATGATTGAGTAGTTGTGATCGCTCTTCCAGTCAAATTCATGGAGGAGGTTTAGAGGAGATCTTTTGTTTATTTATGTTTATGTTTTTTGATTTTTTTGGTTTCTTTTGGGGGGGGGTATCTGTTCTCGTGTATAGTTGAAATGTTTTTAACATATTCAGACCTTGTTGTTCCATTTGAAACAAACAGATACTGTTTTAAAAAGCAAATTTAGTTTATCCTTTTATTTCAAGAATAATACTTTTATATACTTTGCATTTCAGGTCCCAGGGTAACAAAATGATTTTACATTTGTAATGCTACTCCACTCTGCATTTTTTTGAAAATTTTTAAAAAAAATTATGGAAAAAAAAACTTTTATTACCATGACTTCAAAATATCTGGACATTTTACACCCCTAGCTCCCAAGATAAGTTCTCTTCAAAAGATGAAGCTGATGTTTCTTGCTGTCAGGAGACCAGAAATTGGCTTCCATGTTCTGTATCTCTGTAATGTAGTGAGGGCCAAGTCCAAGTTCCTTTCCTTTATATTTGATGGGTATCTCACAACTGCTATGTACAATAGCTTCCTTACTACTCACTACTGCTAGTGCCTTCAATCGGGGCATAGACGTCAGAATTGGACCATGGAGCCATGAAAGACAGTTGTCTGGTCTGACAAATTATATTTTCAGGGCAGCAGGATGCACTATGGGAAGAAGGCAGGCCGGCTGAAGTAGTGTTGTGTTTTGGGTAATATTATGCTTGGAAAACTTGGGTCCTGGTATTCGTGTGAATCTTACTTTGACATGTACCACCTACCTAGAAATAGTTGCAGACCACATACAACTCTTCATGCAAAGTTGTTCCCTGTTGGCAGTGGCCTCTTTCAGCAGAATAATGTACCCTGCCACACTGCAAAAATTGTTCAGGAATTGTTTGAGCAACATGACAAAGAGTTCAAGGTATTGCCTTGAACCTCCAAACTCCCCTGATCTCAATCCAATTGAGCATCTCTGGTATGCACTGGAACAACAAATCTGAACTATAGAGGGCCCACCTTGCAGAAATGAAAGGATCTGCTGCAAATGTATTGGTGCCAGATACCACAGGTCATGTTCAGAGGTCTTGTGGAGTCCATGCCTAAATGCATCAGAGCTGTTTTGGCAGCACAATATTAGGCAGGTGGTTTTAATGTTGTTGCTTATGAGTGTATACCGTGTACATTAATTTTTTTTCTAGATATAGGACTATGCTGATTCTGCTTTCATATTAATGTTGATAACATCAGACCTGATGTACACATTGAAACTAATGGTGCAGTTGAATTGCATGGACAAAATAATGGCAAATGCCAACTGTCATAATAACCCGTACTCCTTGCTGTAATTGTCTTTTTGTTTCAATAACAACATAAATTCTGCAAAACGCCTTCATTAGCCTTTCTCTATTGTCAAATGACTATTCGCTGCACTTGGGAGGGCTGTGTTACAACAGTAATCAATATATATATATTGCTTGCAGTTTCATAGGCTCTGATGAATAAGTTGCTAATGTAAATATCTGTAGGTTGATACCCAATTTTGGGTCCCGACCAAAGAGTTAAGAACCAGCCGTTGGTAATAACAGAAGGTAGAGGGCCAGCAGATGGAGTTGTATATGCATAGTTCTAGCACAGTGTGCATGAAGGTGGCATGTTGTTACTTTATGTCATATTAACATATTTATGAGCCCCATCATTTACAATTAAATGTTACTATGAACCACAATTAATTTCTTTTGCAATAATCTGGATAGGGTTACGGATCATTAGACTGATGATTTCATTCCGGATTGTTAGACTTGTGTAATCTTGTTTTCTCTTCAGTTTGCTTCCCAGGGTGGCATTGTCATTACTGTGAAGCTTCAGTAATTTAATCAAACAATCTCCATTAATCTAATACCCAGGAATTGTCTGCCTTATGAAAAAAAAAATCTGAATGAATGCCTTTAGCTTTACAATGTGAGGAAATGATAATTGCCAATTTGTGCAGAATTTTTTGAAACAAGTCAATTTCATTTCCTTTATTTTCACTGTCCCTTTTCTTTCCACTGTTAATTGATTGCTATGTGTGCCGCTTAACGATAAGAATCGCAAGCAAATGACTTAACCTTCTCAGGGGCATAAGTATGATGAACAATACCAGTTCAATGACTAACTCCCTCAAAAAGATAATTGTTCTCAGAACGCTAAAGCGGTCAAAACTTTTTAATATCTGATGACAGAGAGTAATTTTATTTAAATATGGCTCCAGTCTTTACTTGAAATGCTATATTTGTAGACAGTTACCAACTTTAACCACTCAGAGTCAGAGTCTACGCTCAGTATATTTGATTGAATGCCTGCAAAAAAATTTAATTTACTAAAATTATTATTAGATATTTGTGTTACAGTTGATTAATGTTATTTTTCTTTTTTAGGTATATCAATAAAAGAAATTGCTGTGTTCATGATTTTGATATACATACATACTGTATATATGCTTTCATTTGCTGTGGATCCATAAATTCCATACCGCTAATCCTATCATTCACGGACAAGTAGTAAATACAGGCTCATTTCACCCATTGAACTGCTTTTAGCTTCACCAAACACAAACTTCATCATGGCCCCCGATGTGGGTTTTTAACAAGATAGACATGGACAGGAATGTGCCCAAGGATTAATGCCCTTAAGAAAAATAAACAATATCCCAGGATGAACTTATTCAACGGAATGATAACCCTAACGTATCACTCAATTTATTTCATCCTCATCATCTTCTCCAACCTCATCCCCTGAAAGCCATTTTTAGGGCTAGAACATCAGTCTGCTTTTTTTTTTCTGTGTAATGTAATTGCAGTTGCCTGCCTGCCAGCCTGTGTGTCAGGCTCACAGCATATACTGTGCCCACTTGTCCAGTGCCACCACTCACTCACTGGTGTCCCAATAGCCTGCATTTAAAAAAACAAAAAAATTTTTGGACTGTAATATAATAGCAGTCAGTTTCCTTCACAAGTGTGCGTTTCAGGGCCTGCCCAGTGCCACCACTCACTCACTGTTGTCACAATAGCTTGCATTTAAAAAAAACAAAACTTTTTGGACTGTAATATAATAGCAGTCAGTTTCCTTCACGAGTGTGCGTTTCAGGGCCTGCCCAGTGCCACCACTCACTCACTGGTGTCCTAATAGCTTGTATTTAAAAAAAACTAAACTTTTTGGACTGTAATATAATAGCAGTCAGTTTCCTTCACGAGTGTGCGTTTCAGGGCCTGCCCAGTGCCACCACTCACTCACTGGTGTCCCAATAGCTTGCATTTAAAAAAAAAAAAACTTTTTGGACTGTAATATAATAGCAGTCAGTTTCCTTCACGAGTGTGCGTTTCAGGGCCTGCCCAGTGCCACCACTCACTCACTGGTGTCCCAATAGCTTGCATTTAAAAAAACCAAAACTTTTTGGACTGTAATATAATAGCAGTCAGTTTCCTTCACGCGTGTGCGTTTCAGGGCCTGCCAGGGCACAGTGTCACACCAGTGCAACTCATATCTGGTGTAACAGTAGTGTACATTTAAAAAAAATAATACAATTTTGACTGTAATAGATTGAATAGCAGTTAGTTGTCTGCCAGCGTGTGTGTCAGGCTCACAGCGTATACTGTGCCCACTTGCCCAGTGCCACCACTCATATCCGGTGTCACAATAGCTTGCATTTAACTTTTTGGACTGTAATATAATAGCAGTCAGTTTCCTTCACACGTGTGCGTTTCAGGGCCTGCCAGGGCACAGTGTCACACCAGTGCAACTCATATCTGGTGTAACAGTAGTGTACATTTTAAAAAATAAATAAAATTTTGACTGTAATAGATTGAATAGCAGTTAGTTGTCTGCAAGCGTGTGTGTCAGGCCTACAGCGTGTACTCTGCCAACTTCTGCCACTGCACAGTGCCACTCATATCTGTTGTCACAGTAGCTTGCACGCATATTACCACTAATCGAAAAAAAAAATGACAGGCAGAGGCAGGCCACCCCGCAGGGGCCGTCGTGGTGCCACGTACCCTGAACTCGAAAAGTTCTGAGGACATAGTTGACTGGCTAACACAGGACACCCAATCTTCTACAGCTTCCGCTCGGAACCTTGACGCAACATCCTCCTCCAGCTTAGCTTCGGGCACCTCTCAAGTTACCACTCGCCCGCCTCCCGCCACCACTAACACTAGCACCACAGCAGCTTCACTTGGTATGTCAGAGGAGTTATTTACACATCAGTTGGAAGAAATGAGTGATGCGCAACCATTATTGCCAGAGGATGTAGATAACAGGGATATGTCTCAGTCAGGCAGCATTACACACATGGACGTACGGTGTGATGATGATGATGTGGTACCCGCTGCTGCTTCCTTTGCTGAGTTTTCAGATACAAGTGAAGCGGTTGATGATGACGATGCGTCCATGGATGTCACGTGGGTGCCCGCTAGAAGAGAAGAAGAACAGTGGGAAAGTTCAGATGGGGAGACAGAGAGGAGGAGGAGGAAACGAGTTGGAAGCAGGGGGAGGTCATCGCAAGGAGCTAGTGGCCCAGTCAGACAGCATGCATCGGCACCCGGGGTCAGCCAGACAGCACGCCAATCAACCCATGCTGTTGCCACCACCAGAATGCCGTCATTGCAGAGCTCAGCAGTATGGCATTTTTTTTGTGTGTCTGCCTCTGACAACAGTGATGCCATTTGCAACCTGTGCCAAAAGAAAGTGAGTCGTGGGAAGTCCAACACCCACCTAGATACAACTTCTTTGCAAAGGCACATGATCGCACATCACAAACGCCTATGTGATCAACACATGAGTACAAGCAGCACACAAACTCAAAGCCGCCATCCTCCTCCTGGTCCAGCATCTTCAGCCACGTTAACCACTGCTGTCTTCCTAGCCCCCTCTCAACCATCCGCCCCTCCGTCTCTCGCCTTGAGCAGTTCCTGCTCATCTGCCCACAGTCAGGTGTCTATCAAGGACATGTTTGAGCGTAAGAAGCCAATGTCACAAAGTCACCCCCTTGCCCGGCGTCTGACAGCTGGCTTGACTGAACTCTTAGCCCGCCAGCTTTTACCATACAAGCTGGTGGAGTCTGAGGCGTTCAAAAAATGTGTAGCTATTGGGACACCGCAGTGGAAGGTACCCGGCCGAAATTTCTTTGCACAAAAGGCAATCCCCAACCTGTACTCGATTGTGCAAAAGGAAGTAATGGCATGTCTGGCACACAGTGTTGGGGCAAGGGTCCATCTGACCACTGATACCTGGTCTGCAAAGCATGGTCAGGGCAGGTATATCACCTACACTGCGCATTGGGTAAACCTGCTGACGGCTGCCAAGCATGAAATGCGTGGCTCTGCAGAGGAGTTGGTGAGACCGCCACGACTTGCAGGTAGGCCTGCTGCCACCTCCTCTACTCCTCCTACTCCATCCTCTTCCATAACCTCCTCAGCTGAGTCCTCTTCTGCTGCTGCGTCTTGCTCCACATCAACAGCACCCCCCAGCTCCCTAGGTACTATTCCACATCCCGGATACGGCAGTGTCACTCCTGTCCGCCCTGAACGCACAGGTGGATCAGTGGCTGACTCCGCACCAACTGGAGATCGGCAAAGTGGTTTGTGACAATGGAAGAAATTTGTTGGCGGCATTGCATTTGGGCAAGTTGACACATGTGCCGTGCATGGCACATGTGTGTAATCTGATCGTACAACGCTTTGTTCATAAGTACCCAGGCTTACAGGACGTCCTGAAGCAGGCCAGGAAGGTGTGTGGCCATTTCAGGCGTTCCTACACGGCCATGGCGCACTTTTCAGATATCCAGCGGCGAAAAAACATGCCAGTGAGGCGCTTGATTTGCGACAGCCCGACACGTTGGAATTCAACACTCCTAATGTTCGACCACCTGCTCCAACAAGAAAAAGCCGTTAACGAGTATTTATATGACCGGGGTGCTAGGACAGCCTCTGCGGAGCTGGGAATTTTTTTGCCACGTTACTGGACGCTCATGTGCAATGCCTGTAGGCTTTTGAGGAGGTGACAAACCTAGTCAGTCGCACCGAAGGCACCATTAGCGACATCATACCATTTGTTTTCTTCCTGGAGCATGCCCTGCGAAGAGTGCTGGATCAGGCCGTAGATGAGCGTGAAGAGGAAGAGTTGTTGTCACCATCACCACCAGAAACAGCCTTATCAGCATCGCTTGCTGGAGCTGCGGCAATGCTGGAAGAGGATTGTGAGGAAGAGGAGTCAGAGGAGGAATGTGGCTTTGAGGAGGAGGAGGAAGACCAACCACAACAGGTATCCCAGGGTGCTCGTTGTCACCTATCTGGTACCCGTGGTGTTGTACATGGCTGGGGGGAAGAACATACCTTCAGTGAGATCACTGAGGACGAGGAACAGGACATGAGTAGCTCGGCATCCAACCTTGTACAAATGGGGTCTTTCATGCTGTTGTGCCTGTTGAGGGACCCTCGTATAAAAAGGCTGAAGGAGAACGACCTATACTGGGTGTCCACGCTACTAGACCCCCGGTATAAGCAGAAAGGGCCTGAAATGTTACCGAATTACGGCAAGTCGGAAAGGATGCAGCAGTTCCAAAATCAATTAAGAAGTATGCTTTACACAGCGTATAAGGGTGATGTCACAGGACAACAGGAATCTAACAGGGGAAGAGGTGAAAGTAATCCTCCTCCTCCCACGATCACGCCGGCAAGGACAGGACACTTTACAGACGTGTTGTTGATGGAGGACATGCGGAGCTTTTTAAGTCCTACGCATCGCCACAGCCCTTCGGGGTCCACCCTCAGAGAACGACTCGACCGACAGGTAGCAGACTACCTTGCCTTAACTGCAGATATCGACACTCTGAGGAGCGATGAACCCCTTGACTACTGGGTGTGCAGGCTTGACCTGTGGCCTGAGCTATCCCAATTTGCGATAGAACTTCTGGCCTGCCCCGCTTCAAGTGTCCTGTCAGAAAGGACCTTCAGTGCAGCAGGAGGTATTGTCACTGAGAAGAGAAGTCGCCTAGGTCAAAAAAGTCTAGATTACCTCACCTTTATTAAGATGAATGAGGGATGGATCCCGAAGGGACTGACAGTGGGCGATACATTCGACTAAAAAAGGCCTGATGAGGGGAACATAACAGGGTGTCGCGGCTGCCGGCCCGCCGCGTGATATTTAAATCCCTAGCTCACCCCAATACCTTGCCCTGTCGTGGTTTCCTGTTCCTGGTTTCCTGAGAGTGCTTTATCATTGTGAATCTGATTTCCTGGTATCCTGATCTTGGCTTTTCCCTGGTTATTCTGAATTCTGGTTTCCCTGACTTGGCTTGTGTAAACAGTATTGTGTATTTTCTGGCTTCCTTGACCTCGGCTTTCCCTTTGACCATTCTCTGTCTCTAGCGTATTAGTCCGGCCATTCTAAGGTCCGGTTTATGCTCTGTCCTTTTATTTTCCTTTTCTTGCCTATGTATATGTTTACATAGTTTCTGCGTGCTGGACCACACTAGTAGTCGTGACATTGGGATTAAACTGATAAGAATAGTACTACTTAACACACCACTCCTATCTGGTGGCACATTAGATTGCACGCGCAGTACCCCAGATTTGAAGTAGGAGGACCAACCAAGCATCTTTTTCCATCTCCCGGTTCCTAAAATCGATGCCATATACACGTCCCCTGATAGGGGACGTAACAGGGATTAAACTGATAGGAATAGCACTACTTAACTCACCTTATAATAACGCAGAGAGAGGCAACGCAGAGAGAGGATTCTGAAGAAGAGGAGTCAGAGGAGGAAGGTGGCTTTGAGGAGGTGGAAGACCAAACACAGCAGGCGTCCCAGGGGGCTTGTTGTCACCTTTTGGGGACCCTTGGTGTTGTACGTGGCTGAATGGAGGAAGAGACCTTCAATGACATCAGTGAGGACAAGGAACGGGACATGGCTAGCTTGGTATCCAACCTTGTGCAAATGGGGAGTTTGCAGTTGTGCAAATGAACTGTTTGCGGTTGTTTGCGGTGCGTTAAACGGGGAGTTTGGTCTGTCACTGTGAAGCGGGCGCAACCCTTACACTACCTGATCGAAACAACATCATACCTGATGTTTTAAAGCACATTATTCCAAACAATTTAGGAATGTTAGGTGATTTATGCCCTTTATTGATTAAAACCAGACACGGCATCAACTATGTAATTTTCCATGGGAGTTTTGCCATGGATCCCCTTCCGGCATGCCACAGTCCAGGTGTTAGTCCCCTTGAAACAACTTTTCCATTACTATTGTGGCCAGAAAGAGTCCCTGTGGGTTTTAAAATTGTAGTCTATGGCGGTTCGCCCGGTTCGCCGGTTCGCGAACATTTGCGGAAGTTCCCGTTCGCGAACCGAAAATTTTATGTTCGCGACATCACTAGTGAACAAGCGTGTCAAAAAGAGAGTGTGATTATGAGGATATTGTAGTAATTTTATTTGGCAGAGAAAAAAGTAAACAGTATAAGCGTAGCATGAATTTATAGTGGAATGTGGATGTGGAGTTAGACATTTTCCTGTTAACTTTATTTTGAATCTCCTTAGCCTACCTTTTTTTATCTTGTTTCTTGTGTTTTGTATTTTCTTGTGTCTGGCATAAAGAAATTACTTACACAGCTTCTTCAGCACTAGCTGGTCCATATATTGGAACTCCCAGATGAACAGTCTCTCTTGTGACATATACAGATATTCTACGCATGTGTTCTAATACATTAATGTTCTGTTCACATCTTCATATAAACAAAGAGCATCAATAGTGCCATGGAAAATTTATTATTTTATTTTTGTATCCATGCATTGCTGCACATCTGGGGGATATAAAGACAGTAGGTAATGCATAATTCGGGAATAACTGTGGTTTTACCAAAGCCATAAAGACTCATTCCCTGACTTAGAAAATATTTGTGATGTTTACCATCCTACAGGAGGTATATGTCAAAAGGATGCTCACTAATCTTTAATGTCACAGCTTCAAAAAAAACAAAACTGTTATTGCTATAAGCATTAATGGAAATGTAAAAATAAAGCATGACTACAGCCTTATAATCCCCAGATTATTGGTTGTCATAGGAAGAAGCCTCAAAACAACTGGATACAATTAAATTGAGAACATTTATAGGACCAGATGGAATACAACAGTGGTATGTATGTGAAATGTAGCTATGTTCCTTGTTTAATTATGGTATGATGCAACTGGTGTTCTTCAAACATGTCCGTCTATTTTGGCTTCCATGGGAGTCTGGGGATTCTAGCACCTGCATTTTTTAAGAACTTGGTTTGAATGGTATTGCTTTGAACCAGTATTATAAGAGATCTTATTTCCTTTTATGATCTTTGAAAAATCTAGATGGCAGCTCAGTCACTCGATAGATCAGATCATCAGATGAAAATGATTGAGGCAAGGCTCCTTAGAGAAGATGAAATAGCAACAAGCAAGGCCAGAGAATGGAACATTTAAAACGTTGTTTACTCAACCTGAACTAATGTAACACACTTTATTCCATGAAACAGACTGTCTACAAAAAAAAACATGCTTGGATATAGCCAGGGGACACACAATCTTTAGTTTCCAAACTGATAAGTTATAGGTATACAGGCACACAGCAAGCGCGTGATTTAACTTGATAACCATCATATGCATTACTTCGTCTGAAGAAAAAATTGATTTCTGAAGAACGTATAAATATCATCAACAGAAAGCAAACTGTTTCTTCAACAATATTTCTAAACACTCAGAATTCATCTCAATGTTTTGTCTTTTTTTCTGTCTATGAGAGGTATTTTGGATCTTTTACTTATAATCTTTTTTTAACTAAATGAAGAATTAAGACCCTTGTAAAGTCCTGAGAGTCATACTCCAACTGTCAAAGTTGATAATATTTTCCTTGACCCAACACCAATGAAATTAGGGTTAGTATCGGCTTTCACCAACCATTGCCTATATTTTATGTAAAAAGATGTGCTTCACCATAGATTTTGCTTAAACCACATGCAGTGAGGTGTAATGCAGGTAAAATTAAAAAGTGGCACCAAATTGTATAATATAAATAATTTCCTGCACCTTGTCATGTCAAGTCGTGGTTGACATATTAATTTCAAGTAGCTCAGGTTAAGAGTGAAACCTTAATCCATGTGATTAGTTAAGCAGAAATATCTTTTCAAATCGTACATCACTTTTTGCATGACATTGCCACTGGTGAAAATGTACAAATGTCTCATTCTTGAAGAAAAAAAGGTGATAACATCATACTGGTTCTTCATATTTTCCTATGGTTTAATTGCAATCCGTTACTGTGTCAGAAAGTCTAGACTGTTTAATGCAATAATTACAATAACATGACGTGCAAAGTGACTGTCAGATAGTCATGAGTTCATAACCAATTTTAGCTGGGGGTATATGAATGTCAACTATATCAAGCTAGAGTCTGGGACATGTGGAAAAATGGAACAATTAAAGATTATTAGTCACCAACCTTCCCCCCAACACGAAAAAAACAACAACTTTTTTTTTGTTTTATCAATATTAAAATGTGCAGAGTATTTAGTAAGAAAATCAGATACAAAATGTAGGAAAGGCCATTCTATAAAATATTATATTCTAGGTTGTCAAGAGTTAGATCCCTAGATGTTCTAGAACTTTAACTCTCAGGATGTATAGCCAGTCCCAGAACATCTGATCTTCATCTGGTTTTCAGCAGCTCTAGATGAGCTCTCCTGTTTAGCATTTCCATCTATCTTCATTAAGTACTTACAAATATCTCGTTTCCCATTATAAGTTGAATTTTTATAAGAATGGACATAATTCTTCCTGTATATTTGACAAGATCCTATGCTGATCCTGGCTCCCACTAAAATCTGACATTAGGTGTAACTCAGAGGGTTTTGGCTTACAGGTCATCTCTGAACCTTATATCCGCCATTTTGTAACATGTGTTGAACAAGGCTCTGACATGTTAGGAATATGCAGGTTAATACTTTCGGACTCATATTTTTCCCATTTTTTTTTTTTTTAAATTATGCATTAATTTTCTATATACATCCCACACTTACTATTACATTTAAAAAATTCAGCCTATAAAGATTTATATATGTTTTTTTTTTTTTAATAGGCTGGTTGGTGTAACTAGTAGCATTTCCCTTAAAATAAACTAGATATATATGCCCATTTATCACTCTGCCTCATGGGGCATCAGTCGTGTATTACATATGAAACCAGTGAGAGGCAATATTGTCTGAGGCAGTTCTATACTTTATATGCCAGAGTTCTGAGACCTTCTGAATGAGAACTACCCACAGGAAAATATATTGTCTCTTTACCTGGTTTGTGTGTCTTACAGTCTCATTTGTGTATTCTTAAAGGGTCACTATAGTCACCAGAACAACTACAGCTTATTGAATGTGTTCTGGTGAGTAGAATCATTAGCTTCAGCCTTTTTGCTGTAAACACTGTCTTTTCAGAGAAAATGCAGTGTTTACATTACAGCCTATTGAAAACTTCATCGGCCACTCCTCAGATGGCTGTCAGAGATCCTTCCTGGGTTGTGGCTGCCTAAAATGCATCCAAACATTCAGTATCTCCTCCCTCTGCATGCAGACACTGAACTTTCCTTATAGAGATTCACAGATTCAATTAATCTCTATGAGGAGATGCTGATTGGCCAGGGCTGTGTTTGTATTGTGCTGGTTTCTGCACCTGATCTGCCTCCTTGTCAGTCTCAGCCAATCCTATGGAGAAGAACTGTGTTTGGATCAGGCCACCATTTCTGATGATGTCAGCAGACAGCTTGCTTTTCTGAGGCAAACAGCATGCAGAGTTACAGCTTCAGGCTTGAATACAAGTAAGATTTTGCTATATTTAGGGAGGCATGAGGGGCCCAGATGGTGGTTTTAACACTAAAGGGTCAGTAATACATGTTTGTGTTCCTGACCCTATAGTGTTCCTTTAAGTATGTGTATGTCTTCTAGTCTGAAAGGGTAATCAAAACATAGACCAGTTACTCCCCGTATCTGCAGGAGCTATTAGTTTTACCTCACTGAAAAAGCCTATGGGAGACACTAATGATTGTCTAGTGATGCCCTATGCTCAGAGGACCCGCTTCGGCCCTGTGGGTGGAATAATTAAAGTATGCTAATGGGATAGGTTCTCTCAATAATGCTACAAAGCAACCAAAACTCAATTCAGACACTAGTGTGTCATTATGTCTCATAGGGTAAGATATTAAACTGGTCTCCATTCTACGTGTGTTCTCTATGCACTATCTTAAAAGGGCAGTAAAGACTATCTTGTTCTTCTTTCATAAAATATAGTAAAAGCTTAATCCTCATGTTCAAGCTGCTACTGCCGTGGCTAGCCACAATTGTATTGTGATGTCTCAAACCTTGTTACTTACTTTTCTCTACATTGTGCACTATCTGTATAATTATGTGAATTGAGAATAAAAAATGATTGACAAAAAAAAGAAGACTATTCTGTTTTATCCTTAGGATTACCGAATCTAATCTCCTTCAGTATCATTGATTCTTAGGTCCTAGCATAGATTTGCTTAAAAAGTATTCTCGTGTCCTGATTCTGCTTTTTTCAATAAATGTTCCAGCTGTAAGAGAGAAATCAAGGTGAATGGCCAGATGCTTTCTCAGTGGTAGTCGGGTGAGCAACTAAGCCAAGTCATACACAAATTTTATCAAAAATGGTAATACACCGCAGAAAGTAGCCAAACAAATTACTTTGTGCCCTATACATCTGGAAAACCACCAACATGAATCAAAATTATTATTTTTTTAACGCAACAACAACAAAAAAATATTGTCCTTAGTTGCTTTATAAGTTCAAATTAGAACCAAAACTTTTGATAGTATTAACTGCACACTTAAAAAAATAAATTAAAAAAATGATTTTTAAAACCGCTATTAGAAGCTCTGCATGGTGGGTACAGCTTTAAAGAGGATCAATGAAAAATATCAGCTTAAAACATTGTGTAAAACACATGAAAAATGGCTTACTATACAAAAAACATTACACTAATGATAGATTTCAGAATGGTATATCGTCAGCATTTACGTACTACAAATCCCATCATGCTTTGCCAGCCTGCAGCATTACAGGAGTTTCGATTCTAAGGATTTACCTTTAGGCCTTCCCTGTTTTGCAGTACTGGGATAATATATACTATTACAGCTGCTGACGTATTCTGTAAGTGAACTGTAAAATTGAATCTAATATTTGCCATAATTGCTTTAAATCCATCGCTGTGATTATAGTTTAGCTGTAAGGGGCATTATTTCGCATTTCTAAGCTGAACTCTTGTATTTATTGTAAGTGGAACCATTAGTTTTATTAATGGGACCTAATGCTTTGCATTGAGCCTAAATTACCATTGGAAAGGAGATGCTTAAGGGTAACTGAGTGATGAAAGACTACATTAAAAATACAAAACCCGTAGCTCATGTTTCCTATTTATATTGCTGTATGCACATGTAAGTCATATTTAAATTATAAACGCGGTGCCAAGGGAGAATATTCTACAATCGCCTTAAGAAATCAAAGTTGTCCAGATGGAAAATATTTTTTTTTCTAAAACAGGGATATGCAGAATGGGCTTTTATAAAAGCATACTTCCTTACTAAACAGTAGAAATAATAGCATTAGCTCCCTGGATATATCATTTGAGATTAAACCAGAAGATTCCAAAGGCTGTGAAACACCTTCTGTCTTAAATCCTACATTATATCTATAACATGACTATCTAAAACGAAGGTAGGTGACCTCCAGCTATTCAGATGTTTTGAACTACATCCCCCATAAAGCTCCTGCAGCCATAATGCTGGCAAAGCATCAGGTTAGATGTGGTCCACAAAACGTGGAGTGATGAAGTTTGCCTATCCCTGATCTAGATCCATCTCTTTCTTCTACTTCATTTTCTGAAATATTAAATAACAACAAAAAAAGTGTAACAAAATTCTACTATTCTTTTTATACTATACTGCTACAATTCCTTCACGGATCTTTTTATTTTTTGGTCACAGACTGTTTAGTAGCTCATAACATCCTTTATAAGGTCAATAAAACAAGTACCACTGGGTAACAATATCATCTTTAGCCTAATACAACCAAGGGAATCTGAACTAACCTGTTCCCCTAATGAATAAAATAATGCCAAACATAGTAATTGGAATGCCAGTCTTTTCTGGCATTAGAGGTAAATATATGACTGGATTGCGTCCCCAAAAATATTTTGGTTAAGATTGGGATCTTTGCGTCCAAGTTTAACATCAGTTTTTTATTCTTCCCAACAAATGCATCAATTACATTTACTAGGCAGCCATTTTCTTCATCGCTGGTAATATTTGACAGTGCCTCTCTACGGAAAGAGTCTAACAGCTAAGTTTGAAGACAGAGGCATTTATATTTTATCTTACATGTTTCAGGAGGGCTCTGGGTTTCATAAATTCTTTAGTATAAAAAAAATAAAATAAAAAAAAAAAACACCCCGCACATAAAATGACAGCAGATTGGTTGAAGAACTAGTTTGACTCATTCAGAGATTCTAAACATTTTTAAAAATAAATTAGCATATTTATAATTTATGAAGAATATATAACATTTTTAAATGTGGATGTGATAAGTATGCCATAATATAATTTGGGATTAGTTTATGAACATCAGATTGCCTGATGTTTCCTGTACTTCTATGATTTAAATTTTTTCTTTTGTGTAATCATAACATAATTGCAGTATGTTTCCATGAAAAGGTTTTCTCTTTATCCGGTTGCTCTATAAATATCACTGGGCTCTTAGTGCTCAATTCTCTGTGATTCTAATGTGTTGAAAGCCTGATCAAGAGCCAAAGAACACTTAAACTGTAACTACCAACTAAAAATATTAAAGGAGAATTTTAACCAACCAAAACCTTACTCCCAAATGATTGAACAGAGATACTTTACAGAGCTGCATTTTCCATTTATAAATGTTCTGTAATGCAAACCATTTAGAACACAGATTTATTTGCCCTACTATGCATACAATGATAACATTTATATGATACTTTTATGAGAGCTCTATGGGATTGCCCGATTCTTTCAATTTAACCAAATTGGCAGTGGATACTATTGCCCAAATGGTACATTTAGCCAATGCAGACAAACACGACTATGGGAGAATATTAACAAAATTACCATCAATTTGAAAGCACACAACCAAATTCAAAAATGACTAAAGCCAAAAACCACACAGGCGGTGTAATAAATAAACATACAAATTCACAGTATGCTAATCTGAAATAATTAAATATACGTACATATACAATCATTATATCTTAATAGGTTTGTTGATTCTCTCAAATTAACCACACTGGCAGTGGATACTGTTGCCAAGATGGTACACTTAAAAACTTAGTAAACACGTTGATTGGGGTTTTCTTACCTGCAATCTTAAAATACAATCTGCTTGTGGTTTAAATAACAAGCTATAGTCAGGCATATAAACATATATTATGGCTGACATTATAGCATTTTGCTGGCCTCGTTCTTACATTTATATTAATGGGTGGATAATGATATAAGAGGATTGTTGAAGTATTTATAGAAGTACTGAATGTGAAATGAAAAAAAATACAAACGAAGCTAAACAAAATATTTTACAGTTTTTTTTACTGTAGTATATTGCAACATGAACATCATTCTCTCTAAAATACCTTAAGGAAAAATATATGTGCCCAATAATAAACATTTACTTGGTCGTAATAATTTACTTGGGCATCCAAGATATTTTGGATAAGATAATGTTGAAGGAAGATACACATGAGGCCATTTCATTTAATTGATTTGTTCTGTTATTCTGGAATAAAGTTGACTCAAAGAGATTTCACATTTCCTGGCAAGTTTATGAAATTATATTATAGAGCTGCTATTGTATGACTTTGGCAAAAAGGGTTTGGTGTATGTTCCAATCATGTGAGTGACCTCCTATGGAAAGCTTTGAGTCTTGCACAGTAACACCTGGAGCCATCTCAATGATATCAAAGTAAATGCTTCCAGCACTAGTATGAAATATTTCTGCTACATTTAGCTTTCAATTTCATGTTTTTGCTTAGTAATATATTACCTGCATGCTATTACAAATCCTCATGCATCCTTAGGCATGTAATCACTGTTGTTTGTTCTAATAGTGATCCCTCTCTTAGAGTTAGGGGTAGGGTTAGACGTAGTGATAGGGTTATATAATTTGGATTAGAATTATGATTAGGGCTGGTATCATGATTATAACTAGAGTTAGGTTAAGTTTTACAGTTGGGGTCAGAATCAGGGTTAGGATTAGAATCAGGATTATTTAAATCAGATTTCAATTAGAATTTAAAAAATATATATATTTAGGGGACATTCGCAGGAAAGCTTTGAGTTTTAATGATATATGCGAATTTAGATTGTTTCCAATTTAATATGCTAAATATTTTGTCCTCTGAGGCATACGCCATGATAACTTTGATGCTGGTCATTATGGTGTCACAGAGAATGTAACTTTACCAGAGAGTGTCACTGGGAAACTAGTAAAATTTGTTATTACCTTATGATGGGGTAATTTAAATTTATATATACATTTCCATTTCCGTGAGAAAGAGAGGATCTCCTGAGAGCTTATCATTCCAAAATTCTGTTAGTCCAATAAAAAAGATATTACAAGATACGAATTTCATTTATTGTTTTCCATCTGCATCACTGGACTAATACAACTATAATGTCTACACCAACATGATTTAAATATGCAATAGATTTAATTAAAATACTTGTATATGTAAATGAACGTGTATATATAAAAGTAAATTACCCCCATGATGGCGTAAAATCACATGGGGTATGTTAAGTTCTTTTTACATTTTGTTTCAACAAGAATTTCTGTTCATGATAATTGCCATTTTTATTACAAGTGGTTATATAAGCGGTGTCCGATTTCCCCTTAGTAATGTATTACACTCCTGAAGAAATTAAACTGATGAGTACAACAATGATATTCAATGGAAGTTCCATGTTGCCAAGACGTAGCCCTAGAACCATGGGGACTCTATCCTCAAGATGGCAGCATTCCCTACCTGCTTTATGTTGCAGAGGTAAGTATGTTTATACTTAAGACTTCATTGTATCTCACCAGAAACATTTCAAGAGTACTTTTTGTGTTAAATAAACCATGTTCTTTTACTGGCTTCAAATCATACATTGTTCAATTCCTCACCTTCTTTGAACCTAAATAAACAATTATACATAAACTAAAGAAATTATTCTGAAGTTAAATCTTTAGTAATCATGCCATGTACAGATTTTACTCCAAATTAACAAAACATAATTTAGTGGAACATTTTTTAAATATCTTGTATTAATATATTTTTAAAGGATGAGAGAAATTATACATTAAAATGTATTTATTTATTTTTTTTGTTAAAAATTCAGTGTGGCTAATCCAAACAATTAAGAGTTGGAACAGCAACATAAAAAAACACGATACACAAAAATCAAAATGAAGAAAAACATCATATGGGAACAATAAACCAATCCTTAATCAGCCTGGAATAAAATGTCACATAATCCTTCTACAATTGTTTACAGATACAATTTTCAAACTCTTTTTTTTTTCCACAAATAGATTTGCATTTTGAGCTAAATACTACAGTAACGCATACCAAAAGTGGT
Source organism: Pelobates cultripes (assembly GCA_933207985.1). NCBI lineage: Eukaryota > Metazoa > Chordata > Amphibia > Anura > Pelobatidae > Pelobates > Pelobates cultripes. Next base: position 49,137,726 of record OW240917.1, on the reverse strand, counting down.
AGAAAAAAAATCAGATTTAAAGTAGTATCCACATAATTCTTTTTCTATCAAGGAATAACTTACGGTTAAGAACATCGTTATTTTATAACCAAATGTTAGTTGATATATAAAAAGTTAAATTATTGAAAAAAAATTTTTTTTGTATACATAAATTAATTATATTATTTAAGTAGAAAATGTTCCAGCGTTAATGAGTGACGTATTCTCTAATCCCCAACGTCACACCACCCAACCTCCAACGATCATCTTCTGGCCTCCTACTACACAGAGGTATGGAATATCAAATATAAAAACAACATAATCACAGTTAAACATATATAAAAAAAAAAAACAAGACTGAGACAATAGTTGGTTCTCCATGTTCCTTTACTACAATAGAAAATAAGTTGTAATGTCCACAATAGACTTATGCTCTTTGAAAACTATAGTTTTGGCCAAATCACTTCGTCCAAAAATAAAAAAACTTGTGACAGCAGAATTTTGGCCAAATGGTAGCTCAGCTTGTCTGCATTTCGTCAATGAAAAACGATTCAGATAAATGAATCAGACAAAACAAAAGGGCACATAAATGGGCCAATCAGTGTACTGGGAAAGATATACATTTACAAAAAGTGTGTATACATTTGACACTACAGTGATAGCAGCATTTACCCGCCATTTGGTTTACAGATCAAGTGAGGAAAGCTACTAATATAGAGAAAAAGATAAGGAGAAATCAACATTAAGTGACTGTCCCATAGACAGCAATCATCTTTTCACTGATCTGTCATCTCTTTTTTTGACCCTACTGGTGGATTTTGGAATCATAAATCAAAACATACATGCTTGTCTATAACGCTGTTCATTTGGTTCATGAATCAGCTACATTTCAGCGTAGAGTTTGGAAATTTGTACTATCATCAGGTCTGCCCAAATTTGGACAAATTACAGTTCCTAGGGAATCAAATTGCCAAGTCTAGCCCACAGTCTATTTCGTGGCAGGTGTGTTCATTGCTAGGGTCTAGAGAAAGGAAAATCATATTTAAGTTTGGGATAAATGTTTGCAAATATTTGATTTTCTCTCATACAAATCCTTTATAACTTCAATCAATGACCTTTAATTAAATCTTTAATCCTTGCTTTGCCTTATGGGATTATCTACCTATTACCACTTATCACCTGTCAATCTATGCCTTGTAGATCGTCCTCACCTTCCTAATGTATGGCATTGGTATTCTGCAACCTTTGATATGCCCACTATTGCCATAATAGTGTGCATGAGACCATCAAGGTGTGATAAAGGCACTGGGGTACCGACTACAATGTGCACACAATAATATTGAAGAGAATGTTGTGTGCAAGTCTCGTTTGGAACCCTGGTGCTGAGCTGTACTCCTACTGTAAATATTGCACATGCGTGAAGACTATGAACACTTCAGATTACACATAATGCTTGCAGGATGATACTAATACACTGAAGTACAGGGAAGCATATACATATAGATTTCCTGTATTAACATGTATCCACGCTTTTGTTTTTGGAGGAAATTCAATAGTGCTCCTGGCTGAGATGTATTATCCTCTTTGAATCCTTATTCTGTTCCTGATCTGCATTGCAATAACCTCCAACGGCATTCTGCTCTTTCTACTGCCTAACCCTCTGGAATTATGTCCTGACATCATCATTGGTCCGTGTTAGATTCATTGTTTTCTCTATTCTATAACATTGTGATATAGATTCATCGTATATTCCTGAAAATCCCAGATGATGGTAGCATGAATGCTCTAGATGAAGAGTCTACCAGTTTATTAAACATCTTAGGTTCAACACCTTGATTATCCTACCCTACCAGTGGCAAATAATAGAGAAATAATAATAAATGTGGAAAATAAAATGTTACTTGTAAAGACAGACTTTTCACATGTGGCGCATGACATTTAGACTTCCATGAAAACCAGCTGTTTTTTCCTGGAAACTCTATAGAATTTCTATAGGACTTAATTCTATTACTTTTGATGACTAAAAAGCAGACAAATTACAAAAATATTCTCCATTTTCCGACACAACCCCGTTGCCAGCATGAGTTACATGAGATAAACCCTTATTTTTTAAAATATTAATTTAAAATGTATAGCTGATTGCAAAAAGTACAGTGTTTTGTGTGCTGAAATAGCAGGAGCTATACATGCTATTTAGATTTCCTAGCAATTTATTCATGTCATTTTAGGTTTCTTTTTTGAGCAGTGCACTTTGCGTGTAGTATTTTACTGCAAGATATCTGTAGAGAGGTTTGTCCATGACTTTGGAGGAAAGATATGTGAATATGTTATGTGCAATAGAACACTCAACCAAAGTGCTTGTTTCTATTAGAAATTGTGAAACATGGCACACTTGCTCACACAGTGTTATAAGAATTGGGTTAATTTACATCCGTAGCAGTCAAGAGCAAGGTTGCTTAGTGTTGATGCAAATATCTCTGGCAACTTTTGAAAGCGTTGGGCTGTCCCAACAATAAAGTAGTGGACAGTGCTGGCTGCTGACACGTTGTTATCAATCACAGACACAATAAGGCAACGTTATATTAGCATAACCATTTAGGGACCGTTGGATAAGCACCAATCACTCACAGACATTGTGATCGCACAAATTCTGATTTACAGTAACATGAGTGGTATTGCATCAAAAATCTGTAAAATAATGACAGACTGCCAGTACAGTAACATGTGAGTGATATTACCACTTGTAAAATATTATGATAGATCTCCATGTACAGCACTGTATCAAGGGCTCAAAGTCAACAGTCGCCACTCGTTATTGGCAAGTGAAAAATCTGCCCTGGAGAGTAGAAATCCCCTCCTGTTGAGTATGTCCAAGCTTGCAGTGGAAGGTAACTTTGAAGGCCTGACTAGTAGTGTAGGTCTTGACATTTTTGCCCCATTGTAACTATATAACTGATCATCCTCGACTTTTCATATTGCCCTGAGCTGTAGGACATTGCATGTTGGATTTTCAAAAATTTTTGCATATTTTTGGTACAGAGCAATGTTCTTGGAGGGCATCCCTGTATTTTTGACAGTAATCCATTTATTTTGTGTGAAAAATCCGAGGTAAATGTGAGGAGAAAATCATGGTTGCATATTTCATGCATACTATACCACACAGAAAACTAGCATAGAATAGCACTTAGAAATTATTATTTTTTTGCAATATGCATATTATCAACTTTTGCGCAATCTGTGCTTTTTCTAGTGGGTTCTAAATTCAGTTTACTGTATTAATTGATAAGTCTATGTATTTGTCTTTCTATTCATATAATTTGGTGTTTATTGAGGAAAAGAAAAACCTCTTTCTGATTGTTGCTTAAGTTTTATTTATTTTAATGTATGGTCTCTATATATATGTTTTGTGTTCTTTTGCACCATTTTCCCAGTTAGTAGTCTCCCACAAGCGACTTTTTCGAAAGATTCCACTAACACGTGGGATAAAAGAAAATAGCAAAATGTTTCTCTACAAAGCTTACACAAGTGCCCACTGGAATTTTAAATAGTTCTTATTTATTGTACTTTGCAAAATTTGTTACGCTAAATATGAAACAGACTTTTAGTACAGCTGCAGTACATGTGTTGGAACTGTACTATGTAGTCAAACAATATTGTTGGCTACCTGATTCATTTTTTTAATAGAAATTTGAGTGAATATTTTCATCAAGAGCGCAATAGTTACTAATCTCCAGACAAGCATCATCAACGGGAAACAATGACTATTGCACATGTTTTTTCATAGTTGTAATGACTAAACAAAGAACACATATGTATCAATTTCAGCCTTTCCTACTTTGCATTTTCATAGAATCAGAAATTGGCAAAACAAAAACAAATTAAAAAAATCAATACATCTACATCACACTTTAATTCATTCCAAAAAAACAAAAAATGTCTCCCTGACTCTCAAATGGAAGAGAGACTACTACCAAATATAAATGCATTCATTCATTGCGATTGGTAAAAACAAATATACCGTAAGTACCTTCCTAAATGTATCCACTGTCTACTTTCATAACTTTATTACCCTCACTGTAATTAACCATCACACTTGTTTTGGGAGATAAATGGTATGTACTCAGAGGTCTATATGTAAAGAACATTAAATAAACATGAGTATAGTGTTTATAGTGAGTAAACAAAAAAGTAGTAACTTGTTTATCATAGTGTATCAAAGATTAACGCCTTTCCTTTCTGAGTCTGTCTACACATAGGTGAAATAGTGCTTGTTAAATTCCTTTTACTTTACACTTTACTCTGGTTCTATCGTCACTCCAATTTTATGCGAGGGCCTTATTACGTCTCTGTTTCTTACTCCACCTTACTCCCTCTTCACTGTAAATAAGCTTTAGTAGTTTAAAGTACAGTAGCGTCAAACTTTCAGTTAGGGATGATCGGCTCTGTGCACATTGCAGGACTTTTTTTTTACTGCAATAACAGCCAGCAATCCCATGTCTAGAACAGACAGACATTATGTCCACATAAAAAAATAATATATATTACATTGTTGTTGCTTTTAAGTAAGCTGAATTCTTGAGAATGTTATCAGGTTCATTACAAATCAAATACCATAAGCACAACATTTGAACAATTGTATCTATCTATCTATATATATATATTTCTACATACTTTACATGGTGTTTTGACTTCTAACGTAATATTTTAAACCCTGTCTGAAATATTTCATGTTACTGGAAACAGGGTAATCTCTACAATATTTTATTTGCTTCAATAGAAATAGATTCAATAGATATCTATGACTTTTTAGATTTATATGAAAAACAGTTTAAAGATATTTTTGTCCTACATTAATCAGCTAGTTATGAATTATATGTTACAAATGAATGTTTATCTCTTTCTCTAAAAAACAACAACAAAAATATGCTAGTAATAAAATGTTAATTATCTGCCTTTTAATTAATACAAGAACAGTGTTGAGTTAAGTTCTTCAAAAGTTTCAAATGATGATAAAAAATTATTTCAATACGTATTAGAATCCATTTTTAAACTCCGCAAATGACTTTATTCTTTTGCTGACACAAAAAAATATATTTAATCATACACGGATTACACTAAAATATCTAATTCAATTAAACTCGAGATTGTAATGGGTATTCTTACTCCAAAGTAGCCAGTGTGATTTAACAAATTACTCATCCTGTCATGTCTTTGGCAATTTCAAATCATGAGATATTTCTTTTAATGAACAGTTTAAAATAATTTGTATAGTGATTGTAAAAATCACCAGATTTAGATATGAACATTCCAGCAAAATAACTTTAGATTTAATTTAATTTAGAACAACTCTTCTGTCTATTTTTTTTTTTTTAGCTTTAATTGTATTCACGTACAAATATTCCTGTGCTTGGATAGAAGTCAGAATATATTACGAGAGAAGCTGATTTTAATACGCAATACTCCTAAATTTAGTAGTACTTTGTTACATGCAAACAATTTTAAATGCTTTTGTAAATCTAAAAGACTAAATTTACAAAATTACCTTAATGGTGCTCCTATTCAACTTATCCACAGAAGTCAACAAGTTAAAAGCCGAAAGGTTAGGTTTGAATAATACATGCTTTATAAAAAGATGGTGATTTGCTGTACTAATTTCAATCTCCACCACAAAGTTAAAAATACAACCATACAATTGTAATATGCCATGCCTTTAATTATTTCTCTCATTAGCACAGTTACAGTCAGTAATTTTCTGGTTGCGTTCTTGAGCCCTTCTTAAGTGACATCACTTCAATGGCATTTTCAAATACTTTGACAATGAGTATAATGAGCCAAGTGTATGACGTTTACTCAATAGATGTCTAGCATATAATACATTATGTCCTGTAGAATTTGCTGATTGATTGGATATTTTTGTCTGTCCCCACTGTGATGTGCTCCTGCATTAGTCATATGAGATGTTTTGTTTGACTCTAAATGTTCTCCAGTTGGCTAATTCCTGGATTATGTAGAAGATGTGTAACTGTTCTATCGGGTGAGTCCTCTCCTGTGCCTCTGTTGGCCATAAAGTTGCTTTTCACTTCCCTTTTGTCCTCTTCATTTTCCATAGCCCAGTTTCCGCCATCCTTCCTATTTCTTCTTTACTTTCTTTCCCCACTTCTTGGGTATTGATATGGGATGTGTTTCAAACATACACAATTTTCAAGTGTGTGTACTGGAGATCTAAATCCAAATCTGGTGCCTATTTTGTGAACATTTGGTGACTACATGTCCCCTTTAAACGTTTGGAAGTCAGAAGAGAGAAGATCACGTAATGTTTTATTTGAGAGGAGAAGAAGAGTTAACATCAGATAAGTATAAAGAGGAATGTCGTAGCTTGGGTGCCTTGGAGGTCTCCTGTTTCTGAAAAAGGAGGGAATGGGACATACCTTAGCAAAAGTATTTACGGCGAGCTACTAAATATGTAAAACTGAAAACAGAACTTATTTTAGATACTTTTTCTAATTTTCTAATAGTGTTTTACACTGATCAACAATCATGCAGCCATTGCTAATTACATTTTGACACTATCATTAGGTTGTAATAGAGTTAGTTATAGAACATTGAGGTTGCATAATTATAAATAACAAATTATAGAACAACAAGATAACCTTGAACATTAAATGATCATGGTAGAACCCCTGCCCTTTTTAATTCCAGAATAGCCTGACATCTTTATGAAATTGATTCAACAAGGTCCTGTGAAACATTCAGTGGAAAGTCTGGTTGATGATGACATCATAGCCACACGTAGAGCTACGAATTGTTTGGCTGCAGATTCATGCTATGAATTTCCTGTTCCCCCACATATGAAATACGTTTCTGAATTGAGATCTGGTGACTGTAAAGGCCAGCAGATTATTGTCACATTTGTGGAACCCACTTGAGATGACATATGCTTTGTGCATGACTCGATCAAGAGCTAATTGGGCTTGGTGCTGATTATTATAATGGGCCTAATTACGGAATATGTCTGATACAGTCTACTTTCCATGTATTGTCCCTTTAATTCTTCTCTGCTCTTATATCTGGTGGAGGTGGTGCTCGATGGACACTTGCAGGATGTATTGCAAGGCCACACATGCCCTATGTCAATATCTCAACCTAGTCTATTTGCCCATCTTACAAGATCCACATCTATTATCTCTTCTCTCTCTCTAATCTCATTTGTCCACTCCTCTCCTCCCTTTCTTATAAGCAGATCTAAGTTTCCTGGCATGTAGCCTGTGACAGAGAAAGACGTGGATGGAGCAAGTGTATCACAAAGGGGACAAGCCACACTGTCACATGACATGAAGATGGTGGGATGTTAGAGAGATGGAAACAGCAAGAACATTAAAACTGTGCACAAAGTTAGTTTTTGCTAAACTATTTTATAGCCAGTCAGTCCACAAAAGTTTTGTTCCCCTACATTCTTCCTAAGTTCCTATACTTCCCTTTGCACAATATCATAGAGCAAAACATACGATTTAAAACTTGACAGGCCTGCACAGTCTTGACCATTTTTGAATAGTTTGAGACTGAAGGATGATCCATGGGTGACTGCAACTCCTGCCCCTGCCCCTTTCTGCTGCTAAGATTAATGTTCTCTGACTAATCTACATTAGTCCAAGTAGCAATGAGCAGTGATAGACTATGAAAGTCAGCTGACCAATCTAAGCCCACTTGAAAATGGTTTAACAATGAACTATAAGCCAACACAAGGCGACACCAGGCACCATAATAACTTCAATGAGATAAAGTGGTTATAGTCCCTATAAAGTTAATTAAAACATAATTTCGTTATGGGTTGGCAACTTATTTCTACTGTAGATTTCTACTGAAGTGGAGTTTTTCCTTCTTCCTCGGTAATTGTTGCATAAATTTTGTGAGTCAAATCATGACAATTTGCTGTTTAGTGAATAGATATAAATTTTATGTCACATGTAATTTTCTGGATTACATGTGTGATCTTCACAAATATAAAGTTATATCTTATATTCATACCTGTCACTTAAATGGTGCTTAACCTCCTAAAATATTCGATGAATCCAAATTGATTTCAGTAATACGCAATAAAATTTTAAGTACACTTTCCCTACAGCTTATTAGAAAACACCTTTCAAGTGTTTTAGACAGGGGGTAATAAATGTTTCCTTAAATTTAAATTAATTAACTTTACTAAAAATTTAATTTAATTTTGATCCCTTTTTAATGAACTTATTGCAAAGCTTTAAGACACATATACAAGTCTTTTCTTTATTAGAAATTCATTACTATTGTTTTGCTGGGGACAGAAAGTCTATAATCTTCACAGTATTGTTGTTAAATGGTTACTAAGCAACAAGTCTTGGTATTTTTATAAACTCCTCTTCAGCCTTCAGACACGCTTAGCTCCTCAGATTTGCATTCACTATTAAAATATTATAGGTAGTGACCGCTGGAGCTGTAGGACCTGGAATTAAGTTCACGCTAATTGATTTAACTATTCATAATTGCCTGGTGGGGAGTTCTGCCCACTTTATTATGATGGGACCACGGAAAAATGCAGCTAATTGTGTATTCCGTCATCATTTACAAGCGTGAAATAACAAAATCTAAATAGAAAAGGCTCCATATGATTAATCCTGCTTAAAATGCAAGTTGTTTAAACACAGCACTTTTGACTTTTCAAGACAAATTAAAAGAACCACATTTCAGGCTCAATGAAGTACGACAGCTTTGTGAAACTGAGCGTAGATTGTTTATTAAACACATTTTCTCTTTTTTTTTTAAATGTAGCTCACAAAACAAATTTTTTTCTTTCTTTTTTTATGTAGTACACAAATTAGGGTGCTTCATGTAGAATATGAATATGTTTCTCATTGATTATCAATAAGGTGAAAATAAAAAGGGTGCTGAAATAAATAAATAAATAAATAAGTAGTCACATATTTTATGCTTCTTAAATATTTATTATTAAATATGTTGTATTTTTCTATATAGAAAAGTATCTGTATGGAAATGTTTGTTATAATACAAGGATATTTTTTCGTTTTATATAAATATCTATTACCTATATATAAATATCTATTATCTATATTACATATTTATATAAAAATATATATATTTCTATAATACATACTTTAAAACAAGAGAAATCTCAATGTATCCTTCCTGGTAAAATATTTTATAAATGAATGTTGAATACACCGACAGGCTAATTTACCTTGCTTTAACATATATTATTTTAACTTGTGAAAAAATCTGAAATTTTAAATTGTTTTTTGTTTTTATTTTCGGAAAATGCATCATTCCTCATGATTTAAACTAATTTAAATTGTTTACAAATTAAGTAGCTGTTTAGTTTTACTTGCTTTTTTACTTTTACTATTTTTTCAGTATTTTTTTTATCCAACTTAAAACCAGATATTTATTACATTCCTTTACAGTATTCTTTATGTAGTCACATAATCTTCCTACTTGTGCAGAGTCCCAAAAAATTATTATTTCTGTGTCTCCTTAAAAATAAGAAATATAGTAAAGGAATGTTTTCACATGCATTTATTGTAAGATGACTTTCAGACGGGAATCCTGATATGAAGCTGGGGCCAGTGTAAGCTTGAAAAACTGCTAACAATAAGCAATTCTTCATGGAACAAAACTATTACAATGGGGAGCCTTTGATCTTTTTTGGCTCCTGTTGCCAATTGAACTTTGTCACCATGCACTGTCATCCACAAGGGAGCACTTTTCTATGGAGCAATATGCAGCAATTTAGTCTATCCCGGCTTTGAAGTTGCCAACTTTGCTTAGTCCTGGCGTTAACCTCTTTTTCACGTAACCATTTTAGCGTTTTCTAAAAAAAACAAAAGAAAAAGAAAAAAAAAATTATTCTTTACTTGTATCAATACAGCCAATGATAGAATCTCATGACTTCAAAAAGCTTCACGTTTTTTCCCCCACTCATTAAGTTCTCATAGACACTTAATTTGTGTCTACTTCAAAGTACATTGATTAGGGCTTTGGCTAATTTACACGTTGCGAGAAATTGCTGCCAGCAATGCATCTAATTAGTGAATATTAGTTCTTTTTGAAACCTCTGACAAGAAACCAGCACAAGTTTAGATACATATACAGAAAAATATACTTACTTAAATGTTCTATTTATTGAGTTCATTTATTTTTTCAATTATACATTTTATAGGGGATTAACCCCAAGTGTGCTCCAGTTCACAAAATACAGTCTAATAATGTAAATGATACCCTTTGTGGATATCACATAAAGTAATCAATAAGGGGTACGTAATCACCATTAAAGATCTAACCAATGTAAGGACGATAAAAATCTTTATAGAAAATTCTTAGCACTTTAGAGTATTGTTTTGTTAGGTTGTCTGTGTTATAATTAGTTTTCTATTGTCTATAGATATATTTAGCTTTATTTTGATTTGAAACAAAACAATATAGACCTGTTTGGTTTATTTACTAAACTCCAAATTACTTTGAATTGAAAACCGAATTGTAAAATTTAGGCTGAAATAACCAAACTATAGCTGAGAATTAGCTATCGTAGCCTAAAATTTGCTTCAATTTGGTATTTAGTGAACAATACCCACTTTAGTTTATTTACTGAACAGTAAGTGCTTCTGCATTGACAATCGACTTTATCTAAGTTGAAGACAAAATGTTTAGCAAATTCCACAAAATCTATTAAATTTGTGCTTCACATTTTTTTCCCAATTTGGCTGTTCTGGCTTAATTTAACATGGAATTTAATGACACATTTTAATATCTGCATGAAGTAGTTGCTCTGTATACATATTCCACACACAGCCAGTTCTGCAATTTATTAATCTACAGCTTGCAGCCCTTTAGCTATTGTTGGGGAACAACTCCTATGAATCATAAGAATGTCCAAGCCTGTTTTAAAGCATCAGGTATGGTGTGAGTTTTTTTTTTTAAAGTTTTTTTTAATAAACATTGAGTACAGTAAACTGTGTATTTGCGGGAGCACTTTGTGACAAGGGTCTGTTATGGTTGAATCAACTGTGTTCCTACTGAGCTTGGTTATGTCCAACACCCACCCCATCCAAACAAATATACCTATGTAACAGAGTTGCATTTATTAATGTGAGCTATTGCATTCCAATCAAATGTGCCCTTTTTAACAAATTTCCTTTCCAGTTTTCCAGTTTTACAGAAATACATATAAAAATATACAAACTGCCTATTATTTGTAATAGAATTGCTGAAGATTGTACTAAAAACAAACTATTTTCTTTCATTATAGGAGACTCTAGTGACTAAGGTTTTACTATGTCTGATCTTCCACTTAGCCCTCCCATTTATATCACCTGTCAATCACTGATGAGTGAAATCACAGAAACATACCTTCCAGGTGTCCATATTTAAGAGGGACATTGCCTATTTTGGGCCCAATTCCCTCTGCGCCTCTTTTTCATCCTAACGTCTATCTTCTAAGAACTCCATGTCGTAGATAATTTATGATTGTATAACATAACACCACAGCAATAATATCCACAGTAATGTCTTAAAAGGGTTACTCCAACCACCATGACTACTTCTGCTTTTAGTGCCAGTGGCTAGTTACATCCCCGGGACACACATGACTTTGGCAGGCCAGAACTATACACGCTGGCAACGGACGTAATTAGCTTCTCTCTTGCAGCAGACACTGCGGGGAAGTGTTTGTC